>JANAVB010005599.1:26372520-27026587 GCA_029216955.1 Iris pallida | reverse complement strand
CTCTTTGAAAGTAGGCAGCACCTGATCCTTGGTCTTTAAGGCATAGCCCCAAACCTTCCTGGAACAGTCATCAATAAAGGTTACAAAGTAAGAAGCACCACCAAGAGATTTTACCTTCATAGGACCGCAGACATCCGAGTGAATCAACTCGAGCAACGCCGGCTTCCTCGAATTGGTGACTTTGGAAAGACACCCTATTTTGCTTCCCAGCTAAACAGTGCGTGCATTTCTCCAACTTTGTAGACTTGAGCCCCGGAATCACCTTCCTGTTCACCAAGTAGCTCATCCCCTTCTCGCTGATATGGCCGAGCGCCTGTGCCACAACTCGGTAGAACGCATCACTGATTGCGTTCACCTCCTGTGCCCCCTGTGCGCTCCCTTCCATATAGTAGAGATCGAACTTCTTGCTTCCTCTGGCAATCACCACGAACCTCTGGAAAGCTTCCACTGACTGTTCCCGAAGAGACTGAAGAATCCCTCGTCATCCAACCTTCCAACCGATACCAGTTGAAACAGATATCAGGGACATGACGAACATCCTTGAGAACAAGAACCGCACCCGTCTTCGTTCTCAAATGCACATCTCCAACGGCAACCGCCTTCGACACATCTCCGTTGCCCATCTTCAACACGCCACAGTCGCCTGTCGTGTAAGTGGCAAACAGTGCCCTGTTGTGAGATACATGTGCTGAAGCCCCTGAGTCCACCAGACCAAGAATTGTCATCGCAGGCGAGGTTAGTAATGACCTCATCACCTACGACGATCACATCGCCTCCATGCAACGAGGCCGCCGCTGTAGTGTTTCTTCTTGCTTCCCTTGTCGCCCTTCTTCTCTCTCTTCCAAGCAAAATAATTCCGCTTGATGTGGCCCTTCTTACCACAATGGTAACACTCTGAGTCCTCGTAACGACCCTTGGACTTCCCCCTGCTCTTGTCTCTGCCACCACCTGGACTCCTGCTTTTGCCCCTTCCGCGGCTCTCTGAAACAAGTGCCTCTGAGTGGTGGGATGTGGATGAAGTGCCCTGAGAACGTCTCCGCATCTCTTCATTCAGTACCCGCTCTTGGCAAACTCCAGACTGACCACGCCCTCTAGAGCAGAAGCGATCATAGATACTCGTACGGTCTTCCACGAGTCTGGCAATGTACACAGCAGCCACAGTCCCTGAACTTCGTCGTCGAACTTGACTCCCATAGAAGATAGCTGGTCAACCATGCCCTGGAACTCACTCAAGTGATCCGAAATAGACGCCCCATCCTTGTACCGCAGACCCATCATCGTTCGGATCAGGAACAACTTGTTTACCCCGGTCTTCTTCGCATACAAGGATTCCAGCTTATCCCACAACGTCTTCGCGTGCTATTGGCAACGTGGTTGTACACGTTCTCATCCACAAACTGCCGTATGTATCCACACACCTGTATGTGCTCGAATGTCCAGTCCTCCTCAGATTTATCACTGGGCTTCTCGGATGCAAACACGGGTAGATGCAGCTTGACAAATAGCAAATCCTTCATCTTGCTCCGCCAATAATGATAGTTTGTGCCATTAAGATTCACCATGCGCACCGGCTTCGCGTCTATCTCTCCTCTCTGGTTTCTCTGTCAACTACTGACACTCCTTCTGAATTCCAGAACCTGGCTCTGATACCACTCTGTTGGAAAAGAAGCGCGAAAACCTTTCCCCAAACGAAGAGTACCTGCGAGAGGACCGAGCAATACAACGCACGAACCCAAAAACAATACACAAAACAATCCATGCAGACATAGAGAATTTTTGACGTAGAAAACCCTTGGGGGAAAAAACCACGGGACGATCGGAGTCCAACCCTGAGAAGCCTCCACTAATGGAATAGAAGAATTACACCCTCTACAAACTCCTCCCGATCCAAATCGAATCCCCATAACACTCAGAAATAAGAACAACGATTACAAGGCTACGAAGAGCGAGAACGACGAGTAGAGATTACCCGAACACGATCTCCTTCGAATAGCGACCTTCAATCCTTCGTCTTCTTCTTCGAAGTTGCAATGGCACTCTTGCCTCCTTCCTCTCTCCAAGTTGTGCTACGTTGCGTTATGGCGTAATGAATTAGGGTTGGAAAATCCCAACTTAACTCCCCAATCCCGCAACCAACCTGGACCGTTGGATTAGATCCAATGATGAAAACTCATCCAAATCCCGCTTCAGCCCCGACGACACAGAGTTCGGCCAGAACTCTGTGTCGGGCAAACAGCACGGGACGGCCAACTTCTGGAAGAGCCAGACCGAGTTCGGCCAGAACTCGGCCTGGGACCGAGTTCGGCCCGAACTCGGCCTAGGACCGAGTTCGGCCCGAACTCGGCTGCCTCATTCCAGAACCTCTCTCTGGGTCATCAACAGCAGCAGCGACTCCGCGTCGCCTACTTCCCGAGCTTCTTCGACACACGAATGGCGCTCGTCGCACTCGGGCTCTTCTCCACATAGGTTGGAAACCCACCCACTCCAACAGTTCTTTGGAATTTGTGCATCCTTGACTTGTTAAAGCTGAAAAGAGAGTAAGGAAGAGATGGCACCCGAGTTCGCGGAGTCGGTCGCTGCGGGAGCACGGCCGTCGTGGTTGGCGCTAGCTCATGAGGGGCTTAGCGTTGGAACTGGCTCAGAGATGCTCGACTAGTCGGAGTCTCCTGGAGACCAACAACTCCGACAACTCTGATAAAGGCGGTGCCGGAGGAGCTCGCCTCTAAGGGTGCGACCACCTGGCCGTGCTCCGGCGCGACCACGTCGGCCTCCGAAGCCTCGTCACCTCCCTCCCGCGCGTCGGAGACGTTGCGACCGAGGCCCAGTCGGTCGCGGCGGAGCCGCGACGTCCCCAACCGCGAGACCCCCCTCTACCTCGCGGTCCGGCTCCACGATGCCATCTCCACCGAGGTCTTCATGTCGGCCAGCTCCGTTAACGAAGAATCCACAATAGAGCGTGGTAGCCGAGGTGCCAGGTAAGCAAGGAAACGCCCTTTGGATGGGCGTTTCCCTCAGGGAAAATGCCCTTCGGATGGGCGTTTTCTTTATTTGTAATTTTTTTCAAAAATTTCTCCTCGTCATCTCGCTAACGTCCGTTAGAATTAATTCATATTTAAATGAGAACCCTTCGGATGGGCGTTCTTATGCTTCGTATTTAATTATTGAAAATGTTGTGCTGTACGTGTAATTTTATAAATTTATTATGCTTTCAGAGAAAATTTTTCGAAAAAAAATGAGGCTAACAAGTAAGGATTATTCCCAACCCCAACCCAACCTCACAGTAAAAAAATATACAAAAATTTTCACACAAAGTATTAAATATTTATGAAATTATATGTCGAGCACAAAGTTTCCACTTATTGTATCTGAAGCACAAGAACGCCCTTCGTAAGGGTATTTTCATTTTAAAATTAATTTTCTTGAGAATAATGTCAGCTCCGTTAGCTTCCATCACAGTAAAAAGAAAAGGAAAAGCCCTTCCTAAGGGCGTTTTCTTTGAAATATATTTTTTTACTGCGAGGTTGGGTTGAGGTTGGGAATAATCCTTACTTGTTAATCATTTCTTCCAGGCTTTAATGAGTTGTTTTTGGAATTTGTGCATCCATGACTTGTTACATCAAAAAAAGCTGGGAAAGAGAGAGTAAGGAAAAGATGACACCCGAGTTCGCAGAGTCGGTCGTCGCTGCGGGAGCACGGCCGGCGTGGCTAGCGCTAGCTCACGAGGGGCTTAGCGTTGGGAACTGGCTCAGAGATGCTCGACTAGTCGGAGTCTCCTGGAGACCAACAGCTCCGGCAACTCTGATAAAGGCGGTGCTGGAGGAGCTCGCCTCCAAGGGCGCGACCAGTACCTGGCCGTGCTCCGGCGACCACGTCGGCCTCCGAAGCCTCGTCACCTCCCACTCGTGCCTCCTGCGCACCGGGGACGTTGCGACCGAGGCCCAGTCGGTCGCGGCGGAGCCGCGACGTCCCCAACCGCGAGACCCCCCTCCACCTCGCGGTGACTCCGCGACGCCATCTCCACCGAGGTCCTCATGTCGGCTAGCTCCGTTAACGAAGAATCCACGGCAGATTGCGTCAGCCGAGGTGCCAGGTAAGCAAGGAAACGCCATTCGGATGGGCGTTTTCTTTATTTGTAATTTTTTTCGAAAATTTCTCCTCGTTATCTCGCTAACGTCCGGTGAGAATTCTTATACAGATTCGATTTCAATTTTAGGCTTCGATTTTGGTCCAAAATCGTAAAACGAATATGGTCCATTCTTAACTTAATCATATTATAATAGCTTCGATTTCTTATACAGATTCGATTTCAATTTTAGGCTTCAATTTTGGTCCAAAATCGTAAAACGGATAAAATTTACACAATCATGTAAAGGCCCTCAAATTTATGCATATTTTATGATTAAAAAGTGTTTTTATATTTTTAAAAGTACAATTCTATATATGTTTTTAAAGTCAAAATTTGGTAATTTAACAACTAATCCGACTTTGCACCTAACTTAAAATACGACAAACATATATATTTTTAAATATAATTTAACCTCAATTTTAACTATGGGTCCGACCGATTAAATAATAAACATAGCCCAACCGTACAAACAGAATAAACTGAATCGATTATCGGTGCAGTTCGGTTACTTATGGCTAATGACTAATTTTGTTTCGGTTTTTGTTTTGGATTTTTAGAAGTTTGATTTATTCGATTTAAATATTTAGTTCGGTTGAAATCAAATAAATCGAATGCTCATGCCTAATTAAAAATGTCTATAAATTTTAATATCATGTGCACAACAAAATGTTGTACGTAAGAATTTAATATCATCGGCATGGACTATGTACAAATATTGGCCAAGTTGTCTTGATATTGGATCTGCTTGACTTTAATCCTTTGTGTTGTGTTGTTGTTGGTTGTGGGAGAAGAAAGTTTTTGGTACCATGTACTTGATATTGTCTCCCTTGATATAGTCATTCTTCATTTTGTCGTGTATATAGTGTTGTCTTCATATATTGTCTCCGGAATGTCATTGATATAAGAAAATCGTTCGCATTTCGAATATGCTCAATAGTGGCTTGCAACCATAAGCACTCTCAGGTGACATCATGAAAGGCGATGAGCTCGGCATTGTAATGCTCCGCTCTGCACGATATTATGCTGAGTCGTTGACTTGAAGAGTTCCGTTAACCCCAAGAATGTATCGAGTCGGATGATGCAAAACGTTAAGTTGGCCCAAAAAAATATTGAGTCGATTCGAAGATCTATTAATCGAATCGATGAAAAGCATAAGTCCGATTCGAATAAGTATTGATTTTAGTTGGTTTCGTGTTCAGGCTAAGCTTTTATGCTGAATTATAAGAGGTCAACATTTTGTCTATTTGCTACAGAGTCCGCCAAACCAAAGTATCGCCTCACAACGGACAGAGGCATAGACACGGTAGGTCGATCAGTTGGGTAGTTCAATGGAGCATGAAGTGCTCGAATGGCTAAGTCAGAAGAATTGGTAGTGCAATAAAGTTATGAAATCGAGCAGCATCGGCTCAGCGAAACGACAAGATGTATTGGCTTAAGTAGGAGGACTTTGACCATTCTTTCCTACTCCATCATGCCTAAGTAAAATGTTTGTATACTAAGTTAACCTATCGAGTCCATGGGCTTGGCTCGAAGGAGAGAAATCGTAGGGTGTATCGAACACTAAGATAGAACAATTTAATTGAAACATACATCAAATGTATGAGTCACCAATGAACATCAAAATACCACAACGGTGAGCGCCTTGGTGCACAAGCCATAAGAACATAGGATAATTGTATCGGCATGTGCCTCCGTGCACGTAACGTTCATGCCTTTGCGTACGAGTTAGAAGGCTAGAATGTTGACAAATATATCGACGCGAGTGCCTTAGTGCACGAGATCTAGAACATTGAATACTCTATCGAGGGGTGCTTAGTGCACGAGGCGGAGGGAATTAACATAAGTATATCCCATTGAAAGATCATGTCGGGCGTGCATCAAATGCACGAATTGCATATTATTAAAGGTTAAGTCGTAATATGATGCTTGAATTGTTTGGGACCTTTGGGTACTCGGATATAGAATCGAAGCGTTGTGTCACTCCCCGTTCTCAGAATATATATAGTTTTTTTCCTTTTTTCTGTATATGGTTTCTGACACCTGTATCTTGATTGCATGTATCATGTATTTATAACTGGCCATGGCATGGAACGGTATCTCATTGCAGATTAGTGTGCCATCCCTTGTCCTTGTCTGGTTCTAGGCGTGGCTCACTGTTTCGATGATAAAATTTCTGGACCGTGTTGTGGTTAGTATTTTATTTAATTAATTTGATTAGTTGTATCATGTAGCATTAACATATTATTAGTCATATGGTTAGGAGCATGCTTAAGATTAGGGTTTCCTTAAGCCAACCCAACCTACTATATATATATATTCTTTTCCTTTTCTCTCTCTTCTTAACTGTAGAAGCATAAAAAATTTTCAGCAAATGAAGCCTCATGCGCCCAAGTCAGTGAAGCTCCATGCACCCAGTTAGTGGAGCTCCATGCGCCCAGTCAATGAAGCTCCATGCGCCCAGTCAATAAAGCTCATGCGCCTAGCCAGTAAAGTTATATGCGTCCAAGACTAGCTCTCTCGAAAGGTGGGCGCATAGTCTGAGACATGGCTATGTGCCCAAGCCCGACTCAGTCAAAGCCATGATCAAAACGTGCACCGAAAGGCCTGGCCACGTCAGTCTCCACGAGCAGTCGTACACCGAAGCATGCGGCCACGTCAACGCCACGACCAACCCACGATCTCGCAGCCTGTATGTGCCTACATCCTATGCGCCCAAAGCAGGACTATGTGCCCACATAGGAACCAGCATATTTTCTCATGTGGGCGCATAACATCATTCCAACCCAAGAACGACTATAAAAGGAGAGCCTCATCCCTCTTCAAATCATAGAACGGAAAGTATTTTTAAGAGCCAAATTGCTGTACTTCTTGCCAGTGAGCCGAGAGTTAACAATTTTCTTAGGTTTTCACCCACTTTTGTAATCGAAGTGTCAACGGAGTAAAGGAGCAACTGCCGTTCGATCTCCATCGTCCCATTCCCCAGAATTCTTTTTGTACTCGGGGATCCTCAGTGCAGATCTCTCAGGCGTACTCAATTTGTGGTGTCTTGCGCCAATAAAGAAAAGACAGCGTTTCTTTTTTTTTGTGTCCACAAAAATGGCGACTCTGGGACAACCTTTTCCTCTGACGAGAAGGCGGTGACACAATCCGATACCAAAAAAGTGAGGAGCACTTAGAAGATTGATCGTAAAATTCGATCAGTAAGCGTTCGAAGAGATGCTCTCGAGGGACGGCTCTACTCCCTCAAAATCAGCGAAGCCGAACAAGTCTCGTAAGACTTGGCTTCCGAAGGCTCGCTGTGCATATCCTGCTAGTGTCATAGTAGATATGCAGATGGAGGACTCTGTCACATGGGCGTATGACTCTGTCATAGAAGTCCCCCAAATGGAGAAGGCTCACACCGTTCCGGGCTCTACTAGCCCAGGACTTCCCTTCACAACCAACAACAGAGTGTTCAACACTCGAGACTTGGCAGAGGAAAATACTATGATGCCAAGAATCGGGGTGTACGGTACTCTGGCCAAACCCGACGAGGCTCACAAACGAAGGAGACAAAATTGGAAGAAAACGGTGCTGCTCCACCAAGCATGCACCCAAAACCATGTGCCCAAGGGAGTGTTTGGCGCATAGCCCCAACCAGAACACTTCTGTCTTCAGCAGGCTGGGCATCCAAACCCATGAGCCCAAGGCTATGCGCCCAGGACCTCTGGATCCATACTATGTGTCCACATCAAGGAGGCTCAGACAACTGTCAAGGAGCATGCACCCAAGGCCAGCCTCCAAGGCCTATGCGCCCACAACAAAAAGATAGGCCCCAACGCGTATAGCACGGGGCTGTCTTCAAGCACATCACAGCACTTAGGTATGGGGGTTGCCCCTGCACATGAACTAGTCGATGCGCCTACTCTCCTTACGAACCCTCATGCAAAGCTCGACGATGCATGCAACATGGATTGTAAGGTACAACTCCCTTCCGCTGACTTACGCGACATGATAATTCATAAGCGTAAAGCGAGGGAGGACATAACAATCCATAGTGCACACCCATGCACGAAAATTGTTATCAACTGTTGTTGCTCCAAAGTGACAAGAGTGCCTCAGAGAAAGTCCGTATTTCGACGGCTGTACTTCTCTGACGACGAAAAGCTACTATGTTTCATCCAACATGGCTTCATGGGGTCCTCTTACGGAGCCCCAATCAAGACGGTGGACCACCAATCCAACCTTCTCTCTCAGTTCCACGAGAAGGAGAAGACGAAGTCTACCAATAGATGGCTAACAGGCTGTCACATCTGAAGGAGTCTATATGGGCACCCGGTCAAAGGCGAGGCTCCGTATGGACGACGAAGAATCCAAGCTAGGGGTAGTATTCCCTCAGGGTCTGAGCAGATGAACTCCACACCGGGGGTAGCTTGCCAGAAGATGATGATCCCTTTGAATACGATTCAGACTATCTACCGCATCTACCTGAAGACGAGGGACTCGCCCACTCAGAGACAAACAGTATCAGCACCAGTTGTACTGTTTCTCTGTTCATCCTCGCATGTTATCTACATACATGGCGGACGAAGAAAGACCTGAAGAAGCTAGCGACCAGACCAACAAACGACTAGAAGGTCTTGAAGCAGCATTTGCCAAGATCACCGATATGCTTACCAACATCATGGCGGTTCAAGCTGCTGGGGCTGTTCCTCCACCTCAACAAAATATCTCGTCTCATGCTAGTCCGACACATAGCAATAACCCTCCTTCCCTACAAAAGGAGTATCATTCTGTTGTGCCTCCTCCAATCTTGTAAATGCTGGGGTGGTCCTTTGCCAACGACGCCTGACAACCGTTCAGCAGCTGTTTTCCAACACTCGCTCAATCAACAGGATGCAATTGATTCCCTGGTCGCTCGTCTTGACACCATCTCACACAAAGACGAGCTGTAGAAGATGGGGATATCTTAACCTTATCCCCCTGAGTGGGAGAATGCTACTTGCCCTCCTAACTACAAGCCGCTGACGCTGAATTCATTTGACGGGTTGACTTCTCCTTGCCAACACATGACGTACTTCAATACGCAGACTCTACACTTACCCAGAGATGATCTGTTCTTGTCGAAGCTATTTATTAGCACCTTGCAGGGGGTATCCTTCGTATGGTTCTGCAGTCAGCCTGATAGATGTATCAATTCATTCAAAGACTTGGAGAGGTTGTTCCTCAACAGGTTTTATGAGAGTGGCTTGCATGTCAGCATGTCCACCCTCATCGAGACCAAGCAAAAGAGGATTGAGTCTGTCATCGCCTTCATCGAACGCTTCAAGCGTCTAGCACTGAAGATGTCCTTCGGCATACCAGACTCAGAACTTATGGATACTTGTCGACATAACTTCCTTCCTATGGTAAAGTTTTGTCTGGGTATACATAAGTATGATACATGGCCCGCTTTTATTGGGGCCGTTGATGCTGCTGAAAATGACGTCCCTAACTTGGAGCTACTGGGTTGAAAATACCAAAATCCGAAGACAAGGGCAAGCATCTTCAAACAATCCCTGTCCGTGGGGGTAAAGGAAAAGAAGTCCTGAAGGTCGACACATCCAAGGGAGCTTCCAATTTCCATAGCGCCTCCGACAAGCCTAAGGAGACATTCTCCTTTGATGAAGACGATGTCATTACTATCTTCCACACACTGACGAAGGGTAATAAGATGACATTGCCTCCACCACGACGTCCTGCAGAGGCAAGCCAGCTCAACGATCCCAATTACTGTCTCCATCATCAGTACGTGTATCACTCCACCAAGGAATGCATTATCCTGAAGAAGAAGATATAACAGCTTATTGACAGCCAAGTAATCAATCTCAAAGCTGAAGACAAGGTCGTATCTTCTAACATGATCTCTCTTCAGTTTGGTAATTTTTCTCCTACAGAAGTCCCGGACGGCGTAGTCCCAATTCCCAAAGCAATAATGGAAGTCGTCAACCTACCGCCAGCTCGCAACTCAACCTTGGTGCCACTCACGACTGAACATGGTGAGATCATGTGGTTCCATCCGGACCTTGTGTAAGAAGTAACGTAGGGGATGGTACCTCCTAAAGCAAAAAAGGGGCAAGAAATATAAGTCATGCCATATGGTATGTTCTCCTATCTATGAGGTTCTATCTGGCGAGACGCGGTCGGAGAAGACTTATCTTCGGACGTATGATCCAGCACAAGAAGAAACAGTACCTTCTCAAGCTTCTGCTGCCCCCACAAGCTCAGAAGTCGGCCCGTCTAAGCCTTCAACTTCGGACAAAGCCAAGCAGAAAGAGACGCGGTTCGACAAATCTCTGAAAGTGCCAACTCCTGAAGGCATGGATCGGCCCTACAAATTTGACATACTGGCACAGCTAGCCAATACGCCTGCCACATTGTCTCTGTTCGATCTGCTGCGACTCTCTAAAGAAACGCGGAAGGCTTTAAGCGAAGATTTATTATATGCCGACACTTACCTCACTGAAGTCAAAGCCCCCGATGAAGGCCCTGTCTCCTGTCCTCACTGCCACAGTACTATGGAAGTGGTGCCTAACATCACCTTCTCACATGAGGACATGCTACTAAAAATAATCGTCATGATAGACCCCTGTACTATACAGGGTATATCGGGGCGATCAAGATGGATCGCATACACATTGATCCAGGATCCTCCCTCAGCATCTTTCCTAGAAGTTTGCTTCAAATTCTGGGAATCCCTCTGCACAAGCTATCTGCAACCAACACAACCATCATGGCTTTCAATGCTGGTCGAAGCCATCCGTTGGGCAAGATCCGTCTCAAATGCCTGATCGGTGATCTCCGAACGGAGGTTTCCTGCTATGTGATCGATGCCAATGTATCCTACAACGTCTTGTTGGGACGTCCATGGATATACGAGAACATGATCGTTCCTTCCACACTTCACCAGTGCTTCAAGTACGTCAATAGCGACGGTGTCGTAAAGACGGAGTTTGCCGATATCGAACCTTTTAAGGACATCGAAGCTTACTACGGGGATTCGGTACTTTACCAATCTCATCCCCCAAAGGATGACGGCAACGAAGCTAACAATGAAGCTGAAGAAAGCCCATCCTCTAATGATGGTCCCTTGATTATCCGAGTCAAAGGACGTACTACTCCAAAAAGTACCCCGAAGCCTCTCACAATCTGGATAAAAAAGAAGAACTCCGTCAAGGTCAAACCATTGACCATCACTCTCAGCAAGACACCCCGGGAGGAACCTACTGATGCATGTCCTCCCAATCCTAAAGAATTACCCTACATCGTGAACTCGGCCAAGACTGTGGCTCCTCTTCCAGATGATTATCCTTTCAATGAGTATATCAATACTCATAATAATGTACCTTCAGCGGATGATGTTATTCCTGAAAAAGAACTTGCGTATTTCCTTAGTAAAGGTTTAGAGAACGTCATAGGACCACACCTCTGCATGCCGGTCACAACGCCTCACCTGCGGGAAAAATTCTACCCTGAAGATATCCTCTACTTCATCGTTCCAACTAGAAAGAAGGATGAAGAACTAATCATCTTCGGTCGTATAATTGGTGAGAGAAAGTTTGTTCCAGACTCTATTTCTCCCAAGCACAACACAGAAGCTGAATATGACTCTGAAAAAATGCAACTTTTTCGGTATAGTTGGCAGGCTAAGAATATTATCCAGAACATGGAATATGACATCAAAAGCGACAAAGGGCTAAATTATGGCCAAGGACAACGGTTGCCAATACGACACTTTGCTCCTCCCGGCAAACCCGAAAACTACTATCAAAGAAGCGGTGTTAGTTTGGGCTATGTCACTCCTTCAACAACTCCCGAAAGATCAGATGATAAAGCAGATCGTTGTTTTCATTCTTCTGACTCCTTCCTCTGGGACTCAGACTCCAGCATTGGCGACATATTCAAGACAACTATGTCCGTCAACATGGTTTCTGCCGACCAAATTACAGACGATGTCCAATCAATCGAACTCGAACAATGGGCTCAAAAGATGGACACAAGGTGGGAGCTGCACTTCGAACAATAGGAACCACCTACCGAAGACGAAGTCATCCAAGTAAATCTAGGAGATGAAGCATCTTTCAAACCAATCTTCATCAGCAAAAGTCTATCTGGCGATGAATGCCAATCTTTTATACAGCTTATAAGAGAATACATCGATGTCTTCGCATAGAGCTATGAAGACATGCCAGGCTTGGACCCTAAAGTCGCCATGTACCGCCTGAATATTTCGTCTAAAGCTAAGCCAGTGAAGCAGCAACAACGACGATTCCGACTAGACTTCATGAAAGCCATCGAGAATGAAGTCAAGAAGCTCATTGCCAGTGGATTCATTCGCGAGGAACAACACCCAGACTGGGTTGCAAACATCGTCCCAGTCATGAAAAGAATGGTAGAGTTCGAGTCTGTATCGACTACCGTGATTTGAACTCTGCATGTCCGAAAGACGAGTTTCCTCTACCGATCACTGACGTAATGATCGACAATACTTACGGCTTCGAGCGGATGCCCTTCATGGATGGGTTCTCAGGCTACAACCAAATCAAGATATTATCCGACGACGAGAAGCACATATCTTTTCAAACACCATTGGGGGTATATTGCTATACGGTGATGCTTCGAATTAAAAAATATAGGGGAGACGTACCAGTGAGCCATGAACACAATTTTTTGCGATCATTTGCACAAAATTGTGGATTGCTACGTAGACGATATCGTAGTCAAAATCCGTCTCAAGGACAACCACCTCTAAGACTTGAGAATGGTGTTCGAACTAATGCGTGCAGACCAGCTCAAGATGAATCCAACCAAGTTTTTTCTGGGAGTCTCCAGCGGAAAGTTCTTTGGTTTCGTCATCACTTCAAAGGGTATACATCTGGACCAAGAGAAAGTGAAGGCTATCCTCGACATACATCCTCCAAGAAACCTCAAAGAGCTACACGGACTACAAGAAAGGCTAGCCTACATCAGACGATTTATTTCAAACCTCTCTGGAAGGTGTCAACCATTTATCCAGCTCATAAAGAAAGGTATCTTTCGTATGGACTGTACAATGTTAACGCGCATTCGACGACATCAAGGCGTATCTTACAAGCCCTCCAGTATTGGTAGCTCCAATAATGGGGAAGCCCTTCTTACTATATGTTTGTACTATGGACTATTCTCTTGGTGCCCTATTAGCTCAGAAGAATGAAGGAGGCCATGAATAGGCAATCTACTACCTCAGTCGCACAATGGTGGGTGCCGAGCACAGATACACACCGGTGGAGAAGGAATGCCTTGCACTAGTATTTGCCATCCAAAAGACACGCCACTACGTGTCTGGGTAGACTATCCACATCATATCTAAAGTCAACCCTCTCAGAATACTCATGACTAAACCAGGTTCTTTTAATTCCCGTTTAGCTACATGGGCAATGCTGTTGTCTCCATACGATATGATCTTCATTCCTCAGAAGGCAGTAAAAGGACAAGCATTAGCTGATTTCCTGTAGTGCCCCATCCCGCAAGGTCAATCGGAGGAATCGAAATGTCGACGACGTCAGACTTAGCCTTGCAACGGTTGCTCGAAGGGTCGCGAAGTCGAGGCGACTCCTCGCTTAGGTGGGGTAGTTTCAGTGAACTTGCCTCATCTTAGCCTTCACATAATAACTCGTATGTTTTCAACTTGCACAAGTAGGCTAATATAAAAGCTACGGACGCACATAGCTAAGGAAATAATCCCGACGGGTCGATATATGCTAGAACTTGAAAAAGGTCCCACGGCCGTCTTAGAAGTGTGTTCAGCTTGCTTTCAAAGTGACACTCGAATCCTTCGTTCTCGGGGCTTGGGAGAAGGAGAGTTGGTTTAAGTTGCCAAGAAGTTATGAACGTGGTCTAAGTCATAGACTTCGCCCGCGTGAATGCTTGATAAAGCATGAACGGTCCCGTCGTTTTGTCCCGACGCTCGAATTAGCCTAAGTCATAGGCGTTGCCGGCTTGAATGCTTGATAAAGCGTGCACGGTCTCTTCGTCCAATGCTTGGCATAGTATAAAATCTCTTATAATTTAAAGGAATATTTAAAATATTTTTGGATTTTATTTAATTCTAATTAATTTTTTTATCTTATTTATATTATATAAAAGGACTATAGCCATGGTTGAGTTTGAATATGCAAGACGACTAGAAAGTATGGCATGCCTAGCGTAGTCGGGTGCTTTAACTAGTATGCTAGCCATGTTAGGAATGCCATGGTTATATTGTAATCTCTTGCATGTTAACCATTCAAATTATGGCACAAGTTATATTTTTTATTTAATTAATTAGTTAAGAAAGCCTTTATGACTTTTTAGGAGACCCGGTTGCACCAAACCTTTCCAAACCTCTTCCAAGCCAAACCCAACCCTACGTAGGCATGTTGGGCATTAATAAATATTAATAATTATATTTATTTGTATTTAATTCAGATTTTGTAGTGTAATTATATAGATAGAATTAAATAGTTCTATATTAGGAAACCCTTTTTTAAATCCTCAATCCAATCAACTTGCCAACTCACCAAACAATCAAATCATGCCAAGTGGACCTCCACCATGCAAATTTTTGCCAAACAAGCCCTCCATGGCCGAATGCATCAAATTAAATAGGATTTAAATACTAGATTGCTTAAAATTTATTTAAGGATATGTTTAAATATACCAACTTATCCCAAACCTTAACCAAATCCTAATCTTTCTCTCCCTCACCTTTGGCCTGACCAAAACACCTCTCTCTCTCTCTATAATTTCATCAGAAACAAACTCCCTATAGCCTCTATACATCATCTTCTCTATTGCACATCTCTCCATCCTTCACAAAAACTCATTTCCTCCACCATACATCCCCGAAATCCCTCAAAACAAACCCTAAAAACTCCATCTCCCCCATCCAATCCTCTATAGCCATTATCAACTCTTCTATACTCACCAAGAAAAGATTAGCAAGCGAGGATAGCAGAAAAGATTGGAACTTTGGTGAAGAGAAGTCATCATCACCCTTTCTAGCAAGGATCTTTGGTAAAAACCCAAATCTTTTCTTCTAAAAACCTTTGCTAAAATTTTGCAGAAAATATTTTATTAATTCTGTAGAAATTATATTTTGATGGCTTTTTTAGGTATAATCATTTATAAAGGTTTCATGAAATATATACGCAATATTCATGTGTCGGTAGGATCAAAATTAACTCTATTGTAAAGGAACTATGAGTTATTGGTGCCTATTTTCGAAAATGAATTTTATGTGTATTAATATACATAAATTAGGATTTTTTAAGTGTTTTTCTATAATTTTAGCAACTCAAATCAGGTCGAGAAAATTGTAGGTCAAAACTAGCTAATTTTGGATAACCGGCTGACCTAGAATGTCCCAAACTTGTAGTATAACTCACCCTTGTACCTCTGATATTGTTCTATGAAATAAATTATTTTATTTCTATTTAAAATATATTTTTAGTTATTTTAGCAATTTTGAGTCATTAACTATGTTCCGAACGAGTTTTTGGTAGATTAGCTGACTTATTAATCAACTAGTCATAAAAGTCTTTAGAAATATTAATTCTGGAATTTTAGAGATAAATCTGTAAAAAATTAGTTTAAATATTATTTTTATGATTTTTATATAATTTTTAAGTTTGTATTGAAGTAGGGGCATAACCGACTAATTAAAAGTTAGAAACCCTAAAAACTATGTTTCGATGTCTCATGGAACCTGTGTGTGATTGTATGGATCTAAATGGTTCCACGAGAGATTGAATATAATTTTAACACATTACTTCGACTAATTAAGTCGTATCGTAAGTTTCATGAGTAGTGACTTAATTTAGTTAATTAATTATCTAGGAGTGTCGGGTTCCGGAGGCATGGGCGCGGGAGCGGTGTTTCATATTTACAGCATGGAATCAGGCAAGATACCTTGCCATTATACTATTTATATTCAGTATGCATTTATTTATATATCACTGTTCATTATTTCTAGTTATTACAGTTCTTGATTTACTACATGCTCAGTGATTATTAGTTTACTTTGTTACTATCCTTTGGTTGCACATGAACCTAGAGTTAAGGGACTACCATCTGTAGTGTATCGCATATACCTTGACACAGTTGTACCATAAGAATATGTGAGATGAGTACCATGTAGAGGTTCTTGCGTGTGCGTTGATCTCCCATGCGCATGCGTTAGGGCTAATTGCTAATAGAGGCGTGTTAGGAGACTTAGCAGTTAGTAGAGGTTCATGGTCGTGGATGCGACTTGACAGGTACATTGGGTGGGGAGAACAATACCTGACGTATGGAATTCTTTGCACTTCCCTGCTTACCTGTGCGCTCTGCCGGAGACGCAGGCTCCAGGTGCCCTCTGACGTTTTCCAGAGCGTTATGGACGTAGCCCCTTGCATATGATGCCCACTGACGATCTTCGGACGTTACGGACGTAGGCCCCTGGTGCCCTATATGGGGACTATGCCGATCCTATTTACAGCCAGGGCTCATGTGTCAAAGGATTGTTTCTCAACTGCATGATCACTTTAGTACGGTCAGGTTACCTTATTTATGTCTTGTCATTTTCTTTAATTGTGGCATAATTTAGATTCAGTATTTATATGGCATGTTTATTGTATCTTGTTACGTCCCTCTGAGGACCTGGTTATCTCGCTAGGCGTGTGCTCTTGTCCTTCGCAGGTGTTCTAGCCAAGGCCGTGATCTTCTCCATTTGTTCGAGGATGATTGCTCTTGGTTCGTCTTGCTATTTTATCGATCATTTCCTTGTATATCTTCTTTCCTTTAAATTGGTTGGTAGTGGATTTGTCTCCGCCCAACTATATGTATAAATGACAAATTCTTGAGTTATTATAATATTATTCTTTATTGTTGTGGATGTGATTTATTTATCATGGTTTTATTACATTTTACAGCCTATATATACATACGGGGTTCCATACATTGGAGTATACTTCGTATGTATACAGCTGGCATGGATACGTATCTAGCCCTAAGTATTTTGGGACTGGGGCATTACATATTTTTGTGGTGGCCCATGCAGGTCGAGTTTGTCACTTCGGTTACGTTACTGTACCGATGCGAGCCTGCATATAGGATTAGGATATAGGAATCTCATCCACAAGCTTGAATTCCTCCCTCAATTCCAAATCTCGAACTCTCGTTCGATTATCTTGACTTCCTTCTGCTTGATTCCTTTCACTGTAAATCTTATCTTTTTTCGTGCTGAATAGGGAGGTTAGGAGATAAATCATACGAGTATACGTGTTATATTCCTCAATTACTCTATTGGTTGACTTCATAAGTTGAGTAGTATAACTACAACCTACCACCCGTATCCTTTTAACCTAGTATTAAAGTGTAACAGAGTGATAATGAATATATGCTAGTGTAGGAGAGATGTTTACCTAGAATATAGAGATTTCATAGCCCATACCCATTGGTCAACTAAGGCCTGATACAAGAACCAGTAGGACGACTGTATATGCAAGCACACCGGATAAGACTTAGATCCTTGTGAAACTCGAACTATTTATTACTGCTTTCAACGTATTCTCCCGTACTTATACTTTAAACTACCATGAATGACGACGCTATTTATAGCCTAGTTTTGCAAGCTTATTCTTTGTCGAGCTTGTTCAGGACATATGTATACTGGGGACGCCCACAAGCATATTGTCTAATTAGAATCAATGTATTATGATCTGATCAACTATAGTACACTTGGTTCGCTCTTCATATGATTATCCCACGTTGATTGAGATATAGAGGTATCTAGGATCTCATCCGCGATTGCATTGACAATTCCTCTTGAATTACACATCCGCCTTTGAATTACGTAATTGTATTCAATGACATCCTTCTTGAACTCTTTACTGCTTTTGTCTTTCACTGATTAGAAAAACGAATGCTCGTACTTGATAGATAAATATAGAGTATCCCCATGGCCATGATAGTTATATGCACAAGTATAGCAACCATCAGCCAAGCCATATAACTACAACCTTGCCTAAAGTTGCTCGTCTTTCCCTCGACCCTAATAGTAATATCGTGACCTTCTAGTCATTTGTGCTTGAGAGATGAGTAAGATCTTACCCTTGGGTAAACCACAAACCTATGAGACTATCTATACTCTAGGAATCAATTATTGTGAGTCTCCAAATATTTATCTTGATTCTTGGCTTAACTAGCAACCCGTATGCCTTAACTCAAACCTTACTTGACTAGGCCCCCACAGTTTAGACAGAGAAGAATAGAACAAAACAAGGACAAGCATTGCAAGGACCGTGGTAGACACCCATTCCAAGATTAGAGATTCAGTAAATGTTACTCTAGGTACAAAATTCTATTATCAAAGAAGTGACATAATATTATAACAACACATTCACCAGCTTAGCCAAAATCTGTAGCATGACGCCCCGTCATTATGTTGTATTAGTAATCAACAAGTGATGCATGAGTACTACATTTAATACCTCTAGAACTCTTGTGACTATAGTCTGGCAGGTTTGACACAAATAGAAATTCACGACTTAGTAGTTAGGAATCTTTCCCATGACGTGCTTTAGAATTCGTTATTCCACCGATAGACTCTCGTATACCATGGACAAGCGGGTCATTCCATCTTATCGACTCAGGTACCACTGTATGCAATCATTTCCATTTATTAGGACTCGGGGTACAATCCTCGAAACTGATTCACAACTACCCTATCATGTTATCAATCACATCGTGACTTATTATTACCAAATGTCAAGGTACGATATCGCGACTCAAATATTCCTAAAACTATATCCTAGTCTCTAAAGTGAATATATTGTAAGCCATTCTTATTTTTAGGAATTTGGGGATCACCGATTGATTGAGGTAAATTGGTTCTCACTACGATGATAAATTAGTGACTCGTGAACTCCCACTTTCTTCTTAGATCTTTTGGTGTCCCTTACCGTGACTTTGATATTTGAAGTATAATACTTGCTGTTACCTTCCAACAAAATTTATATGCAAAACTTAAACGAGTCCACCTTCAAGTAGACATATCATGTCCCACACAAACACATCTCCTTGGACTCTATTATTATGATACGACTTTCAGGTCAAAAGGGACTAGCGATAACCCTTACCATAACACCGATGTACTTTCAGACTGCAGTTAGAGATCCAACCTTGACTCAAATCTTTTGGCCCAATATATGGTTGTGATCTACTCGAATCCCTCTACGCACATGCCACTAGTGTGCCACTCAATAGAGGCATTGTGTGCTTCTTAAACACAAAAGTCATGGAAGGCGCATCTCATGACTTACAGAACCTATTCTACCAACCCGACGGGAAATTTGCCCAACCACTTGAATTTGAACCTATTCTACATTACCCTAACCTAATAGGGATGATTTAAAATTCCATAAAATTTTGTCCAGCCACTATAGATTAAAATCTAAAGTTCATGCAATCAAAGATTGAAATCCAATTAGGGAACCTATTGAGACTCAGTTAAACCCATCATAGTCTATCACCATATTAGGACTATAAAACCAAACTTGATGAAATAGGCCCTCACCCCTATTATGTAGGTCCCACCTCTTGGCTCACTAATTCTCCTTCCATAGATTTCGTAAGTGCATCTCTTCGTAGCCTATGTTATGCATCTCTCGGTACCAACTTGCTTCCGGATATACTTGACCAAGACCTCTCATACTGTCTTGACCAAACATAATTAATATATGGGCCATATTTAATAGATAATACCTAGACTTCCTATAGAGTCTGTGACTATGATTGGAAATACCTCATACTTCCTATACCTCCTTGAAATTTGACCTTCTTAGAAGCCCTATTATTGTGCTTTTCCCGATTAACCAACTTCTATAAGTTGGGTAGAACATTGAACTTATTCTACTCTACCTCTCAGAATGGGATTACAATCATGATCGTTCTTCCGTTTGTATAGAATTTATGAAACGATCTTTTATTTTGTATTTTATATCCCATTGCTCGTGCGTTTAGATAACAACGGTAACAGGTTGCAACCTAAATTCTTCAAGTCAATCATAGAATCATTTTTGTTTAAATCAATAGCAAATTTTTTTTGAGGCAAATAGATCGTAAGCCTCTCTAAGAGGCATAAGATTTTGGGATTAGCAAGTGGATGGAAATGATTGGTTCCAATTAGACTAATAATTCCATGGTTCATAACGTCGACCCATATTCGTATCATTTGATACCCTCGACCATAATTTTGATAATTGAAGCACAATACTAGCCTTTTCCTTTCGACAAAGTTCACACTCACGAACTAGACTAGTCATACTACTCACATGACAGACATGTCCCATACAAACAAACTTTTCAGTGCTCTATTTAAATTACACCACGTGTATGACACATTGTTTCCTCAAAACAAACCATAGAGACCCAAATTCGATCTATTCGATTTCACCCATACAAATATTGACCCATTCCCATAACTAAACTGAATACTCAAGATTTATGCAAGACGTAGCACACCTATGACGTATGCCTTCCAACAAGCAAGTGCATGCCTCCTACACAACACCTAACATCAGCCCACACATATTAGTCATTATGACTTAGAGTTTTCAAAACACTTGCCTAATCATATTCTATATTCTGGGTTCTTTAATTATCATTGATTCTCATCACTTGGCCATAAATTTTTCTTTCCTAAGTTTTCAAGCTCACTTCTTTGTTTCCCATGTTAGAAGTAGAACGAATCCTTCTGAACCGACACACCTTAGTATATTCAAAACAAGAGGTCGCTACCAGCTTGTCAAAAGCATGACCCCTAGAATAAAAATGTTTGATTGTAGTAACATTCTTATAGTTGTTATTGACCAAGAATGTTACGGTGTTATCGAGGCTCACTTAGAATCAAAGACTGCGGTCAGAAGTGTCCATTATTCTCGTGCCCCTCCCTAGAAATTGTCCTCCTCAAAGTCTTGTAATGATGACGATCTTTACGGGTGGCCAACTTCTATAAGTTGGGTAGAGTCTGGAAGGAAGCATACCCCATCTTGTAGAATATGAGGTCAATTGGGATTTCTATGACAACCACCCCTCGAATGTCCTGAACGAGATATCATTCAGACAACTTGTGAATGGACAACACGAGTTAGAAAGCGATTCGGAATGATGAATAATAGTGAATGTCTTGATCGAGGAAATCTAGTAAATCACACGTACGATTTCGGACTAAGTCAAATAAAATATGGCTTGAGTTTTTGACAACGATCTTGAAACTAGCTTGAGGAATATCGATCGAACTTGATCTTGAATATCGAGGAGATTGTGAAATATCCAACACGAAAAACAATATCAGTGTACGACTCAGAGTTCATTGCAAAAGGAAGATCGTCAGGTTACGTACATCATTGATGATATTGAGGCGTATCAAAGATCGAAGTACGATAACTCGGGGGTACTCTGATTCGAAGAATGATGATCATGTAAATGTCATTGTTCCGCTGGATGCTATCCTCAGGATGTTGAAATGTATCGAGGAAAAGATAGACTTGGCTCGAGAATTTTTCTAGTTGATCGAATGTTGAATGGACTGTCGAACTGAGATCTTGACTTGGATGAAAATAAAATATTTGGATTGCTTCGATGATAACCACAACATTGATGTTCCTATCTTATGCGAGTGCGACTCCAGCCTCGTACATGTGTTACGCCGATTAGGGCGATCACTCCGCGTGAGCGCTGGTATGGTGATTCATACAGCAGGGGTGATCGAACTTGTATGGTGTGACAATTTGTATGCATCGACTTGTGGTTTGACGCGAATGTGGATTCGAGAATGACTCAGTGTGTACTTGACGATTGAACTTGAGGTTTGAGTAGGTCCAATCCGCATATCGAGAATGAATTAGTCTAGAAAAATAAGAGTTATGCCCCAATGAGAATGATTATTCCATAGGAGCGTTGCATGGTGATTCATGAACCACCGTAGATAATCAGACTCGCGTGAGATTGGGGCGCAACATATTGTTGTACTAGATGACCTCATGATCGAATACATGAATTGGTTATAATTGGTGATTGAACAGATTCGAATATGCGCAACGAGTGCCTTGATGCTAATTAGGTGATCGTGCTCGATGTATAGAAATCTGAGTGACACGAGCTCGGATGGAAAATCTCATACTACCGACTTTGGTTTGACCCTAGGATTGGGGTCAGTATTGGCATTATTGTTGGGGAACTATGATTCCACTCCTGACATTGACTTAGCCTTGAGAAATGGCCTAACGGTTAGGCGGGACGCCCTGTTTCAAGAGTTAGCATTCGAGGATTGATCTTGAGGATTGGTTTGGATGGATATAATGAATCAAGAATATGAGGATACCCCTCACTAGATTCGGCTGACATGCATATATTCAGGGACGCCTGCGTATGTGCACGATGCGACTAGAGAGAGAATGACAAATTCTCTATCATGCGGCTTAGCTGAATGCATATATTTTAGGGACGGAAGAAATGCGTGCACGACCCAACCAAATGATACATTGAGTTCAAGCAAGACTTGAAGATGAAAAACAGATGGCAACTCTAGAGGGGAGGTGAATAGAGTTTATAGCGATAATAGCCAATTAAAAATTTAAACTCCTTCACAAGAAAAATTAATTAGAGTAAATGCGAAAATAAATAAGGAGCAAGAAAGCATACGCAAACACAGCCGATTTTAACCTGGTTTTCCTTGTGGAGGACTAGTCCAGGCCTGAGAACTCTAGCTCAGGATTAAATCTACTATTTATAAAATAGTAGTTACATCCCGTTCCTTTTCTTCAGAAGAGCACGTCAACTTCTTACAAAGGATCGCAGTGGCGATGCTTGGAATTTTCCAAGCGACTTCTTGAACTCTTGCACAAGACTCCTAACTGAGAGATGCTGAGCACTCGAGACTTAGGAAGCTTGTGGCTAGTAGATGAAGAAGGGTATGGCTTATATTGAGCTTTAGAGAGAAGAGAAGAGAAGATGGGATGAATGAAAATGAGAGAATTCTTGGCCTATTTATAGGATTTTAGCAGGCAGAATTCGGCCAAAATTTTGGTAGGAATATTCAAAAATTTGGCAGTTGGACAACTAGCAACCAGCCAACCCTATAAATTAGGGTGCTAATTTTAGGGGACAGAGTTCAGCCTAAACTCTGTGTGGAGGCAGAGTTCGGCCCGAACTCTGTCTCCAGAGCACAGAATGGGTCCTAAGGTCCAATAGACTTATTTTGGATGTGGAGCTTTATGGATTTTGGATAGGCTATAGGTCAAGTCTCAAGAGCTCAGCACAACTCAGCTTACAACAGTCTAGACTCAATAAATATAAAAGTACAGACTCAAAAACGACTTGTATTTTGTAAAACTGAGCTGTCGTTTGGCTTGAGCTGGATGTGGTCGTCGTGTGTCGTATTGAATTATTACAAGTATTATTTAGTCAATGTTGTCAATATTTGGTTGATTGTGACTTTGTGTCAACAATCTCCCCCATATTGATAATTGATAAAATAATAATTGTATATTCAATATTTATACCTGGACACATATAAAGACATAGCTCCCCCATAATAAGTGCCGAGCTTAAGAATAGCTCCCCCGTAAACAATGCTGTGAATCTTGTTGGCCTGTTAATAACATTCTTCCAAAAACATATATAGACAAAAAGAATATAGAATATACATATCTCCCCCTTTTGTCATTTAGCAATTTAAGATAAACAAGTAATAACTGGCAAACACACCAAAAGATATGAGAAGAAACTGCATATGAACTGATATAATGACCAAATGTCTCAAGAGTCATAAAGACATAAACTGATAGAACTACCAAAGTCTCAAAAGTCACAACCCATAATAAGTCTAATACAAACCAAGTACATAAAAGTAACTAAAAACAAAATGCATAAACTATAAGCTATGATCCTTAGTAGCAGTAGCAGGGAGCAGTCCATATCTATCATCGAGTGCGTGAAGGCCCAGCGTCGTCCGATGGATCAGTAAAGGAGCGACGAGGGTCTACGAAGGCTGCATCTGGATCCAAGTAGCGAATGAACCAAGGGTCATCGATACGATAGCCCTCACGACCGGGATCTCGTTCCATAGGAATGGGCATGGAAGGATGGCGAGACATGGAATACCGAATATTATGCAGCGAGTTGCTGATAGCACTCATCTACAAGGTGGTCCGATAATCCAGCTGAGTCCATCGATCGTGCTCCAAAGTGAAGCGATCTCGAATCATGGTCTGAAGATACTCGAGGGTGGCAGGAGGAGGAGGAGGATCCTGTCCAAGAGGAGAGGCATCTGGCTCATCATCAGAATGCTCAGACACTACTGGTGAGCCAATGGCCGCCTGAAGCCTCCGTGCCTTAGAGAGGAAGGCAGGGGCAGGTAAGAATGGACACTCATCAAGGGGTACATGAAACGTACGAAAGATCATAGAAAGGTATAATGCATAAACCAAAGATCTTGGTTTCTTCCTACAGTTAATCATCCAATCCATCATTGTGCGTGGCAGATTAAAGGGAACATGGAAGTAGAGATTTTATAAGACCGAGATTTTAAAATAAGTGACTTCATCGGTAGAACCCGCTTTGGGTAGAATGGTGTTGAAAATGATCCGATGAAGCTCATAGAAATAGGGATTGAAGAATTTAGCCAAAAGCTTACGAGGACGTGTGTTAGGGCTACACAAGTCGTCCTTGAAGCTTTCAAGTGAAATTCCTTCAGGAAATTGAAATGATCTAGCTTCAACAAGCTTTTCCCAAGAATTAGGCTCTTGAAGCTCAAGATATTCGGCCAATTCAAAATCGTCAAAGGAGATATCAATTCCCGTAACTCGTGAATAGATATGAGTATCATCATGGGTTAAGTTGCAGTAGAACATTTGAATAGCACTACGATAAATGACCGAATTTTTGGTAACAAGTTCATCAAGGCAAAGGTCATGAAAGAGTGCATCATATTATGAGAATATAGTAAAGTTGATGGGGTGGCCCGCAAATATCGGACGTGTCCGAAAATCACTAAACCAATCATTTGATGCGTCTAGTGATACAAAAATTTGGTCGTCAAAAGTGTTTGGATCATGTGGACATGGAGGATTGAACAACGGATGGATTTGTTGTTCAATGGCCGGTGCAACTGGTGGTGCAACGGGTGGTTCACCGGGAGGAGGAGCATTCGACGAGGATGTGCCCTCGGTCCGAAGTCTCTTTCCGCGGTTGAACAAACGAAGAGCCATAATACAATAGATAATAAAAGAAATTGAGATATAGAAGAGTGTGGAATTATACCTTAAACTAGTGATGAACAATGAAGGAGAATTGAAAAAGAAGCCTTCTCCTTAAGTTTGGGGGAGAATGGAGCTCTAGAAAGGAGAAATTAGGGTTAAGGTTTTGAGAGAATTGAGTAGCAGAAGTGGAAAAGGTGGTAATGAGGAAAGAGAGGGAAGAGAAACCGAAAATATGGTGAGGGTTTCTCTTGGTCGGAGCAAATAATGGCCATTGGATCTAACTTTTGATCAACGGCTGAGACTGTTCCCAGTTCTTGAACAGTCAGGCCGAATTCGGCCCGAACTCTGGTAACGGCAGAGTTCGGCCCGAATTCCGGATCTTGGTCACATAACAGGAATCAGACAGAAAATGAAAACGAATGGTGAAGTAAGAAAGACCAATATAATATATGAGGATAATTACAAGAAAGATCCAAGAAGTAAACAGATGAAATGAGTTTGAAGCAGCAATATGAAGTTGAAAAAAATAGTATTTCAGCATGTGATAAATAAAAATGAACCGTATAATAAACAAGGAATTATATCATAATTCAATATTTTGAAGCTGCCATGGGTTAGCTGTAGGGGCCGGATCCCAGCTAGCGGTAGTCATGAGGACTAGTGCACCGTGTTGCTTAGGCTTTTACGCCTTATTGTCAGAAGGACCCTTTCGGCTTGTACCCATAGCAAGTTCATCATAAGAGAATCAAGATATACTCGATATTTACGCAGGTTTATTTTAATTTATAATAGCTTCATCTAAAATTCCAAGTTCACGACAAAGAAAATTGAAGCGCTCTTTGGATAATGGTTTTGTGAAGAAATCTGCTAACTGATGATCAGTGTCAATAAATTCTAAATTAATCGTGCTATTTTACTAATGATCACGCAAAAAGTGATGACGTATTTTAATGTGCTTCGTGCGTGAGTGACAAATGGGGTTCTTAGTAAGATTTATAGCACTAGTGTTGTCACAAAAGATTGGAATATGCATGAAAGATAAGTTATAGTTTTCAAGGGTTTGCTTCATCTACATAATTTGTGCACAACAACGCCCAGCTGCGATGTATTCAGCTTCTGTTGTGGATAGTGCGACAGAATTCTGCTTCTTGCTAAACCAAGAGACTAAAGCCTTTCCTAATAAATGACACGTGTCGCTCATACTTTTACGGTCGACCTTGCATCCGGCGAAGTCAGCATCAGAGTAACCAATAAGGTCAAATAATGTTGACTTGGGATACCATAGGCCCACTGTAACAGTACCCTTAAGGTATCGAAAGATACGCTTAACCGCGGTCATGTGTGATTCCTTAGGATTTGCTTAATATCTAGTACACAGACAAACGCTAAACATAATATCAGGGCGACTAGAAGTAAGGTAGAGTAGACTGCCTATCATACCTCGATACTTACGTTGATCTACGGGTTTGCCGCTATCATCTGGTTCAAGTTTGGTTGAAGTTGCCATTGGAGTGCTGATTGGTTTGACGTTGTCAAGGTCGAATTTCTTCAGCATGTCCTTTGTATACTTCGACTGACAGATGAAGGTTCCATTTGACATTTGTTTGACTTGCTGCCCAAGAAAGTAGTTGAACTCCCCCATCATGCTCATCTCAAACTCGGTCTGCATACACTTGGCAAAATCTTGACAAAAGGTTTCATCAGTAGAACCAAATATAATATCATCTACATATATTTGTACTAAAAGAATAGTTTCTTTAAAAGATTTTATAAAAAGTGTGGTGTCAATTTTCCCTTTTAAAAAACCTTTCTCAAGCAAGAAATTGCTTAGCCGTTCATACCAAGCTCTAGGGGCTTGTTTGAGGCCATACAGCGCTTTCTTTAGCTTAAACACGTGGTCAGGAAATTTATGATTTTTAAAACCAGGAGGTTGTTTTACATAAACTTCCTCCTTAATAAATCCATTCAAGAAAGCACTTTTAACATCCATTTGAAATAATTTGAATTTTTGAAAGTTTGTAAATGCACAAAGCATCCGAATGGATTCCAATCTAGCAACAGGAGCATACATCTCATCGTAGTCGATACCTTCCTCTTGGTTGTATCCTTGGGCTACTAGACGAGCTTTGTTGCGTGTGACTGAACCATCTTCATTCACTTTGTTTCTAAAAACCCATTTAGTACCAATAATCGAGTGATTAGCCGGTCTAGGAACGAGTTCCCATACTTGGCTGCTCTCGAACTGGTTGAGTTCCTCTTGCATAGCAGAAATCCAAAATTCATCATTGAAAGCTTCTAAAATGTTTTTCGGCTCAATTTGTGAAATAAAGGCAGTGCTAGCAATAGAGTCTCTTAATGATGATCTAGTAGTTACTCCACGTGAAACCTCACCGATCACCAAATTTTTTGGGTGTGATGGCTTGAAAGAGAATTTCTTTGGCAAGCCCTCCGGAGAATTGGTTTCGGTTGTGGTATTCATTGGAGTAGAAGTTGATGGCTCAACATCATCATCAAGAGTAGCTGCTGTACTGTTATCTTCATCAAAAGTCACATTTGTAGACTCTTTCATAATTAATGAGCGTTTGTTAAAAACTCTATATCCTTTACTCTTGGCAGCATAGCCAAGAAAAATACCATCGTCAGCTTTGGTATCAAATTTGCCTAAGTTGTCTTTGGTGTTAAGGATAAAGCATCTACAACCAAAAACTCTAAAATAAGAAACATTTGGGGTTCTCCCAAACCAAAGCTCATAGGGTGTTTTCTTCGTAAAAGGACGAATAAGTACCCTATTTAAAATGTGGCATGCTGTATTGACAACTTCAGCCCAAAAGTATTTCGGAAGTGAAAACTTGTTCAACATGACTCTAGCCATATCGCTAAGAGTTCTGTTCTTCCGCTCTACAACACCATTTTGTTGAGGAGTTCTTGGACAAGAAAACTCATGATCAAAACCATTAGAATCACAAAACTTTTCAAAATCAGAATTTTCGAATTTGCCTCCATGATCACTTCGGATTCGAGTAATCATGTAGCCTTTTTCGTTTTGAAC
Source organism: Iris pallida (assembly GCA_029216955.1). Classification (NCBI taxonomy): domain Eukaryota; kingdom Viridiplantae; phylum Streptophyta; class Magnoliopsida; order Asparagales; family Iridaceae; genus Iris; species Iris pallida. Next base: position 26,998,134 of record JANAVB010005599.1, on the reverse strand, counting down.
TTTCTTAACAAAAATCTTGAAAAATGAAATAGCATCACTCTTATTTGTAAGAAAAAAAACCCAAGTAAATCTTGAAAAGTCATCAATAATAACAAAGGCATAGAGTTTTTCACCAAGACTGGCTACTCTACTAGGGCCAAATAAATCTATATGGAGAAGTTGTAGGGGTCTAGTAGTACTTACAGAGTTAATGGAATGAAAAGAGGACTTGGTTGCCTTATTCAATTCACATTCGAAACATACCGTGTCCTTTTTGAATGTGATATCGGGCAAGCCTCTAACTAGCTTCTTGGTCGATAGCCTGGATATAGTATCCATATTGGCATGACCAAGACGCTGGTGCCATAGTAATCTTTCATCTTTATGAGCATATAGGCATCTACCTATATTGTTAGTATCTATAGACAAATAGAAAATATAAATATTATCCTCTCTTACCCCTTCAAAAGCAATGTCTCCTGTTAACCTATCATAAATAAGGCATTTGTTTTGTCCAAAGTTAATGTCAAATCCATGGTCAGCAAGATGACTAATGCTGAGCAGGTTATGCTTTAACTCGGTCACTAGGCAGACATCCTTTATTACGGAAGAGGGAGGATAACCAATATTACCATTACCTATAATTTAACCTTTTAGGTTGTTGCCGAAGGATACATATCCTTCTCTCTTCATCGATAGTGATGCGAAAAGATTTGCGTCTCCCGTCATATGCCGCGAGCATCCACTATCGAGAATCCACTTACTTTTAGTTGAGGAGGGAAGGTCCACCTACATCAAGAGTAGATGTGACCTTTGGTACCCAAGTTCTTGAGGGTCCTGAAAAGTTAGTTTTTGGAAACCATGCATATATCTGTCTATCTACTAATCTTCTAATTCTACATTGTGGTAAAATATGTCCATGTAAACCATAATAAGTACATGTAGCATTCCTATTTATATTAGGAGCATGCTGATAATGTCTATAAGTAGAGTGATGAGGCAAAGTATGATGATATGTAGAATTAGCATGGTGATGATGACTATGTGTAGAGTGATGTGGAGTGGCATGGTGATATTGTCTATATGGAGTAGCATGGTGATGATGTCTATATATAGAGTGATGGTGATGCTGTTTTTGTGCAACATGGTGATGATTGTATCTATGTGTAGCATGATAATTTTGTGACATATGATAGTTATTTCTACGTGCATGTGGTTTGTGTGCTTTGTGAAAGTGTGTGTATATGTAAGCATGATTACGTGTTGCAGGTGGATGACGTGGGTGACTAGTATGAGAAATATCATGCTTTGTATGTGTCTCTTGGGTTTGAGGTTGAGCAACCTATTTTCGTAATTTAGTCTCTAGTTTTTTAGAGACAGCTTGCAGTTTAGTAATCTTAGCATTCAAACCATGCATCTTAGTAATAGAAATCTTGTGTCTACTCTTTTCTTCTGCAAGCTCCGTGTTGAGTGTTGTGATTTCTTGTGTTTGTTGTTCAATGCGTATTTCGGCATCATGTAAGCTTATTTTAAGCTTAGATACCTCATCTATTACATCTGTGGGTGAAGTGTCTCTAATGTTATCAAGTAATAGAGAAAGTCTTTGAATTTCGACTTCATGACTTTTGATTTTGTCCTTGGCATGTTTGTATTTACCAATAACCTTTTTGTGATCATTAAGTAAATCGGTGAAAGCATCGCCAAGTTCATCAAAAGTGAAGTCATCAAGAGTTTCGTTTGATACCTTGTAGGAAGTTGCCATTAGGCACACATTAGCCGTATCTTGAGGAGAGTCCTTTTCTTTCTCGGAGTCACTAGCTTCGCTTTCATGCCAAATGCTTGTGTTGGCATATTTCTTTGAAGAAGTCTTCTTGTATGGCTTCTCATAACGGTTGCTCTTCTTTAAGTATGGACAATCTTTTCGGACATGTCCTATCTTCTTGCAACCATAGCAGGTTGGCTCTTCTTCGTCTTCTTGAGGTTCCTTCTTTCTTCGGTTGAAACGAAGGAATTTCTTAAAGTTGCGGACGAGGAGAGCTTGATCGTCACCTTCCGAGTTGTCGTCATCCGTCTCTTCGGGGTCATCCCTCCGTCAGTGAGCTTTGAGTGCGATCTCCTTAGCCTTAGGAGCATGCTCTTCGAAGTCCTTAAGGTCAAGCTCATGAGTCATTAGCTTTCCTATCAAGGTCTCCATGGACATGGTTGTGAGATCATTTCCTTCTATGATGGCTGTCACCTTAGGGTTCCAAATCTTTTTGAGTCCCCTAAGTAGCTTGCGAATCTTCTCGTGATTTGAATATTGTTTGCTGAGCGAAGACAGGGGGTTGATAATGTTGAGGAATCTTGTGAACATTTGCGTAATCGTCTCATTTGGCTTTATCTTGAAAGCCTCATATTCTTGAATGAGACGGCTTATCTTTGATTCCTTGACTTGGGTGGTTCCTTCATGCCTCACCTCTAGAAGTCTTTATACTTCGTGAGATGTGGTGCATGTAGAGACCCTGTTGAACTCATTCCTGTGTATAACACAAAATAAAGCATTAATAGCTCTCGCGTCTAGACTTGCCTGTTTCTTCTCTTCGTCAGAATATTTGTCATGTGATTTCTCAACGAGATCACCATTGACAACTATTCTGGCGGGCTTTTTGTAACCATCAGTGACGATAGTCCACAGGTCAAAGTCTAGCGACTTGAGATAAAAACTCATCCTTGTTTTCCAATATGTATAGTTAGTTCCATCAAATAGGAGAGGCCTATGAGTAGAATGCCCTTCACCATGATTGGAAATCAAGGATTGTGTGGTTGCCATGGATCAGCTCTAGGATGTTTGTCCTTGTTGAGAGAACAGAGCTCTGATACCAATTGAAAAACAGATGGCAACTCTAGAGGGGGGTGAATAGAGTTTATAGCGATAATAGCCAATTAAAAATTTAAACTCTTTCACAAGAAAAATTAATCAGAGTAAATGCGGAAATAAATAAGGAGCAAGAAAGCATACGCAAACGCAGCCGATTTTAACCTGGTTTCCCTCGTGGAGGACTAGTCCAGGCCTGAGAACTCTAGCTCAGGATTAAATCCACTATTTGTGAAATAGTAGTTATACCCCGTGCCTTTTCTTCAGAAGAGCACGTCAACTTTTTACAAAGGATCGCAGTGGCGATGCTTGGAATTTTCCAAGCGACTTCTTGAACTCTTGCACAAGACTCCTAACTGAGAGATGCTGAGCACTCGAGACTTAGGAAGCTTGTGGCTAGTAGATGAAGAAGGGTATGGCTTATATTGAGCTTTAGAGAGAAGAGAAGAGAAGATGGGATGAATGAAAATGAGAGAATTCTTGGCCTATTTATAGGGTTTTAGCAGGCAGAATTCGGCCAGAATTCTGGTAGGAATATTCAAAAATTTGGCCGTTGGACAACTAGCAACCAGCCAACCCTAAAAATTAGGGTGTTGATTTTTAGGGGACAGAGTTCGGCCTAAAATCTGTGTGGAGGCAGAGTTCGGCCCGAACTCTGTCTCCAGAGCACATAATGGGTCTTAAGGTCCAATGGGCTTATTTTGGATGTAGAGCTTTATGGATTTTGGATAGGCTATAGGTCAAGTCTCAAGAGCTCAGCACAACTCAGCTTACAATAGTCTAGGCTCAATAAATATAAAAGTATAGACTCAAAAATGACTTATATTTTGCAAAACTGAGCTGTCGTTTGGCTTGAGCTGGATGTGGTCGTCGTATGTCATATTGAATTATTACAAGTATTATTTAGTCAATGTTGTCAATATTTGGTTGACTGTGACTTTGTGTCAACAGAAGAATGGAAGAGTGTCGAAAACTTGAAATCATGTTAAAGGAAAGGATTGAAACTAGGACGAGCGTGGCTCGGAATCGAAGTAACGCGTAGGCGAAGTGTGTACGAGAGTCCGTGGATCAAAGTGGTCCATAAGTATGTCAAGGTGCAAGAACGAGAAAGGTAGTCTCGGTATGTGAACCTTGTGTACGATAAATTATGGCGTACCTTGTACGTCTGTTATAGTTCCGTGTCTAGGCATGATTAAGTCTTAGCCATAGAAATGGTAGGATGGCTTGCCTTCAGGAAAGTCTCGAGGACGAGACTTGTTCTGATTGGTGTATTTTGTAGTGTCCCGTCCCGCAAAGTCAATCGAAGGAATCAAAATGCCGACGGCATCGGACTTAGCCTTACAACGGCTACTCGAAGGCCCGCTCAGTCGAGGCGATTCCTCGCTCAGGTAGGGCAGTTTCGGTGAACTTGACTCATCTTAGCCTTCACATAATAACTCGCATGTTTTCAACTTGCACAAGTAGGCTAATATAAAAGCTACGAATGTACATAGCTAAGGGAATAATCCCGACAGGTCGATATAAGCTAGAACTTGGAAAAGGTCCCACGGCCGTCTTAGAAGTGTGTTCAGCGTGCTTTCAAAGTGACACTCGAATCCTTCGTTCCCGGGGCTTGGGAGAAGGAGAGTTGGTTTAAGTTGCCAAGAAATTATAAATGTGGCCTAAGTCATAGGCGTCGCCCGCGTGAATGCTTGATAAAGCATGCACGGTCCCGTCGTTTTGCCCCGATGCTCGAATTAGCCTAAGTTATAGGCGTCGCCCGCTTGAATGCTTGATAAAGCATGCATGGTCCCTTCGTCTAAGGCTTGGCATAGCCTTCGCACGTCCCGTAAGTTAAGTCGTCTTGCATGACTTTTGGCTTAAGTCTAGGAACCCGAGAACTTGGTTGTTCAAGTCGGACGCGTGCACGGCACGTTCCCTCGATGTGAAGCTTGGCGTAGCCTTTGCTCGTCAAGTCGTTACACAAATAAGTTAGGCAAAGTTATGTCGGTCGATGTAAGCCATTTCTAGCACTATCTCGCTCTATCTGCGGTTGTCAAGTCGCGTAGTCCCTTGAGAACAAGGCTCGTCGTGTAAATTATATGACTTGAGCGATAGCGTCGCCCATAGAACCATGCCTGTCTAAGGCACGAACCACGATCGGTTTAGTGGAAAGCATGCCAAGGACAAAGGAAGTCCACGCGGCTGGTTGTCGTCGAGATTGGTCCCGTAACTTGGGAGTCTCGCTAAGTCTCGCACGCGAGATCGATCCCGCTACTTGGGAGTCTCGCTAAGTATCGATAAGTCTCGCACGCGAGATCGGTCCCGCTACTTGGGAGTCTCAATATGTCTGGTTAAGCAAGCACGCGAAATCAGTCCCTCTACTTGGGAGTCTCGATAGAAAGAAGGAAAACATGGTCATGTTAAGGAAGGACTTGATTGATCGAGTTGAGTCTTGCATGGTCATTGGACAACTTGTCGACAAGGTGAAGTCTTCTCGAGTGATGGCAGGGGCACCGGGATCATGTCGGCTCGGGGGAAGCGAGGCGGCTCAAAGCAGGATGTCGGATAACCGCATGGGAGATTCGGCACATCCGGGGCTAGCTACCCGTGGAGGGGCGGACCGAATTCCTTGAGCTGTGTCCAAGATAGCTTGACATTGCTAGTGACCACTCATGTAGATGGGTCGACAGAATAGCGGCAAACCGCGTGTATACCTTTGGATTAAGTCTATAACTTGAATGCACGTCCAGTCGGTAACACAATGTCTGGGCCTAAGATTGGGCTGCAGCATAGGCACCGTGCTTGGCACGATACTTGGCGTCGAGATGTTTATGAAGTCGACACTAGGTTTCACAAGTCTTGTCTAAGTTGGTTATGAGTTGAACAGAATGGCCGCAAGGCGGTAGCATGGATAAGTCTCGATAAGTTAGCGAGGCACGACCTCAATCTTGAAGCAAGAACAAGTATAAGCAAGGTCTTAAGGCACAAATCAAGTCTAGCGGCACGACCAGCACGAGTCGTCCCCTTGCCGTCGTTGGCACGAGAATGGTCTGAAAGCACATAGAACAAGTGGAAGTCTTGGCACGGCTGAGTTCGCATAAGTTGCTCCTTGGCGAAGCACTTTCTCGAATATGTTGAAGTCACGAATAGAGTATGGCACGACCCTGCCGCCCCGAGTTGGAGTTTGGTCAAGTACATAAGCGATGAGACACTGCCTCGATCGAAATACATGTTAGCATTATAGCACGACCATATCGTGGCACGTGGGTTTGGTCAGGCGCCATAGTCTTAAAATTGATCATAAGGCAAGACTAGAAAGACAATCATAAAGGAACTTGTATTGCACAAAATAAATGAACGTATCGGTTTTGTATGGGTGGGCGAGGAGCTCACTCCACCAGTACAGTTGAGTACTAACACCGACACAGTTCCCATGTGCAGGCACAGGTAGAAGCTCGTGGTGCGGAGCTCGTTTGGATGCGTCGAGGCACGGAGTTCTTTGGCGACTCGAAGCATGCGACCGCATGAACTCAAAGACTTATACGGGACATAATGTATGGACATTGCCTTCCAAAACTTTCGCTGGCTCAAGCACTGTATCGAGAGATGAGAGAGAGCAGAGTGACTTGTAAAACGAAAAAAAGTGCGCTTGAAAGACTTGTAATCATGGCCTTGCGCCTATTGTAATCTGATTGTTCAATATCAATAAAGAGTACTTTTGAAAAACTTGTGTTTTGATTCTAAATTTTTGCTGCATGTTCAATATTTCGGCTTGGGACTTCTGTGCGACGACCCCGTCGCCGCCGTTGTAATCGGCCGTTATGGAACCCGCCTTGCATGAGCTCAATCTCGGCTCGTGCGGCATCACGCCTTAGCGAGGATGATCGCTCCTACGGGAGCGGGGCGTGACATTTCCTAGCAGCTCATTCGGTACTGGAGTCGTCCAAACTCTACGATGAAATCCCCGACGAAGTGGTGGAGTCTAACACTGCAACTGAAGAAATCTCTATTTGGCGAATGTTCTTTGACGGCACATCAAGAACAGGGCCCAAAGGAAACATCATGGCTGGAGTAGGTGTCGTGCTCGTGTCACCTGATCATATGGTTATACACCGTGCATATTCTCTCGTGGAACCATGCACCAACAATGTGGCCAAATATAATGCTTTATTAATCGGCCTACAACTAGCGAAGCAACTGGCAGTTGACTATCTGGAAGCTTACGAAGATTCCAAGCTAATAGTTAGTCAGGTCCGAGGAGATTATGAAGTTCGCCACGAAGATCGCTTCCCCTACCACAGAGCAACAATTGAGTTGGCGTCTACTTTTGCTGGATTCTTCATCGAGCACGTACCTCAACTACAGACTATAGAAGCAGATGCTCTAGCCGGTCTCGCTGCTTCCTTGACTGTTCCAACCAATACTCAGCAGTCGATCACAGTGTCTGGTCGAGAACTATTCTGTGTAAAAGATGCCTTGCATATTCATCACAGTTATGTAGCAGAAACAAATGTCGATGTCAAAGACTGGAGATTTCCCTTCATAGACTATGCTGTCTATGGAATCCTCCCCGAGGACCCTAAGGAAGCAGTATCCATCCAAAGGCGATCCCTCAGATTTTACTACAATACTGCTACCAAGATGTTGTACCGACGCTCTTACGACGGGCTACTGTTACGATGCTTATCAGATACAAAAGCCAAACATGCACTCCGAGAGGCATACGATGGAGTTTGTGGTGCACATCAACCAGGCACCAAATTACAAGATCGCCTCAAAAGAATGGGTTATTACTGGCCCACAATGATAGCAGATGCTGTTGAACATACAAAAAAGTGTAGATCTTGTCAATTCTACGTCGATTTCACTCATCAACCTTCGGAGTTTCTATATCCGACGATAGCATCTGGCTATTTGAAGCCTGGGGCATGGACATCATAGGTCTAATCAGCCCGCCATCCTCCAAAAGATATCGGTTCATCCTAGCCATAACCGATTACTTCTCCAAATGGGCGAAAGCTATACCACTTACCGAAGTGAAGGCATCGAACGTGATTAGTTTCATTAAACATCACGTCATCTACCGCTTCGGTTTACCTCGCAGGATCATCCATGATAATGGTCCACTGTTTGCAAGCCATGCGTTCTATCAATTCTACAATAAGAATCTAATCTAGAACGTAGCCTCTACTTGTAATGCCCCAGTCCCAAAACACGTAGGACCAAGTACGTAGACATGCCTGTTGTATACATACGAAGTACAGGGGCCTTATATGTATACATAAGCTGTAAAATATAGTAAACCGCAACTAAAAAATCTCATCCACACAGTGAGAGAGAAAAAAAACAGAGAGGAGAATAGAGAAAGAAGAGGAGAGGAAATCGAGGGAGAGAGAGAGGGGGAAGGAGAGGCGAAGGGATTAAAATCGGGGTTGTCGGCCGACGGCGGAGGCGGGCTCATCTGAAGGCACGGCGGAGGGAAAGGAAAGGGGCGAGAGTGGCTCGAGGCGCCGTGCTGTCAGCGTTCGGCGGCGCAGCGGCGGATGGGTAGGTTTTGGTGGAGGCACGGCCGGCAGAAAGACACGAAGGGAGGAGATGGGGCTAGGGCACGGACGTCGTGGCGCACGCGGAGGAGGCAGACGCACGGAGGCTATTCGAGCGGGAGGTGTACGGGTTCGACGGCGGCAAGGGCCGGCGCCTTATTCGTCAGAGAAGAGGAGAATGGGTGTTCAAGAGGGGATCTACCTCGGTGTGCGACGGAGGGACAGCTGCGTGGAACCACGACGGAGGCAGCCGGACGGCGCCAGGTGGGTTCGCCGCTGCAGGCGCAACTGAGGCGGAGCCCGGGCGAAGCCGGTGTCAGCACGACGTCGGGAATTCCGTCCGGTGGTGCGCGATGGTCTCAAGAAGAGGGGAGGTGACACAGCCGCTGCTCCAGTCAATGGCGGAGGTGTGACAGTGCGGCGAATCGAGGACTGGTACATAGGGTTTTAGTTGTGGTGATTTTTGTGGGTGATGGTCGGTTTGGGGTGGCCGATGGCAATGGTGGAGGTGGTGGTTTTGGTGACGGTGGTGGCGGTGATTCTTTGGTATTGGTGGTGGCGACCGGGGGTAGAGATGGTGGTGGTACTCTGATGGACAGGGGCTAGGGGTCGACTCTGGAGACAGTGGTGGTGGAATTGCTCAAGGGCCGAGTGTTTGGTTGGACAGGGAGGTCGGGTAGCCGCGTCTGGGATTGGTCAGAGGGTGGTGGTCGTGGAAGTCGGTGTTGATGGAAGCAGGGTGGCGGTGAGGCAGGAGGCTGGTTGTTGTGAAGTCGATGGCGAGATAGTGATGGGGGCGAAGGTGGTTGTCGGGGTCGTGCAGGAAATAGTCAGCGACAAGATCGGGGGCTAATGGTAGGGTTAGGAATTTGATGTATCGTGTCAGGGTGTGTCTGAAACGGAAAATAATATAATTGTAATAGATGGAATAAGAATTTGGATGGTCACAGACACGATGCACGCACACTTTTGGATGGAGGATATTTGTGGAGTAAAGTTGTGGAGAAATTTGTGGATAAAAGAGGGCAAGTACCTCTCCTTTTGTAGGAGGTGGAAATCCCATTATGATAAGGATTTGGGAGGATTTAAATCCCTATTAGATAATTACATAATTAATCAAATCGATTTAAAATAAATTTGTCGAATCCAAATCAATCTAGATAAAACTTATTTTTAATTTAAAGCTTTTTTAAAATAAGGCCAATATAATTTTTTTTCCAATTTAAATCATCATAATTAATTAAATATTAAATTGAACAATTTCAAAAAAAAACTTTTTTATAAATAATAAAAATATATTAATAAATAATTTTGAAATTCACAATAAACTTTAAATGTTTGGAATACATTTTTATAAATAAACAAACAATTAGTTTTCGAAAAATATCAAAGTGGACAATGAAATAAATTTTATGTCACTCGCACACAAATAGTCTATTTTGACTTAAAGCAATAGTTTTTTTCTTCTAAATTATCACTTATATTTGTATCATAAAATAAAATTGCCTTCTTTATAAATAAAAAAATATAGGTTTGGCAATCTCGACGCGACACAATAAATAAAATTAAAATACATATTTTCTATACGAAAAATTCTTTTAATAAAATATTTGTATATAAAAATATAAACCATCTCGTAATTTCGCATGCTACGTACAAATATGAAAAATGTGAACTTGTACGCGACGTACAATTACGAAAAACAAAAATAAAAAAAAATCGATACCAAATTTATTTTTTAAAAAAATATCGTAGTAAAATTTTAGGGGGTTTACACTACTGCCTACAATCCAGCGGCTAACTGGCTAGCAGAAGCCTTCAACAAAACCATCATAAAACTTCTCAAGAAGTTCGTGTCGTCAAACAAGCGCGATTGGAACGAAAAGCTCGGTGAATGTCTATAGGCCTATCGTACAACGGTCTGGACTCCAACAGGCAGTACGCCATTCTCTTTGATTTATGGGAGTGAAGTAGTTCTTCTCCTAGAAATCCAGATTCCTTCTCTTCGAGTAGCCCTAGCCAGCGAGCTGACTACTGAAGAAAGCTATCGTCTACGACTCCAGGAGCTCGAAGCGCTAGACGAAAAATGCTTGTTAGCTCAACAGCACATTGAACTATACCAAGCACACCTTTCCAGAGCTTTCAACAAAAAGGTGAAGGAAAGAATCTTCCAAGTCGGCGATCTGGTCTTAGTAGTGAGAAGACCAATGGTCATGATGCACAAAACAAAAGGAAAATTCTAGCCTAAATAGGAAGGTCCTTTCGTCATATAATCAGTATATTCTAACGGTGCGTACCGACTAGCCAAGCCTGATGGTGACTTGCTCATGATGCCTATCAATGGCAAGTTCCTGAAGAAATACTATGTGTAACCTTTAATGTTCACATATGTTCAATGTACAGTGCAATATTTATATGATTCAAAAAAACTATCTAAATATTATCCGTATTTCAAGAGTCTTGAATACGCCCTGGATAATAGGTCCTCTAAATATTTCCCCAGTGGAATCATTTCCGTTTTTGACTCTCTCCAAACTCGGTTTGACGAAAACAAGTCACGTCCATATTATCTCTGAATTGTTTTCCGATAATTATTTCTCCAGTGAAATGATTATATTTTGCCACGTCCACATAACCTCTGAGCAAAACATTCATCAAGGATAATCATGTCCCTATTACCTCTGAATTATCCACTTCTCCCTAATGCTATATATCTTTCCACGTCCATATTACCTTTGGTCAGATATAGAACATCCTCTGCTATTACGTCCATATTACCTCTACTAGCAGATTCGTTCAACTTATTATCTATATTCGAATCATTCGAATATAAAACAGATAATAGGTGCACATCAAAAATTCCTCAGCGGAATACCCACCAGAAATATCCTTGCTACGTCCACATTACCTCTAGCATCGATATTTCATAAAACCATATTCATTTCCGAAAAGATTCTTTATTTTGTACTTATATGTCTATCAAAAGACGGAAAAAAAGGGTACAAGAGCCGTGACGGCCAAAAAAAAAGTTACAAAATCTACGGGATACCCTTTACGCAAATGCTATATTATTGGCTCTCTAACACAAGTACCACAGATATCACAAGCAAAGAGTTGAGCAAATGTATTATATTTTTTAAAAATCAGTTACATTCACAGGACTACATCTCATGGGCAAAACAAAAAGTTTTTCATCTTTTCATTCGGGCAAGAAGTAGAGGATTACATTTGATGTCCAAAAAGAAGTGAAATACCAAGACAAAATATAGACATTTATGGGAACCCGTGGTTCCTAGCTGTGTCAAGGCATATACCAATCCCTCAACCATTCCGCATATGAAGGATCTATTTGATTAAGGTCCTCGGCCAGGGAAGGTGGGTCAGAACTCTCAGTACTACTACCCTCAGACTTGGGCTCCTCCTTTACAGCAGCTTCGATCTTAGGAGTAATTTCTTCCCCGATGACCGCCAACTCTTCTTTTACCTCAATTTTTGGTATCACCTCCTCCTTAACGAACGGTGACTCTTGTTTGATGAAAGAAGATAACATCTCCTCCTTCACAAAGGTCTCAACCTTTGTCACGACCCGCAACCGATGTAAGGACATGAGTGCGTGACAACGTCCCAGCCTACGCCGCAGAAATGGCGTATAATGCTGTCTAGGTCTACTATCTAACAATAATTATAATATCAAAATCTGTCGAGAACGGTCAACTCCGAATGGAGGACAAGCAATGACAATATAATATACTCAATCACGAAATCTAAGAAATATAGATGATACCGAAAGATAAAGACAACAAGATATGAAATATCATCCTAAAAATCTAACACAGAATAATACAAGTCCAGAGTCACAGAGTCAACAATCTCTAATACAACTACTAAAATAATAACAAGCCAAAATGTAATCTGGAGACAAAGTCTAGTACTAAACTAAACCAGCTAAGCTACTCTAAAGCCCCATCGGCTGGAGCTAACCCTTGCTGAACTAGGGTCTCCAAGTCTAGGCCGACTACGTCATGAGGACCGTAGTAGGTAGGACAATCCTCATCGCCATAATCTGTAAAATTTTGTCAACATATCCAGTCAGAATGGAACGAGCACAAATCTCAAATAACAGTTCTAGTTAGACGATATTGAAAATGTAGCAGTAAATAGAGAGAATATACGAGATAAAATAATGTGTACATAAATCATGGTATGGTATGTCAAGACTGTAACTGAATGTAAGAACAAAAAAACAGTATATATCATGTACAAAAATCTGGAACTATATCTATGTGAGTTTAGTATTAGTTTTAATATGTGATCGGCTTTGAACTTGATACAGTGTTTGGCCTGGCTAATCAAACGTGAGTGTATGATTAACACTGTACAATGATGATATAATAATACTGTGGGGTATTGATCACATATCTACGCTAACACCCCCATCCCTGACTAATATAGTGGATCCAGTCATGACACGTCATGACACGTGATTCTCTGAGAAGGTAGCTAGTCTTCGCAGGAATCCTGTCTATACAATGCACAAGGAACTAGGAAGACTTACACAAGGCATACCATATATAAGAGGAATAACATCTTATGACGGGATCCAGACAAATACCAATCCGTGTGAACAATGTGTCAAGAGAACAAGGATATCTACGCTAAATACTAGAAACAAAGACGATATCATAAAACAGAAATATTATCAGAGAATGTACTCGCCTGTGATGTGATAGATAAGTCGACTGAGTCCAAGAACAGTGCCTCGAGGACCTATAGATGGAATGCTGTATCAATATAATAGTTTGGAAGTGAAATTAAGTTATATTGAGTCAAAATAGGTCAAGACACGTCAAACTAAGTCAATCTAGGTCAATCTAGATTATACAAAGTCAATCTAAGTCATACTAGGCCTAACAAAGTCAAACTAGGTCAAGACAAGTCAAACAAAGTCAAACTAGGTCGATTTAAGTCAAAGGTTGACTTACAGTTGACTTTTGGTCAACCCGTTAACCCTGGTCAACTTATAGTCCACTCTAGGTCAAACTAAGTCAATGGTTGACTCATAGTTGACTTTTGGTCAACTGGTCAACTCTGGTCAAGTTTTGGTCAATTTTAGGTTAAAGTTGACTTTTGGTTGACTTTTAGTCAAAACGGTCAACCATGGTCAAACGGGGTCAACCCTAAGTCATTTACCCTATTCATAATCATTACCAACCAAGCTATCCTAATTCTAACCATATCTTAATTAAGTTATCTACATATCTTAGTTATAGGGTATTACCTTAACCTATCTCATTACCTTACCAAGGTAAACTTATTACCTTAGCCTCTAACCGATACCCTTGCCTACTCTAGGCAACTCTAATACCTTGCTTAGGTATTCTCACACCCTACCCTAGTATCTTGATACCATACTGTGGTATCTTGATACATTACCTTGCCAATAAGGTAATTATCCAATTATCTTGAAGGTAAAGGGTAAATCTTAAGATACCGTATTGGTATCCTAAGATATCACTCTAACCTCTAACTCTAATATCTAATTCTAATATCTAATTTCTAACATCTATCTAATATATCCCACATCCTAACATTGTATTCTAACTCATCTTAACTCACTATCCTAACTTATTATATTTCTATCTAACATCTAACATTCAACCATCATCTAATATCTAACTAATATATATATCTACATATACTTATCTAACATCCTACTTATACCCTCATCGAACCACTCTAACACTCACAAATTAGGGGGTTATATAGTAGAAAATATGGTGGATATAGGGGGGTATACTTGGGGGTTTATTAGGGGTGTATTGGAGGGCAATTGGGGTGCAAAAAGGGGGTTGCTGCTGCTGATTTCCTGCTGAAATGGGGGAAAAAACTGCTGCTATAAGCAGCTTATTGCAGCTGCTGCTGTTGTAAACAGCAGCATATAGCTGCTGCTGCAGCTCCTACTTCTTCTTCTTCTTCTATTCATTCATCCATTTATTCATTCACTCATCCTCTCATCCACTTATTCATTCACTCATCCCCTCATTCACTCATCCATTCACTCATCCTCTCATTCACTCATCCATTTATTCATTCACATCCTATTCCCCCTACCAACACACACTACCACTCATATATCCCTTCCTCTACTATACACACTAAATACTCTTCCCATATAAATATACACACATACACATACACATACACATATACATATACTCATAAACGACCCAAAACATTATCCGAATACCCATTCCTTGCAATTCTACCCTCTAGGGCCTAGACATGTGCCCAACATAAGAAATCTAACTCGCACATGCGAGCGAAAACGAGAAACGAGGCCCCACCACTAAAAACGTGTCACGACCCGTAACCGATGTAAGGACATGAGTGCGTGACAACGTCCCAGCCTACGCCGCAGAAACGGCGTATAACGCTGTCTAGGTCTACTATCTAACAATAATTATAATATCAAAACCTGTCGAGAACGGTCAACTCCGAATGGAGGACAAGCAATGACAATATAATATACTCAATCACAAACTCTAAGAAATATAGATGATACTGAAAGATAAAGACAACAAGATATGAAATATCATCCTGAAAATCTAACACAGAATAATACAAGTCCAGAGTCACAGAGTCAACAATCTCTAATACAACTACTAAAATAATAACAAGCCAAAATATAATCTGGAGACAAAGTCTAGTACTAAACTAAACCAGCTAAGCTACTCTAAAGCCCCATCGGCTGGAGCTAACCCTTGCTGAACTAGGGTCTCCAAGTCTAGGCCGACTACGTCATGAGGACCGTAGTAGGTAGGACAATCCTCATCGCCATAATCTGTAAAATTTTGTCAACATATCCAGTCAGGATAGAACGAGCACAAATATCAAATAACAGTTCTAGTTAGACGATATTGAAAATATAGCAGTAAATAGAGAGAATATACGAGATAAAATAATATGTACATGAATCATGGTAAGGTATGTCAAGACTGTAACTGAATGTAAGAACAAGAAAACAGTATATATCATGTACAAAAATCTGGAACTATATCTATGTGAGTTTAGTATTAGTTTTAATATGTGACCGGCTTAAAACTTGATACAATATTTGGCCAGGCTAATCATACGTGAGTGTATGATTAACACTGTACAATGATGATACAATAATACTGTGGGGTATTGATCACATATCTACGCTAACACCCCCATCCCTGACTAATATAGTGGATCCAGTCATGACACGTCATGACACGTGATTCTCTGAGAAAGTAGCTAGCCTTCGCAGGAATCCTGTCTATACAATGCACAAGGAACTAGGAAGACTTGCACAAGGCATACCATATATAAGAGGAATAACATCTTATGACGGGATCCAGACAAATACCAATCCGTGTGAACAATGTGTCAAGAGAACAAGGATATCTACGCTAAATACTAGAAATAAAGACGATATCATAAAACAAAAATATTATCAGAGAATGTACTCGCCTGTGATGTGATGGATAAGTCGACTGAGTCCAAGAACAGTGCCTCGAGGACCTATAGATGGAATGCTGTATCAATATAATAGTTTGGAAGTGAAATTAAGTCATATTGAGTCAAAATAGGTCAAGACACGTCAAACTAAGTCAATCTAGGTCAATCTAGATTATATAAAGTCAATCTAAGTCATACTAGGCCTAACAAAGTCAAACTAGGTCAAGGCAAGTCAAACAAAGTCAAACTAGGTCGATTTAAGTCAAAGGTTGACTTACAGTTGACTTTTGGTCAACCCGTCAACCCTGGTCAACTTATAGTCTGTCACGACCCGCACCCTAGAGTAAGGGCACGAGAAGTGGGTACGTCCAGCCTACGTCGCAGTATCGGCAGTAGAACGTTGTCCTAGGTCAATCATCTAATAATATAAAAGTACCTGTACAGTTTATACTCTCCGAATGGAGGTGACAAACTGAAAACAATCTCAATCACATCTAGGTAGAAGAATGAAAGACAGATAGATAGGTAGTAACTCAAGAGACAGTACTATAGATGAAATAAGTCCAAGTGTCTAGGATAACATAACATCAGAATGTCAACTCAATGTACAAAATAAGTCTAAGAGTCTGTACATCTCAACATCTCAAAATACAACTCAGAATGTGAGACAAAAAGATAATACATAAAATACTGTCTAGCTAAACTAGCCTAGACTACTGGGGCAACATCCTCAGCTGCAGGTGGATCCTGCTGAGGGTCCACAACATAAGTATCATCTAGTCCTGCTCCATAATAAGTAGACACCAGGGCCTCATCCTCATCCTCTGTAATATTTTCAACAGGTCCAGTCAGGACAGGAACGAGCACAATACATCTCACGCAGTGCATAATATGATAGGAAATATAAAGCATGCAATAGAGTAAAATACAGGAACTGCTGAAGGAAGATACATGTAGAAAAAGAAATAGCTGTAAAGGAAATATCTACTGTATATAGAGAACTGTAAGTGGCTAGTGATGTAGAGCACAAGATAGGCATGTGAATGGCTGGAATTTATACATGATTACACTACTGAGTTTGTACAAGATTACACTACTTTGGAATTATTCACATGTCCACTTCTACTCCCCCGTTTCCCCAATCAATACACAAGGATCCATTCATGTTACGTTAAGATTCGTGATAAGCCCATAATTGGGTGATACGTGAGTGATTCATGAAGATTCATGAAGGCTCGGTGATCATGAGAGTACATGAGTCACTAGCTGATACATGAAGATACATGAAAATAGAAGCATGAGATACATGATGTAAGTAAAACACACGTGACAGAAGTATCTGATGCTCCCGAGGGGGATAACATCTCATAAAAAGATCCATATAGTACCAATCCGTGATAACAATCGTGTCAGCATCAAATAAAGTAATCTAGAGCAAGAATATAAATCTTGGCAAGTATAAAACGGTCAGAGAATGTACTCGCCTGGTAACTGAATGTCTGAAGAGGATATACTGTCCGAGGAGAGGTGTATGGCTCCTAATCAGAGCAATACAAGTCACAATATATCCACAATGGTAAAAATAAAGTGTACAATGCATACTACATGATTCTAGGTCAATCTGGTCAAAAGTCAACTCTTGGTCAACTCTAATAGTCAAACTAGGTCACAGGAAGTCATAATAGGTTACAGGAAATCAAACTAAGTCAAATAAAGTCAAACAAGGTCAAACAAGTCAAGATTAGTCAAATCTAGGTTAAAGTCAACTCTTGGTCAACATTCTAATCAAACTAGTCAAATACTAGTCAACATGATCAATCTGGGTCAAGTCTAAGTCAAACTTAGACCAACTAAGGTATTGGTCAAACAAAGACTAGTCAGCAAGGTAATTAGGTCAAACATGGTCAGACTAGTTAAACTAGTCATTTTAGGTTAGTCCTAGTCAATCTAGGTCAATTAGGTCAAGGTTTGACCTAAGGTTGACTTTGGTCAACCCTTAGTCAACAAGGGTTAACTTGTAGGTGTTTAGGTCCATTAGGTTAATTGGGTTAGCCCCCAAGCCATAGGCTAGTCACCTTGGCCATAGGCTATTGACTTAGATTTCCATAGGCTAATGGTTATAGGTTTCTATATAAACCTATACTTAGGAAGTCATATATATATATATATATATATTTTTTTTTTTTTTTCAAAAATATCATGACTAAAATACCATTAATAAATAATAAAAATAATATCATGACTAAAATACCATTAATAAATAATAAAAATAATAAATTTTCAAAAATATCCCAATTTCAGAAAACTGGGTGTTACAAGTCTACCCACCTTAAAATAATTTCGTCCTCGAAATTTAGATGGTCGTACTCCTTCTAGGTCAAACTTCCAACAATCAGGATCGAAGCTACTACCTAGCAACATACAAGGTCAACAAGTAAAATATGGGTAATAGACCTATACTGGGTCATGTCCAAAAATTGGTTGGCAATCTTAGGTCATAGGGTGTCCTTAAATCAAATCGAAATTAAAGTAACTCCATGGGGTAAATCAGGATGGAGCCTCGGGTCAGGAAAATCGTACTAAGCAAATGAAGCACACAATGGTATGCCTGAGTGGGACACTAAGGTCATGGGTATAGAGTGTCATGTCTAGGTTCTGTATGTGAAATTTGTTTTGAGAAAACAACTAGTCTTGTGCTCCAAATTTAAAAGTCATGGTAATGTGCCTATGATGATCATAATTTAGAGTGGGAAAGGTCTATGGCTTGAATTAAGCCAGAAATTGTGATGCAATAGTGGTACCAGGGGGACAGGTTAAATGGAACAGTCTGTGGTCTCATCTAGGTGTACTAGTTATTCTAGATCAATACTGTCCTATGGTATCAAAACGTACAAGCAATCTAAGGTATCCTAATTGGAAAGGTAAGAAAATAACAATCATCAAGGCTATAGGGTCGTCTACCATCCTATATGAAAATAGGTCATTAACAAGTGAGAAATCATTAAAGTTACCCTTCCATAAAAAGAAAATTGAAAATTTAGGTACAAACAATCACAAATAGATTTTAGTCTTGACACGATCTAAGTTGATCAATTTCAGGATAATCGAGATTTGGGCAAGATAGAAAATCAATAAAATCAAGTATGAGCACGAGCATCCAATGATGAAGATCCAGGTCATAATTAAATTTAATTCAACTGGATACGAATACGAGGTCCATAGGCGATAAATAATTCCAAGAAGAATTGTCAAGGCTATTGCGGATAAGATTCTAGGGCAAGTTTAACTATGTCTCCATCCACGTAGATTAATATATGAAAAAGCGAACCAAAACGCAATAGGTTGATCAGACCATCATGCGCCGGTTCTGATTAGATAATATGTTAGTGGGTGTACACCCAATAAAATATATCATGATCAAGCTCGAAAAGGATAAGCTTGTAAAACTAAGAATAAATTTATAGCATAAGATATAAGTAAGGGTGTAAATGATGAAAGAAGATACATAGTCCAAGATCCTTAACCAATCGGGTCAAGCATTCAAGGTAAGGTACAAGGTTAAGTATTCAAGGATTCAAGTAGAACACCATCACATGCCAGGTCGAAAGAATTGAGCCAAGGTGGATCTCTAATTGAAATAAGAATTAATTTAGTATCATGGTAGAGGTTATAGTTTAGCCATTTGACCAGAAAATCATATCAAGAAAATAGAGTACAAGAAGATGGGTTTTAGTAGGGCATGGAATACCTACATGAAGGTAGGCTAGTCTAGGTCTTACATGTGAAGTTTGTTGGGAGGTAACAGCTAGTATTATACTCTAAATATCTAAGTCACGGTAAAGGACGTCCAATGATCTAGAATAGAAAGTGGGAGTTCAAGACGTGACAAATTGATGCAAAAATTGAAGAAGATCAAATTAACCCATGAAATAAAATCAATCAGGAATCCAGTAAATAATTTAGGAACACAGTCCTAGGGATAGATAGGCTACTAAATGAATATAGTTAGGGTTCGATAAATCAAAGGTTAAGGTTAGAAGGTATCAATAAGGTCTTGATTTGAGGAAATGTCGAGTAAGTCAGGTTTGGGATACAGTCACATAGTTTGGTAGAAAGAGTTTAAGCAAGATACAGAAATAGAGGGGACAGTTCTTTTCAAGGGAAAGCAATTAGCAAGAGGATTAGATGGCAAGAAACAGATGAGAGTTTTCTCATAAATGTGATTGAGTACCTTAAAATAAAAAAATAAAAAAACATTAATCTAACACAAGAAATTTAAATCAACAACTACAAAAATTTCAAAATCATCTACTAACACTAGGATTCAAAGTTCTACAGTGAATCCTCCAAAATCAAATTCAATCAAGGGAAAAGGAGTTTAAATCGAAATTTCAATGAGATTCTCAAGGGTCATCCCAGGAATCTCTCAAGGTATCCTAACAATGATTGAGTATCCTCTCTCACTAAGCCTATTCCTCAAATCCTATCGCAGGCTGTAGTGATACTCTAGTTCGAATACCACTACATAAACTCGACCTGCATGGGCCACCACTAAAAACGTGTCACGACCCGCATCCTAGAGTAAGGGTACGAAAAGTGGGTACGTCCAGCCTACGCCGCAGTGTCGGCGGTAGAACGCTGTCCTAGGTCAATCATCTAACAATATAAAAGTACCTGTACAGTTTATACTCTCCGAATGGAGGTGACAAACTGAAAACAATCTCAATCACATCTAGGTAGAAGAATGAAAGACAGATAGATAGGTAGTAACTCAAGAGACAGTACTATAGATGAAATAAGTTCAAGTGTCTAGGATAACATAACATCAGAATGTCAACTCAATGTACAAAGTAAGTCTAAGAGTCTGTACATCTCAACATCTCAAAATACAACTCAGAATGTGAGACAAAAAGATAATACATAAAAGACTGTCTAGCTAAACTAGCCTAGACTACTGGGGCAACATCCTCAGCTGCAGGTGGATCCTGCTGAGGGTCCACAACATCAGTATCATCTAGTCCTGCTCCATAATAAGTAGACACCAGGGCCTCATCCTCATCCTCTGTAATATTTTCAACAGGTTCAGTCAGGACAGGAACGAGCACAATACATCTCACGCAGTGCATAGTATGATAGGAAATATAAAGCATGCAATAGAGTAAAATACAGCAACTGCTGAAGGAAGATGCATGTAGCAAAAGAGATAGCTGTAAAGGAAATATCTACTGTATATAGAGAACTGTAAGTGACTAGTGATGTAGAGCACAAGATAGGCATGTGAATGGCTGGAATTTATACATGATTACACTATTGAGTTTGTACATGATTACACTACTTTGGAATTATTCACATGTCCACTTCTACTCCCCCGGTTCCCCAATCAATACACAAGGATCCATTCATGTTACGTTAAGATTCGTGACAAGCCCATAATTGGGTGATAGGTGAGTGATTCATGAAGATTCATGAAGGCTCGGTGATCATGAGAGTACATGAGTCACTAGCTGATACATAAAGATACATGAAAATAGAAGCATGAGATACATGATGTAAGTGAAACACACGTGACAGAAGTATCTGATGCTCCCGAGGGGGATAACATCTCATGAAAAGATCCATATAGTACCAATCCGTGATAACAATCGTGTCAGCATCAAGTAAAGTAATCTAGAGCAAGAATATAAATCCTGGCAAGTATGAAACGGTCAGAGAATGTACTCGCCTGGTAACTGAATGTCTGAAGAGGATATACTGTCCGAGGAGAGGTGTATGGCTCCTAATCAGAGCAATACAAGTCACAATATATCCACAATGGTAAAAATAAAGTGTACAATGCATACTACATGATTCGAGGTCAATCTGGTCAAAAGTCAACTCTTGGTCAACTCTAATAGTCAAACTAGGTCACAGGAAGTCATACTAGGTTACAGGAAATCAAACTAAGTCAAATAAAGTCAAACAAGGTCAAACAAGTCAAGATTAGTCAAATCTAGGTTAAAGTCAACTCTTGGTCAACATTCTAATCAAACTAGTCAAATACTAGTCAACATGATCAATCTGGGTCAAGTCTAAGTCAAACTTAGACCAACTAAGGTATTGGTCAAACAAAGACTAGTCAGCAAGGTAATTAGGTCAAACATGGTCAGACTAGTTAAACTAGTCATTTTAGGTTAGTCCTAGTCAATCTAGGTCAATTAGGTCAAGGTTTGACCTAAGGTTGACTTTGGTCAACCCTTAGTCAACAAGGGTTAACTTGTAGGTGTTTAGGTCCATTAGGTTAATTGGGTTAGCCCCCAAGCCATAGGCTAGTCACCTTGGCCATAGGCTATTGACTTAGATTTCCATAGGCTAATGGTTATAGGTTTCTATATAAACCTATACTTAGGAAGTCATATATATATATATATATATATATATATATATATATATATATATATATATATACATATACATATACAACAACCACATAGGCCTATAGCCTATGTAATTTCCATACACCCTAGTATCTATATATAGGCACACTATATATAATCCTAATACAAATATATATATATCATATATATATATATATATAGACTAAACCTATATATATAAACATATATATAGAGAGAGGAAAGTGAGAGAGAGACATAGAGTGAGAGAGAGAGTAAAAGAGAGAGAGACTGAACAGTGGACAGGAAAGAAGAGGGGGGGTGGTTCCTGATTTCCTGGAACCAGGAAATGGGCTCCCCAACACACACACAGTTCAAATATACATATATATATGTATATACACACACAACTACCTATACACACAACTACAAAACCTCAAATCTCACCCACACTCACACATACATATATACTACGTATATATATATTGAAAATACACTTATACATGCATTAATCATATTAAAATTAAGTTTGAAATTCGTTTTTACAAAACTGGAAATATCCTAAAATCAGGAAAATAATGGACTGTGCACTCAAATCAGGGTAAACCCATTCTCACTCACAAAACCGAGCTATGGCTCGAATCCCAAGGTTGGTAACTGATGCCCCATATGTACCCTAGTGTCCTAAGTACCTGACAAGATACCACGACACGAATTTATGTGTCCAAACACTCTAAAACTCCACTCGGGTAAACTAGGATACACAAACACGTACACAGCGTCGTGCACGTGTTCACGTGTCTCGTGGACACACCACGAGACACGACACGTCTCGTGGTCACACACACGTGTAGCCCACATATAGGGCTACACGATGGACACACTGTTACTCACTACGTGTCCTACAGCGTCGACATGAGAGCCGTATCAGTCGAGGAAACTCGACTGATACGCGCAGTTTTTAATGCATCGTGCAGAGATGCACACGCCTCGTGGACACGACACGAGCCACGTGGGGCCTCGTGGTCATGCCCACGTGTAGCCCACGTGTAGGGCTACACACTTGTGCAAACACGAGGTGTCCTCGACTCGTGTCCATGCGACACGAGTCGCGTGTCTAAGTCGAATTTTCGACTGGACTGTGCGCGTGTGTGGACAGTGCGGCCCCGATTTCGTGTCCGATACAAAATGACACGTCGTGAAACTTTGGGGGCATGTTCGCAGACATTGCCCCCTCGTGTCCACCAATTTTGGTGTGTTCTAGTGGCCTGTGCAGTGCGCACGAAGGGTGTGGTAGCAGGGCACTGTGCGCGTGTATCGTACAGTAAGTTCGTGTCCGTTTTGGACACGGACACGACTCGAAAATGTGTCCAGTAAGTTAGGGTTGTGACCTAGAAGTCTAGGGCTACCAGAAAATATGATTTGTTTTACATTCTAATAAAAACAGATCCTTTGTGGCATTTCATCAAATAAGGTTTCCTAGTCTAGGATACGTGTCCGATACGGACACCAAACCAATCCTATTTTTCACCAAACTTGACCCACAGTTCCCTAGTACCTAGATGCATGCAAATATGAAGAGAAAACACAATATTAACAAGGTTTATGGGCATTTACCTATTTGTGTATTTCCAATGGAAATTAATGAAAGAGGGGGGGTGTCCTTCCACTTGGTGATGCCCAAAGCCCCTCAAATCCTCAATAGCAGGCCCTAACTAGTACCCTCTAGTGTAAGGGAGTCCAATGCAAGAAACTAGAGGTGATTTGGATCAATATTGATCAAGTTGTGTAGGTTTGAAGAAATGGAAATTTTGTGGGATTAAAATTCGTGTAAAATTGTTCATGAATGATTTGATGAGGTTAAATAGGAATGGTGGCTGCTAAGGGGGGGTGTCTTGGCCGGCCATGGCAAGGGGGGGTCTTGGCCTTTCCTTCATGGTGAAGGCAAGGACTTTAGGTAAAGGGTTGAGATATTTTGAGTAATTCATGGTAAATATCCCATAAAGTAAATATTAAGATATTTTTCTTACTTTAACCAATGTAAATATCTATCCCCTTATCATTCTAGGTTAGTAACTAATCTCTAGGTTAGGCTAAACTTGGTTAGGGCTCTCATGACACTTAACAATAATTAGACAATAATAAAAACACATAAATACAAATAATTCCAAATAATTCCTAAAAAATTACCAAAATACCCTTTAGGCTAAAAAGTCCTAATTTGATGTTCTAAGCCTATGGCTAGGCTCCCATGGTCATGGTAACTCCTAGGTTAAGGAATAGCTAGGGTTTACACTAGGGTTATACTAGTAAAGTCACAAAGTCATAAGTCGTGACTTAGAAATAGTTTTAACAAACTAAAAATCACCAAAAATTATATCATGACTAAAATACCATTAATAAATAATAAAAATAATAAATTTTCAAAAATACCCCAATTTCAGAAAACTGGGTGTTACATAGTCCACTCTAGGTCAAACTAAGTCAATGGTTGACTCATAGTTGACTTTTGGTCAACTGGTCAACTCTGGTCAAGTTTTGGTCAATTTTAGGCTAAAGTTGACTTTTGGTTGACTTTTAGTCAAAACGGTTAACCATGGTCAAACGGGGTCAATCCTAAGTCATTTACCCTATTCATAATCATTACCAACCAAGCTATCCTAATTCTAACCATATCTTAATCAAGTTATCTACATATCTTAGTTATAGGGTATTACCTTAACCTATCTCATTACCTTACCAAGATAAACTTATTACCTTAGTCTCTAACCGATACCCTTGCCTACTCTAGGCAACTCTAATACCTTGCTTAGGTATTCTCACACCCCCTAGTATCTTGATACCATACTGTGGTATCTTGATACATTACCTTGCCAATAAGGTAATTATCTAATTATTTTGAAGGTAAAGGGTAAATCTTAAGATACCGTATTGGTATCCTAAGATATCACTCTAACCTCTAACTCTAATATCTAATTCTAATATCCTATTTCTAACATCTATCTAACATATCCCACATCCTAACATTGCATTCTAACTCATCTTAACTCACTATCCTAACTTATTATATATCTATCTAACATCTAACATTCAACCATCATCTAATATCTAACTAATATATATCTACATATACTTATCTAACATCCTACTTATACCCTCATCGAACCACTCTAACACTCACAAATTAGGGGGTTATATAGTAGAAAATATGGTGGATATAGGGGGGTATACTTGGGGGTTTATTAGGGGTGTATTGGAGGGCAATTGGGGTGCAAAAAGGGGGTTGCTGCTGCTGATTTCCTGCTGAAATGGGGGAAAAACTGCTGCTGCTGCTGTTGTAAACAGCAGCATATAGCTGCTGCTGCAGCTCCTACTTCTTCTTCTTCTATTCATTCATCCATTTATTCATTCACTCATCCTCTCATCCACTTATTCATTCACTCATCCCCTCATTCACTCATCCATTCACTCATCCTCTCATTCACTCATCCATTTATTCATTCATATCCTATTCCCCCTACCAACACACACTACCACTCATATCCCTCCTTCTACTACTACACACTAAAACTTTCGATATGGATGCTGCATAAAGCAATAGTAGAAAGAAAGTCAGAATCAGGAAACTGCAGAAAAAAATTAAGTCCTGAAGACTCCTGTGCGCCCAAAGGGATATTCGCCCAAAATAAGACATGCGGGCACATAACACTCGGAGAGTATGTGGGCGCATAAAATGCCACTGTTTAGAGGGCGCACAACATGGCAACACGTGGGCGCATAGCGCACCATAATGTTGGCGCATGTCTTCTGTGGGCGTATAATGATGCTCAATAGAAGTATGTTACCTTAGACGCAAGCGCTCGGTTAGAAGAAAAGTTCGAGCGTCGTAAATTAACGCTCGAGACTTTGTTTTTGAAGCATGCCCTCAGCCAGAATCGGGTCCTGGACTGTCGAAGACACTGTCGCAGGAGGTGAGTCATTCGGCGCAGCCCCCTTGTCCTTCACGGATCTATTGGCGACCTTGGGAGATATGGTTCTCAAAGAAAGAAGACGAAGAGTTCTCTGAAAAATTTAAAGGGAAGGGAATAATGAACTTTCTCTCTCCTTCAAGGCCTATTTATAGGCACGGGCCACTTCCTATGCGCCCACTTGCTGTATGCGTCCATGCGCCCATTGCTTTGTATACGCCCACAATGGCCTATGAGCCCATATGAAGAATCAGCTTCCTGCACACTATGCGACTGTCACTTTCTTGCGTGGACAACGTAAGAAGGATGGACCGCTTCAAATTTCGCTTCGATGATTCTGTCAGTTCAGATTTCGAGGAAGATCTCAACAGTCGTATCTCTCTAACAGGCTAGCCAAATACTATGCGCCCAAAGGAGAGAGCCGTGCTATGCGCCTGTTGCAACACAAGAAGACGGTCCATGCTTCTTTCAAAGTATTTCGAACTTGTTCAAGTATCGAAAACTTTGAAGGGGGTCTTGTAGAAGCATGAAAAATTTTTAGTACGCCCAGTCAGTGGAGCTCCATGCGTCTAGTCAATAAAGCTCCATGCGCGAATTCAGTAAAGCTTCATGTGCCTAGTCTGTAAAACTTTATGCGCCCAACCAATGAAGTTTCATGCGCCTAAGACTAGCTCCCCCGAAAGGAGGGCGTATAGCCTGAGACATGGCTATGCGTCCAAGCCCGACTCAGTCAAAGCCCTGATCAAAACGTGTACCGAAGCGCCCGGCCACGTCAGTCTCCACGAGCAGTCGTACACCGAAGCATGCGGCCACGTCAACGCCACGACCAATCCACGATCTCGCAGCCTGTATGCGCCTACATCCTATGCGCCCAAAGCAGGACTATGCGCCCATATAGGAACCAGCGTGTTTTCTTATGTGGGCGCATAACATCATTCCAGCCCAAGAACGACTATAAAAGGGGGGCCTCATCCCTCTTCAAAACACAAAACGGAGAGCATTTTCAAGAGCCAAATTGCTGTACTTCTTGCCAGTAAGCCGAGAGTTAGCAATTTTCTTAGGTTTTCTCCCACTTTTGTAATCGGATTGTCAACGGAGTAAAGGAGCGACTGCCGCTCGATCTCTATCGTCTCATTCCCCGTAATTCTTTTTTGTACTCGGGGATCCTCAGCGCAGGATCTCTCAGGCGTACTCGATTTGTGTTGCCTTGCACCAATAAAAAAAAGACAACATTTCTTCTTCTTTTTTGTGTGTGTCCATAATAACCTTTCATTCATTTCCCTCAACCACCACCATTAGGCAAGTATAACTTGCTCAAAAGTGAAGATTTATGTACTTTTATTCCTGACCTTTTCTTTGATATTATTAGTCAAAAATGTTCCTTTCCTCATTCTCTACATGTTTAGTAGTTGGTGTTTTTTATTTTAATGGCTATCTTTGAGTAGATCTAAGTTTCCAAAACTAAAGTTTTATAGGTTTTTGTGGTTTTGATCTATCCAGCTTGCCTATCTTTGAAAACTACTTGTTCCATGTTGTAGAGAATTTTGTCACGCCCTGCTCCTGTAGGAACGATCGTCCTCGCTAAGGCGTGATGCAGCACGAGCCTAGATTGTGCTCGTGCAAGATGGGTTCTATAACGGCCGATTGCAGCGACTGCGACGGGATCGTCGCACAGAAGTCCCAAGCAGAGACATTGAATAATAGTAGCAGAAATTTAGAACAAAACACAAGTTATTCAAAAGAAGCTCTTTATTGATATTGAAACAAAGGTTACAATGGGACACAAGACCAAGACTACAAGTCTTTCAAGCTCACTCAAGCTCACTCATATCACATTACAAGCACTCAACTCTTCCTCATCTCTCAAGACATGTCTTGAACCAGCGGATGCTTCGAAAGACGATGCCTATACATTATGTCCCGTATAAGTATTGACACCATACGGCCGTACGCTACGAATCGCCAAAGAACTCTGTGCCTCGACGCATCCAAACGAGCTCCGCGCCACGAGCTTCTACCTGTGCCTGCACATAAACACTGTGTGGGTGTCAGTACTCAACTTTATTAGTGGAATGAGCTCCTCGCCCACCCATACAAAACCAACACGTTCATTTACTTTGTGTAATATAGTCCCTTTGTATTATCTTTCTAGTCTTACTTTAGAATCAGTTTTTGGACAGGCGTCTCGGCCTATTTCGTATCTCAAGGCCATCCCATGATTGCAACAACAACGTCAACCCAACAACTTCAACCTATCAAGTCGTGCTTACCTTTCGGCCATAATCAGAGACGCAACTACGTGATAGTGTCCAATTCTCATGTACCTGTACAACATCCTTGAGGCAGTGCCTCGCCCCTTACTGACTTAATCGTATCGCCACCTTGCGGCCGTTACTACTTTGATCACCAACTGACCCAAATCGAGACTTGTGAACTTAGTGTCACTTAACCAACTTTGCCTTACGACGATTCCTGACTTAAACTCGAACGACACAAACCCAACTTTCCCTAAGGCCCTTCTCGACTTAACTCGCAACAGCTTAAGTCTAACACATCTAACTCTATGCCAAAGGATTAACACTCGATGCCACATCTTGTGCCGAAGCACAGTGTCTACGTTGCAGCAAAATCTTAGGTCCAAACATTGTGTTCCAACTGTACATACATTCAACTCGACTCAATCCAAAGGCACACACGTGGATTGTCGCCCGTGCCGACCCATTTATATGAATTGGTCACTGGAATTAACTAGCCATCGTGGACATAGCCTGGCAAACGGGATCCTTGCACCACAAGTAGCGATCTCCGATGCAAGTCCCCGAACTACAGGTTGCTTTATACCCAGCTCGACTATAATTTGTTCTTCCTAGGCCGAGTCGGTCCCGTGGCCCCTGGTTGCCGCTCGAAGAACCATCGCCCTTGTCGACAAGTGGTCCATGACCACACACCTACGCTAACTTCTAGACTTAACGTAATTGCCTGGCCTAATCATCATCACTTAGTTCCTTTGCTTTACTTCTTCTACTTTTTATATTTCTTTGCAGATCCTAAACCAGGGTTGCCTCGGCGACTGACCTGCAGTCCCGTCATATTTCTTCTCGACGACGGACCATCGCTCGAGCTTAACATTCTTTAAACTCAGGGAACGGCTACCGCATAGCCTTCCTATATAACTTGAACATAACGTGTTTCTTAAGTACCATAGACCATGGCTAACTTTCTATAGTACCGACCGTGGCTCATGCCTTAAACCGACTTGCATTCTACGCGACGCTATAGCCCAAGTCATACTTCATATGACGGGCCTTGAGATCGTAGGACTAAGTAACTTGACGACCGCAGAAAGAGTGGGACAGTGCTTGGAATGACTTAGGTCAACCGGCATAACTTTGCCTAACCTACTCAAGCCTACGACTTAACCCGAGGGACGAGCAAAGGCTATGCCAAGCCTTGCACCATGCAAGCGTGCATACTTTATCGAGCATTTACGCGGGCGATGCCTATGACTTAGGCTAATTCGTGGTTTTGTATCGAAGACCAACTTTCCTTCTCCCAAGCCACGGGACGAAGGATCGAGTGTCATTTTCAAAGCACGCCGTGCACTAACTCTAAACCGACCGTTGGACCTTTTCCATGTTCTAACTCAATCGACCCAAGTTGGAATTATTCCCTTAGCTATGTGGATTCTTATCTTTTATTATCAAGCCTACTTGTGAATTTAAAAAAAATCGATTTATTATGTGAAGGCTAAGATGAGGCAAGTTTACCGAAACTACCCCACCTG
This sequence comes from Iris pallida, assembly GCA_029216955.1. Classification (NCBI taxonomy): domain Eukaryota; kingdom Viridiplantae; phylum Streptophyta; class Magnoliopsida; order Asparagales; family Iridaceae; genus Iris; species Iris pallida. Next base: position 26,968,171 of record JANAVB010005599.1, on the reverse strand, counting down.
AGCGATGCCTCCGAGCAATTTTGTATGCGATTTTGTATACGATTTTGTTAACGTGCATCACACTATATTTGTTACCGATGCAATTTTGTATGTGACAACGCATAGTTTCTCAACCAAATCTTCAACATATCAATATCGCTCGTCCAATAAGCCATTTCGCATAGTCTATCTCTCCGAACACGTTCGACATAATCCACCTATCAATCCCTTTCCAAGTCGAGCACGCTAAGACACGATTTTTCGCTAACCAAAATTTCACATTCCTTATTCCTTAAGTCATCTATTCTAATTCACATAATCGATCAAAAGGTCGTCTTGACTTAACAATATGCCACGCCCCGATCTCACGCGTGTTAGATTATCCACAGTGGGCACGAATTACCATGCATGCTCCCGCGGGATAATCATCTTCATCGGGATGTAACTCTTGTTTTGTGTCTAGACTAATTCATTCTCGATGCACGGATTGGACATACTCAATCCTCAAGTTTATTCAATCATCAATAGCAAGTCCTAAAATCCTCGAATTTTCCTTCGCATCAAACTAACAAGTTGAGACAATCAAAGTTGTCGTGTCCTGATTTTTTGAGTTCGATCATTCCCGCGACATGAATCACTATGTCAGCGCCCACGCAGAACGATTGCCCCAAATCTGACGCGACGCATGTGCGAGGCTGGAGTTGTGCTCGCACAAGACAAGAATGTCGATGCTGTGGTTATCCGCGTCACCATCAAGATGTAATGCCCCGCTCCGTACGGTGTATTACACTGAGGCGTTGACTCAACGAGTCACATTGACCGAATGAAATGTATCGATGCGAATCGATATGAGAGTTACGTTGTCCCGAGCAATGAATCGAACTAAGTAGATGCGAAGAGTTGTATTGTCCCAAAGAAATACATCAAATTGAATCGATACGAAGCGCTGCATTGCCCCTAAGGATAAGTGCGTTGAGACGGCTCGAAGATTCTAAGAAATAGAATCGACTAAGGTGCAAGTCCAAATCGATGCAAGTATTGATTTTAGTTGGTTTTATGTGCAGGCTATATGTTTACGCTAAAATATTAGAGGTCGATATTTTGTCTTATTCAGTAAGGGGTCCGCAAAACCAAATCGTCACCTTACGACGGACTGAGGCGTTGGCACGATAAGCCAAATTGGACGTATCATTCAATGAAGCACGAAGTTCTAGAATGGCTAAGTTAGGAGAGTTGGCCGTACAACGATGTTAAAAGTTCGAGTCGCATCGGCTCGACGAAACGACAAGGTGTATTGACTCAAGGTGGGAGATTGACTCTTCTTTTTCCTTCCTCATACCTAAGTTAGAATATATGATTGTACGCTAAGTTAACCTATCGACGCCACGGGCGTGTTCCGATCGGAAGATAAATCGTAGTGTGTGTCGAGTACTAGTTAGAACAATTGAAATAAAATGTGTATCAAATGCAAGAGTTGTAGGAACGAAATAGTAAAGCGTAATACTCTAGAGGGGGGTGAATAGAGTTGGCAGCGGAATAATGCTAATTAAAAATGTTAGCAGCACAATCACAGAATATTAATCACAACTGAAATAAAGTAAAGACAGAGTTAAGAGAGCAAACGCAAAGACAGCAATGTATACTGGTATCCCTCTGTTGAGGACTAATCCAGTCGGTAGAACTCTTGCTACCAGTTGAATCCACTATTGGAAAAATCGTAAGTTTTCTTACGAAGTCCTTGCAACTTCTACAACGCGAGCTTTGATACGAAGAACTCGTCCAACTTCAAATATGAAGAGGTATTCTTCAATCAAGCCTTCTGATTACAATCTCTCAGAAACTTCTAGACCGTACCGCACCGGCAAATTGACTAGAGGATTGTAACTGGCTTGGGATCTGAAATTGAAAGCTCTAGAAAACTCTTTGGAAGACTGAAAGCTTTAGATAGAGAGAAGATTGAAAGTGAATGAGTGTGTTGAAATGATCGAAATCCTTCTCTATTTATAGGAGTTCCAAAGGCAGACTTCTGTCAGAATTCGGGCAGAATTCGGGCAGAACTCTTTGAGCAAATCTCGGTCAAATCTGCAACTGTAGGAGGACCAAGTTCCAAGGATTCAAAATCACAACGGCTACCAACCGAACTCTGGCCGAACTCGGTCCGAGTTCTGTCAGGGTTAAGTCAGGGTTTAGTTAGGGTTTTGAAAAAGCTTTTTGGTGATTTTTGAAAACCTTTTTGAAAACCTTTTTGTAAACCTTTTTGAAAGGACATTTTAAAAATATTTTGAACTCATTTAGGGATAGCCTATTTGCCAGTACGACTCGGTGTACAACATATTCCTAGACTCAAATAAAATGAAAAATACATTGTATAAGGAAATACAGACTCGAGTAGGCAAACAGATCTTCGGTCTTGAATGGAGTGGATAGCCAATCTTGATCATATCCAAGAATCCGAGATGTCCCGACTAGATTCGTATATCCAGACAGAGTTTGATCAATTATTAAAATCAGGTTGACCATATGACCAAAGGGCCAACAATCTCCCCCATTTTGATAATTGACAAACTATGAATGATATAACATTAAGCTTGTTCAAAAATATCAAAAAGTAGAAATTGTTCATATCCTGTATTATCTCAAAAAAAATGTTAGATCTTTAATTTTTCTCCCCATTTGTCACTTAGCAAAATAATTGCAATAGAGAAGGCTCCCCCGCAATCAATGCATAAGTAACAAGTAGTGAGAAAACTAATAAAGGCATAAAAATTTGAGAAATACATTACAGCATGTATTATTACAGATTATTATTACAGGCATGTATTGTTTCAAGAACATAAAAAAAAATCTCAGGCATGCTATTTCACAGGCAGTTTGTAATGAAGAAGCAGTATAAAGAGATAGTGCTAATAATTAAAACAAAGTACTGAAATAAACTGAAATGCCATAACTGAAACATCATAAACATGTCCATGAATGATAATAGTACTGAAGCAAAACTAGAAAGTACTGCTAAACTGATAAAAACTTGGAATGTTGGAGCAGTTCCAAGTATACAATAAAATGTCACTAAAAAATCAAATCACATCTCCTCATCACTATCCTCGTCATCACCAACATCAGCTCGGCCAGCATGTCCTGAAGGACCAGCACCAGAAGTACCAGTGCCAGAAGGATGAGTAGGGGCGCCAGCATAGAACTCACCAACGTAATCACGAGGTGCACGATACCAATCATAGGCGTTACCTGGCTGGAAGTAGGCATGGACAGCCTCATCCTCACAGCGGTAACCCGAAAAAGCTGGATCTCGAGGGATAGAACCGGCTGAATGACCAGTCTGAGCGAAATGAAGATCAGCCAAGGAGTTTTCCATCGCCTGATAACGGGTGATGTCGCAGAACTTACGCTCGCGAGCCATGTCCGTCATCGAGACGTGCAAAGCAGATAAATGCTGATGTATGCCCTCAAATGTCATGGCATACTGATGAGGTGGTGGGGGAGGTGCAGTAGGAGGAGCACGAGGTGGAGCTGTAGCAGTCATGCTACGACGAGATAACTGAAGAAACTTGGGCTCAGGGTCCTGAGTACAAGTCGATAGATCAATATCGAAGCGCTGAAAGATGCGTGGGAGAATCATCGCGTAAGAGAGATTTCTATATCTTGCACGACAACGGCCCATCATCTGAATCATGGTCTTAGGGGCAGAAAATGGAATCCCCTTAAGAATGTGGTACATGGCAGACAGCTCAAGAGAAGTCACATCATCCTTTAAAGTAGATTTAGGAAGGATAGTGGAATAGATGATGCGATGCAATTCATAGTTAAACAAGTTCAGGTTGTTAGCCTTGAACTCTCCAAAGCGTACTCTATCAGGTGCACAGAGTTTCGCTTTGAAACTTTCGAGTGTCGTGCCTTCGGGAAAGTCAAAATCAGTGATATCGACTAGCGGTTCACCTTCGTTAGGGACACCAAGGATCTCCGCTAAGAGGCTATCATTAAAATTGATATCAATACCTCCAACACGAGTGCTCACATCAAAAGTGTCTAATATGAGATTGCAATAAAATAATCTAATGGCATTAGTTGCTATAGGGAAGCAGATTTTAACAAATAAGTGTAACCCTAATGCCTCAAACAAATGACGATGATCAGGAAATACAGTTCATTTGACTGGAGCGCCTGTGCAGATGGATCGCATAGAAAAATCACCATACCACAGTAGGGCTTGGTCGAGGGTTTGAAAGAAAAACCCGTCGAACGCGCCGTCGCTCGTTTGGACCGGCAAAAAGAGTGAATCCGTATATGGATGCGAAGATGACCCTTCTTCACTAGGGATCGTCTTCTTCCTCTTAGATGGATTGAATTTAGGTGCCATATGTGCAAATTGGAATAAAAATGCACTAAATGAAAGGTGGAGAGAGATGGAGTTATACCTCACGAAATCAAGATATGTCGTAGAGAACGACGATCTCTGCACGATTCCAAATTTTGGAGAGATTTCACCACTTGGATTGGATGAATAGGGTGGTAAAGAACTAGGGTTTTGATGCTCGGGTCGGCTGCTGCTGCTGTTTAAAATAGTTTGGAAGCAATGAAGAAGAAGGGCTGCTCGGGTTCTGTATATATAACCAGGCACCCTCAACCGAACTCGGGCCGAATTCGGTCAGAGCTCTGGCCGAATTCGCCTAGGGTTCTTCAAAGTTGATTTTTGCCATTCTTTTTCATTGTCTCATTTCAAATATTTAATTCAAAGATTAGTTATTTTAGCCTTCAATTAACATAATTAATATTATTTTATGAATTAAATGTCGTTACACAACGACTGTCTCAGATTAACTGTAGGAGTACTGTCCCAGCTGGCGGAGGTTCACCGGAGAACTCTTAAGTACCGCTTCGCTTCAACCGTAGTTGTGGTGACAGACAGACTCTTTATTGGCTTGTTTCTAATACAATTTTTGCATAATGATATATAATCATAAAACAAAATCAATTAATATTATTGACGTCCAAAATTCCTAATTCTCGACGTAAATAATTGAAACGATCTTCCGCTAGAGGTTTAGTGAAGATGTCAGCTAGTTGATTTTCAGTATCTATGTACACAAGGTTTATATCTCCATTTTGATGATGATCTCTAAGAAAATGATGTCTAATCTCGATATGTTTAGTACGAGAGTGACATACTGGATTCTTAGTCAAATTAATAGTGCTCGTGTTATCACAGAAAATAGGAATATGTGTGTAAAATAAATCATAGTCTTCTAGGGTTTGTTTCATCCACAAAATCTGAGCACAACAACGTCCTGCGGCGATGTACTCAGCCTCTGTTGTTGATAGGGCTACAGAATTTTGCTTTTTACTAAACCAAGAGACTAAAGTTTTACCTAAGAAATGACATGTGCCACTTGTACTTTTTCTATCAACTTTGCATCCAGTAAAATCTGCATCCGAATAACCAATAAGGTCAAAGGACTTAGTTTTGGGATACCACAAGCCAACAGAAGAAGTGCCTTTAAGGTATTGAAAGATATGCTTAACTGCGGACAGATGTGATTCCTTTGGGTTAGCTTGAAAACGTGTACACAGGCAAACACTAAACATTATATCTGGATGACTAGCAGTTAAATAAAGTAAACTACCAATCATACCTCGATACTTACGTGTGTCGACTGGCTTGCCTTGTTCATCTGAATCAAGCTTTATTGAAGTTGCCATTGGAGTGCCAATAGGTTTGACATTGTCCAGATCGAACTTCTTTAGCAGATCTTTTGTATATTTGGCTTGATTTATGAACGTCCCATTGTCAGTTTGTTTGATTTGCAGTCCGAGAAAGAATTTTAGCTCTTCCATCATGCTCATCTCAAACTCATTCTGCATATACTTAGAAAATTCTTAACACAGAGATTCATCAGTGGATCCAAATATAATATCATCAACATAGATTTGAATTAAAAGAAGTTTGCCATTAAAAGACTTAATAAACAGTGTAGTGTCAACCTTGTCTTTTGAAAAGCCGTTGTCAAGTAGAAAAGAGCTTAGACGATCATACCAAGCACGAGGGGCTTGTTTTAAACCGTATAGAACTTTCTTCAACTTGAAAACATGATCAGGGTTTTTGAAATCCGTAAAACCTGGAGGTTGAGCTACAAAAACTTCTTCTTTTATAAAGCCATTTAAAAAAGCACTTTTCACATCCATTTGAAAAAGTTCGAAATCATGAAAACATGCAAATGCACATAACATGCGAATGGATTCTAATCTCGCAACTGGGGCATAAGTCTTATCGTAGTCGATACATTCTTCTTGATTGTATCCTTGAGCTACGAGTCGAGCCTTATTGTGAGTCACTAAACCATTCTCATTTAGTTTATTTCGGAATACCCAACGGGTGCCAATGACCGGATGATCAACAGGCCTGGAAACAAGTTCCCAAACTTGATTCCGTTCAAATTGGTTTAATTCCTCTTGCATAGCATCTATCCAAAAACTATCACTACATGCTTCATCAATAGATTTGGGTTCTAGCTGTGAAATAAATGCAACACTAGAAACAATATCTCTACAGGATGTATACTTACTCCTTTGGTAATATCACCAATTACCAAATCCTTTGGATGATCAGCTGTAAATTTCAACCTTTTTGGTAGATTCTGAAGGTAGCTGGTTCCTGGATCTTCTCTAGGAGGTTCAGCTAGTGCAGAGCTTGGTTGAGAATCAGCTGGAGTTGAGCTTGGTACAGATGTATCTTCGTCATTGTCATCAATAGTCATTTGATTCAATTCATCAAAAGTGAAATTGATTGACTATTCGATGATCATGGTACGTTTGTTGAAGACTCTGTATCCTTTGCTCTTGGCCGCATAACCTAAGAATATACCTTCATCGGCCTTTTCATCAAATTTTCCCAAATTGTCTTTTGTATTAAGAATAAAATATTTACAGCCAAATATTCTAAAGTATGAAACATATGGAATTCTATCAAACCATAACTCAAAAGGAGTCTTCTTCGATTTGGGTCGAATTAGAACTCTATTGAGTACAAAGCAAGCTGTGTTGACAGCTTCAGCCCAGAAATATTTGGGTAGACTAAACTGATTTAACATTACTCTAGCCATTTCGGTTAGAGTTCTGTTCTTACGTTCCACAACTCCATTTTGTTGTAGAGTCCTAGGACAGGAGAACTCGTGTATAAAACCGTGTGTGTCACAAAATTGCTCAAAATCAGCATTCTCGAATTCGCCACCATGATTGCTTCTAATGCGAGTGATCATGTAACTTTTTTCATTCTGAACTTTCTTGCAAAAGGCGACAAATTCGGATAATGTATCATTCTTGCGTGTCAAGAAATATACCCACGTGTATCTAGAGAAATCATCTACAATTACGAAAGCATAAAGTTTACCTCCGAGGCTAGCAACTCTGCTAGGACCAAATAAGTCCATATGAAGCAATTGTAGAGGTTTAGTAGTACATACTGCGTTTATTGACTTGAATGTGGATCTGGTAGCTTTGTTCTTTTCACATTGGCTGCATACCGAGTACTTCTTGAATGTAATATTTGGTAAATCGCGTACTAGCTTCTTTGTGGATAATCTTGAGATTGTATCCACATTAGCGTGACCGAGTCTCATATGTCACAGATGACTCTCATCACTTTTGGCCATTAAGCATCTACCTGAAATGTTAGTTTCTTCTAACAAATAGAAAACATATATATTGTTTTCCCTGATACCTTCAAAGATAGTACTACCAGTTGAGCTATCAACTATAGTACATTTATCTTTGCCAAAGTTGATGCCATAACCATGATCAGCTAGATGACTTATGCTGAGTAGATTATGTTTCAACTCGGTAACCAGACAGACATCCTTAATCACAGGATAGGGAGACTTACCAACATCATCGATACCAATAATATACCCTTTCAAGTTATTACCGAAGGAGACATAGCCTTCCTTCTTTTTCTTCGATAGTATTGTAAATAGGGTAGCGTCACCGGTCATATGCCGTGAGCAACCGCTGTCGAGGATCCATTTGCTTCTAGCATGTGAAGGGTGTTCCACCTACAAAACAGTTTACAGATGAAACTTTTGGTACCCATTTCTTGTAGGGTCCTGAATTGTTAGCTTTTGGTATCCAGGCATAAATATTTAAATCGACAAGCTTTCTCATTCTACATGCAGATGAAATATGACCAATGAGGCCACAATAATGACATTGTGCATGTCGAGTGTTGAAAGCTGAGTGGTGTGCATGGTTGGTAGGTTTAGTTCTAGTATAGAAGAAAGCATACCTATAATCTTGTTTGGGCTTAACCTTTTGGGGTAAAGGTTTTATATGGTTAGGTCTGACAGTGTTTGGCTTGGGAATGTTTCGATTTTTCGGTAAGTGACACGTGTTAGGGTAGGATGCAGCAGGCTCAGGCTGTTTTCCTAACCTAATTTCTAATCTTTTGGAAGTGTCATACAACTTAGTATAATCAGAAGTGAGTGATTCTATTCTGATTTGTGCACATCGAAGATTTTTCTTCTCTATGGAAAGTTCTTCTTTCTGTTGGTCGATAACTTTGTCTTTCTCTTCAGATGACTTGGTAGTCTCGTGTAATAAGAGCTTTATTGAAGAAAGCTTACCAGACTCACTAACATTATTTCTAACCTCAGCTAGTAGGTCGGTAAGTCTACCTATTTCACCTTTGTACTCTTTGAGTACCTTCTTAGAGGTCTGATACTTGCTACGCAGTTTCCTGTAATCAGTCATCAGGTCACTGAAGGCATCTCCTAATTGCTCAAAGGTGAAGTCATCATAAGTATCAACTACAGGTTTAGTAGGTACCTAATCGGATGCCATAAAGCATATATTTGTAGCGTCTTCTGATTGTTCGTCTTCTAAGTCGCTGGCTTCACTTTCATGCCATATGCTGGTGTTGGCATACTTCCGTGATGTTGATCTCTTCAGGTTCCCTTTTTCATACCTGTTGCTCTTCTTGCTTGATGATGAGTTTGTGGGACAATCCTTCTTCATGTGTCCCTTCTTCTTGTAACCATAGCAGACAGCATCTTCTTGGTACCAGTTGTTGCTGTTGTTTTCTTTGACTCTCTTCTTATGTCTCATGAATCTTTTAAACTTCCTTGCTAGGAGTGCTTGATCTTCAGCGTTAGATCCACTGCTGTCTGAGTCATCTTCAGCAGCTTTTCTGTGCTGAGCCTTGAGGGCGATCGTCTTCTCCTTTGGTGCAGGCTCTTCAAAATCTTGCAGCTCCAGTTCATGAGTGAGCAGCTTACCCATGAGTACTTCGAGGGACATAGTTGTGAGGTCGTTTCCTTCAATGATTACAGTAGCCTTTGGAATCCAGTTCTTGGTGAGAGCTCGCAGGAGTTTGCGAATCTTTTCATGGTTACTGTAATCTTTGTCTAGGGAAGACAAAGGATTTACAATATCTAAGAACCTCTCGAACATTTGTGTAACTGTTTCGTTGGGCTTCATCTTGAACGCCTCGTACTCTTGAGTAAGTCTGCTGACTTTAGATTCCTTGACTTGAGTCGTGCCTTCATGTGTGACTTCGAGTAGCTTCCATACTTCATTAGCCGTTGTGCAGATAGACACCCTGTTAAATTCAGTTCTGTCTAAAGTACAAAAAAGAGCATTAATGGCACGTGCGTCAAGACTGGCCCTTTTCTTTTCTTCATCTGTATATCTGCTATAGGGTTTTTCAACTAAAACTCCATCAACATTTATACGAGGTGGCTTTTGATACCCATCAAGAACAATGGACCATAAATCAAAGTCAAGAGATTTCAAGAAGAAACTCATCCGTGTTTTCCAATATGTATAATTCGTACCATCAAACAGTGGGGGTCTGTTTGTGGCCTGGCCTTGTGAATTTCACAGTTGCCATGTGTTGTATTGTGATCTATATAACAGTTAATTAAAATGAATAAATAATTGCACTGTTACCTTTGCTTTACCTGTAACACCCGCTCTGATACCAATTGTAGGAACGAAATAGTAAAGCGTAATACTCTAGAGGGGGGGTGAATAGAGTTGGCAGCGGAATAATGCTAATTAAAAATGTTAGCAGCACAATCACAGAATATTAATCACAACTGAAATAAAGTAAAGACAGAGTTAAGAGAGCAAACGCAAAGACAGCGATGTATACTGGTATCCCTCTGTTGAGGACTAATCCAGTCGGTAGAACTCTTGCTACCAGTTGAATCCACTATTGGAAAAACCGTAAGTTTTCTTACGAAGTCCTTGCAACTTCTACAACGCGAGCTTTGATACGAAGAACTCGTCCAACTTCAAATGTGAAGAGGTATTCTTCAATCAAGCCTTCTGATTACAATCTCTCAGAAACTTCTAGACCGTACCGCACTGGCAAATTGACTAGAGGATTGTAACTGGCTTGGGATCTAAAATTGAAAGCTCTAGAAAACTCTTTGGAAGACTGAAAGCTTTAGATAGAGAGAAGATTGAAAGTGAATGAGTGTGTTGAAATGATCAAAATCCTTCTCTATTTATAGGAGTTCCAAAGGCAGACTTCTGTCAGAATTCGGGCAGAACTCTTTGAGCAAATCTCGGTCAAATCCGCAACTGCAGGAGGACCAAGTTCCAAGGATTCAAAATCACAACGGCCACCAACCGAACTCTGGCCGAACTCTGGCCGAACTCGGTCCGAGTTCTGTCAGGGTTAAGTCAGGGTTTAGTTAGGGTTTTGAAAAAGCTTTTTGGTGATTTTTGAAAACCTTTTTGAAAACCTTTTTGTAAACCTTTTTGAAAGGACATTTTAAAAACATTTTGAACTCATTTAGGGATAGCCTATTTGCCAGTACGACTCGGTGTACAACATATTCCTAGACTCAAATAAAATAAAAAATACATTGCATAAGGAAATACAGACTCGAGTAGGCAAACAGATCTTCGGTCTTGAATGGAGTGGATAGCCAATCTTGATCATGTCCAAGAATCTGAGATGTCCCGACTAGCTTCGTATATCCAGACAGAGTTTGATCAATTATTAAAATCAGGTTGACCATATGACCAATGAGCCAACAAGAGTCGCTATAGAATATTGGATATCGCAAAGGCGAGCACCTCGGTGCACAAGCCGTAAGAATAAGGGATAACTATATTTGGCGAGTGCCTTCATGCACGAGCCATTTCGTACCTTCGTGCACAGGTTAGAAGGTTAGAATATTGAAAGATAATAGGCGAGCGCCCTATCGTGCAAGCCACGAACATTGAACACTAAATCATAGAACATGGAAACACGGTCGAAACGTGCCTATGTGCACGAGATCATAGAAGACGTCTTTGTTGCGAAAGAATACAGTTGTGGCATGAATGTGGCAGAACTGTCGGATATGACATGACGCCTCGAAAGGTGTTCGGAATATTCGGGTTGTTCGGTTGACGAACATTAAGTTGAGGCATGATGCCATTAAACATTGAAATAAAGTATGAAATATAAGAACATAGAAAGCTAATGGAAGAAATACGAGATGATAAAGTCTGAGTCTCAGACTCAAGACTATGCTTGGTTGTTTGAATAATAGTTCGTTGCCTGGTCGAATAGAATGGACTTGAGTAAAATATGATAATCTCCGTGCACGGGTGTTCCCTCGAACGGTTAAGTGCTGGGGCGCTGGAACCATTTGGCCTAGGAGGGAATGCATCTTTGATAGGCGCACATCCGTAAGGCGATTAGCGACCGCTTAGCGAGATGTAAAAAGTCGCAAATGATGGCATACAACGGTAGATCTCCGTAATTGGGACATCAACCCATTATGAGAGGCGTCGGGCTACCCAATTCGAGAAAGAAAAGAAAGAAATGAAAGAAAGAAAGATAGAAAAGACAGAGATAAAAGAAAGAAAAGAAATGCCTTTTGTCCATTCCGGCACGGATATGCCAACGACCTTTATATAGTTAAGGAACGATGGGTCAAAAGTGCAGGCACGTATGTGTCCCGCACACATAGATCCTGCATAGAGAGCACTTATAACATGACAGGGAAGGAATAGGGTGTATTCACCTTGCGTCGGTGCAAGGGCGAGTGCGTCGACTTGGTAAGAAGTCGCACCACGAAACAAATACGAGATTGCTTATTTGTTTGCCTATTCAATTTGAATAACATGCTTGCCATGATAACATGATTTACTGCTTTCGAATATGCCATGAAATTGATCCTAAGGAGAACATAGCAAGATCATAAGCTAAGTTGCATGATTCAACATAAATACTACAATATCGGTTTAGAAAGAAGATCTTCGCATTAGTACATGCGAGGACGAACATACTGATCCTCCACCAGCTTTCATACAGGGTGCAGGGAATGGATAGCTCGTGGCAAAGCTTCGCTTGAACGCGTTGAGGCTTGGAATGCCGAAGCGTATTGAAGTGTGCGATTGTATTGACACTCGAACTTACAACAGGATTGATGCGGCCGAGATATAGAAGGCATGATGTGTGGAACGGTGAAATCCTTTATGGGCAAGAGAGAACCTGTGTGTTGTAGCCAATCTGGCATATGTTGTTGGGCTATCGAAAGCCTTTATAATCTCAGTTCGAATATCAATAAAGAGAATTGTCCCTGTTTTCCTTTTATTGTTAATATCAACTCAAAGATAACCATTTGAGAACTTTTCATCTTGTCTTGCACGAGCGCAACTCCAGGCTCGTGCGGTATCACGCCCCTGCGAGGACGATGATTCGGGTGATTTTGGGACGGGGCGTGACAAATTGGTATCAGATCTCTAGGCTCAATTTCTTGGATGCTCGGTTCATTACAATTCTAAAAGTTGCCCACCACAAATCGAATCACTCTTGACTCTACTCGATGCCGTATTGGATGTTCCATACAATAAGTCTAATACAAATCGTATAATTTTGCCACATGTGTTTTGAAAATTATATGATGTTTGCTAAGAAAGTCGCGAAGGGTTTATTGAATTAAGTACAACGAGCCATAAAATGTTAGTAGCTGCAAGTACAACAAATTGTGACATGTGATTTGAGATGTTGTTGAAATGTAACATGTTGAATGAGAAATAAAATTATGCACAAAGTGCAATGGGTTATGAATATTGGTTGCACCAATGCGGAAACTTAAATAATGCGTTGCAATGAAAGTGATAAGTCAATATCGAGTGTGTTGAACGAATTTGAGCATTGACTTTGAAATATCGAAAATAAATTATTGCACGATGTGCAACGCATGTCGGAAGTAAATTGTTGCACATGGTGCAACTCATATCAAAGTAATCATTGCACGAAGTGCAAAGGAGATTGGAAATAAATCGTTGCACAAGATACAACGGAAGGAACTGAAATCATAAATCGATAGAATGAGTCGTTCGGTTGCATACTGAACTCGTGTTGGCAAATGAAAACATTGGCTGAGTTGTGTTGGATTTGATTTAAACAAAGTTACGGTTGTGATCAAGCACGATCACTGCGAAAATCGTAAGTCGTAAGAGATTATTAGTTCATAGTGAGTATAATGCCAAGGAAATGACTTGATTTTTGAGTGGTATATGCCATACCACGTATGTGATGAATGACTCGATTCCGAGTGGTATATGGTAAAGCACTTGTGCGATGAATTGCATCGACGCGTTAGGAGAATTGCGGAAGGTTTGTCCGCAACGGACGTGAGAGTACCGAGACTCGATTGGAAATTTATATGACGGTATGTTGATGCAAGTGTTCTTCGAAAATCGGTTGGGACGATAAGACGAGACATATATCAATGAATGATATGTCAGACGGAAATTATAAGTCGATTGGACGACCGAGACTAGCGGAATGATTATGCCTTGAAGCAATAATCGGATTGACGGAAAAGGAAAACTCGAACTTACAAACGAGTCGCACGACTTGTGATCTCGATAGAAATGTTGGGCGAGGCAAATCGAATCACACGACTTGCGATCTCGATAGAAATGTTGGGCGAGACGAATTATAATCGGATCACACGATATACGACTTCGGTGAAGAGTTGGTTGATGCGGATAAATAGTACCTAAGAGATAGTTGGTTACGTTACGATGAAACTCATTTGAGTACGACTAAAACACGCAAAACCTTAGAGGGCGTGATCGTATAACTCAAGGGTTCGATCTTGGATAATTGATAACTCGGTTACGCGATCAAAGCATAACGGAATGCAACGGATCGAGAAACGATTCGAGACGTATGAAAATGTTTATGGAGAACTTGGACGTATGCAATGCAAGTTGTCGACGTTGAAATAGAATCAAAGTTGACCCTTACGCTATCAAAATTGAAACGACGTATTGAGATCGATATGTAAGGAAATGTAAGCACGATGTGAGAATACAAAATGGAGTGTGCCGTGCGCTATCAAATTTTTTTTTTGTAAATAACAATACAAGAATGAACAAACTGGTTGATCATGAACTTTGTGATTAATCAAGACGGGACTATAAGTCATCGACGATTTGCTTGATGCGTATAGCATCTCGTTTGTCGACCCGTAAATAAGATAGACTCGAACTCAATACGAGTAGATGCATTGTGAATAGCAGAATTATCAATGATAGTATATGACTTTACTCGAAGAATAGTTGCGCATCAGTTGTGCTGATAGAAATAGTTTTGTCCGAAATTGGGTAGTCACATAGAAGTCATCGGAACGTGATTTGGCTCCGAAATAAGATATAGCATGATTCGTAGTAAAAATGTCCTTCGGTGATGATCCACAATTATCGAGCATAGCTTTGGGAAAGCTGACCCTAGAAGACTTGATCGGCAAATCAAATTGAATGTACAGACCGTAAGAGGACCTATGCGTTGTCGCATACAAAAATGCATCGATAATGAATGTTATGTGGTGCACGTTGACGATAAGTCTAGGCGATCGAAAATTGTCAGGACAGCTTTCGATTGAGAGTGATGTAGCTAGATTTTGAGTATTCATCGGATGAATGTTTGAATGATTATGTTGGTCGACGATCGAACTAGAAGTTCACCAACGAACTTAGTGATTTGAATAGGCGATTATGAGGATCGTGCTATGCACGAGTTCGAGTAATAAGAGAATGACTTACGAGTTATGTCGTTAGATTTGGATTCACCTTGCAATTGAGCTTGCATGAATCGAACTTATATTCGACGTTGCGAGACGGATAAGTTGGGAATTTAGCCAGTGAATTTCTACTCGTTAAGAATCGAATGTAAGATGCATCGTAGAGACTTTGAGTCAAAATAATTGTTGCCTTGGGCACTGTCATCTCGATGTGAACTTTTGTGTTGGATAGATTGTAGCCTTTGTGAAACATCAATTTAAAGTTGCGTCAGGAGAATTTAAGCACGGTGTCTAGGAAAGTAACCTAGCGGGCGTAGTCCCGAATGTTGATAAGGAAATCGTATCGAGATAAGTTGCATAGCCAGACTTCAGAAATAGTTGGGTGGCGACTTCGAACGCAATACGTTGTGAAGGATCGTTGCGATCGAATGTACGACGGCTCAACGCAACACATCGAGTTGATAGTCCATATGAAACATATGAAACGAGAAATGCGATTTTGAATCGCGTCGAGTGCAGTGACTTTATTGAATGAATTACGTATGTATCGAATATACGTATGCGATAAAATTTTAAGAATAGTTGCTAAAGATAAGTCCGATCGAGAGTGCGAGATGGCAAGCATAGGATTGAAATTACCTGTCAGCTTTGTTCCAATTTGCTGCCACTGGACTTGGTCAAAATACATATATCTTCGGGATGCCATGAGTATAGGTACGGATCCAAATCGATTTGTATATAAAAATTCAAATCGAGCTGCAGGAAGGACTTGAAATGTTAATGAAAAGCTTGCAATATAGTGTAAAACTGAACAATATTGGTGGGACGAGATCGTGAAACGATCTATAAAACACTTAATCGGAGTGTTGGTTTTGGTTCGAGGACGAACCTTGTTTTGAGTGGTATATTCTGTAATGCCCCACTCCGTACGGTGTATTACGTTGAGACGTTGACTCAATGAGTCGTATTGACCGAATAAAATATATCAATGCGAATCGATACTAGGGGTATTTTGGTCATTTTGGACTTTTTTAATGAAAATGAATTTTGATTGATTATTATAGTGCTAAGTATTTTATTAGAGACTAAGCTAGTTTTGACTAAACCTAGATGCTAATGATGTTCATGGAGATTTAGTTAGAAGGTTAGAGACTTAATGGCTAAGTTAAATTAATATATAGATATTATGTTAGTAGGATATTTTGACTAAATGTTAAGAAAGGCTACTTCTGATGTGAGCCTTTGATTGAGCCTATAATCATGTGAAGAAGCCTTAGCCACCCATCTAACCTTGCAATTAATATATAGATATTATGTTAGTAGGATATTTTGACTAAATGTTAAGAAAGGCTACTTTTGATATGAGCCTTTGATTGAGCCTAGAATCATGTGGAGAAGCCTTAGCCACCCATCTAACCTTGCAAAACCTTAACCCTATCCTTTATAAATAGCCATCAAGAGGCCATACCCCTATTTAATCACTCTTTCAAAAGTTTTTGCCTCTTTTTAAATACCTACATAAATCCCTATTAGTGTTTTCCCCCAAACCTTCACCAATTCCTCATTTCTCCACCAAATTAGACCAAACCAATTGTATTGGACTCCTCAATAGTAGAGGACATCATTAGTGACTGGCTAGCAAGGATTCAAGGGCTTGCGATCATTGCAAGTTGGAGGAAAGCTCTCATTCCTAGGCCTCTACATTAAGGATTCACCCTCAATAGGTAAAACCTATCAAACCCTAATGAATTCCTAATTTTTCTTCATAGTTGCATAGATCTAGATGTCCCCTAGCTGTCCCTCGAGTTTGGTAGAAAACCGTGTCAATTTCGTGTCCGTTTCAGACACGTATTAGTGCATGTGTGTATGTGTTTGTTGAAATGCCTCATTGGAATTTATTTCAATTATTTTGAAATCTATTTGAATAGGATTATAGCCCTATATGTATACTATGATTTTTGTAAGAACTGAGCATACTTTTGTGTCGTGTCAAATTTGATATAGACACGTAGCACGAGCAGTGTGTTCGGTGCCCTACTACTCGTGTGTCCTAGCGGACACGACACGACACCTAAAATTGGGTGTCTGGGTGCGGGCAAGTACTAACACGACACATATCAAATTTCAAGTGATTTAATCGAGTGGATTGGAAGAAATCCTACTCCTATCGATTTTGTACTACACTGCACGAACACGAGATTCACGTCTGATACGCGTCTCGTTCACTCGACACGACTCGCATGGACACGAGACAGACACGTGTACACGTAGACCTATACCTGGCGAACACATGGACACGTGCACGAGGTGTCTAGTATCGTGTGTCGTGTCCACGAGATCCTGGACATGCTGTACGAGCCTGTCTATACACACATACTGAGACACCCTGTTTTGTACGATTTGGACACTTCGTGTCCACTATTTGGACACGGGAACACCTCACTTGACACGTGCACATGTGTCTAACCTCTGGGTGTGACTGGAATAGGGTTTTATGGTATTTCAAATATCAATTTAGGGTTCGAGCCCTATTTACTGATACTGAGATGATCCTGAGCATTTTCAGAGTTTAAATGTGTTTTAAACTATTAATTAATGAAAATTTGTGATGTATTAACATGTATACATGTCTGGGTACATTCAGGAAGGGGTTTTCAATTGATTGGGTGTTTTTGAATGCTTGTGATACTTGAATGCTAGGTTTAAGTTCTGGTACATTAAACCTGAGATTTGATTCACATGAATGTATTTTGACTTGATGTTTGATACTTGTGTTCCTGAGATGTAGATATGTTTATAAACATTGGGTTTCATGAGATGTAGGTTTCATATAAATGCATGATTCAATGTCTGGATATTTGTAGTGTCCAATTTGGTTTGATTATGGGGTTCCTCTATACATGCATGTTATATAGGTTTGTGATCAATTCCTGGGTTTGAAGGTTTTGTAATGTGTGTTATATGCAATGAGGAAATTCTGAGAATAAAGTTATTGTTTGTGTGTTGCCTGAGACTTAAACCCCCTTGCCATGTACTGCTATACATGTTCTTATACATTGATAATTCCTAGCCATTAACTGTTTTACACTATGAACCTGAATACTAAGGCTTGACACCTTGTATGACACTCATACACATTCACCTATACAAGCTGGCACATCTACACATTTACACGCACTCAAATATATATTCACCTGAATACTAAGGCTTGACACCTTGTCTTTTCTTTCTATATATATACACATATGTATGTTACTATAAGATTGTATGTATATTTGGGTTTTCATGGGTTTCTGAGATTAGCTCTCATGTTAGTTTCCCCATCCACAGTCACAC
Organism: Iris pallida; assembly: GCA_029216955.1. Classification (NCBI taxonomy): domain Eukaryota; kingdom Viridiplantae; phylum Streptophyta; class Magnoliopsida; order Asparagales; family Iridaceae; genus Iris; species Iris pallida. The sequence goes on along the minus strand of JANAVB010005599.1, from coordinate 26,949,812 downwards.
TTAAACCATATTTCATTCCTTTTTTCCTTTTTCTATTTTATGGTTGAATGAATGCATATATGTTTATGTATATATGTAATATATACATAAAAATATGTTTATGTATATATGCAATATATAATGTATGCATGAATGTATGTGAATGATGCAATATAAAATATGCATGTATGTTAATGTAACATGCTTGAATGTAAATTATGTATGCATACATGATGTGTATGTATGCAATATATGAGAATGATATGTATGTATATAGGATATTTTCATGAGTGTTTGTATATGAATATATATAGAACTGTCAAAACGGGCCAGGCCCGTTGGGCCGCCCCGCCCCGCCAATAAAAAAGGTGGGTTGGGCTATAGATTTAGAGGCTCGTTTCGCAGCGGGCCTCGGTGGGTTGGCCCGTGCGGGCCGCAGGCTTAGGCGGGGCGGGCTTGGGCGGGGCGGGCTAGCCCGCGGGCTTGCTGCTGTATATTAACTAAGTAATACTTATATAGTTATATGATATAAATAAATATAATATGAAGGGCCACTGATTGCTGAATGAAGCCACAGGCCCTAAGTTTAAGTTTCTAAGTTTCTATTTTCAGTATTTAAGTTTCCAACTTCCAAGTTCCAGCCGGCCCTAAGTTCCTAAGCCTAATCTAATTCATTCGGTTCCTATTTCTCTCCGGCCTCCGCTCGTCCTCCTTCCTGAGTCCCGAGCGCGGAGCGACTCCCCGTCCCGACCCCGAAGGCCGGCTCCCCGAGTCCGACCGACTCCCCCGTCCCGACCCCGAGCGAGCATCCCGACTCCCCGTCCGACTCCGAGCGAGCATCCCGACTGCCCGAGTCCCGACTCCCGACCCCGAAGGCCGAAACCGAAAGGTCCTCTCTCTCTCTCTCTCTTCCCGAAAAATTATAGAAAAGTGAGATGGAATTTTGGGAATTTTTATAATTTATTGCTGCAAATAATATGTTAATTTTGTTAATTTTAAAGAAGTTATTTATTATTTCCAATTGTCTATTTGTGTGTATTGAAAATCTGGGATGGAATATTAGGAATTTTATTGCAGGCTATACCAATACTATATTTCTTTATATTATTACAGATTTGAAAAACAAATGGAGTCTACTACTTTGAACGAAAGTATTAATTTAGAATTATTTTACGAAGAAAATGATGTTTGGAATTATTTTACGAAGAAAATGATTGGTAAAAATGCTATTTGTGAATGCAAGGGATGTAAAAAAATTTATAAAAGTGGAGGCAAGAAATATGGAACATCTACATTAAGGCGTCACATGGAAAATTGCAAAATGTTGAAGTATCATGATGTAGGACAAATGTTTTTTGATCAAGATGGGAAGTCAAAGTCTAAAAAGGTTAATCCAAAAATTGCACGTGAGTTACTAGCAGCTGCAGTTATTAAACATGATTTGCCTTTTTCCTTTGTTGAATATGAAGGTGTGAACTTGGCAAAAGTATGTGAGTCCCATGCTTCATTCTATTTCCAGAAATACGCTTGTTTCTGATATAAACAAGTTATATTCGAAGGGGAAAGCCAAACTTAAGCAAGTTTTGTATAATCTTCCTTACATAGTGTGTTTAACTTCAGATTTGTGGACTGCTTGCACAAGTGAGGGTTATATTGTCTTGATAGCTCATTTTATGGATGAAAATTGGAACTTGAATTGCAAAATACTTAACTTTGAACATATGCCTCCTCCACACTCCGGGGTTGAATTGGCTGCAACACTATTCAAATTTTTGAAGGAATGGGGGATTGAGAAGAAGGCTTTTTCTTTGACCTTGGATAATGCATCTAGCAATGATTCTCTGCAAAATATTTTAAGAAATCAACTCTCTTTACATGATAGTTTGTTGAGTGATGGTGAATTTTTTCATGTTCATTGTTCGGCCCATATATTAAATCTCATTGTTCAAGATGGTTTGAAATTGTGTTCTGATGCTCTGCTGAAGATTAGAGAATCTGTGAAGTATGTGAAAGGTTCAGAAAGTAGGATAAAAAAGTTTGAAGAATGTGTGACGGCAGTTGGTAAAATTGACACTAGTGTGGGCTTGAGATTGGATGTTTGTACTCGATGGAATTCAACATATTTGATGTTGGATAGTGCCATTAAGTACAAAAAAGCTTTTGTTTCTCTTCCATTAAATGATAGGAATTATAAGTGGTGTCCTTCAAATGAAGATTGGAAAAGAGAAGAAAAATTATGTGAGTTCCTTGAGCCATTTTATGATACTACCAACTTGATTTCCGGTTCTTCTTATCCTACATCAAACTTATATTTTTTGCAAGTGTGGAAGATCGAAACTTTGTTAAAAGAGAACTTGTTAAATGAAGATGCAAAGATAAGTGGTATGTGTGGAATTATGATTCAGAAGTTCGACAAGTATTGGAGTGAATATAGCATTGTTCTTGCATTTGGGGCCATTCTTGATCCACAAATAAAACTTCAAGACAAGGGTTGAGAGTGATTCTACTAAATGTCAAGAGAAGATGTCACTTGTGAAAAGTAAATTGTACAAGCTTTTTGAGGGTTATGTTAATGGAAGCAACACAAGTTCTTCTTCACAACATTTTTCTTCTTCTCACTTGTTGGCATCAAATCAAAGTTGAAGGACAAAAAGCAAGGGCAAAAGACTCTACGATGTGAGTAATCTTATGTATCTTTTCTTTTTATTTGTTTATATGTCATAGTATATGTTTGTATATGACATAACATATTTAATTAATGTAGGAAATTAAGGCTTATGAAAGCCAATCTATTACAAGTGCTGGAAAGTCTCAATTGGATATATATTTGGAGGAGCCAAAACTTGATTTCTCATATTTTGAAGATTTGGATGTTTTGGCATATTGGAAGGATAAGAAGAATCGATTTCCCAATCTTGCATTGATGGCATGTGATGTTTTGGCTATCCCAATAACTACAGTTGCATCGGAATCGGCTTTTTCTATTGGTGCTCGTGTGCTCACCAAGTACAGAAGTTGCATGGTTCCTAAAAATTTTCAAGCTCTTATTTGCACTCGCAATTGGTTGCATGGTTTTGCTTCTAGTGGTGATAAGTAAGATTATTTTATAGGTTTTAAATTATCTCTTAGTTTGTGTTGCATGATTTTGAATTTAATTATTTTTAACTATTTTTATGTATTTTGTATATAGATGATGATGCAGATGCAAGTATGAAGACAACCGAATCGAGTGAGGCTTCCAATGTTATGGAGGATATTGAAGAAGGAAATTAAGATGATTTTGATGATCTAATGGAGTAATGGTTCATGAAATATAACTTCAGATTTTGTTTCTGTAAGTTTAGCCTCCTTAATTTTTTATGAATGATAACTTGAGAATCTGAGATTATGCTACTGTATTTTCGAGTAGTGCCTGACACGGATAAAACACAGGTGTCTGGACCTCTGGTTGACTATAAATTATATGCTATCAAGTTGACAGGTGGTTAATTTTTTTTTCAACTTTTTTGTTTGTTTGACTATAAACACAGGTCTAAATTTGGTTTCTGGACCTCTGGTTGACTATAAACACAGGGCTAAATTTGGTTTCTAACTTTCTTGTTTGTTTGTTTGTTTTTTCCAATAAGAAAACGTGGTTAATTTTTGTATTTTATTTTACATGTTAGACTATTTGTATGGCACCACCAGGTGGTTCTCAATAACACCAGGTTGTCCTCTATGCCATAACATGTGCATACAAATTAATAGTTTCGAGTTTCGACTAATTCTGGAAACATGCAGGTTCCATCTCCTGGCTCTATTGCTTCCTAGCTAGCTGTGAAAATTTCTTCCAGGGGGGCGAACGTGTGTATATAACATGTTCAGTATTGACAGCCACAGGTTAGGAGCTTCCCAGGGGGCCAAAAATTTGTCTAAGCGGTCTAGCAATGCCTGTGGAATATTTTGTGAAGTTGGAAGATGCATCTGCGAAGTTTTTTGTACTCTTTTTTAAGAATTTGCTCCAAAGATGATCTCTGTAGAAATTTTTCAATGTGATTGCAATATTTTGTACTCTTCTTTAATATTTTGTACTCTTCTTTAAGAATTTGCTGGAAAGTTTGTTTTAGTAATGGATGTTGTAATGTGATTGGCAATCACTGATTGTATTCGAAATCAGTATATTCAGTACTGTCATCATGTCATGTGAAATTGGAGATTGAAATTTTGATCTGGCATTGGCAGCTGTAACTTGGCATTTGGCAGCTGCAATTTTGATCATGGCATTGGCATTGGTGATTGGCATTCTTAATTGAATATATTGCCAAATGCCAATGCCAAATGTATATAGCTATATACATTTTATAATCAAAATATATACATTTGGCAGCTATATACATTTTATATACATTTAGCGGTGACCCAGTAACAGCTATATACATTTGGCATGTGAAATTGGAGATTGCAATTTTGATCCTGACATTCTTAATTTTTGTTTTTGTGATGGCATTGGTGAAGCGGGCTGGCCCGCCTGGCCCGCGGACCGCCGGCGGGTTGGGCTGGGCTGGGATTTTTAGGCCCGTTCAAATGGTGGGTTGGCCCGCCCCGCCCCGCTAAATAGTAGATTATGGTGGGTTACGGGCCAGCCCGCCCCGCCGGCCCGTCCTGACAGCTCTAAATATATATATATATATATATCAATCAACTCCGATTATTATTGATAACCTTGAGGTCGAAAACCAGCTTACAGGAGAAAGAGCCACTGCTCATATTACAAAATAAATATAAAAACATATTTCATGGATCAAAAGGCAGCCTAGCATGGTTACATCTCCCCATTGCTTTCTTGATTTGTCTTTTGACTTCAAAAATCAGTTGATCAACTCCATATCCATATTCTTCATACCTTCTCTTATTTCTATTCTTCCACAGCACCCACACAATAGCTCCTGCAGTGATATGTTTGATGTGTTTGTTACCTCTCAACTACATCTTCCGAAGTCTCTGATCTATCGAGGCAGAGCCCGTATGGATATTAAGAGAAAGCATGTAATGGTTCCAAACCTCATCCGTTAGAGTGCCTTCAGCTAGAACATGACTAGTAGACTCAACCTCAGGGACCACACAATAATGGCAAGCTGAGGTAAGATGAAATCCAAGCTGTTGAATGACATCATCTGTGTTTGCAAAAACAAAAGTATGAAACTTTATTGATACAAACTTTGTAAAGATTACAAGAATTCTGGGAAAGTACAACTGTAGGAATCCAATCTAGAAGACGATTGCTTTATCCCTTGGACGATGTGAACTTTGAAGACGGTAGCCTCTGAAGTTGACTTGAAGGCAAAAGCCTCGGAGAATTGAAGGCAAAAGCCTCGGAAGAATGCAGCAGCACTTGGGCAAGAACTCCTGAACTCTCTGAACTTTTATGTCTGATCTCTCTATCTGATCTGTTCTCTGATCCCCTTGAATGAAGACTTGAAACTCTATTTATAGAGTTCTGGAAATAACTAATTTTTAGTTATTCTGAATGGCGCAAGTTGGATTGCGCAGGAACTGGATTGCGCAGCATCAGACTGCGCAAGCAATCGTCTGGTCGTGGGCTGACTGGCTTGGACACATGGCATCATTTAATTGAAATGCGCATGATCGTATGAATACGGTTGCCACGTAACGAACAATTGATGGCATGAATGACACGTATAATTTTGTCAGTTGACACAATGAAGTGGGCCACATGAATTGCGCTGACTTCGGATTGCGCTAAAATAGATTGTGCAGACACTGGATTGCGCTGTATGTACAGCTGTCCTCGAGTGCTGTGCGACGCAATAAACGAACAGTCTCCTCGTTCTTTGTGCTGTCAGCTGTTAGAAAGATTTGATTTTGTCAGATAATAATGACATTGCCACGTCAGCCTGCGCAGTTGAAAGTGTGCGCAGTCCGGTGTGCACAATCGAAATGATGCGCAATCTGATGTCTGTGTAGTTCATTTGAAAATTGTATTTCTTGAATGCTATGTATGTGTATTATATATATGTTATGCTATGTATGTATATATGCTATGTATGTGTATATATATATATGTTATATATATATATATATATATATATATATATATATATATATATATATATATATATATATATATATATATATACAAAAAAAAATATATATATATATATATATATATATATATATATATATATATATATATATATATATATATATATATATATATATATATATATATATATATATATATATATATATATAAGGGTATTATATATATGTGAATGGGTATATATATATATATATATATATATATATATATATATATATATATATATATATATATATATATATAGATTATGGTATTATATATATATAGTTGACTATATATTAGATATGTAAACATATATGTTATAGACTTGATGTCTTAGCCTATGGCCTATGTATATAGGTAATGTGTATATGTCATAGTGCCCTAGGATTACTAGCCTATGGTTAGTAGCAAGTTAGAATTGACCAATAGGCTTAGTAGACCTAGTTTGACTAGATGGTTGGCCCTTGTTGACCAAAGTCAACTATAGGTCAAACTATGACCTAATTGACCTAGAAATGACTTGGATGAACATAGAAGGACTATTTGACTAAGGTTTGACTAAACCCTAACTAGATGATTAGGTTGACCATATGGATTATGAGGGTAATCCTATATAGATGAAGATATGTATGGGGTTAAGTGAGATACTTAGAGTTGAGTCATGACTTGAGTTGGAGAATGGGATTAGCTTGATTTCAGGATTAAGGTTGGTATTGTGCTATATATATTTTGTGTGATATACTTTGTATAGGAGATTGGTTATACCTTAACATTGTGGTATAGTATCTTAGGTATCCTAAGACATGTTAGCCTATGGTTGATTGAGTTAGCCTTATAGAGTTTGAGTTAGAGTTGACCATTGACCTAATTACCTTATTGACTAGTCTATGATTAACCAAAACCTTAGTTAGTCTAAGATTGACCTAGACTTTGACCATGTTGACTAGTATTGACTAATCTGACCATTGTTGACTAAACCCTAGATAACTTAACTAGTTTGGCTAGAATATTTGACCAAGAGTTGACTTTAACCTAGATTAGACTTGTTTAACTTTGTTTGACCTTGTATGACTTAGTTTAACTTCTTGTGACCTAGTATGACTTAGTTTGACTGTAGAGTTGACCAAGTTTGACTTTGACCTAGATTGGCTTAGAATTCATATAGATTGCATTGTAGATTTTATTTACCTTCATTTTGGACATGTCATAACTGTATTGCTCTATTTTAGGACATTGTGACCCTGGTATAGACATCTGATATTATATTACTCTTTTTAGAGTATCAGGCGAGTACATTCTCTGATAGTTCTCTCATTTATTTGTCGATTACTGTATTTCAGTTCTAATTAGTTCTATGTGATTCTCTGTATCAACACGTATGGATATTGATTCATGTATCGACACATACTTTACTTATTGGCCTCTATTACTGGAGTCATTGGTATCATTCCGGAATCATTTCTGGAATCATCACGTATTGGCCAGACTCATCTCGATTCTTTTTGTCGATTTTGGATTCACTTGCTGGGCGAGGAAATATTGAGTAAGACATGTAGACATACCCCAAATCTGGAATCTCCAACTGGAATCTACTGGAAGCATAGCCATCTCTTGCCTGATCCGTAAGAGATGTGCCTGATACCTACAGCCGTTTACATGTCGACCTCGGTATTTTAAAATACTCTGTTAGATCATAGTTGGACTCACCCTGGTTTCATTGATCACTGTTGGACTCATCTTGTACTGGAAATCATCTGGTAACGGATTATATGGACTGGACTCACACTGGGATTACATTAGACTTATATCGTACTGTCTGGACTCGTACATATTATTCTAGTTCAGTTCGCTTTATTTACGGTCTTCATTGCCATGATTCTTCTCTTGTTTTAGTTACCTTTCTTTTCTTGTATCTCACTGTGTCTCTATGCCATTATTACCTGTATAAAACTGCCATGCTCATCAATAAAACTGTCTATAACTGCTTTATAGTTCTTTGTCATTTACTTGGGTTTTTCTAGATGAGTTGTACTCGTTCCCGTCCTGATTGGACCTGTTGAAAATATTACAGATGATAATCCTGAGGACACATGCCCTACTTCCCATGGACCTGGCGAGGGATTAGCTACCTTTGGTTCCGACTCTCAGGAGTGATTGAGGAGATTAGCTAGTAGACTACTTTAGCTTTCATGTTTTGACTTGTTGTATTAAAGTTAAGATATTGAGTTTGTATTAAGTTGGTTTGAGATGATGTTGTATTATTTTAGTAGTTAGTTGTTGTTGTCTTTAATTCCTTAGGTATAACTTCTGTGTTACTTATCGTGTTTAGACTGTGATTGAGTATATCCTATCCTTTACTTGTCCTCCATTCGGAACTGATATCTGGACAAGTACATTTTATTCACTGCATGAGATTAGTTAGCAACCTAGGACAGCTTACTACCGCCGACACTGCGGTGTAGGCTGGACGTACCCACTTCTCGTGCCCCTATACCGGGTGCGGGTCGTGACACGTTTTAGTGGTGCCCCCATGCAGGTCTTTCGAGAGTAAATTGTTTGGTTACGTTATTGTACCAAGCATGCCTGCAATTAGGAACTTAAGGTAATTAGACAACATTAGGAATGACGTTTAGAACACTTAGAGGAATACTAGGATTGCAACATAGGAAATACATCACATGCTTGCTATTATAATTTTCTTGTCTATGATTGTTTTGCTTTAAAGAGTCCTTATAAGTCCTTTTTATTGTAATTAGATGGTGCTTACTCGTTCATCTCAGTATGTCACACCTGAGAATGGCACACTCCCCATCCAGTCAGCTGACAAGTTAACTGATACACCTCCACCTACCACCTTCCTCCACTCCACAGATCCACAAACCCAGATGCCTCCACCACCTTCCACCTCACAGGCCCAGCAGGACCCAATACTTCTACCACCCCCTATTACTATACCTACCCAGGCTTCCGTCACACTCGATGGGAACCAACTGCTCACTCTGATCCAGGGGTTCCTAGCAACCCATCAGGAGCAGACCACCCTACTCTGCCAGAGCATGGAGCATTCTGAGGAACGTACCGTGGTCCCACCACCTGTAGAGCCACGGCAGAGAGCGGGGACGATCAAGGACTTCATGGATCTGAACCCCAAGGAGTTCTTAGGGACTGAGGGCATAGTAGTAGCAGATGACTGGTTAGACTCGGTAGAGAGGAAGCTCATTGGAGTTAGGATGCCGGATGACCTCCAGGTCGAGGCAGCAGGATTTCTGCTGATAGACTTGGCAGGAGTTTGGTTCCGGAATGAGCCGTTATTTGCGAGAGGGAGGGCCACTTGGGATCAGTTTAAGACCCAGTTCAAGAAGAAATTCTTCTCGACCACCGCTAGGGTAGCCATGGGGCTACGATTCCAGAATATCCAGCAGGGAAAACGTTCTGTTGACGAGTATGCGGCAGAGTTTAGTCGCCTGAGCCATTTCGCTCCTAGTTTGGTTGCTGACCCTGAGGAGATGACGCGTAGGTTTTGCCGTGGTCTAGTTCCAGACATTGACATTCTTATAGTGGCAAACGGTATGACTGACTACTACCAGAGCTTAGAGTTAGCTCGGAGTATCGAGAAGCGTCTTCTATCTTGCTAGAGGCCAGCTTCTGTACACATTGAGGGACCCTCCAAGCGTCAGGCTTTCCAGCAGAAAGTGCCGACGCTACACCAGCAGACATATCATCCTCCCACACCACATCATTCGACCCCGCCAGTTAGAGCCCCGGGACCCCGACAGCAGAGGCCATTTCAGCAGGTGCAGCATCAGTATCGGGGCCAGGACCCAAAGACGATCAGTTGTTCATACTGCAGGAAGCAGGGACACATCAGGGAGCAGTGTAGGAAGAGGCTGAAGGTTTACAAAAACTGTGGGTCTGATACTCACCAGAAGATGGATTATCCTATTGTACCTCCTTATAAGAGAGCTAGGCCACCTGTAGCTCAGCACCAGAGGGGTGGAGCTTTTGCGATGACGGTCGAGGAGACACACGCTGCAGGTGACGGGTTAGCAGGTTTGTCTTTCCTGTCCTTCCTTTCCCATCTTGTTGTATGATTCCATTAGTACCTGTCAGGATATGCTTGTGATATACTAGATAGTGTAGTTACCCTGTTCAAGACTGTGGAATCACGACCAGTAGGACTATGATTGCATGTTATCTTTTTGACTTTGATTGACTGGGGGTTTGACCTAGGAGGAGTACGACTATCTTAATTTCGAGGACGAAATTTCTCTAAGGAGGGTAGACTTGTAACACCCAGTTTTCTGAAATTGGGATATTTTTGAAAAATTATTATTTTTATTATTTATTAATGGTATTTTAGTCATGATATAATTTTTGGTGATTTTAGTTAATTTAAAACTATTTTCTAAGTCATGACTTATGACTTTGTGATTTTACTAGTATAACCCTAGTGTAAACCCTAGAGATTTCATAACCTAGAGACTACCATGACCATGTAAGCCTAAACATGTGATTAGGATATCAAATTACCACTTTTTAGTCAAAATGGGGTATTTTGGTAATTTATTAGAATTTATTTGGATTTATGTAGTTTATTATTATTTAATTAGTTGTTAAGTGTCATGTTAGCTCCTAACCTAGTTTAGCACTAATCTAGAGGTTAGCAACTAACCTAGAAGACTAATGTTAGATGTTAGCTTATGTGTAAATATCTTAGGTTGGAAATATCTAAGATATTACTTTCTTAGATATTTAGAAAACCTAGAAATATCTATCTACCTAGTCAAAGCCTTAGGAGCTAAGTTAGCAAGGTAGAAAGGAGCCCTAAATATCTACCCATGGCAGCCTAACCCTACCCCCATCCTATATAATCACATCCCCTTATCATTCATGCCATTTTTCATTACACTTAAAAACCTAGTTTTCCCTAAAATTTCACACCCTCACCATTTAATCATTTTGACTCCAAATTGAGCCTAGTTTCTTGCATTAGACTCCCCTACTACTAGAGGATACCAATTGTGGCTTGCTAGCAAGGAATTGTGGAGCTTTGGACGTTGGGAGTCGAAGGAGGATTTCATTCAAATAGGCCTATTATTGAGGATTTTGCACTCATAGGTAAATATCCCCAAACCTTGTTAAGATTGTGTTTTCTCTTCATGGTTGCATGCATATAGGTATACCCTAACTGTGGGTCAAGTTTGGTAGGAAATAGGCTTGGTTTGGTGTCCGTATCGGACACGTGTCTGTGTCTTAATTGCAGTGTTTGGTGAAATGTCACTATGGTTTAAAAGTTGTTGTTTTCCAAAACAAAATATATTTTTGGGTAGCCCTAGACATGTAGGACACAACCCTAGTGGACTGAGCACGTTATCGTATCGTGTCCGTATCCAAAATGGATATAAATACGCTGTGCATACACTGTGCACTGTCCCTGAAACCCGACACTGTTTTCTCTATGAATTGGACACGTGGACACGTGCCACTTGGCACAGAGGTGGGGGCACCCTCTGACAAGCCCCCCCTCGAGTTTCGTGACACTTCGTGTCATGTCGAGTGAGAAATTCGACACACACTGACCGTGCACTACATTGCACACAGTAGTAAAACACACACTGACACGGCCTTCGTGTCGTGTCTAGACACGACATGGACACAGAGTATCAGGACTAAACCCTAGCTCTAGACCTAGGCTACACCCTAACACTAGCACGACACGTATTGATGTGTGTGTCGTGTCCATGAGGCTCTGTCCTCGCATGCACGAGGCACCGCACTGTGCCTGTGTTCTCCCCTGCTGTTCGGGACTCATGTAGGACACGACACGACACGTGGAGGGGTGACACTTGGTGGACACGAGGGGGCAATGTCTGCGAACATACCCCCCAAGTTTCATGTCTTCTAGTGCAGTGTCGGACACGAATTCGTGTGTGCATTGAATTTGCACTGACAGCACACACGTAGAAAATTGAGCTCTGATACGGGCTCGAACACGACACTAGTGTGACACTTGGACACGTATCAGGCTATGGGACACCTAGACCTACCCTAGGCGAACCTACACACATGTGCACGAGACACATGAACACGTGTGTCGTGTCCTACACGCGTGTGCACCTTAGCACGATACTGTGCACTGTCAATTTACCCGATTTGGGTTTTAGACTCCTGGACACGCCGTGTCGTGTCGTGGTGGACTCCCATGGACACACACGACACGTACACATGTGGGGACACGATTACCAACCACTGTATGGGCATCTTAGTTAGGTTTTGGGCTTTGAAATCGGGTTTCCCCTCCCCAATATTCTTACTGTTTTCAGTATTCCCAATTCAGTGTATTTTTCAGGTTTTATATTTGAATTTCAATTCAATTTTTGAGTATATATATATATGTATTTGTGTATTTATACATTGTATATGTGAGTGTATGTGTATATGAGTGTGTGTGTCTATGTATAGTGTATGTGAGTGCCTATATATGTAGATATGGGTATGTATATAAATAGGGATATATATGTGTATGTGTGTGTTGTGTTGGTTCTCAGTTTTCTCAGAACAGAAAACCCCTCCTGCTGTCTACACACACACACACCACTGCCTTCCCATGACCCCCCCTTCACACACATACCCTCTCACTCTCCTTTCACTCTCTCTCTCTACCTATATATGTATATATGCTATGTATGTGTATATATATATATATGTTATGTATATATAGTGGTATATATATATATATATATATATATGTTATATATATATAAGGGTATTATATATATATATATATATATATATATATATATATATATATATATATATATATATAGATTATGGTATTATATATATATAGTTGACTATATATTAGATATGTAAACATATATGTTATAGACTTGATGTCTTAGCCTATGGCCTATGTATATAGGTAATGTGTATATGTCATAGTGCCCTAGGATTACTAGCCTATGGTTAGTAGCAAGTTAGAATTGACCAATAGGCTTAGTAGACCTAGTTTGACTAGATGGTTGGCCCTTGTTGACCAAAGTCAACTATAGGTCAAACCATGACCTAATTGACCTAGAAATGACTTGGATGAACATAGAAGGACTATTTGACTAAGGTTTGACTAAACCCTAACTAGATGATTAGGTTGACCATATGGATTATGAGGGTAATCCTATATAGATGAAGATATGTATGGGGTTAAGTGAGATACTTAGAGTTGAGTCATGACTTGAGTTGGAGAATGGGATTAGCTTGATTTCAGGATTAAGGTTGGTATTGTGCTATATATATTTTGTGTGATATACTTTGTATAGGAGATTGGTTATACCTTAACATTGTGGTATAGTATCTTAGGTATCCTAAGACATGTTAGCCTATGGTTGATTGAGTTAGCCTTATAGAGTTTGAGTTAGAGTTGACCATTGACCTAATTACCTTATTGACTAGTCTATGATTAACCAAAACCTTAGTTAGTCTAAGATTGACCTAGACTTTGACCATGTTGACTAGTATTGACTAATCTGACCATTGTTGACTAAACCCTAGATAACTTAACTAGTTTGGCTAGAATATTTGACCAAGAGTTGACTTTAACCTAGATTAGACTTGTTTAACTTTGTTTGACCTTGTATGACTTAGTTTAACTTCTTGTGACCTAGTATGACTTAGTTTGACTGTAGAGTTGACCAAGTTTGACTTTGACCTAGATTGGCTTAGAATTCATATAGATTGCATTGTAGATTTCATTTACCTTCATTTTGGACATGTCATAACTGTATTGCTCTATTTTAGGACATTGTGACCCTGGTACAGACATCTGATATTACATTACTCTTTTTAGAGTATCAGGCGAGTACATTCTCTGATAGTTCTCTCATTTATTTGTCGATTACTGTATTTCAGTTCTAATTAGTTCTATGTGATTCTCTGTATCAACACGTATGGATATTCTGGATTCATGTATCGACACATACTTTACTTACTGGCCTCTATTACTGGAGTCATTGGTATCATTCCGGAATCATTTCTGGAATCATCACGTATTGGCCAGACTCATCTCGATTCTTTTTGTCGATTTTGGATTCACTTGCTGGGCGAGGAAATATTGAGTAAGACATGTAGACATACCCCAAATCTGGAATCTCCAACTGGAATCTACTGGAAGCATAGCCATCTCTTGCCTGATCCGTAAGAGATGTGCCTGATACCTACAGCCGTTTACATGTCGACCTCAGGTATTTTAAAATACACTGTTAGATCATAGTTGGACTCACCCTGGTTTCATTGATCACTGTTGGACTCATCTTGTACTGGAAATTCATCTGGTAACGGATTATATGGACTGGACTCACACTGGGATTACATTAGACTTATATCGTACTGTCTGGACTCGTACATATTATTCTAGTTCAGTTAGCTTTATTTACGGTCTTCATTGCCATGATTCTTCTCTTGTTTTAGTTACCTTTCTTTTCTTGTATCTCACTGTGTCTCTATGCCATTATTACCTGTATAAAACTGCCATGCTCATCAATAAAACTGTCTATAACTGCTTTATAGTTCTTTGTCATTTACTTAGGGTTTTTCTAGATGAGTTGTACTCGTTCCCGTCCTGATTGGACCTGTTGAAAATATTACAGATGATAATCCTGAGGACACATGCCCTACTTCCCATGGACCTGGCGAGGGATTAGCTACCTTTGGTTCCGACTCTCAGGAGTGATTGAGGAGATTAGCTAGTAGACTACTTTAGCTTTCATAGTTTTGACTTGTTGTATTAAAGTTAAGATATTGAGTTTGTATTAAGTTGGTTTGAGATGATGTTGTATTATTTTAGTAGTTAGTTGTTGTTATCTTTAATTCCTTAGGTATAACTTCTGTGTTTACTTATCGTGTTTTAGACTGTGATTGAGTATATCCTATCCTTTACTTGTCCTCCATTCGGAGCTGATATCTGGACAAGTACATTTTATTCACTGTATGAGATTAGTTAGCAACCTAGGACAGCTTACTACCGCCGACACTGCGGCGTAGGCTGGACGTACCCACTTCTCGTGCCCCTATACCGGGTGCGGGTCGTGACACGTTTTTAGTGGTGCCCCCATGCAGGTCTCTCGAGACTAAATTGTTTGGTTACGTTATTGTACCAAGCATGCCTGCAATTAGGAACTTAAGGTAATTAGACAACATTAGGAATGGCGTTTAGAACACTTAGAGGAATACTAGGATTGCAACATAGGAAATACATCACATGCTTGCTATTATAATTTTCTTGTCTATGATTGTTTTGCTTTAAAGAGTCCTTATAAGTCCTTTTTATTGTAATTAGATGGTGCTTACTCGTTCATCTCAGTATGTCACACCTGAGAATGGCACACTCCCCATCCAGTCAGCTGACAAGTTAACTGATACACCTCCACCTACCACCTTCCTCCACTCCACAGATCCACAAACCCAGATGCCTCCACCACCTTCCACCTCACAGGCCCAGCAGGACCCAATAATTCCACCACCCCTATTACTATACCTACCCAGGCTTCCGTCACACTCGATGGGAACCAACTGCTCACTCTGATCCAGGGGTTCCTAGCAACCCATCAGGAGCAGACCACCCTACTCCGTCAGAGCATGGAGCATTCTGAGGAACGTACCGTGGTCCCACCACCTGTAGAGCCACGGCAGAGAGCGGGGACGATCAAGGACTTCATGGGTCTGAACCCCAAGGAGTTCTTAGGGACTGAGGGCATAGTAGTAGCAGATGACTGGTTAGACTCGGTAGAGAGGAAGCTCATTGGAGTTAGGATGCCGGATGACCTCCAGGTCGAGGCAGCAGGATTTCTGCTGATAGACTTGGCAGGAGTTTGGTTCCGCAATGAGCCGTTATTTGTGAGAGGGAGGGCCACTTGGGATCAGTTTAAGACCCAGTTCAAGAAGAAATTCTTCTCGACCACCGCTAGGGTAGCCATGGGGCTACGATTCCAGAACATCCAGCAGGGAAACCGTTCTGTTGACGAGTATGCGGCAGAGTTTAGTCGTCTAAGCCGTTTCGCTCCTAGTTTGGTTGCTGACCCTGAGGAGATGAAGCGTAGGTTTTGCCGTGGTCTAGTTCCAGACATTGGCATTCTTATAGTGGCAAACGGTATGACTGACTACTACCAGAGCTTAGAGTCAGCTCGGAGTATCGAGAAGCGTCTTCTATCTTGCTAGAGGCCGGCTTCTGTACACATTGAGGGACCCTCCAAGCGTCAGGCTTTCCAGCAGAAAGTGCCGACGCTACACCAGCAGACATATCATCCTCCCACACCATATCATTCGACCCCGCCAGTTAGAGCCCCGGGACCCCAGCAGCAGAGGCCATTTCAGCAGGTGCAGCATCAGTATCGGGGCCAGGACCCAAAGACGATCAGTTGTTCATACTACAGGAAGCAGGGACACATCAGGGAGCAGTGTAGGAAGAGGCTGAAGGTTTGCTAAAACTGTGGGTCTGATACTCACCAGAAGATGGATTGTCCTATTGCACCTCCTTATAAGAGAGCTAGGCCACCTGTAGCTCAGCACCAGAGGGGTGGAGCTTTTGCGATGACGGTCGAGGAGACACACGCTGCAGGTGACGGGTTAGCAGGTTTGTCTTTCCTGTCCTTCCTTTCCCATCTTGTTGTATGATTCCATTAGTACCTGTCAGGATATGCTTGTGATATACTAGATAGTATAGTTACCCTGTTCAAGACTGTGGAATCACGACCAGTAGGACTATGATTGCATGTTATCTTTTTGACTTTGATTGACTGGGGGTTTGACCTAGGAGGAGTACGACTATCTTAATTTCGAGGACGAAATTTCTCTAAGGAGGGTAGACTTGTAACACCCAGTTTTCTGAAATTGGGATATTTTTGAAAAATTATTATTTTTATTATTTATTAATGGTAGTTTTAGTCATGATATGATTTTTGGTGATTTTAGTTAATTTAAAACTATTTTCTAAGTCATGACTTATGACTTTGTGATTTTACTAGTATAATCCTAGTGTAAACCCTAGAGATTTCATAACCTAGAGACTACCATGACCATGTAAGCCTAAACATGTGATTAGGATATCAAATTACCACTTTTTAGTCAAAAGGGGTATTTTGGTAATTTATTAGAATTTATTTGGATTTATGTAGTTTATTATTATTTAATTAGTTGTTAAGTGTCATGTTAGCTCCTAACCTAGTTTAGCACTAATCTAGAGATTAGCAACTAACCTAGAAGACTAATGTTAGATGTTAGCTTATGTGTAAATATCTTAGGTTGGAAATATCTAAGATATTACTTTCTTAGATATTTAGAAAACCTAGAAATATCTATCTACCTAGTCAAAGCCTTAGGAGCTAAGTTAGCAAGGTAGAAAGGAGCCCTAAATATCTACCCATGGCAGCCCAACCCTACCCCCATCCTATATAATCACATCCCCTTATCATTCATGCCATTTTTCATTACACTTAAAAACCTAGTTTTCCCTAAAATTTCACACCCTCACCATTTAATTATTTTGACTCCAAATTGAGCCTAGTTTCTTGCATTAGACTCCCCTACACTAGAGGATACCAATTGTGGCTTGCTAGCAAGGAATTGTGGAGCTTTGGACGTTGGAAGTCGAAGGAGGATTTCATTCAAATAGGCCTATTATTGAGGATTTTGCACTCATAGGTAAATATCCCCAAACCTTGTTAAGATTGTGTTTTCTCTTCATGGTTGCATGCATATAGGTATACCCTAACTGTGGGTCAAGTTTGGTAGGAAATAGGCTTGGTTTGGTGTCCGTATCGGACACGTGTCTGTGTCTTAATTGCAGTGTTTGGTGAAATGTCACTATGGTTTAAAAGTTGTTGTTTTCCAAAACAAAATATATTTTTGGGTAGCCCTAGACATGTAGGACACAACCCTAGTGGACTGAGCACGTTATCGTATCGTGTTCGTGTCCAAAATGGATACAAACACGCTGTGTACACACTGTGCACTGTCCCTGAAACCCGACACTGTTTTCTCTACGAATTGGACACGTGGACACGTGCCACTTGGCACAGAGGTGGGGGCACCCTCTGACAAGCCCTCCCTCGAGTTTTGTGACACTTCGTGTCGTGCCGAGTGAGAAATTCGACACATACTGACCGTGCACTACATTGTACACAGTGTAAAACACACACTGACACGGCCTTCGTGTCGTGTCTAGACACGACGTGGACACAGAGTATCAGGACTAAACCCTAGCTCTAGACCTAGGCTACACCCTAACACGAGCACGACACGTATTGATGCGTGTGTCGTGTCCATGAGGCTCTGTCCTCGCTGTACGAGGTGCCGCACTGTGCCTGTGTTCTCCCCTGTTGTTCGGGACTCACGTAGGACACGACACGACACGTGGAGGGGTGACACTTGGTGGACACGAGGGGGCAATGTCTGCGAACATACCCCCCAAGTTTCGTGTCTTCTAGTGCAGTGTCGGACACGAATTCGTGTGTGCATTGAATTTGCACTGACAGCGCACACATAGAAAATTGAGCTCTGATACGGGCTCGAACACGACACTGTGTGACACTTGGACACGTATCAGGCTGTGGGACACCTTAGACCTACCCTAGGCGAACCTACACACGTGTGCACGAGACACATGAATACGTGTGTCGTGTCCTACACGCGTGTGCACCTTAGCACGACACTGTGCACTATCAATTTACCCGATTTGGGTTTTAGACTCTTGGACACGCCGTGTCGTGTCGTGGTGGACTCCCATGGACACACACGACACGTACACATGTGGGGACACGATTACCAACCACTGTATGGGCATCTTAGTTAGGTTTTGGGCTTTGAAATCGGGTTTCCCCTCCCCAATATTCTCACTGTTTTCAGTATTCCCAATTCAGTGTATTTTTCAGGTTTTATATATGAATTTCAATTCAATTTTTGAGTATATATATATATGTATTTGTGTATTTATACATTGTATATGTGAGTGTATGTGTATATGAGTGTGTGTGTCTATGTATAGTGTATGTGAGTGCCTATATATGTAGATATGGGTATGTATATAAATAGGGATATATATGTGTATGTGTGTGTTGTGTTGGTTCTTAGTTTTCTGAGAACAGAAAACCCCTCCTGCTGTCTACACACACACACCACTGCCTTCCCATGACCCCCCCTTCACACACACACACTCTCACTCTCCTTTCACTCTCTCTCTCTACCTATATATGTATATGCTATGTATGTATATATATATATGTTATGTATATATAGTGGTATATATATATATATATGTATATATATATATAAGGGTATTATATATATGTGAATGGTATATATATAGGTATATATATATATATATATATATATATATATATATATATATATATATATATAGATTATGGTATTATATATATAGTTGACTATATATTAGATATGTAAACATATATGTTATAGACTTGATGTCTTAGCCTATGGCCTATGTATATAGGTAATGTATATATGTCATAGTGCCCTAGGATTACTAGCCTATGGTTAGTAGCAAGTTAGAATTGACCAATAGGCTTAGTAGACCTAGTTTGACTAGATGGTTGGCCCTTGTTGACCAAAGTCAACTATAGGTCAAACCATGACCTAATTGACCTAGAAATGACTTGGATGAATATAGAAGGACTATTTGACTAAGGTTTGACTAAACCCTAACTAGATGATTAGGTTGACCATATGGATTATGAGGATAATCCTATATAGATGAAGATATGTATGGGGTTAAGTGAGATACTTAGAGTTGAGTCATGACTTGAGTTGGAGAATGGGATTAGCTTGATTTCAGGATTAAGGTTGGTATTGTGCTATATATATTTTGTGTGATATACTTTGTATAGGAGATTGGTTATACCTTAACATTGTGGTATAGTATCTTAGGTATCCTAAGACATGTTAGCCTATGGTTGATTGAGTTAGCCTTATAGAGTTTGAGTTAGAGTTGACCATTGACCTAATTACCTTATTGACTAGTCTATGATTAACCAAAACCTTAGTTAGTCTAAGATTGACCTAGACTTTGACCATGTTGACTAGTATTGACTAATCTGACCATTGTTGACTAAACCCTAGATAACTTAACTAGTTTGGCTAGAATATTTGACCAAGAGTTGACTTTAACCTAGATTAGACTTGTTTAACTTTGTTTGACCTTGTATGACTTAGTTTAACTTCTTGTGACCTAGTATGACTTAGTTTGACTGTAGAGTTGACCAAGTTTGACTTTGACCTAGATTGGCTTAGAATTCATATAGATTGCATTGTAGATTTCATTTACCTTCATTTTGGACATGTCATAACTGTATTGCTCTATTTTAGGACATTGTGACCCTGGTACAGACATCTGATATTACATTACTCTTTTCAGAGTATCAGACGAGTACATTCTCTGATAGTTCTCTCATTTATTTGTCGATTACTGTATTTCAGTTCTAGTTAGTTCTATGTGATTCTCTGTATCAATACGTATGGATATTTCTGGATTCATGTATCGATACATACTTTACTTACTGGCCTCTATTACTGGAGTCATTGGTATCATTCCGGAATCATTTCTGGAATCATCACGTATTGGCCAGACTCATCTCGATTCTTTTTGTCGATTTTGGATTCACTTGCTAGGCGGGGAAATATTGAGTAAGACATGTAGACATACCCCAAATCTGGAATCTCCAACTGGAATCTACTGGAAGCATAGCCATCTCTTGCCTGATCCGTAAGAGATGTGCCTGATACCTACAGCCATTTACATGTCAACCTCGGTATTTTAAAACACACTGTTAGATCATAGTTGGACTCACCCTGGTTTCATTGATCACTGTTGGACTCATCTTGTACTGGAAATCATCTGGTAACAGATTATATGGACTGGACTCACACTGGGATTATATTAGACTTATATCGTACTGTCTGGACTCGTACATATTATTCTAGTTCAGTTAGCTTTATTTACGGTCTTCATTGCCATGATTCTTCTCTTGTTTTAGTTACCTTTCTTTTCTTGTATCTCACTGTGTCTCTATGCCATCATTACCTGTATAAAACTGCCATGCTCATCAATAAAACTGTCTATAACTGCTTTATAGTTCTTTGTCATTTACTTGGGTTTTTCTAGATGAGTTGTACTCGTTCCCGTCCTGATTGGACCTGTTGAAAATATTACAGATGATAATCCTGAGGACACATGCCCTACTTCCCATGGACCTGGCCAGGGATTAGCTACCTTTGGTTCCGACTCTCAGGAGTGATTCAGGAGATTAGCTAGTAGACTACTTTAGCTTTCATATTTTGACTTGTTGTATTAAAGTTAAGATATTGAGTTTGTATTAAGTTGGTTTGAGATGATGTTGTATTATTTTAGTAGTTAGTTGTTGTCTTCTTTAATTCCTTAGGTATAAATTCTTCGTTTACTTATCGTGTTTTAGACTGTGATTGAGTATATCCTATCCTTTACTTGTCCTCCATTCGGAGCTGATATCTGGACAAGTACATTTTATTCACTGCATGAGATTAGTTAGCAACCTAGGACAGCTTACTACCGCCGACACTGTGGCGTAGGCTGGACGTACCCACTTCTCGTGCCCCTATACCGGGTGCAGGTCGTGGCAACCTACAAGACCCCCTTCAAAGTTTTCGAAAGTTGAATTTATTTAAAGTTTCGAAATACTTTGAATTTCAAATTAAAATCAAGTTGCGCATGAGCTGTCTGCACAATCGGTGAGTCGATCCCTACTTTTTCGGTGCAGTCTGAGACAGCCGTTACTCTTTGAAAAACAATAAATAGTTCTATTCAATATTCATTTCATTCTTTACTTAGCTTTTGTGATTTAAGAGAGAAGTCTCGAGCCTATTCCTCCTTTCTTCTCCATCGAATCTCCATGGCTCCTAAGCGTTCTTCCGCCGCTGCCAAGGGCAAGGCCCCCGCCGAGCCTTCGGCTAGGGTGGTACGACGTCCTTCTCGACATGAGACTGTGCATCCTGCGTTGCAAGGTAGATGACCCAATCGAAAACTCTTTTTAGAGTTTTTCGACTTCACTGATCTTAAAATCCATCTCTTTTTAGAGATGTGATCATATTGTGCCACCCTTTTTAGGTCTTGGTTGCACGAACTAGTTATTCTTCATTTTTATGAA
The DNA here is from genome assembly GCA_029216955.1 of Iris pallida. Taxonomy (NCBI): domain Eukaryota; kingdom Viridiplantae; phylum Streptophyta; class Magnoliopsida; order Asparagales; family Iridaceae; genus Iris; species Iris pallida. The sequence goes on along the minus strand of JANAVB010005599.1, from coordinate 26,927,564 downwards.
GAATACTTTCTTGCGCAATCGGTTGAACTGCGCTGACAAAAGTCAGCACAATCTGCTGATTTGTGCAGGATTGCCAGCGCAATCTGATGCTGGCGCAAACTGTTTGTTGCGCAATCGAATGGTTGCGCAATCTGATGGCTGCGCAATCTGATGGTTGCACAATCTGATGGTTGTATCCTTGATTTTTTCTTGTGCTGAATTTTTGTTTTCTCTGTTTGATGCAGTTGATACCAAAGAAGATCCAGGGTATGAGAACTTTGTGGGAACTCTTTCAGAATCGAAATTCAAAGAAGACCTGTCCCATGTGCACTATCCACAGTATGATCTGCCAGCTTCCCGCCAAGGTATCTTGGTAACACAAGATAATGAAACCCTGTTATGTCTGATGAATGGGCAACCTTTGGAGTCGGCAGATGCCATCATTCACAATAAGCCCCTATTTCTGTTTGGCGAAGCTTTTGAGAAGAGCTCTCAGCCGAAGCCACGGATGGAAGAACGGATTGTCCAACAGAAAGACAAGACAATCTTGATACCAAATGTCTCCCGCTGTCTCCCCTTATCTCGATATGCTCATGCAAGCTATCCGAGGAAAATGGAATAGAATCTCACACCTTTTCAGGATGCCCGTCCAGGAAAGATTTATGTGAAGAAGGGGCCTAACAAGAAAGACATGTTCTACAGTTCTTCGGAACGATACAGTGTCTTGCTCAGAGGTTTAAAGCCCGGTTGTATTCCGCCGGAAAATTCTTCTTTGTTATTGCCCGTGAGAGTTCCAATATTCGCGAATGAGTTCGCGAAGGTCGAAGGAAGGTATCCAGATCAAGACCTCAGATTAACTGGACTGGTAAACCCAGACTATAAGAGATGGAGTTGTATAGCAAACTGGGTTTTGACTAAGTTTGAAGACAAACTTCAGCAGATTAACTTGTATCAAGCAGTACATGCCACTGTTTACGATTTCGCCCCCAATTCGTATCTATTTCTGGCTCTAGCAGAAAGATACAACTATAGGACAGGGACTTTTATGACTCCCTGCGGAGAGATCCGGTTTGCCCTTCACGAGATGCAGTACATCTTTTACCTGCCGATGGGGGATGCCCTGTATGAGGAATTTGTCCCAACTAATGATGAGTTGGACAAACTTCAAAAAGAGAATGCAGCCATGTAGCAGTCTTCGAAGAACTGCTGTGTCATTATAAAATCTGCTCTTTGTTTTACCAAAGTGGTACATCTGGTACCTGTTATTCATCTAAATGGTTTCCTTATCTGTTCCTCAACCATATTGAAGAAAAGAAGACCAAGGAATATGACAACTGCTATCCCGACTTCTTTAAACCACTGAGCAGCACTGAAGTGATGAAGTTAATGGAGAGAAGTGGTGACTTGGATGTCAAGATCAAGGACGATTATCAATGTCCTCCTCTAAAGAAAGGAGATATTCTTGAGAGTTATATGAGAGTGGGATATCGATTTATGTCAAAAGAAGCCCAACTGGCGGGTTTTTTGACATACTGGCTCCGTAGATTCGTCGTTCCTGGATCAAGTGCCGTAGACCGCTTCTATCGCGGTGTTCTTTTTGCTGCCGTTCGATTAGTCTTCGGCTACAAGATAGATCTCTTATCGGTGATGACTTGTAGAATGAACGCCAGTCTCCGCCTGTACGTCGATTTGATGCTGAAAGCTAAGGGCGAGAAAGAGTTTCCTCGGCTAGAATTGCTGTATACTTATCTGTTCGGGTGGTTGCTTCTACACCATCCTACTTTGATGGACCCCGACATGGGACCAGTCGGTGGCAGCTTTTTGCGGAGATTCTCCTACGGTAAGGGAAATACACTTCCTTGAGAGATTGCAGATATGCTTTGAACCTTGGTAAAGGATGGAACTTCTATTGCACTCCTCCTCCCGCCGGATATGAACAGATGCCGACCAACATGGTTGACTCAAAGATGCAACCTTTGAGCCGTACAGCTTTTAATTGGTTGAAGACAATTCGTCCATCCCACTTGGTGTATCGATTTGAAGAAGAATGCTACTTGGAGCCATATCTTCCCAGCCGGTTTGCTCGACAGTTTGGATATGACCAATTCCACGTAGGTAATGCTATCACATGCCTACAAGGAAAAGGTTTCTTGATAGATGGAGTCCGAGCTTGGGCTTATTACAATGCTCGAGATACGAAAGTAACATTCTCGATGCCGGTGAATAGTAATCATAACCCTCGTATGCTGTTCACATATTCGGTATTTTATACATCATCGAACACTTTTGCCGAGAACTTTAATCTGGCGGATAGCTTCGCGTCTGCAACGAGATTGAAGAAGCGAGGAGTCAACATGTCACTTCCAGGTAATGATGAGGTGCACGAGCCAGTGGATGCACCCTTAGAAGTTTCGAGGGACGTTATGTTCCCTGAAGAGAATAACGTGCCACTGCGTGTTTCTTTGAAGGTTGCTAAATCTTCGGCCAAGAAGAGAAGGAGAGAGGAGCCTTCCATCCCAGCTGCAAAGAAGAAACTGATCTTGGATCATTCTTCAGAAAAGATTACTACCAGATCTCAATCTCGGCAGCTTGTCGAGACAATTCAGCAGGAAGATGCTGCCACACCGACCTCTGTGCAAAAACAAGTCGAGGCAATAAACGCAGAGAGTCCTGAGAGACCTCTGCATAGAAGGAAAAGGTTGGTCCGCAGAAGACAAGTTTTGTCTTCGATCGTGATAGACGCTGCAGCGGGACTCACCATGCCCTCTCCCACTCCTGTTTCTGAGTCTGGGAATAAAACTCCTAGCCCAGAATAGAGGAAGGATATTAAAGAGAGAGAAGAGCTCAACCAGAGAGATGAGGCCATAGAGCCTAGAGACAATATTATAGAAACAGAGCATGAACCTTCATAATCTCCATTGCCAACAGCAGCAAAAACTCATCTTCCTACCACACTGGGAGCAACCCTTGCGGAAGAAGATCGTTTGATGATCAAAGCTTTATATGGCTGTGACTTCGGTTATCAAGAAAAAACTGATCATGCCGCTGCTGCTGCTAGTGAAGAAGCTCCCGAGGACAGCGAGAACGAGGAGAGCACCTCATCTGAAGCTGCTGATGAAACACAAAATCCGGAAGAGAATGTTGAGATCCAGACATCCCCACGAGACACTCTGACTCCTGAAAAGGAGGCTGAGGTGCCGAGATCTCCTGAGAAGATTGCTGATGAAGAGGTGGATGTGGAGAAAACTCCAGTTGCTGCTCCCGAAGGTATTGTAATGAAATTAGCGATCTTCTTTTAATAAGTAGTTTGATAGCTAACATCGTTACTTTTATTCATACAGAACCCGAATCTTCTTCTGCTCCTCCAATATGTATGGATATAGTACTGGTGACGACAATTGCTAGTAGTAGTCGCCATTTATCTTGTGGCTCTGAAGCAGGAAGTAGCCAGGCCATAGCGTCTGAAGCTACTTCTGCTCAGCTAAAGTCTGTTCCTGCAGATGATAGGCTTATTGCTGGATCCACCCATGGTAAGACTGTTTTTATTTTTGATTCTCTTTATCAATAGCCAATGACAGGCAAAGTAACAGTATTTGATTTTGCAGAGGAACAACCAGGAGGAGCAACCAGCTCCACTTTGGTTCCCTTATTCAAAGAGCCTGCTGTTCAGATACGAGAAATTGAGCGTCATACTGCTTCGTCATCAATAGGAGTAGCTGCGACTCCTGGTGCTCTGGCAATTAATCAACTTGTCATCCAATCATTCACCAAATGCTTCTTCGAGTCCTTGGGACCTCTGATCAATAGAATGATGGACAAAGAAGACACTGATTTTTATATGGTTAGAGGTCCGACCTCTTTCTTGGTGAAGGCCATCCGGGAGCACGGTGATGAGGCTCATGCCACTTTCCTTGACCATATATTAAATGAACTGGAAATCTCCATAAATAACTATAAAGATCTCAATAAAGGGAAAGTGGAACCTTTAGTGCAGGCAGAGTTTGAACAAATGGCTCAGGCAGCTGCAATTGAAAGAGTGAATCTCCAGAACCTTTGGATGCCTATACTACTAAATCTGCTGAATATAATTCCAAGTTGGAATCGGTGATCTCAACTGCTGAGAGAAGAGAGAGAAGGATTGCTGAGCTGAGAGCGGAGATTGCTCGTCTCGAAGAGGAACCGGAAAATGAAGTTACAGAGCATCAGGAAAGAAACAAGTATGTAGCAGCTCATGATGCGGAAATCACTTGCCGAATGGTAACCATGCCCGTTTTTAATGAAGAATCTGGGATGGAAGAGGCCAGGAGGAGAGTGACGGCATCTCGTGAAGAACGGCTGCAGATTCTGAAGTAGCAAATTGCTAATCTGATGATGCATCCGTCTCAGTAGAAAGAACCTCTTGTATCTTCTTGTCTTTCTTTATGCTATGTAATGTCTTAAATTTTGATCAATAAAAGACATTTTGTTGTGGCTCTATTATTTCTTGTATATCTTATTCAGATATAAATAATAGCGATAGAAAATATATTCAGAGGTGCAGGACATGATATATTTCTTGATAATTTTGTAGAAAATAATTATATTCATTATATCTGCTCAGAGGTAATATGGACGTGGCAGAATATAATTTGTCGAATATTATTATTTCAATAGATAACTTAATCAAGGATGATAAGTTACTGATGTGGATGATTAAATGAACGAAAATGAATCGTCAAAATGAACGGATAAACCGTCGGATGATGATGAACGGATGAACCGTCAAGTGATAATGAATGAATGGACGAACCATCAGATGAATGTGAACGGATGAACCGTCGGGTGATAATAAATGAACGGGTGAACCGTTAGGTGAATGTGAATGAACGGATGAACCGTCGGGTAATAATAAATGAACGAGTGAACCGTCAGGTGAATGTGAATGAACGGATGAACCGTCTGATGAACGGATGAACCGTCGAATGAATGTGAATGAACGGATGAACCGTCTGATATTAATGAACGGATGAACCGTCAGGTGATGATGAATGAACGGACGAACCGTCAGATGAATGTGATGTTTCATTTTTTTGAGAATCTCTGCCTATAAATAGAACAGAAATCTGGAAGGAATGATTATTTCCAATTTTTAGCATAAAGATGTCGTCCGGAGATGCATCCAAGAAGACTGAAATCGCCCCAAAAGTTGAAGCAGGCTCTGACTTTAACTTGAAAAGACTTTGCTAACAATGTAAGGACCTTCCCACTTCGCGTCGAACTTGCCTTTGCTCATGTGAGTCATAGTCATAGGACGTCTGACTGTTAGAACAAGTTCTCCTTGCTGAAAGGCTCTGACTTTAACTTTACGGTTGAAAGTCTTTGAGATACGGGCTTGGTATAACTCAATATGTTGTTGAGCCATTAACGACTTCTCGTTGAGTGCCTCCAATTCTTGATGTCGAAGAAGGTCGTTGTTCTCTGTAGTGAGTTCATTAGCAATGGCAATCCTTAAAGAAGGAATTTGAAGTTTTAGTGGCAGAACTGCTTCACAACCATACACCAAAGAGAAAGGTGTAAAGCCTGTGGGATTACGGACTGTAGTTCGATAGGCCCAAAGACATTCACCAAGCTTTTCGCTCCAATTCCGTTTGTTAGTGGATAAAAACTTCTTGAGGAGCTTAATGATGGTTTTGTTGAAAGCTTCAGCTAATCCATTAGCAGCAGGATTGTAGGCCGTCGAAGCGACATTGTCAATTCGGTAATCATCGCAGAATCTGGTGAACTTCTGGCTGATAAATTGAGGTCCGTTGTCATGAATGATCCTTCGAGGGACACCAAATTGATAGATAACATGGTGTTTAACGAAGTTGATGACACTGCTGGTCTTGACTTCAGCCAAAGGTATAGCTTCAGTCCATTTAGAGAAATAATCGGTTATTGCCAGTATGAACCGATGTCCTCTAGAAGAAGGAGGATTGATGGGACCTATGATGTCCATGCCCTATGCTTCAAAAGGCCAGGAAGCAGCCGTTGGATGCAGAAACCTGAAGGTTGATGAATAAAATCTGTATGGATTTGACAAGCTCGATATTTTCTTGCATATTTAATGGCATCTGATACCATAGAGGGCCAGTAGTAACCCATGTGTCGGATGTGATCCTGTAATTTAGGACCGGATTGATGTGCTCCGCAGACGCCGTCGTGAGCTTCACGTAATATTTGTTTTGCTTCATCACCAGCTAGACAGCGCAAGAGTAGGCCATCATAAGTTCGTCGATAGAGAGTCTTGGTGGTTTGGTTGTAGTAGAATCGTAGAGATCGTCGACGAATACTCGTAGCCTCCTTTGGATCTTCAGGAAGTATGTCATGAACTACGAAGTCGATGAAAGGAGTTCTCCAATCTTTACTGATAACATTGACTTCAGTAAAATTACTGAACTCAATATTACGATTGTTTTCAACACAGAACAATTCCCGATTAGAGATGACCACCACCTGTTGTCTTCTGATAGGGATAGCTAGGACTGCTGCAAGATTGGCCAAGGTATCTGCTTCAGTATTACAAGCTCGACGAACATAGTTGATGAAGAAAGCTTTGAATGATGTAGCCATATTGATTGCCGCTTCAAAGTAAGGCACTAGATCTTGATGGCGAATTTCATAGGTTCCTCTAACCTAATTAACAACCAGCTTAGTGTCGCCATAGACTTCCAGATATTCGACGTCCAATTGTTTGGCTAATTGAAGGCCGATGAGTAGAGCATTGTATTCTGCCACGTTGTTGGAGCAAGGCTCATCTAGGGAATATGCTCTTTGGATGGCTGACCTGTCTGGAGAAATAAAGACAATTCTAACTCCTGCTACAATGGCACCATTGGGTCCAATCCTGGATGCTCCGTCAAAGAATATACGCCAAGTAGGAAATTCTTGAGAGATTTTATTAGATTCCAAAGTCTCATCTAGAATTTTATCGTAAAGTTTGGATGTCTATGGAACAGGATGGACTGCTAAGAAATCCGCTAGTGCTTGACCTCTGACAGACTTTTGAGGAACATATACCATGTCATATTGGGCTAGCAGAATGGCCCATGTAGCCAGCCGAGAGTTGAGTGTGCTGGGCTTCTTCATGAGTACCCGAAGAGGATTAACTCGTGATATGACATGAATAGTTTGGCCAATAATGTAATGCCGAGTCTTTTGAACAGCAAACATGAGAGCTAGGCATTCTTTTTCGACCAGACTATAACGGTGTTCAGCACCAATCATAGTACGACTGAGATAGTAAATAGCTTGTTCATGGCCTTCTTTGTTCTTTTGGACAAGTAAAGCACCCAATGAATGATCCATAGCACGGACATACATTAAGAATGGTATGCCAGAGATTGGTGGCACCAAGACTGGTGGGTTCATGAGATACCGCTTTATGCCGTCAAATGCTCGTTGACATTCTTCGATCTAAATAAAAGATACACCCTTCTTCATGAGTTGAGTGAATGGTCTGCAGCATCCAGACAGATTCGAAATGAATCTCCTGATGTATGCAAATCGACCTTGGAATCCTCGTAGCTCTTTTAGGTTGCGTGGAGGACGCATCTCTTGAATGGCTTTGATCTTCTCGGGATCCACGTGTATACCCTTAGAGGTAATGACGAAGCCGAGAAATTTGCCACTAGAGACATCCAAGAATGACTTGGTGGGATTCATTTTGAGTTGATGTTGGCGCATAAGATTGAAGATAGTTCTCAAGTCTTGAATGTGATCTTCCTTCAGACGACTTTTGACCGCAATATCGTCAACATAGCATTCGACAGTCTTATACAGATAATCTCAAAAGATGGTACTCATGGCTCGTTGATATGTTGCACCAGCATTCTTGAGACCAAATGGCATCACAGTATAACAATAGACTCCACGAGGAGTGCGGAAAGAAGTATGCTTTTTATCTTCAGGATTCATCCGAATTTGATTGTATTCGGAGAATCCGTCCATGAAAGATATTCTTTCGAACCCGCAGGTGTTATCAATCATGACGTCCGTGATAGGGAGAGAAAATTCATCTTTTGGACATGCTTCATTAAGATCCCGGAAGTCGATGCAAACTCGAACTTTGCTAGTTTTCTTTAGAACTGGGACGACATTGGCTACCCAATCAGGATGCTGCTCTTCTCTGATAAAGCCACAAGCTATGAGCTTCTTGACTTCATCGTCGATTGCATCCATCATTTCTGGCTTGAACCGCCGTTGTTGTTGTTTGACCGGTTTTGCATTCGGCAGAATGTTTAATTTGTGAGTAGCAACTTTAGGATCCAGCCCTGGCATGTCTTCATAGCTCCAGGCAAAGACGTCAATATATTCTTTAATAAGAAGAATTAATTCTTGTTTGTCTGTCTCTGATAGGTTCTTGCTGATGAATATTGGACGAGGTGACCCGTTCTCTCCTACATTAATTTGAACTAATTGATCTTCGGTAGGAGGTTCCTTTTGTTCGAATCGAAGTTCCCATTGGGTATCCATTCGTTGAGCCCAAGGATCTATTTCAGAACTTTCTTCAATATCCTCGTCATAGCCTTCTGGAAGTTCGGCGGAGACCATGTTAGAAGATACAGTTAACCGATGAACTTGACCAATGCTGGTGTCAGAGTCCCACGATCTGGAATCAGAAGAATTAGAACGCTCCTCACTATCAGATTCGGAGACTGCTGGGGATAATACAGGAGGTGAAGCGTACCCCAGACCTCTTTTGGTCTTGCTGTAATACATCTCTGATTTTCCTTTCGGAACAGCTGTACGAAGAGGATTTCTTCTACCTTTACCGTAGTTGAGGCCGCTCTTGAAGTCATAACCCATCTTTCGGATGATGTCTTTTGACTGTTGACTATAACGGCGAAGTTGAATACGTCCTGTATCGTCAACTTTGCTATCATCCGTATAGCTGAATTGTTGTTCCAGTCCTTTACTAAAAAGTATTGGACTTTCGCCTTTCTTACGAGCAGGAATAATACGATATGAATCCTTTGGGTGTTCAACTGAAACTTCAGTTTGAAGAGATTACACAACTCCTATTGTAAATGACTGAAAGCTACCTAACATATCCAAGTAGCATTTAGCATGATAAATGACATCAGTATACTAGAAAGTAGATGCTTTTTCATTGATTTGTATATTTGTATTTACAACAGGACTTTTAGCCTTAGCAGGCTTAGTCAGATTAATTACAAGAGGGGGAGAAGAAGAACGTGGAGGAGGATTAGCTTTGTTACGACGGAGGTCGATAACAAGCGGCTCAGAGGAGGTGAGCTCCTTTTTCTCCTTGTTATGAGAAAGATCTATAACAAGTGGCTCAGAAGAAGTGAGCTGCTTTTTGTCTTTGTTACGACGTAAGTCGATAACAAGCGGCTCAGAAGAGGTGAGCTCCCTTTTATCTTGACCACCATCAGTTGGTTGCTTCTGGACTGGCAAGTAAATAGCCAGTGGCTTGGAGGATTGAGGACGAGAAACACGCCCTTTAACAGGTATGATAAGGGTATCTTTGGGCACTGCTTCTGATTCTTCTTCAGTATCCAGAGACAAGACAACCTTCATGAATTCTTCCTTGTACATGCGAGCATCGTTGTAATATGCTTCAACGCCTTTAAAAGGATAGAGATCAGCAACCTCCTTCTGAACTTCTCCATTGTCATCAACATATTTGAAACATTGATGAAGAGTTGATGGAACAATATTGTGTTCATGTAGGAATGGTCTCCCAATAAAGCATTGTAGGAACAACCATGATTATCAATGATGTAAATGGTAACCTTTGTGTGAAGATTGCCTATTTGGAGTTTTAGACGAATCTTGCCCAGAGGTTCACTCCTTTCCTGATTGAACCCAAGGATGGTGGTGATTGTACTGGAGAGACTATACACTGGGATTTTCAGCGCATCCAAAATTGTCTTGGGCATAATGCTGAGAGCAGACCCTGGATCTATCAGAATACGATCGACTTTCATCGAATCAACGTATCCTGTATAGTAGAGAGGATGGTCGTACCTGTTGTCTTCCATCAACATGTCATCTTGTGTGAAAATTATGTTTGGAATTAACTCCAACACACTATGACAATGGAGGCAAGAAACTGGTTCTGGTTCCGGCTTCTTAAGAAGGGCTAGACAGGTTTCAACTTGCATGAGAGCCTCGCTCAGAGTTTCCCGAGTCTCTTTGGAGAGGCGTAAGAGCTCGAAGATGGATAGCCAGGCCGGTGTATTGGCTAATTGAGCCAAGATATCAAAGTTGTAAGGCTTTTCAAGTCCGGAAGGAGGTGACTTCTTCAAAGGTTTGTCGAAGCGGACTTGCTGTTTGCCTTTGTCAGCAATCGTTTGTTTGAAAGGAATGGGTATCACAACCGGTGAGTAAACAGGAGGAATATCCTCAGTAGAAGCAGGCTGCACTGGAGCAGGCTCAGAAGAAGAAGCAGGATTCTCTTGGGCTTCGGGGTAATCCTTTAGATAAGCTTTCCCTGATCTGGTACCCAGTAGGATTTCCTCGTCAATTACGGGGTCAAAAGACACCATATTGCAAATCTTTATTTTGCCCTTGGAGCGATCTTTTTTCTTGGAGGAAGAGGGAAGTTCAAACTCTGAAGCAAGATCCGAATAAATCCACATAATCTCGCCATTGTCAAGAGATAAGGGGACAAGACCTTCACTTTGTGGAGGAGGGAGATTCTCAATCTCAAGAGTAGCCTTGGGGATAGGAATGACGCTATGCTGTACCATCTGGGGCGGGAAGTCACCGAACTGAACTGATACCGTGTTTAAAGTAACAGTCTTCTCGTCTTGTTGCAGAGTGACGACGCCAGCATTGACCAGCTCCTGAATTTTGCCTTTGAGCACATAACATGCTCGAGTGGGATATCCGATGAACCTGTGATAGACACAGTACTTGGGATGATCAGTCTTACCGACTTCATCGGGCTTCTTTGGATCTAGAAGTTGGATTTTATTGCTTTTGATTAAGCAATCAAAGATGCTAGCAGTATCATTCTCGTCAAAAGAATATTCTACTTTAGGACGAGGTTCTCTTGGAGGAGGGGCTGAAGGAGTAGAAGTGGACGTAGGAGGAGCTACGTTAACCGCCAGCGATTCTTTGTTCTTGTTCAAATTGATGTTCAAAGTTTCTTTTGGTTTGCGGTTATTCTGGCGATTGCTACCGCCTGATGTTTGATGTTCATCCCGGTCGGGGTTAGACATTTGTACCCCTAGCTGCTTGAATTTGTCGGCGCTAACTTCAGCTGCTTTAGCGTTGACAATGAAGGATGGCCAATCTCAAAACTGAGTAGATCCCATCCACATGCTGATAACGGGCAATAGATTTGCCTTACAGGTGTCTATGGTGACAGCAGCCGGAGTTCCCGATGGTATTTTTAAAGCTTTCTGACGTTATCTCTCGATGAAACTTTCAGTAGTTTTATTATGCCTTTGTTTGATTTTATTGAGGGTTGACATAGTCATGTCATTGATCCCCTCGTAAAATCGTTCCAAGACGATTTGCTTTAAGCCAGAGAAGGAGGTGATACAACCATCGGGCAAGCTTCTATACCAATCGTATGCTACGCCGGCTAAACAGCCGACAAATACTCTGGTAAGAAGAGCGTCATTTGGTTGAAGTTGGACAGTCATAACCTCAAAGTGGTTAATGAACTGACTGGGAGATGTGCTGCCATCAAACAACGAGATAGTCGGGATCTTGTACTTCGGAGGAAACGGGACTTTCTTCCATTCAACTGGGTAAGGTTGCTTGATCCCCAATCTTTGTAAGTTATCCTTCTCCTTGAAAGCTTCGAACTGAGTTCGCAGGAGCTTCACAGCTTCATTGGCATCTTCCACTGATGTAGAAGGAGCGGGCTCAACCACAGTATAAGGAGGAGGAACAGCATGATAAGCACTACCCCCAGCACCTGACTGACTGGGTGTAGGTTGGACTTGTACATGAGGTATTTGCAGGCAGTACGGTCGGTGGTACCGTATGCTGGGCCACAATGATGGAATGCATACTTGCGACCATCTCAGCCTTGGTCTTCAACTTATCTTCTAGTACAGCTATTCTTTGTTCTTGATTAGCTGAACTGGAAGCATCAGGATCTTCATTGACAACGTAAGCTGTCACTTCTCTGGGTACAGTGGAAGATACTGTCTGTTCTGAGCATTCGTTGTATGTATCATAATCGGAGAAAGAATCATCTCCTGAGTGAGAAGGAAGAAGACGTTCAGAAGGATCTTGAAGATTCCTCTGACCGATTGTGTCTCGGCTTCGGGATCTGGTATGTTGGAATACTCCTTCAGAAGATTCCTGGAGTATATCCAAATACCGTTGGCTTGGTCTGTGAGGCTTACCGTGCTTGGAGCACTTCCTACCCCCGGTGTCTCTGGAAGTCATGTTGACGAAGCATACAGAACCGCATCTTCATCTTCCGACATAGGTTCAGAGTTAGAAAAGTTCAGACGATCGAAGACAGATCGTCTAGTTGTTTGACAACAACACTTGATAACAACCTTATGATTACAATGATGATGATCACTTGGTTGAATTGGAAGTGTTGAAGTGTTGTCCCGCCTTTGCTTGAGGTGTTCTCGGAGATCGGGAACAGCAACGGGACGAGCAAAAGTGCGAGGGATGTGTTCTTTGATAACATTCAGAACATGGTTCCGGTTCTTCAAATGTTTTGTCCCTTGAGTGTATAGGGAGGTACTCATTTCATTGGCATAGATGTCCGGATTCTTGATCCTGGAAGTTTATTTCTGATGATGTTTGGTCTTCGGCATTGGCTGTTTGCGTTTTACCGAAGTTGGCCTGTTGATATAAGTTCTTAGATCTGCAAACTCACCCCGATGGGTTTCTGTTTGAGACACCAACAATTTTCCCAGTTTTGAACGAGAGATTTTGAGGGTTGGGAGATCTTGGAATTCTGCTACCGGAGTAGGCAGAATACCTCTTTGATCAGTACAATTTCTTTTAACATGGAGAGAAGAATCCTTGTTTGAAAGAGTTTTTGTACTGACTGATGCCAAGGCACGTTTAGTGTGATCTTCTACGGTAAAGACCGAAGAAGATTGATAAAAGACCAAAGGGCCTTTTCCTTTATTTTGTAAAGAAGGGTTAGCTAAAGAGCGCTTCCTTCTGTTGTCTTCCAAGTCAAGGGACGAGGAAGTCTGAGAAAAGACCAAAGGGCCCTTACCTTTGTTCTGAAGAGTAGGAGGAATAGCCAAAAGACTACCCCTAGTGGATTGTGCAGGAGCAGCAGGGTGTTGGAGATGAGCAGCACTCTTCCCTTTGTTGTAAGAAGAAGAGAGATTAGCCAAAGGGCTGTCTCTCTTGGATTGTGCAGACATAGTTTGCGCATGGTTGGATAGCGCACTGGCAGGTTGCGCAGGAGAGTCCTTGACAGAGAACTTTCTAGTTCTGGCCACAGACACTGTGGTTTGCGCATCAGGAGTTCTGGCCACAGAGTGTTTAGGATACACTCTAGTTGCTGGAGTATTGGTTTGCGCAGGGAGATTGGCAGAAACTGTGCCAGGGGCAGAGGAGTCTTGCCCCTTGATAAGGCAGCATAAGAAGTCTTCTGTGCACTGGCAACAGCAGATTGTGTAGCATTCTTGTCAGAGACAGATTGTACAACAGTCTTAGTGGCAGCAACTGTAGACTATGCAGCAGATTGTGCAGCAGGCTTCGTGGCAGACTGCACAGCAGTCTTGTTGGCAGAGTTTATGGACTGCGCCGCAGTCTTGGAGACCCACACTGGGTGCACTTTGCTCGTGACAGAAGTGGTGGTAGTGCGAGGAGTTGTCTTAGAGTTGATCATGGCTTCATAGGCTGTCTGGTTGACCTTTACAACCAGAGTCTTCTGCGTCTTCCCGATAGACGCTACGTCACATTGAGTTGTCACTTCCTCGTTGGAGGAGAAAGTCGTCCCCAGCAAAGTCGCCATTTTGTTTGCAAAAACAAAAGTATGAAACTTTATTGATACAAACATTGTAAAGATTACAAGAATTCTGGGAAAGTACAACTATAGGAATCCAATCTAGAAGACGATTGCTTTATCCCTTGGACGATGTGAACTTTGAAGACGGTAGCCTCTGAAGTTGACTTGAAGGCAAAAGCCTCGAAAGAATGCAGCAGCACTTGGGCAAGAACTCCTAAACTCTCAGAACTTTTATGTCTGATCTCTCTATCTGATCTGATCTCTGATCCCCTTGAATGAAGACTTGAAACTCTATTTATAGAGTTCTGGAAATAACTAATTTTTAGTTATTCTGAATGGCGCAAGTTGGATTACGCAGGAACTGGATTGCGCAGCATCATACTGCGCAAGCAGTCGTCTGGTCGTAGGCTGACTGTCTTGGACACATGGCATCATTTGATTGAAATGCGTATGATCGTGTGACGACGGTTGCCACGTAACGAGCAATTGATGGCATGAATGCCACGTATAATTTTGTCAGTTGACACAATAAAGTGCGCCACATGAATTGCGTTGACTTCGGATTGCGCTGAAATGGATTGCGCAGACACTGGATTGCGTAGGCACTGGATTGCGCTGCATGTACAGCTGTCCTCGAGCGTTGTGCGGCACAATAAACGAACAGTCTCTTCGTTCTTTGTGCTGTCAGCTGTCAGAAAGATTTGATTTTGTCAGATAATGATGACATTGCCACGTCAGCCTGTGCAGTTGAAAGTGTGCGCAGTCTGGTGTGCGCAATCGGAATGATGCGCAATCTGATGTCTGCGCAGTTCATTTGAAAGTTGTATTTCTTGATTTTCTGACTTTGTTAATAGGTGCAACTTGATTTTTTAGGACCTACAATCTGTAGGTAGTCTCTGCCATAAAATGCGCCATAACAAAATAGACCACTTAGCTGGTATACAGGACCCCCATATATGTTTGAATCTCCTATCAGGATCTTGGCGTGCTCTGATGCAATCCCAGGCCGAGGTAATGGAGAAAACCCCAACTCTTCCTATATATATATATATTTTTTTTTTGATTGTATATATATATATATATATATATATTTTATATATATATATATATATATATATATATATATATATATTTTTTATATTTATATATATATAAAATATATTTTATATATATATAAATATAAAATATATATATATATATATATATATATATATAAATATATATATATATATATGATTGTATATAAAATATATATATATATATATATATACTTTATATGTATTGATTGTACACATGATATCTATATTGATATATGGTTTTGGCATAGGCTTGGTGTTGACCTAGATTGGACATGTTGACCTAGTTGACTAGATAGGTTGACCAAAGTTGGCCAAGAGTTGACTTTGGCCTAGATCGACCTAGAATTGTATAGATGTATTGTACACTTCATTTATCATCCCTTGTATACATCTTGACTTGTCATGCTCTAAATAGGAGTCAGATACCTCATCTCGGATAGTATATTTTCTTCGGACATTCAGATATCAGGCGAGTACATTCTCTGACCGTTTCATACTTGATAGGATTTATATTTTTGCTCTAGATTACTTTACATGATGCTGTCACGTTATTATCATAGATTGGTACCCTATGGATCTTGTCATGCGATGTTATCCCCCTCGGGGTGCATCAGATACAGTTGTCATGTGCTTTTCACGAACATCTTGTATTTCATGTACACCTATATTCATGTATACTCTTGTGCAATCTTGTACTCTCATGATTACGTGAGCAAACATGATAAAAATCTCTTGTGCAAAGTAACGTAACTTGACTGGATCCTTGTGTATTGATTGGGGAGGGTGAGTAGGAAATAGTTATGTGATCAAAATCCTATCTTATAAAATCTTGTGAAAATCATGTATATATCTATTGTACACTCACGTATGATGGATTTACCCTTGCATTGTCCTAACCTGTTTATATAACCATCTTATGCTTTAAATCACAGGTTACATACAGTTCTTACTTATCATATATATAGATATTTTCAGTTATCAAATCTCTCTCATTTTCATATATATTTTCTTACAGTCCATGTATCATACTCTTTTGCTTGCTTTATATTTTCTAACATGATATGAACTACGTGAGATGTATTGTGCTCGTTCCTGTCCTGACTGGACCTATTAAAAATATTACAGATGATGATGGTGACTGCCCTACCTTCTATGGGGCATATGAGGGTGACATTCAGGAGCCTGAGGAGCATCTAGCTCAGTAGAGGGTGCCTAGTTTAGTTTAGTGTTTACAGCTTTCTGTTTGTATCGGATTGTTCCGATTGTTAGTTGAGACTTTGTTATATTCAGGACTTGTATTTATTTGTGTTAGATATCTATATGTGTGTTGTGATGACTTTACTTATATATTCAGTTCTTCTTTTTTATCTTATTCATATCGTGCTCTATCTTCCCTAGACTTGTGATTGAGATATAGAGTTGAGATGTTATATTATACCTCTGTACGGAGATGACAAGTTTATATATTCTGTTGTTAGATGTTAGATGTTATAGATGACCTATACAACGTTTTACCGCCGACACTGCAGGATAGGCTGGACGTACCCACATTCTCGTGCCCCTAAATAGGGTGCGGGTCGTGACACTCGACTCTTCTAAGGTCGACACAACTTTGGTGTATATGTCCAGCCCGACTTAGCCAATCGTGCTTTCGTGAACTATCTTTTGTTTTCTTGTTAAAAACTGTTCTCCTATGTTTTATAAATTATTTAGACTTATTGTATGGACATCCCGCGGGATATTTGAGAGAGAGCGCACCAACGATATCAATTTACGGAAGCAACATTCAGAGTTCACGAAAACATCAGTGTTAAAGAATGCAATAAAGTCCAAGGACGTAAAGCCGTGCTCTGATACCATTATGTCACGCCCCGCTCCCATAGGAGCGATCGTCCTCACTAAGACGTGATATCGTACGGGCCTAGATTGCGCTCGTGCAAAGCGGGTTCCATAACGGCCGATTACAGCAGCTACGATGGGGTCGTCGCACATAAGTCCCAAGCAGAGACATTGAATAATAGCAGCAGAAATTTAGAATAAAATACAAGTTATTCAAAAGAAGCTCTTTATTGATATTGAAATAAAGGTTACAATGGGGCGCAAGGCTAAGATTACAAGTCTCTTAAGCTCACTCATATCACATTACAAGTCACTCAACTTTCTCTCATCTCTCTATACATGTCTTGAACCAGCGGATGCTTTGGAAGACGATGCCCATACATTATGTCCCATATAAGTCTTAAATCCATACGGCCGCACGCTATGAATCAACAAGGAACTCCATGCCTCGACGCATCCAAGCGAGCTCCGCGCCACGAGCTTCTACCTGTGTCTGTACATAAATACTGTATGGGTGTCAGTACTCAACTGTACTGGTAGAATGAGCTCCTCGTCCACCCATACAAAACCAACACATTTATTTACTTTGTGTAACATAGTCCCTTTTTATTGTCTTTCTAGTCTTGCCTTAGAATCAGTTTTAGGACAGACGCCTTGTCCTATTTCGTGTCTCAAGGCCATCCCGTGCTTACAACAACAACGTCAACCCAACAACATTAACCTATCAAGTCGTGCTTTCCTTTCGTCCATAATCAGAGACGCAACTACGCGATAGTGTCCAATTCCTATGTACCCGTGCTACCTCCTTGAGGCAGTACCTTGCCACTTACTGACTTAACCGTATCGCCGCCTCGTGGCCTGTGAGACTCGTCTCACAGTATTAGTATTTATATATGGATACGCATTTTGTATTGTATTTCATATTTTTTTAGTTTTCGGAACGCTTTAAAATTTTCCTAAATTATAGATTTTCTCCTTGGCCGGCATACCGACGGTGTACCGGAGTATACCGACGGCATACCATTCGGATAGATTTTTCACATTTTAGATATTTTCGATTTCAGATATTTTCGTGAATAGTGTTTCCGATATTTTCATGAATAGTATTTTAGATATTTTGATGAATAGTATTTAGATATTTTCGTGAGTAGTGTAGATGCATTCTATTATCCAATGGACAATTGATTTTCTTTCGATGGCTAGGATTGATCTAGAATGTGACATGGATC
The DNA here is from genome assembly GCA_029216955.1 of Iris pallida. Taxonomy (NCBI): domain Eukaryota; kingdom Viridiplantae; phylum Streptophyta; class Magnoliopsida; order Asparagales; family Iridaceae; genus Iris; species Iris pallida. The sequence goes on along the minus strand of JANAVB010005599.1, from coordinate 26,909,499 downwards.
ACGATCCAACGGTCACGATTAATTCCTTCTTCTATATATATCCATTAAGTTTCTCTCTCCTCTCTCTTTTATTTCTTTTTCCATTTCCTCTTCCCTCTTCTTCAAGCCTAGGAATGCTTGGCTTTGAGGCCAAGAGTGTGGTTTCGTGCCCCTCTTGGTGGTGGAGTAGAAGATTAGGCTTGGAACTTAACCCTAGGCAAGTACATCTTGCTCAAAAGTGACATAACCATACTTTATTTTTGTTTTCCATAGAAACTAAAATTTTATTGGCCTATAATATGCTTCTTTAAATTGTTAACATGTTTAGTATATAGCACTTTTGGTTTTGATCGACAGTATTGCGTAGATCTGAGTTTCTAGATATACTTTTTGAGTATTTTAAGGTATTGATCTATCAAATCTTTTAATTTGTGAAAACCAATACTTCCATGTTGTAGGAAATTCAATTCTATGCAATTTTGACTTTTGAAAATCCGAATTTTGATTTAAAATGAAGTTTTTATGGCTGAAACAAGTTTTGGCAAAAATCTGAATTTTGTTGCTGCTTGGAAAATCGGTATACCGACGGTATGCCGATTTTTGCACTAGAAACTTTCTGTCTTTTGGCCGGAATACCGCCGATATGCCACCGTATACCGCCGGTATGCCGTTTTATGCCATTTTTGTCCGTTTTTGTCCGTTTTTGATATTTTCTCAATTGTAATGGACTCTTAACATGATTAGATGATCTTGGATAGTTAGTGAATGATTGTACATCCTATATACATGGCACATGCTTATTTTCATGTATTGTTCTATGTCCAGATTGTAGATAGTGGCCTGTCATGGTGCACTCCAGATTACTGTATATGTCTAGCTCGATTTAGTGGCTCGTAGTAGCGCACTCATGTACTGATTTTCTTGATTGAGTTCTAGATTAAGATTTGATTTCTGATTGACTTCTAGATTGAGACTGAATGCATGTTCTTTATTGACACCGTGGATTTAACTTGTTATATGTCTAATCTATTTGCATCTTGGCAATGGACAATCGAGTGTGAGTATTGTCTATTGTATCGTGCATAATATGTATTGAGAACATTTGTCAGAGATATCTTAGGAATGACTTGTACCCATGGCTCGTCATTTAGGACGATTCTTGAGTGTCCACGACTTAAGAATTAAAAATAAATTTTATAGGTAATTGACTAGTAAACTTATATAGATCATTGGGAGGGGAGGACACTTCATGCTACCGCGTACTCGGATCACTATGGGCCCCTACAGTGGCAGGGATAAGCCCGATCAGCGTGGGCCCCTGTCCACTATTGATTGAGTAAATATTTATCTACTATTGATATGTTATTGAGTAGATGTTGTTTATCTGCTATTAATATGTTTCGTTTTTGGAGTAGATGTTTATCTACTATTGATTGAGATTGTTTGGTTGATTGTATTTCTTTCTTCTACCGTCGTCGCCCCCTGGGCCATCCGAGTTACTGCAGCGTAGGTGGTATTGAAGTTTCTCAACTTACATACTAGTAATTAGGATTGTGATAACCCTAGCTAGTTAATGATATCAAGCCGTAGTCAATGATTGGCCGTGCGCTTTTGATTGCGTGTTACCTTATATGCTCTTGTGTCGGTGAGTGGCCAGAGGCTAAGTTCTGCTAGGGAAAAGATCTTCAACCCCGGTCCTTGTTTGGTTTAAGGGTTGCAGCTCCGATTTCTAGTAGTTCCTAAATACCTTGTTGCTCATCGGATTATTATGTTTCATAGCTATATTGTTCAGTATTTCCATTCAGTCATTTATATTCTTGAGATACGTGCATTGGTACGGCACTAGTCTCGACCCGCATTTACTTACTTCTGTCATTATGTTATTGTGTTGTTGTTGGGTTTTGTCGTGCACCTCGAGCTTTCTTGTGGTACTTGCTATTTGGGGCCTGACCCCACTGGTTTTGTTTGGCTAGATTTACCGCTGGAGCCCGAGGATTCTCCCTACCATTCTCTGGATGACCTACCGTCGGTTTAGATCTACGGTTGTTCCTCCTCGCGAGTGGGTTCCCTCTTCTTACCACTTGCAGTTCATTTTATTTTGGTGGTGTTAGCTAGGGCATGTGTTAGCCCTATTATTTTGAGACTTTTTCAGACTTCGTTCAACATGATATATTATATTAGATCTAGACTGATATAGTGATCATGCATATTGGTACTGTGCTAGTATAGCATTTTGTATTCGCTAGCTTCATGATCATGTATGATACAGTATTTTGGGACACCTCTTTACTTTCATATTTGATATACTCTTGATACTTGTTGTTGGATTGAGATAGGATTTGTTCGACCATAGGAGTCATCAGTGGCATGCTAGAGCCTTCCCACTTGTCTTCTAGACAGCTTTGATCGTATATTGGGGTACTGGCATACTCTAATACACATAGCTGGCTTTATTTTGCCCCTACTTTCCAGTATTCTGGTTTTGGGGCGTGACAGGGTTTATTGGTGGCCCATGTAGGTCTGTCTTCAGACTTGTGGGGGATTTATTTTGTTAGAATCTCAATCCTATATTTATCTTCATTTGATCTCCCTTGCTTATCGCATTCTCGTTTTTCTTGAACTGTAAACATGATTGACATATTCTTGTTCTATTCTTGTCCATTATTGATATCACGTGTCCTTATCATTCAGGGACACCCAACCTTCTTATCTATTTCTTTCGAGGATTTTATTGCTCCGTCTTCTTCCTTGGTTCAGGCAGTATGTCGGCATCAGATCCCGCCTCCATAGAGTCAGGTACCAGTACCATGTCAGCATCTGATGGCAGCTCAGTTCACTTCCCTCCAGTCAGTTCAGCTAATAAAGTCAGCCCGATCCTTTGTTCAGCACCTCCTTCCGTCGCGGTCTCAGCAGATTTAATGTCAGCATCAGACGCAGTTTGCCCAGGTCCAGTAAGTCAGGTAAAATTCAGCAGCAGGTAAGAGCAGCAGTCCCAATGCATAGGCAGAGAGAGTTTGTTATCATTGAGAAGATGTTGGCTGAGGGCAGTCAGATTGTTAGTAAGCTTCTGAGGTGTTCCTTCAGTCATTCTTATTCTTGGGTTCCGTTGACGGTATTGTATTCCATTCATACCCGGAATACAATGGTCGACTTGACATATTCGGCGAGTGAAAGTGAGTTTCTCGTACCACTCATCTGCCTTCGTATCTCATGATACACGATATCTATCATGTATCCCGACTACGTTGGTTTGTCCTAGATTAGAGTCATGTCTTCGACTGAGTCGTTGGTACCAACTTACTTCGAAACTTGACCCTTGTCCACTTTGTGAGTCAGCGTAGGCAAGCGAGGACGAATCCCTACTCAACTGACTCAGGGGTATATTATTCCATATTCCTCCTTTTCTTGTATTATATATGTATGTATTTATTATTTTTTGTATTTATTTAAATTTTGTATCTCAAATATTACTTGTACACGGGATGTTTTCTTTCGATGTGTTATGATTTTACATTGTTTTAGCATGTGTATTTTTGCTCGACTGGCTTTAGGAAATTCTGAGGATGGAATTTTTCTAAATTGTAGAGAGTTGTGAGACTCGACTCACAGTATCAGTATTTATATACGGATACGTATTTTGTATTGTATTTCGTATTTTTTCTGTTTTCGGAACGCTTTAAATTTCTTCCAAATTATAGATTTTCTCCTTGGCCGGCATACCGACGGTGTACTGGAGTATAGCGACGTCATACCGCTCGGATAGATTTTCCATATTTGAGATATTTTCGATTTCAGATATTTTCATGTATAGTGTTTCCGATATTTTCATGAATAGTGTTTTGAATATTTTGATGAATAGTATTTAGATATTTTCGTGAATAGTGTAGATGCATTCTATTATCCAATGGACAATTGGTTTTCTTTCGATGGCTAGGATTGATCTAGAATGTGACATGGATCACGATCCAACAGTCACGATTAATTCCTTATTCTATATATATCCATTAAGTTTCTCTCTCCTCTCTCTTTTCTTTCTTTCTCCATTTCCTCTTTCCTCTTCCTGAAGCCTAGGAAAGCTTCGCCTTGAGGCCTAGAGTGTGGTTTTGTACCCCTCTTGGTGGTGGAGTAGAAGATTAGGCTTGGAACTTAATCCTAGGCAAGTACATCTTGCTCAAAAGTGACATGACCATACTTTATTTTTATTTTCCATAGAAACTAAAGTTTTATTGGCCTATAATATGCTTCTTTAAATTTTTAACATGTTTAGTATATAGCACTTTTAGTTTTGATCGACAATATTGCGTAGATCTGAGTTTCTAAATATAATTTTTGAGTATTTTGAGGTATTGATCTATCAAATGTTTTAATTTGTGAAAACCAATACTTCCATGTTGTAGGAAATCCAATTCTATGCAATTTTGACTTTTAAAAATCCGAATTTCGATTTAAAATAAAATTTTTATGGCCGAAACAAATTTTGGCAAAAATCTGAATTTTGTTGCTGTTTGGAAAATTGGTATACGACGGTATGCCGTAGTATACCGACGGTATGCCGATTTTTGCACCAAAAAATTTCTGTTTTTAGACCGAAATACCTCCGGTATGCCACCGTATACCGTCGGTATGCCGTTTTATACCTTTTTACCCTTTTTGTCCGTTTTTGTCCGTTTTTGATATCTTCTCAATTGTAATGGACTCTTAACATGATTAGATGACCTTGGATAGTTAGTGAATGATTTTACATCCTATATATATGACACATTCTTATGTTCATGTATTGTTCTATTAATAGCCTGTCATGGTGCACTCCAGATTACTGTATATGCCTAGCTCAATTTAGTGGCTCGTAGTAGCGCACTCATGTACTGATTTTCTCGATTGAGATTTGATTTTTGATTGACTTCTAGATTGAGACTGAATGCATATTTTTTATTGACACCGTGTATTTAACTTGTTATATGTCTAATCTATTTGCATCTTGGCAATGGACAATCGAGTGTGAGTATTGTCTATTGTATCGCGCATAATTTGTGTTGAGAACATTTGCTAGAGATATCTCGCAATTGACTTGTACCCATGGCTCGTCATTATAGGACGATTCTTGAGTGTCTACGACTTGAGATTAAAAATAAATGTTATAGGTAATTGACTAGTAAGCTTATATAGATCATTGGAAGGGGAGGACACTTCATGCTACCGCGTACTCGGATCGCTATGGGCCCCCACAGTGGCAGGGATAACCCCGATTGGCGTGGGCCCATGTCCACTATTGATTGATTAGATGTTTATCGACTATTGATATGTTATTGAGTAGATGTTTTTATCTGCTATTAATATGTTTCGTTTTTGGAGTAGATGTTTATCTACTATTGATTGAGATTGTTTGGTTGATTGTATTTCTTTCTTCTACCGTCGTCGCCCCCTGGGCCATCTGAGTTACTGCAGCGTAGGTGGTAGTGAAGTTTCTCAACTTACATACTAGTAATTAGGATTGTGATAACCCTAGCTAGTTAATGATATCAAGCCGTAGTCAATGATTGGCCGTGCGCTTTTGATTGCGTGTTACCTTATATGCCCTTGTGTCGGTGAGTGGCCAGAGGCTAAGTTCTGCTAGGGAAAAGATCTTCAACCCCGGTCCTTGTTTGGTTTAAGGGTTGCAGCTCCGATTTCTAGTAGTTCCTAAATACCTTGTTGCTCATCGGATTATTATGTTCCATAGCTATATTGTTCAGTATTTCCATTTAGTCATTTATATTCTTGAGATACGTGCATTGGTACCGTACTAGTCTCAACCCGCATTTATTTACTTCTGTCATTATGTTATTGTGTTGTTGTTAGGATTTGTCGTGCACCTCGAGCTTCCTTGTGGTACTTGCTATTTTGGGCCTGACCCCACTGGATTTGTTTGGCCAGATTTACCGCTGGAGCCCGAGGATTCATCCTACCTTTCTCTGGATGACCCGCCGTCGGCTTAGATCTGCGGTTGTTCCTCCTCGCGAGTGGGTTCCCTCTTCTTACCACTTGCGGTTCATTTTATTTTGGTGGTGTTAGCTAGGGCATGTGTTAGCCCTATTTTTTCGAGACTTTCTCAGACTTCGGTCAACATGATGTATTATATTAGATCTAGACTGATATAGTGATCATGTATATTGGTACTTTTCTAGTATAGCATTTTGTATTCACTAGCTTCATGATCATGTATGATACAGTATTTTGGGACGCCTCTTTACTTTCATATTTGATATACTCTTGATACTTGTTGTTGGATTGAGATAGGATTTGTTCGAACATAGGAGTCGTCAGTGGCATGCTAGAGTCTTCCCACTTGTCTTCTAGATAGCTTTGATCGTATATTGGGGTACTGGCGTACTCTAATACACGTAGCTGACTTTGTTTCATCCATACTTTCAGTATTCTGTTTCTGGGGCGTGGCACGGCCCTTACTACTTTGATCACCAATTGACCCAAATCGAGGCTTGTAAACTTAGTGTCACTTAACCAACTTTGCTTTGTGGCGATTCCTGACTTAAACTCGAACGACTCAAACCCAAATTTCCTTACGGCCTTTCTCGACTTAACTCGCAACAGCTCAAGTCTAACTCATGCAAATCTATGCCAACGACTTAACACTCGATGCCACATCTCGTGCCGAAGTACGGTGTCTACGTTGCAGCCAAATCTTAGGCCCAAACATTGTGTTCCAACTTTATGTACATTCAACTCGACTCAATCCAAAGGCACACACACGGATTGTCGCCCGTGCCGACCCATCTATATGAATTGGTCACTGGCATTAACAAGCCATCGTGGATATAGCCTGGCAAATGGGATCCTTGCACCGCAAGTAGCGATCTCCGATGCAAGTCCCCGAACTATCGGTTGCTTCATACCCAGCTCGGCTATAATTTGTTCTTCCTAGGCCGAGTCGGTCCCGTGGCCCCGGGTTGCCGTTCAAAGAACCATCGCCCTTGTCGATAAATTGTCCATGACCACGCACCTACGCTAACTTCTAGACTTAACGTAATTGCATGGCCTAATCATCACCACTTAGTTCCTTTGCTTTACTTCTTCTACTTTTCATACTTCTTTGCAGAGCCTAAACCAGGGTTGCCTCGACGACTGACCTACAGTCCCGTCAAATTTCTTCTCGACGACTGACCATCGCTCGAGCTTAACATTCTTTGAACTCAGGGAATGTCTACCGTATAGCCTTCCTACATAACTTGAACATAACGTGTTTCTTAAGTACCATAGACCGTGGCTAACTTTCTATAGTGCCGACCATGGCTTGTGCCTTAAACCAACTTACATTCTACGAGACGCTATCGCCCAAGTCATACTTTATATGACGGGCCTTGAGATCGTGGGACTATGTAACTTGACGACCGCAGAAAGAACGGGACAGTGCTGGGAATGACTTAGGTCGATCGACATAACTTTGCCTAACCTACTCAAGCCTACGACTTAACCCGAGGGACGAGCAAAGGCTATGCCAAGCCTTGCACCTTGCAAGCGTGCATGCTTTATCGAGCATTTACGCAGACGATGCCTATGACTTAGGCTAATTCGCAGTTTTGTATCGAAGACCAACTTTTCTTCTTCCAAGCCACGGGACGAAGGATCGAGTGTCATTTTTAAAGCACCCCGTGCACTAACTCTAAATCGACCGCTGGACCTTTTCTATGTTCTAACTCAATCGACCTAACTTGGGATTATTCCATTAGCTCTATGGTTTTTTCTCTTTTATTATCAAGCCTACTTGTGCATTTAAAAACATTCAATTTATTATGTGAAGGCTAAGATGAGGCAAGTTCACCGAAACTACCCCACCTGAGCGATGTGTTCGAGCAATTTTGTATGCGATTTTGTATGCGATTTCATAAACATGCATCACACTATATTTGTTAGCGATGCAATTTTGTATGCGACAACACATAGGTCCTCTTACGATCTGCAACATTCAATTTGATTTGTGGGTCAAGTCTTCTAGGGTCAGCTACCCCGAAGCTACGCTCGGTAATTATGGATCATCACCGAAGGATAGTTTTACTACGAACCATGCTATATCTTATTTCAGAGCCAAATCACGTTCCGACAATTTTTTATGCGACTTCCCAAATCCGTACAAAACTATTTCTATCGGCGCAACTGATGCGCAACTATCCTTCGAGTAAAGTGATGTACTACCGGCGATGATTTTGCAATTTATGAAACATCTACTCGTATCGAGTTCGAGTCTATCTTATTTGCGGTCGACACACAAGATGCTATATGCATCGAACAATCGTCGATGATTTATAGTCCCGTCTTGATCAATCACAAAGTTCATGATCAACCAGTTCACTCATTTCCGTATTATTATTTACAACATTTTGATAGCACGAGATATACTCTATTTTGTATTCTCACATCGTGATTACGTTTCCTTACGTATCGATCGTGATACGTCATATCAATTTCGATAGCGTAAGGGTCAACTTTGATTCTGTTTCAACATCGACAACTTGCAATGCATACGTCCAAGTTCTCCACTAACATTTCCGTACGTCTAGAATCGTTTCTCAATTCGTTGCATTCCGTTATGCTTTGATCGCATAACCGAGTTACCGATTATCCAACATCGAACCCTCGAGTTATACGATCACGTGTTTTAAGTTTTTGCGTGGTTTAGTCGTACTCAAATGAGTTTCGTCGCAACATAACTAATCTATCTTCGTAGGCACGATTATCGCGTTAACCAAGTTTTTATTGAGTCATAATTTGTGCGATCTGATTATAATTCGTATTGTCAAACTTTCTATCAAGATCGTAAATTGTACGATTCGATTTGCCTCGCCCAATATTTCTATCGAGATCGCAAGTCGTGCGATTCGATTCGCCACGCCCAACAATTTTATCGAGATCGTAAGTCGTGCGACTCATTTATAAGTTCGAGTTTTCCTTTCCCGTTATTTCGATTATTGCTTCAAGGCATAATCGTTCCGCTAGTCTCGGTCGTCCGACCGACTTAAAATTTCCGTCCGACATATCATTTATTGATACGAGTCTCGCCTTATCGTTCCAATCGAGTCTCGATACTCTCCTGTCCGTTACGGACAAACCTTCCACAATTATCACAACGCCTCGATGCAATTCATCGCACAAGTGGTTTATCATATACCACTCTGAATCAAGTCAATCATTACATACGTGGTATGACATATACCACTCGGAAATCAAGTCATTTCTCTCACATTATACTCACTATGAACCAACAATATCTTCCGACTCACAATTTTTGCAGTGATCGTGCTTGATCACAACTGTAGCTTTGATTAAATCAAATCCGACACAAATCGGCCAATATTTCCATTTGCCAACACAAGTTTGGTGTGCAACCGAACGATTCATTCTATCGATTTATGATTTTAGTTTCTTTCCGTTGCATCTCGTGCAACAATTTATTTCCAATCTCCTTTGCACTCCGTGCAACGATTATTTTGATATGCGTTGCACCACGTGCAATAATTTACTTCTGACACGCGTTGCATATCGTACAATGACTTATTTTTGACATTTATTGCACCTCGTACAACGATTTTATTTTTGACATCTGTTGCACCTCGTGCAATGATTTATTCCCGACTTTCAAAGTCAATGCTCAAATCTGTTCAACGTATTCGATATTGACTTATCACTTTCATTGCAACGCATTATTTAAGTTTCCGCATTGGTGCAACCAATATTCACAACCCATTGTACTTCGTGCATCGTTTTATTTCGCATTCAACATGTTACATTGCAACAACATCTCAAATCGTATTTCACCATTTGTTGTACTTGCAGCAACTAACATTTTACGGCTCGTTGTATTTAATACAACGAAACTTTTTACGACTTTCTCCGCAACATCAAGTAAATTCGAAGTACTTGCGGTAACGTTAACCGATATTGTATTAGACTATTGCATAGAACATCCAGTGCGGCATCGAGTAGAGTCAAGAGTGATTTCAAGTGGTGGTGGGCAACTCTTTGGAATTGAAACAAAGCAAACATCCTGAGGAAATTGAGCCTAGAGCTCTGATACCAATTTGTCACGCCTCGACCCGGAATCACCCGAATCATCGTCCTCGTAGGGGGCGTGATGCCGCACGAACCTGGAGTTGCGCTTGTGCAAGGCAAGATGACAAGTTCTCAAATGGTTATCTTTGAGTTGATATTTAACAACGAAAGGAAAATGGAGTATACGAAACAATTCTCTTTATAGATATTCGAACTGAGATTACAAAGGCTTTCGATAGACCAACAATATATTCCAGATTGGCTACAACACTCAGGTTCTCTCTTGCCCACAAAAGATTTTACCGTTCCATACATCATGCCTTCTATATCTCGGCCGCATCAATCCTGTTGCAAGTCTGAGCGTCAATGCGATCGCACGCTTCAATATGCTTTAGAATTCCAAGCCTCAACGTGTTCAAGCAAAGCTTCGCCGCGAGCAATCCATTTTCTGCACCCTGCATGAAAGCTGGTGGAGGATCAGTACGTTCGTCCTCGCATGTACTGACGAAAAGACCTTCTTTCTAAACCGACATTTTAGTATTTATGTTCAATCATGCAACTTGGCTTATGATCTTGCTATATTCTCCTTAGGGTCGATTTTATGGCATATTCGAAAGTGATAAAGCATGTTATCATGGCAAGCATGTTATCCAAATTGAATAGGCAAGCAGCAAGCAATCTCGTGTTTGTTTCGTGGCACGACTTCTTACCAAGTCGACGCACTCTCCCTTGCACTGACGTAAGGTGAATACGCCTCATTCCTTTCTTGTCACATTATAAGTGCTCTCTATACAGGATCTATGTGTGCGGGACACATACGTGCCTGTACTTTTAACCCATCGTTCCTTAACTATATGATGGTCGTTGGCGTATTTGCGCCAAAATAGACTAAAGGCGTTTCTTTCTTTCTTTTCTCTCTCTTTTCTTTTTTTTATTTTTTTCTTTCTTTTCTCTCTTTCTTTTCTTTCTCGAATTTGGGTAGCCCTGCGTTTCACGGGTTGGGTTGCTACCCCAAACAACCGAAACATGCCATGTGCCTACCATCATTTGTAGCTTTTTACATCTATAACTGGGTTCTAATCGACTTTACATATGAGCCCCCATCAAAGATTATATCCCTCCTAGGCCGAACGGTCTCGGTGCCCCGGCGTACCCGTTCAGAGGGAACGTTCCGTGCACGGAAGATTATTACAATTATCTCAAGTCCATTCGACCATGCAACGCCCTATTATTCAAACAACCAAACATAGTCTTCAGCCCGAGGCTCAGACTTTATCAAACAACCAAACATAGTCTTAAGTCCGAGACCCAGACTTTATCATCTCGTATTTCTTCTATTAACTTTCTATGTTCTTACATTTCATACTTCGTTTCAATGTTCAATGGCATCATGCCTCAACTCAATGTTCGTCAACCGAACGACCCGAAGGTCCTGAACACCTTTCAAGGCATCATGTCTTATCTGACAGTTCCGCCGCATTCATGCCACAACTGTATTCTTTCGCAACGAAGCCATCTTTTATGATCTTGTGCACGTAGGCACGTTTCGACACATTTATCATCTTTCCTTCGCGTCGTGCACTTGCTGTACGCATCGAAGCCGTATTTCCATGTTCTATGTCTTAGTGTTCAATGTTCGTGGCTTGTACGCTAGGGCACTCGCCTATTGTCTTTCAATGTGCTAGCCTTTCTAACTCGTGCACGAAGGCACGAAATGGCTCGTGCATGAAGGCACTCGCCGAATACAGTTAACCAATGTTCTTGTGGCTTGCGCACCGAGGCGCTCGCCATTGCAATATCAAATGTTCCATAGCGACTCGTGCATTTGATGCACGTTCTATTTCAATTGTTCTAACTAGTGTTCGACACACACTATAATTTATCTTCCGATCGGACCACGCCCGTGGCGTAGATATGTTAACTTTACATACAATGATATATTCCGACTTAGACATGAAGGAGTAAAAAAGAAGAGTCAATCCACCCACCTTGTGTCGATATGCCTTATCATTTTATCGAGCCGATGCAGCTCGATTTCATAATTTCGTTGTACGGCCAAATCTCCTGACTTAGCCATTTGAGCACTTCGTGCTTCATTAAATTATACGTCCAATTTGGCTTACCGTGCCCAAGTCTCAGCCCGTTGCAAGGTGGTGATTTGGGTTTTGAGGACCCGTTGCGAATGAGGCAAAATATCGACCTTTAATATTTCAGCGTAAACGTATAGCCTGCACATGAAATAAACTAAAATCAATACTTGCATCGATTCGGACTTGCGCCTTGGTCGATTCGATTTCTTAGAATCTTCGAGCCGTCTCAACGCACTTATCCTTTGGGGCAATGCGGCGCTTCGCATCGATTCAACTCGATGCATTTCTTATAGGACAATGCAACTCTTCGCATCGACTTAGTTCGATGCATTGCTCGGGACAACGTAACTCTCGTATCGATTTGCATCGATAGATTTCATTCGGTTAATGCAACTCTTTGAGTCAACGCCTCAGCGTAATACGTCGTACGAAGCGAGGAATTACACGACACATCGGTACTATTGCAGATTATCTTGGGTTATTGGAAATCCAGCAATACCAGATGGCAACCCAATAGCAACAACAGACCCAACAGTAGGAGCATAATGTATTACTGAATTAGGGGCTACAATTAGCTCTTAAGATAAGTGTCAGGATTGACTCGGGTGCATCGGGGAGGTTTTTGCCAACTTAACCCAAGGTACTTTGATGGCACGGAGGATGTCTTTACAACGGATGCTTGGCTTTAGGATATTGAGGCTATTTTGGTAGCAGTAAAGGTTCCAGCAGAAAAGAAGGTTGACCATGTCAAACTATTACTTCAGGATCTCGCCCACGACTAGTGGGCATCAAAAGGGGTTGGAATGAGACGTCTTGTTCCTTGGGATAGCTTCAGTACCAGGTTCAAGGCCAAGTACTTTGGCATGGTAGCTCGGTATGAGATTCAACAGAGATTTATCAGCCCTCAAGCAGGCTGGTAGGATGGTGGATGGCTATGCAGCGGAGTTCTGCAGGTTAAGTAGGTTTGCTCAGACGGTGGGGGCGACAGAGCCAGAGAGAGCTATGAGGTTTCAGCAGAGACTTTACTTGGAGATTTTGTAGCTGGTAGAGGAATACGACTACCATACTTTCAATGCAGTATTGACGACGACTCGGAGGCACGAGCTTAATATACAAAGGTTGTCAGCAAGGACTAGAGGCCAAAAGAGGTCTCATACACAAAGTGTGGGAGAAGGAGGAGCAGTACCAAGGATGTCAGCACCAGCGCCTGGCGTCCGTATTCGTGATACATCATCAGTCACAACATTTGTGACAGCACCAGTACGGCAGCAGCAGTGACAGGGGGCATCCAAGGGATGTACTTACTGCGGTAAGAGAGAACATACTCGGGATGCGTGTCGTTCATCTAATGGGCAGTTCTTGAGGTATGGGAGTTCAGACCACCGTATTGCTACTTATCCACAGATACAAAGGCCATGAGGGCCAGCTCAACAGTTTTTGGCATTGTTAGCTCCAGAGGTAGCATCGTATCAAAGGCCGGTACTAGAAATGAGGCCATTAGCCTAGCTTCCATTACCGACACAGGATCAGATGTACCGACAAGTACAACATCAGGTAGGGCAGCAGAGGCTGCAGTAGCAGGGCCAGGGAAGTCAGCATTAGGGGGTTCAGTAGGATCAGAGGCAGGTAGAATTTGGAGTATTTGAGCAGAGGTTGGCCGAAGATGGTCAGATTTTAGGTAAGTTTTGAGTATTATTCATTATAATTCCTTGAGTTCTATATTCGAAGAGTGAAGGCAACGTTTTCGTCTCACTCATCTGCTCTCATATCATGTGATACGTGATATTCATCATGTGTCCTGACTACGAGAGTCCGTCCTGGGCAGAGTCTCATTCTTAATTAGGTCATTGGCACTGACTTATCTCAAGCATTGACCCTTGTCCACTTTGGGAGTCAGCGTAAGACCGCGAGGACGAATTTCTACTCAACTGACTCAGGAGGCATAATTTATTCGTATGTCTCCAATCACTTTCCTTTTAGGTATGATTATTGTTTGAGCTTTTACTTAATTATTTTTTCTTTCGTAATCTGTTCATGTGCCATGTGTTGTTTGATAATTGTGTTTGCTATATGTCCTGAGGGTATTTCGTGATCTGAGAGCGCGTTCGACTAGGCTTATCGAAATTCTGAAGACGAAATTTTTCTAAGGAGGGTAGAGATGTCACTCCCCGTTCCCGGAATACGTAAAAAAATTTGTTTTATCCTGTATATGGTATCTAGAACCTGTATCATAATTTCATGTATCTTGTATTTATAACTGGCCATGGCATGGAACAGTATCTTGTCGCGGATTAGTGTGCCACCCCTTGCCCTTATCTAGTTGTAGGCATGGCTCACTGTTTTGATGATAAGATGGACCGTGTTGTGGTTAAGATTTTTTTAATTAATTTGATTAGTTGTATCATATAGCGTTTAACATTTCATTAGTCATATGGTTAAAAGCATGCTTAAGATTAGGGTTTTCTTAAGCCAACCCAACTATATATATTATCTTTCTTTTCTCTTTCCTCATAACCTTTCATTCATTTTTGTCAACCACCACCATTAGGCAAGTACAACTTGCTCAAAATTGGAGATTTGTGCACTTTTATTCTTGATCTTTTCTTTGATATTATTAGTCAAAAATATTTCTCTTCTCCTTCTCTACATGTTTAGTACTTGGTGTTTTTGATTTTAATAGCTATTTTTGAGTAGATCTAAGTTTCCAAAACTAAGGTTTTATGGTTTTTTGTGGTTTTGATCTATCAAACTTGCTTATTTTCGAAAACTACTTATTCTATGTTGTAGAGAATTCAATTTCATTCAGTTTAGACCTTTATTTTGTCCAATTCCTATTCCTATAGCCCAAGTTATGGACATTAGAAGTTTCTAAAACTCCATGGTCAAAAGCTTACTGTTAGGGACGGCACCTCATGCACCTTTCACCTCGCGCACGCCTTTTGGCTCGAGCATCTTGCATCTCATGCATCTTGCACCTCGCGCGCGCCTTTTAGCTCGTGCACCTTGCACCTCACACGCCTTGCACCTTACGCCATGCACCGTTGCCCGTGTGTCGTTTGTGCCACTCTATGACTTGCGTGCACTTTGTACCCAAAGTGCACAGTGCCTTCTAGTTTCTCTTCTATCTTGTGGCTCAACCTTTATTTCTGACCTGACTATCTATGTGTATGCTAGTCCTATGTGTGTACTGAGGTACAATCTATGTGAGCCCCAATGTTCTCTCTCTTGTGGGAAGTGTTCCTAGACGATATATGTCAGTACATCCAATGCCTCCAGCACTTACATAATGAATGGTCGATAGTAATGACGTGGTTTGTGTAGCATGTTGCATTACACTAAGGAGGGATCTTTATGTATGACTCGTTGAGCCAGAATGGATTCCTTCTTGGGATACTCGTACTATGTACGATATTTAGGAGGTTGAGCATGTGCCCACGACATGTGAATCTTGAGTTAACCAAGGGTTAACTAGGCAACTAATCTGGCAGATGTATTAGGCGGGAAGAATCTCGAGATCGTGCCATACTAGCCATCCCATGTCCCATCCTGACGTGCTGGGTTGGCCTCCACGGACATGGTTTCATCTGCTTATGGTGGATGACCATATCCGACTCCTATGTGCTATGTGTTATATGTTTTAGCACGGTAGCCTTACGAGGGACCGATGCATGATCAAAGTACTACCAAAATAAGTCAAATCTGCGACATAATCAGCGACGCATAATTAAAATGTCGCTAATATTTTGGATATTACTGACGTATAATATAAACGTCGCTAGACGTCGCTGTATGGGAATAATAGCGAAGTTAAGCGACATTTAGTAACTACAGTTAGCATATTTGAAAGTGACGTCGCTGAGAAGTCGCCGAACGTTGCTATATTTTTGCAATCAGCGACGTTTAGTGACTTTCATATCTGTGAGTCACAATATTCTATATATTATGCGACGTTTTGCGACGTCTATTCTAAGCGTCGGTAATGTTTCTAATATAGGGTTCCGACTATAGTTTTCTTTCCTCCCACTCGTTCCCCAAAAAATTTTGAAACGTCCCCTTTGCCTCCAACTGCCCTCCACCACCGCGCGCCACCAGCCACCTCCGCGCGCCTCCAGCCCCTCCGCCACCTCCGGTCGATAGCGTCCTCCGGTCGACTGCTCCCTCCCCTGTTCGCCTATGCCTCCAGCGCCTCCTCCACCTCCACCCCCCGTTCTTTGCCTACGAAGCCTCCAGCCCACATCTCGGTAACCCTCCTCTTTCTTTCTCTTTCTCGTACAACGAGCACAGGACACCGGGACACAATCGACCACGAAAACTTGGACACAGATGCTGACACGGGACACAACCGAACACGAAAACCTGGACACAGATGCTGACACGGGAGACAGGGACACACCTAATTGAACTTACTAACACCAAGGCCAACAGGCCTGTGCACTAGGCTGAGCCTTGTTGCTACTATGCAGTGCTCAATCGTGCAGGTAATGGCCAAGTAGCTAAGATCATGCCCTGCCCCAAATGTCTGCAGCCTGAAGCCCTCACTTATCAAACACTGATACGAACTGAAAACTCTAGCTAACTCTTAGACAGGAAGCTAAATGAGACCCTAAAATAGGAAACTAATTGATACTCTACAGGAAACTAACTGATAATAACTGATACTCTCTGAAATATACCAAGTCCTCACTTCTAGTCACTACCACAGGGAATGAGGCACTAGATCACAGGCTTATGGCCAATGTGTGTCACTCCCACTTTTCATAAATAGGGATAAAATGGTCATTTTGTATTTTTAGGTATTTTAGAATTATTTATTTATTTATAATGTTATTTGTGGATTATTTAAGTCGGGTTCGAATTTCATCTTATTTTGACTTGTATCGGGGACCCGGGTAGCTTAGACTCTAGATGGGACCCAAACTTAAGTTAGACAGGGCCCATAAATTCCACTAATTAGTCTAGTGCTTTTGGACTAATCTCACATGACTTAGTTGGTCCATTTGTAGATTTTAACTTGGCTCTTTTAACCCTAAATTTTTTACATAAGTCAAATTGGACCAAAAGGAGGCTTGGAGGGCATTTTGGACTTTTGCCAAATGCCTCAAACCCCTTTACTTGGCCGGCCATGGGGGAGCTCTCTTTCTTCACTTCAATTTTCTTTCTACCCTCATTTCTTCCCCCTTTTATGTTCTTCCCTAAACCTAAACCTAAACTCTTGATTTCATCTCCTAAATCCTTCCATTTTCCTTCCTTTCCACTCAATCCTTCAAGGAGAGGGTGCTAGCTTGGAGTAAGGAGCAAGGAAGAAGGAGGAGAGTCCAATTTCTAGGGATTCTCGTGTCCGATTCGAGTCCTCTTGGGTTTAACCTTGGGATCTAACTCTCAAGAAGTAATTTCTTCTCTAACCTTCTCATTTTTCTTGTATTTTTAGCATATTTGGAACCCATAGGACCACCCCCTTGCATGAGCCCATTTTAGGTTGTTGTAGAGGCTCTTGGGAGACCCATTTATGAGTTTGAACTTGTCATTTTGGGTCTTTTCCATTTTTGGACTAATTTGGGGTATTTTTTATAGATGTATATATGTAGTGTGTTTGTGAGTGCGTGTCTTCATATATATATATATATATATATATATATATATATATATATATATATATATATATATATATATATATATATATGTGTTTGTGTGTATATATATATGTTCATGTGTGTGTGTGTGTGTGTCTTTATATATATATTTATGTGTGTGAGTGGTATATATATGGAGAGGGAGTAGAGAGTGAGAAGATCAGAAGGATAACAGCAGCAGCTGTTGGGGGGAGGGGGTTTGGGGCTGCTACCCCCCCCCCCCCCCCCATAAAACAGCAGCAGCAGCACTAATAGCAGCAGCAGCAGGATTAAAAGCAGCAGTAGCACACCCCCTCCCATTTCACACATTGACCCCCCCATATATAACCCCCTATATACCCTATATAACCCCCTATATAGCCCTCTATATAACCCCCTATATATAGCCCTATATATATGTGTGTGAGTTTAGTTATTAGTTTAGAGAGTTAGTGAGTGAGTTTTGTGTTAGTCTTGAGTGTGTGTGAGAGTTTGGAAAGTTAGAGTTTAGCTTTGTGTAGTGGTTAGAAGTTAGTATACTAGATAGGTCAGATAGTTAGATAGCAAGTTGGTTTTGGTTAGATAATGTGAGTTAGTGTCTCTAGTTAGAGTCTAGATGTGTGGTATTCAGAGATACCAAGTTGGTATCTCAATATCCACTACCCTAAGGTAATGAGAATTTACCCTTTTTGACTTTTGAGTGTCAAGATATCATGATACGGTATCGAGATACTAGAAGAGGGTTGGAATACCATATTAGAAAGTGGAGGAAAACTTAGAATGAAGGTGGAGAGGTCTAGTGTCAGAGTTAGAGGCTAAGGTAAGGTTTTACCTTGAAAATGGTAAGATCATATGTTAGGATAATACATATTTTCTAACATATGAGTTTACTACTTTAAGATATAGTTATAAATAGAATTTTATGGTTGGTAATGGTTAAGAATAGTGGACTTAGACTAGTTTTGACCTTGGTTGACCACAGTTGACTATTTTGACCAAAAGTCAACCGGAAGTCAACCGTAGCCTAAAATTGACTAGAACTTGACCAAGTTGACCAGTTGACCCAAAGTCAATTGTTAGTCAACGTTAGTCAAGTTTGACCTAGAATTGACCTAGAGTTGACCAAGGATTGACCAGAGTTAACCAGTTGACCAAAAGTCAACTGTAAGTCAACATTTGATTTAAATCGACCTAGTTTGACCTTGTTTGACTTGCCTTGACCTAGTTTGACCTTGTTAAGCCTAGTATGGCTTAGATTGACTCTGTATAATCTAGTTTGACTTTGTTTGACCTAGTTTGACTTAGTTTGACGTGTCTTGACTTAGTTTGACTTAGTATGACTTGATTTTACTTCCAAACCATTATTTTGAGACAATATTCCATCTATAGGTCGTCGAGGTACTATTCTTGGACTCAGTCGACTTATCCATCATATCACAGGTGAGTACATTCTCTGATAACTTTTCTAATTTACCATAACTGTTATAATTCATGTACTTAGTGTAGATATACTTGTTCTTGACACATTGGTCACACGGATTGGTATTCATGGATCCCGACATGAGATATTATTTCTTGTTATCTTGGTATATCTTGTACAAGCCCCTTGTAGTTCTTGTGCAGTATATGGACACCGATTCTCGAGAAGACTTGCTCCATTCTCGCAGAATCTTGTGTCGTAACGTGTCTTGCTAGGATCCACTCTACCAGTCGGGGGCGGAGAGTATTAGTATAGATATGTGGTCAATTCCTATTGTGAAACCATTGTGTATCGATTAATTATGAGTGTTGATCAAACATTCCACGTATGATTAGCCAGGCCTGTTACTATTGTACAAGTTTTCAAGCCGGCCACATGTTGTAGCTAGTACTCACACACCTAGATAGATGATTCTTGATTCTTGTGCATGCCATGATCAGTTTTATTTGCCTTGTTCTAGCTCTAGATTTACAGCTTATCTTGTTATGATGCTCACATATACATTTCATGATTTCTTGTATATACTCTCTATTTACATGTCTTGTAGCTTTTGTCATATCTTGTGAACTGTTGCTAGTTGAGTGTGCTCGTTCCATCCTGACTGGATATGTTGACAAAATATTACAGATGACGATAAGGAGGATTGTTGTACCTACTACGGTCCGGATGACGTAGTGGGCATAGACTTGGAGACCCCGGTTCAGCAGGGCTTAGCTCCGTCCGATGAGCCTCTCGCTTTAGTTTAGTTAGAGTAGATTTTGGACTGGACCTCGTCTCCAGCTTGCTACTTATGCTTATGTTATTGGAATTTGTATAACTATATTACTTTGTGACTCTCTTTTTCTCTATTGAGCTGGATATTGCACTTTGTGATTTATATTTATCTTGATTTTGTGCCATGATTCTTCCTACTAGATTGTGATTGAGTTTATCAGTATTTCATATTATATCCTCGGTGCGGAGATGACAGGTTATTATATATTGTTGTGAGCTACCAGACCTACAGCGTTCTATGCCGTTTTTACGGAGTAGGCTGGGCGCTGTTACGCACTTGTGCCCCTACCTAGGGTGCGGGTCATGACACATTTTTAGTGGTGGCCCATACTGGTCGAAAGTCATAATGAGTGTGATGTCGTAGTGGCACTCGACCTAGAGTGCTGTTACGAGCCTGTGGTACGTATCTAGGATAGGCTACAGGCTAAGATTACTCAATCACAAAATAGGAAAAATTCTACTTGCTGATCTTTTAACTGACTTTATTTTAATATCGATTCTTGCATTCTAATTGTCCTCCTTTATATAATCTTTCTTGTGCCATATTGATTTTCTTCTTTCAATCTATCTTCAGGATGGTGCAGACCAGATCACAGCATCCTGAGACTGCGGATATGGAGAGGTCTGCTATGTCTCGCGGACCTAATCCAGACACTTCTGTCGCGGTCGGAGTGTCGACAGCAGCTTTTAGGGGCGCTCCTCCACCAGTTTCGAGGACGGTCCTGGAGGTTGCTATGACAGTTCCTGCCGTAGTGCCAGTTGTTGACATGGACACTCTTCCTCCTCCTGCACAGCGGACTCCTCCGTCAGTTGCAGATGTTCTTCCTTCTCTGCCTCCTCTGCCTACAGACATGGGACAGATGCTTGCTTTCTTCCAGCAGATGTTGGAGACTCAGAGATCCTGGTCTGAGGCATAGCAGAGGTAGACCGACGCGATGCGTCAGGGCATGGAGGATGTCCATCAGTTGGCCTTAGCAGCCGTGGAGCATAGGGCTCCACATTAGGGGGCGCGTCCGAGGTCGGGCGACATTCAGGACTTCAAGAAGTTGGGGCCTCATGACTTTAGCAGGACTGAGGGTGTAGTCTATGCTAACGACTGGCTCGAGGACATCGAGCGGAAGATGAGGGCCTCCTACCTTACAGACAACCTGGAGGTCGAGGCGGTTGGTTTACAGTTGTTGGACATCGCTCGCACCTAGTTCAGAAACGAGCCAGCCCTTGCTGGGGAGGGCCATACCTGGGCCGACTTCAAGCTTCTCTTCAAGGATATGTTCTTCACTCCTACAGACAAGATTGACCTAGTGAGGCAGTTTCAGAATCTGCAGCAGGGCAGTTTGTCTATGGAGGAGTACGCCGCAGAGTTTGGCCGTCTGAGCCGATATGCAGAGTATATGGTTCGCGAATCGGAGATCAGGGTGAGCCGTTTCATAGAGGGGTTGATCTGGGATATCAGGATCCTTATTCCCTCTTTTTATGTGACTTACACCGAGATCTATACGGAGGCCCGCAACGTAGAGCGAGAGTGGGTCGTGAAGCCCAAGAGGGATCACGATCTTTTTTCGGGGGCTACTAGCAGCGTGGGGGCTGCTAAATGCCCTCAGCTTCAACATCGTTCTTTCCAGCATCACCAGTCGCAGGTTCAGGCCAGAGCACCGGTTCAGCAGGTGCAGCACACTCAGCAAAGGTAGGTACAGAATGGAGCTTCTTGCAACTTCTACAAGAACCCTGGCCATGTCTGGGAGGTCTGCCGGAAGAGGCTGGGAGTATGTCTCTTTTGCGGTGGCACAGTCTATCAGTTGAGAGATGGTCCCGTAGACCCTCATGTTACTGGTACAACTCAGAGGGCGCCAGCGAGAGTACCTGTAGTACAGGCGAAGGGTCCACCACTTCCGACCCAGCAGCAGCGGTTTGCTCAGCACCACCAGCAGCGGGGTGTTCAGGGCAGGGCTTTTGCTCTTACAGCCGAGGAGATCGAGCCAGTTGTAGATGTTGTGGCAAGTTCATTTCTTCTTGATTCTTTTTCTGCTTTAGTATTATTTGATTCATGTGCTACACATAGTTTTGTGTCAGTTTCCTTTGTATTGGCCCATTCCATGGTCACACCCGATTTTAATAATCGACATGAACTTAAGTCAATACACAAAATATACGAACTGCTGCTAATCATTTCAGGACTTGTGAAATCAATATCAATAAGCGTACTACTGCATCATCAAGCACGTACATCATCAATCTGAAGCTTACCTTCATTGCAATCTAGTCCGAGTCATTTTATAATTTATTATGTATTTTATCTTTATTGAGTCTAGGATATAAATTGTAAGATCGACTAGGTAATACTGGCTTAGGTTAATCTTAGTCCACTTTTCTATAAAGCCTACCTATTCATATTCCATCCACCAAAAAGTTCAATTTCATTTTTACAACAGAATTTGACAAATATTCAATATTTTTCTAGACAGAACTCAAACCGAGTTCGGCCCGAGTTCGGTCCAAACTCTGACCGTGTTCGGTTTGTTTAAATTCAAATATTTGTTGCCTCCAAATTTGCCTGTAACGCTCATATGCGAAATCTTTGCATCAGAACTCTGCCAGAACTCTGTCCGAGTTCGGTCCCAGAAAACACCTATAAATATAAGAGAGTTTTTTATTTCAAATCACTCGTTCATTCTTTATCTTCTCTTCTCTATTCAATAAGTGTTTTCATCTGATTAAAAGTTTTCATATAACACCTACACTCCTTTTAGCCAAAAGCCAGTAATATCTATTTCGATCTAGAATCTTTTGGTTCTCAAGAGTTGTAAAGAGGTTGTTCAAAGTACCGAAATTATCTCTGTTGTGGAGCCGGTCGTGTGCTCGTCACCAAGCACGGTATTGTGAAGTTGGTCGTGCACTTGTCACCAAGTACGGTGTTGTAAGGGACTATAAGCTCTCAATTAGCTTGTGCCTTAGTGGATTAATATTGAGCAAGAGTGTCATGACCCGCACCTACTGTGAGGGTACGAATACGTAACAGCGCCCAGCCTACGTCGCAGTATCGGCAGTAGAACGCTGTTCTAAGTCTCTAACTAACCATCAACTCATACAGTATATAATGTACTCATCATGATCAACTCCGAACGGAGGACAAGTATAAGATATGGTGTAACTCAATCACAGTCTAAGCACGATAAGATAACACCGAATATAACTAAGAAATTGAAGACAACAAAACTACTAATAAAATAACAACAAACTCAATAATCTCAAATACATCTCAAGTCTCAAATCTCTATATACAACTCCAGTTCTAAACAGGAAAACTAAAAACAAGACAAACTAGCTAAACTCCCGATCACTCCTGAGTGTCGGGGCCATAGGTAGCTAAGCCATCTCCTTAGTAAAATGTAGGGCATGTGTCCTCAGGGCAATCATCTGTAAAAAATTTCAACAGGTCCAGTCAGGACAGGAACGAGCACATCTCATCTAGAAAACCCAAGTAAATGACAGAGAACTATAAAGCAGTTATAGACAGTTGTATTGATGAAAATGGCAGTTTATATTCAGGTGATGGTAAGAAAGACAGATAAATTGCAAGGAAAGTAAATACTAAACAAGAGAAGAATCATAGCAATGAAGACTGTAAAAATAGAACTAGCTGAACCAGGGTAATATGGTATAAAGTCCAGGCAACAATGTAGACAAGTGTAACTCCAATGTAAGTCCAGTACAGGATGAATCTCATACAAGATGAATCCAGTAAGGGACGATTCCAGTTATAGTGATCAATGATTCCAGGGTGAGTCCAGCCTATACTCTAGCAGTGTGTATAATATCGAGATCGACATGTAAACGGCTGTGGGTAATCCGGCACACCTCTCACTGATCAGGCGAGAGATGGCTATCATTCCAGTAGATTCCAGTAGGGGTGATTCCAGTAATGGGGTATGTCTACATGTCTTACTCTAGTATTTCCTCTTCCAGCAAGTGAATCCAGAATTCTGATACAATGATTCAAGATGAGTCCAGCCAAAACATGATGATACCAGTAAATGATTCCAGTAAATGATTCCAGTAAAAGATTCCAGTAAAAGAAGCCGGAAATGATGATACCAGTAATAGAGGCCAGAAAATAAATGTGTGTTGTATACATGAATCCAGAAATATCCATACGTGTTGTAACAAAGAATCGCATACAACTAACTAGAACTGAAATACAGTAATTGATAAGTAAATGAGAGAACTATCAGAGAATGTACTCGCCTGGTATTTGAGTGTCCAAGATGAAAGTATTGTCCGAGGAGTGGTGTCTGGCTCCTATTTAGAATAGCACAAGTCATAACATGTCCAGAATGGTAATAAGATGCACTACAATGCATTCTACATGAATCTAGGTTAATCTAGGCCAAAGTCAACTCTTGGTCAACTCTGGTCAACCCTAGAAGTCAAACTAGGTCAACTATGGTCAAACTAGGTCTAACAAGTCTAAATTAGGTCAAACAAGTTATTCGAGGTCTAAACAAGCCCACAAGACCATACAAGCCTAAACCAAGCCTATCAAGTCTATATTAGTCTAATCAAGGCTAAACTAGCCTATATTAGTCTAACAAGTCTAGCTTAGTACTCATACACAATCACAATGTCAAAACCAACATCACACATACACAATTCCTATATACATATATATCTAATTGAGCATAGATAATCTCATATACATATATAGGCTACATAATATATGCATCACATACTTATATATATACATATATATATGTATATACCTAGAGTGATAGGTAGAGGAAAAAAAAACATGTGAGGGTATGTGTGTATAGGCAATTATATGTAGAGAGTACAAGAGGGTGTCAATGTAACTAGATACCTGTGTGTGTGTGTGTATAGGTATTGACAGGAATGTGGGGGTTAGCAAAATGTGACAGGTAAATGACATATGTGTGTGGGTTAGATAGGAAATGTGTGTGACTGAATGCATGGGCCAACAATGAAGGGAATTTCAGAAAACAGTGTGTGTACTAGAAATAAATAACAGGGGGGTATATGTGAACTGTGTGTGTATGTGTGCTTCCAGAAAACCAAGATAGAAAACAGTGTGATATGCCAATTCAGTGTACATGTGTCCAGTGTGTGTGTAATCCAGGAGACAATATGAGACCCTGTGTGTTCTCAGCAATTGTATTTTCAGTGTGTGTGTGTTTGTGTGTGGCTGTACAGGAGATATAGGTGTGACAGGTAATTGGGGAACCTGTGTGACAGTTAACCAAGAACCCATACAATCAAGGAGTTCTCATGTTTCCTATTCCAGTTTGTGTGTAGAACCTAGGTGACAGTGAAACATGTGTGCAGGAATCATATTCAAGAGTGTCTCAGGAATGGAAATAAATGATAGAAAATATATTCTCAGTTTCAAAATTCAGTATCTAATTAGAATGAAAATCAGTCAAACAAATATAATGTTTCAGTTAAACATTGATTTTAAACTCAGGTTTTCAGTTCACATTTCATTCTCATGAATAAATTGACTTAACAGTAGATGAGGAAATCAGTAGCAAATTCCAAACTTGAATCAATGAATCATAACCTCTGTAAACATTGAACTTAAACTTACCACAAAATTGAATTTAAATCCTATTCAAAACTGAAAAAAAAACTGAGAATGAGCTCAGTGTTCTCAGTGCAAAATCCCAATTAATACACAATGTGAATTCAAGCCAACACATAACACACATGATCTAAACTTATTTATACCTACTCGATTAATCATGCTATGACATTATTAAATAGTAAGGATCCAATTGAACTGAAAACAGTGTTAAACATGAGTGTAAATGAAATCAATGTGGCAGGAACAATGTACTGCATCATTATATTTCAACCACTGAAAAACTGGATTCAAACAACCCATCGAAACTCCTCAACAAGAACCTATATTTAGCTAACATGTTAACTATTGTTCAGATTATTAAACATAGCTAAATACATGGTTAATTCATTAAATAAATGAATCTAAGAACAGTGAATCTTACTGATACATCACTGTATCAGCCTAAAGGGGGAAGTCCCCAATCTATCATTCAATTTAACATTTAATAATAAAATTATGGTTGGTAAAGTTTAGTTCACAGTTGTAGGTGTCATTGGGTTACAATCGTGTCCAGAAAATAGGACACGAGGTATCCAAAATCGAGAAGGATACACCCAGGCACATCCACACCTGTGCAGTATCGTGCTGTGAGTACAAGGCACCGTACACGCGACACAGGATACGTGACACTTCGTGCTTGTGTCCGTGTGTTTGCCCCACATAGGGCTACACATTGGACACAACACGAGGTGTCCAAGTGGCTCGTGTCGGGTGCACGAGACACGTATCAGAACGTGTCTCGCCCGCGTGCAGTGCATTGTCTAAATCAGTGCGGGTTGAAAATCTTCCGAACCACCCAATGAAATCCTCTAAAATTTTACGTACATGGTGTCAGTTACTAGGCCTCTGTGTACACCAATTTTCGTGCCCATACGTGCCGTGTCGTGTCCGCTACAGTGCCCGAGCAGCAGGGCACTGTGCGTAGCCTGCTACGTGCGTGTGCGTGTCCAAAATCGACACGAAAAAGACACAAAAATAATCTCAGAATTCACAAACATTGCTACTCATACCTAGATCTAGAGATCCATGAGATTAGAATTCAAAAATACAAAAAATAAATCATTTGTGGCATTTCATCAAGCACATGCATAGACACCTTGATACGTGTCCGATACGGACACCAAACGAAAACGAATTCCATCCAAATTTCGGGGGCACCTAGGGGACTCCAAGATCTAGCCCTACATGCAAAGAAAACTGAAGTTTAAAAATAATTTAAGGGTTTTTACCTATGTGTGCAAAAAGCTTAGAAAAGCTCCAAATGGGGGGATTCTTCCTCTTGATGCCAAAAGCCCCAAATTGTCCCAAAGCTGGGATTAAATTCCACTTTCAGAAAATAGGAGGAAATTAGGTTCTATTGCAGGAAACTAGGATTAAAAAGGAATTCAAATGGATTTTTGGGGATTTTTGGAAGAGGGACAATACCTTTCTTTTTCCAATGTTGAAACGAATGAAAGAAGGAGACAAGCCCTAGAGAATAAGTGTTTATATAGGGTGGAGATCCCTATGGCTAGTCATTTAGGGTTTGGTTAGGGTTAGGGCTTCTAGTTATGGGCCATGGGCCAAGTCTTGATCAAATAAAACATTAAGGCATAAGTCGTTTCATGAAATCATAAACCATGACTTAAATGCACTAAACCAAATCCCCTCATTCTAAAATTAGTTTCTAAAGACTAAATGTAGGTTAACCTAAGTTAGACTAGGATTACCATAGCTAGGGTTAGCTTCTAGGCTAGTTCACTAGGTCTCAACAAGTCAAGTCAACCTAGAATTCACCAATTCAATAAATTACCAAATAATTCAAATAAATCAAAATAACCAAATTACCCCTAGACTAAAATTGATAATTAAATCATCCTAATGACACGGTTAGGCTCTTGGTCATGCAGTCTCTACGGTTTCACTAGCTGTACACCAAAATCACAAGTCATGACTTAAACCATTTTTAAATAGTTTAAAAATAATTAAAAATCACCAAAAATCATAATGTAAGATAAATATCAATAAATAATAATTATAAATACAAAATTTTAAAAATACCCTCATCTGGAAAACTGGGTGTTACAATCCTACCCACCTTATAAAAATTTCGTCCTCGAAATTAAGATGATCGCACCTCTCCTAGGTCAAACCCCAATCAATCAAGTCGAAGCAATACAATCCTACTGGTCATGGTTCTACAGTCTCGAGCAGGGTAGCTACACTATCTAGCAATCACAAGCAATATCCTGGCAGGTACTAAAGAAAATTACACATAGAAGTGGGGAGGAAGAACAAGAAGGTCAAACCTGCTAATCCATCACCTGCAACGTCAGCCTCCTCGGCTGCCATCGCAAAAGCTCCATCCCTCTGGTGCTGAGCTACAGGTGGCCTAGCCCCCTCAAAAGGAGGTGCAATAGGACAATCTATCTTCTGGTGGGCAGCTGACCCACAGAAATAGCAAACCTTCAACTTCTTCCTGTACTGCTCCCAGATGTGTCCCGGCTTCTTGCAGTAGAAACAACTGATCACCTTCGGGTCCTGACCCCGATACTGATGCTGCACCTGCTGAACTCCCACTGGTGCCAGCGTCTGCTGAATCTGCACATGAGGTCTCTTGGCCTGGCCTCCGCTACTGCTGGTACCGTGAGCGTCCCGTCCCCTCCTGAGCCTCAGCTCAAGATCATCCTCAGCCAGTAAAGCTCCCGTCAAAATCTTCTCGAAAGTGGCATCCCTGTTGCCCTTGGTCAAGGACTTGACTTCCTTGACCAGACCCTTCCGAAACCTATGGGCCTTCGCCGCCTCGCTCAATCCCTCTACGAATCTGCTGAGGCGGCCGAACTCCCCAGCGTACTCCTCCACTGACAGGCTCCCCTGAACTAGGCTCTCGAACTGCGACTCCAAGGCTCTGAGCGCTGAATCTGGAAAGAACTTCTTCTTGAAGAAGCCCTTGAACTCCTCCCAAGTTTGTCCAGCTACCCCCACCCTGGGGTTTGACCGATACCAGGTGCGAGCAAGATCTCGCATCCGGCTAGCTGCTGTCTCTATCTGGAGATCTGCCGGTATCCGAGCCAGGCGAAAGATCTCCTCTATATGCTCGATCCACTCGTCAGCATATAAAATCCCCTCTGTCCCCAGGAAGTCTCTGGGGCTCATCTTCTGGAACTGCTCTATCCCCGGTGTCCTCGGCGACTGGATCACTGGTCGAGCTGCGACCGTCGTAAGGGCCAACTCCATGCTCCTGTCCTGTCGGGCCTGCTGTCGGTCCATAAAATGCTAGAAGTAAGCGAACATCTGTGCCGTATCCACGTGTCCTGTAGGCGACGGCTGCTGGAACTGCATCTCTGGGATGACTGGGTCCTGCCCCCGAGCTGGTGGAGGCATACCCTCTACTGCTGCTGCTGCTGCTGAAGCCTCAAAATGAATAGAGGTAGCAGGAGCTGCAGCCTCCTGGCCCTGCTGATCTGGCTGAGAGGTGGCAGTCCCCTCTACAACAACTGCTGCACCAGAGCGATGTGATCGTGTCTCCACCATCCTGGAGACAGATCGAACAAGGAAGTCAATACTGAGCAGGAATCGATATATCAAAAGAGGACAGTTAATTCAAGGAAGGCAAATCAGTACGATATGTAGATGGCATGATTCAAAGCAGAATTTTTCCTAACTGTGATTGAGTGCCTCTCCGGTAAAGCCTATCTCTCAGTCCTATCGCAGGCTCGCAGCAGTACAACTAAGTCGTCGTACTACCACGATATTGCACTAATGCGACTCTCGACCTGCATGGGCAACCACTAAAAATGTGTCACAACCCGCACCTACTGTGAGGGTACGAGTACGTAACAGCGCCCAGCCTACGCCGCAGTGTCGGCGGTAGAACGCTGTTCTAAGTCTCTAACTAACCATCAACTCATACAGTATGTAATGTACTCATCATGATCAACTCCGAACGGAGGACAAGTATAAGATATGGTGTAACTCAATCACAATCAAAGCACGATAAGATAACACCGAATATAACTAAGAAATTAAAGACAACAAAACTACTAATAAAATAACAACAAACTCAACAATCTCAAATACATCTTAAGTCTCAAATCTCTATATACAACTCCAGTTCTAAACAGGAAAACTAAAAACAAGACAAACTAGCTAAACTCCCGATCACTCCTGAGTGTCGGGGCCATAGGTAGCTAAGCCATCTCCTTAGTAAAATGTAGGACATGTGTCCTCAGGGCAATCATTTGTAAAATTTACAGGTCCAGTCAGGACAGGAACGAGCACATCTCATCTAGAAAACCCAAGTAATTGACAGAGAACTATAAAGCAGTTATAGACAGTTGTATTGATGAAAATGGCAGTTTATATTCAGGTGATGGTAAGAAAGACAGATAAAGTGCAAGGAAAGTAAATACTAAACAAGAGAAGAATCATAGCAATGAAGACTGTAAAAATAGAACTAGCTGAACCAGGGTAATATGGTATAAAGTCCAGGCAACAATGTAGACAAGTGTAACTCCAATGTAAGTCCAGTACAGGATGAATCTCATACAAGATGAATCCAGTAAGGGATGATTCCAGTTATAGTGATCAATGATTCCAGGGTGAGTCCAGCCTATACTCTAGCAGTGTGTATAATATCGAGATCGACATGTAAACGGCTGTGGATAATCCGGCACACCTCTCACTGATCAGGCAAGAGATGGCTATCATTCTAGTAGATTCCAGTAGGGGTGATTCCAGTAATGGGGTATGTCTACATGTCTTACTCTAGTATTTCCCCTCCTAGCAAGTGAATCCAGAATTTCGACACAATGATTCAAGATGAGTCCAGCCAAAACATGATGATACCAGTAAATAATTCCAGTAAATGATTCCAGTAAAAGATTCCAGTAAAAAAAGCCGAAAATGATGATACCAGTAATAGAGGCCAGAAAATAAATGTGTGTCGTATACATGAATCCCGAAATATCTACACGTATTGTAACAGAGAATCGCATACAACTAACTAGAACTGAAATACAGTAATTGACAAGTAAATGAGAAAACTATCAGAGAATGTACTCGCCTGGTATCTGAGTGTCCAAGATAAAAGTACTGTCCGAGGAGTGGTGTCTGGCTCCTATTTAGAATAGCACAAGTCATAACATGTCCAGAATGGTAATAAGATGCACTACAATGCATTCTACATGAATCTAAGTTAATCTAGGCCAAAGTCAACTCTTGGTCAACTCTGGTCAACCCTAGAAGTCAAACTAGGTCAACTATGGTCAAACTAGGTCTAACAAGTCTAAATTAGGTCAAACAAGTTATTCTAGGTCTAAACAAGCCCACAAGACCATACAAGCCTAAACCAAGCCTATCAAGTCTATATTAGTCTAATCAAGGCTAAACTAGCCTATACTAGTCTAACAAGTCTAGCTTAGTACTCATACACAATCACAATGTCAAAACCAACATCACACATACACAATTCCTATATACATTTATATCTAATTGAGCATAGATAATCTTATATACATATATAGGCTACATAATATATGCATCACATACTTATATATATATACATATATATATGTATATACCTAGAGTGATAGGTAGAGGGAAAAAAACATGTGAGGGTGTGTGTGTATAGGCAATTATGTATAGAGAGTACAAGAGGGTGTCAATGTAACTAGATACCTGTGTGTGTGTGTATAGGTATTGACAGGAATGTGGGGGTTAGCAAAATGTGACAGGTAAATGACATATGTGTGTGTGTTAGATAGGAAATGCGTGTGAGTGAATGCATGGGCCAACAGTGAAGGGAATTTCAAAAAACAGTGTGTGTACTGGAAATATATAACAGGGGGGTATATGTGAACTGTGTGTGTATGTGTGCTTCAAGAAAACCAAGACAGAAAATAGTATGATATGCCAATTCAGTGTACATGTGTCCTGTATGTGTGTAATCCAGGAGACAATGTGAGACCCTGTGTGTTCTCAGGAATTGTATTTTCAGTGTGTGTGTGTGTGGATGTACAGGAGATATAGGTGTGACAGGTAATTGGGGAACCTGTGTGACAGTTAACCAAGAACCCATACAATCAAGGAGTTCTCAGGTTTCCTATTCCAGTTTGTGTGTAGAACCTAGGTGACAGTGAAACATGTGTGCAGGAATCATATTCAAGAGTGTCTCAGGAATGGAAATAAATGACAGAAAATATATTCTCAGTTTCAAAATTCAGTATCTAATTAGAATGAAAATCAGTCAAACAAATATAATGTTTTAGTTAAACATTGATTTTAAACTCAGGTTTTCAGTTCATATTTCATTCTCATGAATAAATCGACTTAACAGTAGATGTGGAAATCAGTAGCAAATTTCAAACTTGAATCAATGAATCATAACCTCTGTAAACATTGAACTTAAACTTACCACAAAATTGAATTTAAATCCTATTCAAAACTGAAAAAAAAACTGAGAATGAGCTCAGTGTTCTCAGTGCAAAATCCCAATTAATACACAATGTGAATTCAAGCCAACACATAACACACATGATCTAAACTGATTTATACCTACTCGATTAATCATGCTATGACATTATTAAACAGTAAGGATCCAATTGAACTGAAAACAGTGTTAAACATGAGTGTAAATGAAATCAATGTGGCAGGAACAAAGTACTGCATCATTATATTTCAACCACTGAAAAACTGGATTCAAACAACCCATCGAAACTCCTCAACAAGAACCTATATTTAGCTAACATGTTAACTATTGTTCAGATTATTAAACATAGCTAAATACATGGTTAATTCATTAAATAAATGAATCTAAGAACAGTGAATCTCACTGATACATCACTGTATCAGCCTAAAAGGGGAAGTCCCTAATCTATCATTCAATTTAACATTTAATAATGAAATTATGGTTGGTAAAGGTTGGTGCACAGTTGTAGGTGTCATTGGGTTACAATCGTGTCCAGAAAATAGGACACGAGGTGTCCAAAATCGAGAAGGATACACCCAGGCACATCCACACCTGTGCAGTATCGTGCTGTGAGTACAAGGTACCGTACACGCGACACAGGACACGTGACACTTCGTGCTTGTGTTCGTGTGTTTGCCCCACATAGGGCTACACATTGGACACAATACGAGGTGTCCAAGTGGCTCGTGTCAGGTGCACGAGACACGTATCAGAACGTGTCTCGCCCGCGTGCAGTGCAGTGTCTAAATCAGTACGGGTTGAAAATCTTCCGAACCACCCAATGAAATCCTCTAAAATTTTACGTGCATGGTGTCAGTCACTAGGCCTCCGTGTCCACCAATTTTCGTGTCCATACGTGCCGTTTCGTGTCCGCTACAGTGCCCAAGCAGCAGGGCACTGTGTGTAGCCTGCTGCGTACATGTGCGTGTCCAAAACCGACACGAAAAAGACACGAAAATAATCTCAGTATTCACAAATATTGCTACTCATACCTAGATCTAGAGATCCAAGAGATTAGAATTCAAAAATATGAAAAAATAAATCCTTTGTGGCATTTCATCAAGCACATGCATAGACACCTTGATACGTGTCCGATACGGACACCAAACGAAAACGAATTCCATCCAAATTTCGGGGGCACCTAGGGGACTCCTAGATCTAGCCCTACATGGAAAGAAAATTGAAGTTTAAAACAATTTAAGGGTTTTTACCTATGTGTGCAAAAAGCTTGGAAAAGCTCCAAATACGGGGATTCTTCCTCTTGATGCCAAAAGTCCCAAATTGTCCCAAAGCTGGGATTAAATTCCACATTCAGAAAATAGGAGGAAATTAGGTTCTAATGCAAGAAACTAGGATTAAAAAGGAATTCAAATGGATTTTTGGGGATTTTTGGAAGAGGGACAATACCTTTCTTTTTCCAATGTTGAAACGAATGAAAGAAGGAGGCAAGCCCTAGAGAATAAGTATTTATATAGGGTGGGGATCCCTATGGCTGGTCATTTAGGGTTTGGTTAGGGTTAGGGCTTCTAGTTATGGGCCATGGGCCAAGTCTTGATCAAATAAAACATTAAGGCATAAGTCGTTTCATGAAATCATAAACCATGACTTAAATGCAGTAAACCAAATCTCCTCATTCTAAAATTAGTTTCTAAAGACTAAATGTAGGTTAACCTAAGTTAGACTAGGGTTACCATAGCTAGGGTTAGCTTCTAGGCTAGTTCACTAGGTCTCAATAAGTCAAGTCAACCTAGAATTCACCAATTCAATAAATCACCAAATAATTCAAATAAGTCAAAATAACCAAATTACCCCTAGACTAAAAATGATAATTAAATCATCCTAATGACACGGTTAGGCTCTAGGTCATGCAGTCTCTACGGTTTCACTAGCTGCACACCAAAATTACAAGTCATGACTTAAACCATTTTTAAATAGTTTAAAAATAATTAAAAATCACCAAAAATTATAATGTGAAATAAATATCAATAAATAATAATTATAAATACAAAATTTCAAAAATACCCTCATCTGGAAAACTGGATGTTACAAAGAGTACTCGAGACAGGATTAGTCCTCTCAGAGGGATACCAGTATACATCGTTGTGTCACTGAATTTGATCTCTCTATCTTTTGTTATATTTATTTACAGTTTCTTACTTATTTCCATAGTTATCTGTTTATATATTTTTTTAAAATTGGTGATTATTTTCTGCTGCACTCGCACTCACTCTATTCACCCCCTCTAGAGGTGCTCAACAGTCCTACACTTTGTACTTAGACACAATATTATTGCTGAGTATCTAGGTAGGAATTGTAAGATTATGACCGAATGAGGTATTATCCTAGTTAATAATATTTACAAGGGGTAGAGTATTACATTGGGAGGCTGGGAACTGAGTGCGTGCTTGCTCGTAATGCTACTTTCGAATTATGATGTGGTACTCAGTATGGACTTGTTGAGCAGGTACCATGCTAGTATAGATTGTAGAGCAGACAGAGTGTTGTTTAGTCCACCAGGAGAGCCAGAGTTTCAGTTTGTCAGAGGAGCAATGGAGCTGGGAGATAGATTTTGTGGAGCCTTGTTCGCGGGGCAGGAGTTGCCGCATCCATTTATTGCAAATTTCTTGGATGTCTTTCCTGAGAAATTACTGGGGATGCCGTCGGACAGAGATGTTGAGTTCTCGATAAACTTGATGCCGGACGCTGAGCCTATTTCTCAGCATGTCTATCGAGTCAACAACAGCGAGTTGGCAGAGCTGAAGAAGCAAGTCGACGAGCTGCAGGACAAGGGCTTTATCAGATCCAGTTCCTCACCTTGGGGCACGCCAATTATGTTTGTCCCGAAGAAGGACAGTACGGTACGGATGTGTATCGACTACCGAGCGCTCAACAACCTCACTATCAAGAACAGGTATCCATTGCCCAGGATTGATGACTTGTTTGATCAGTTGAGCGGCGCGAGGGTGTTCTCCAAGATAGATTTACGATATGGGTACCATCAGTTGAAGGTGAAGCGGGATGACATTCTGAAGACTACTTTTCGTATCCGTTATGGCCAGTATGAGTTTACCGTCATGCCGTTTGGGTTGACTAATGCCCCGACGGTATTCATGAACTTGATGAATAAGTTATTCTATCCATACCTTGACAAGTTCGTGGTGGTCTTCGTTGATGATATTATCATCTATTCGAAGATGCCTGAGGAGCACGAGGAGCATCTACGGATTGTGCTGGAGACTCTGAGGAAGGAGCAGCTGTATCAGAAGCTATCGAAGTACGAGTTCTTCTTGGACCGAGTGGAGTTCCTGGGCTATGTTGTATCTGGTGATGGGATTTCAATAGATCAGAAGAAGATTGCAGCGGTATAGTCTTGGTCAACACCCAATTTAGTTTTCGAGATTCGGAGCTTTCTGGGATTGGTAGGCTACTATCGGATGTTTGTGCAGGACTTCTCTCAAATAGCAGAGCCGATGACTAGACTCACCAGAAAGGATGTAGAGTTCGTCTGGACTGATGAGTGGCAGGCTGCTTTTGAGGAGCTGAAGAAGAGGTTGATGTCGGCTCCTATTTTGACGTTGCCATCTGGGTCCGGAGGATTCACGATCTATAGTGATGCTTCGGATAAGGGTTTGGGTTGCGTTCTTCAGCAACATGGAAAGGTAATTGCTTATGTATCTAGGCAGTTACGGCCACATGAGAAGAACTACCTGGCTCATGATTTCGAGTTGGCAGCAGTCATTTTTGCCTTAAAGCTGTGGAAATACTATTTGTACGGAGAGCGTGTGGAGATTTTTACTGGCCACAATAGCTTGAATTACGTGTTTACGCAGAAGGAACTGAACATGAGACAGAGGCGATAGTTAGAGCTGATGAAAGATTTTGATATATCCTTATAGTACCATCCGGGGAAGGCTAACGTGGTTTTAGATGCTTGAGAAGGTATCCAGTGGCCATGTATTTGATGATGGATCATCACCTTCTGGCAGATCTGGAGAGCTTGGGTATTGAGGTGATAGTTCCTGGGTTTGAAGAGCATATGTAGGTCTTCAGGTGCAGTCACAGCTGATGGACAGAGTCAGAGCAGCTCAGTTTGAGGATGAGGCTCTGGAGGTCATCAGGTAGCAGGTCTGGACAGGATTATTGGATGAGTTCTCTATAGCGGGAGATGGGTCGTTGAGGCATGGTACCAGATTATGCGTACCGAACGGAGGACTTCGGGAGAAGGTTCTTTAGGAGGTGCATCGTTCTCAGTACTCTATGCATCCTGGTGCCAAAAAAATATACAGAGACTTGAGACAGCATGTTTGGTGGTATGGCATAAAATGCGAGATGGCTCAGTTCGTTTCTAGATGCTTGGTGTGCCAGCAGGTGAAAGCCGAGAGGCAGAGGCCAGGTTGTCTACTACAGTCACTATCCATTCCAGAGTGGAAGTGGGAGCATATCACTATGGACTTTGTGTCTGCACTTCCGCGTTCTGCAGGAGGGAAGGATGCGATTTGGGTCATTGTTGATCGATTGACCAAATCGGCCCACTTTTTGCCTTTCAAGGTGGGTTTGTCTACGGAGAGGCTAGCCGAGATGTATGTGCAGTAGACAGTCTGATTGTACGGGATTCCAGTGAACATAGTCTCAGATTAGGATAGCCGATTCACTTCCCACTTCTAGAGGGGTTTGCAGTTTATCTTGGGCACATCGCTTAAGTTCAGTACCGTATACCACCCCCAAACAGACGGACAGTCGGAGAGGACGATTCAGACCCTCGAGGATATGTTTCCTACCAGTATCTTGGACTTCAGGGGATCTTTGGAGGACCATATTCACTTGGTAGAGTTTGCTTACAACAACACCTACCAAGCTAGTATAGAGATATCACCTTTTGAGGCTCTATACGGACGGGGGTGCCGTACTCCCTTGTCTTGGGATGATGTCGGTGAGAGGATTTTGCTTGGCCCTGAGATGGTAGTGGATGCTGTAGAGAAGGTCAAGATTATCAGAGATAGACTTCGGGTGGTGCAGGACAGGCAGCGGCATTGAGCCGATATCCACCGGAGACCGTTGGAGTTTGAGGTATAGTTTAGATTTTTCTAGTACTTGAGTCTGATTGTGATTGTTTTAGGTCAAGCCTTAAGTCTTGTGTTTTTGTTCTAGGTTGGTGATCTTGTGTTTCTGTAAATTTCTCCGACGCGTGGCACGATTCGTTTTGGTGCACGTAATGGCCAAGTAGCCAAGATCATGTCTGCCCCAAATGCCTGCACTAGCATGAAGCCCTCACTTATCAAACACTAATACTAACTGAAAACTCTAACGAACTCTTAGATATGAAGCTAACTGAGACTCTAAAATAGGAAACTAATTGATACTCTACAGGAAACTAACTGATACTAACTGATACTCTCTGAAACATGCCAAGTCCTCACTTCTAGTCAATGCCATAGGGAATGGGGCAATGGAACACAGGCTTATGGCCAATGTGTGTCACTCCCACTTTTCATAAATAGGGGTAAAATGGTTATTTTGTATTTTTTGGTATTTTAGAATTATTTATTTATTTATAATGTTATTTGGGGATTATTTAAGTCGGGTTGGAATTGTTAGTTGAGTGTGCTCATTCCATCTTGACTGGATATGTTGAAAAAATATTATAGATGATGGTGAGGAGGATTTTTGTACCTACTACAGTCTGGATGACGTAGTGGGCATAGACTTGGAGATCCCGGTTCAGCAGGGCTTAGCTCCGTCCGACGAGCCTCTAGCTTTAGTTTAATTATAGTAGATTTTGGACTGGACCTTGTCTCCAGCTTGCTACTTATGCTTATGTTATTAGGATTTGTATAACTATATTACTTTGTGACTCTCTTTCTCTCTGTTGAGCTGGATATTGCACTTTGTGATTTATATCTATCTTGATTTCGTGCCATGATTCTTCCTACTAGATTATGATTGAGTTTATCAGTATTTTATTTTATATCCTCCGTGCGGAGATGACAGGTTATTATATACTGTTGTTAGCTAGCAGACCTATAGCGTTCTACGCCATTTTTACGGAGTAGGATGGGCACTGTTACGTACTTGTGCCCCTACCTAGGTGCGGGTCGTGATAATGTGGCACTGGCCAACATGGCTAAGAGCCAAAAGGAGTGTCTGTTCCTACTCAAATGGGTATGGAAGACCCCGATACAGGGCCTGCACACTCTGTCCTACCTGGATACTGCACCCGAAAGCCAGGACAATGCTGCTGCTGTTGCTGTAATTTGTACTAAGTGCAGGCAATGGCCATGTGACCTGCACTAGCCACACTCCCTGCTGTAGGAACTAACATGTGCCAAGTCACTGACCACTGATACACTCCTCTAATTCTCTGACATCTGAAATACTCACTGAAGACGTAGTTGTAGTTGCGAGCGCAAGTCCTCTGTATGCCTTGAGGTGGAGAATATATGGCCATAGTCGTAGTTGATTCTTTAAGCATATGTGTGCTTCTTGGTCAATCCGGTGACGTACTGTAGAGTTTTGATACAGTGGTAAAAATATAAAATATATGGTCGTGTCCGATCCTACTTGGTCGTGTTAAGAGTAAGTGTCCTAGTGTATATTGTCGCCCATATTAATGGAGTTTGAATCCAAAGTTGTCCACATGTCTTCTAAGTTTGAAATCATGTCTTCGTGCTATTAGTTTTGCAAGCCTTTGAACGATGTGCATAGAGGGTGTACAACAGTTCCTGTAGTTTGCCAAGGCGTTTCCTCAGTACATGGACGGTAACAAAATTAAGTGTCCGTGTGTGAGATGTCACAACTTAAAATATCATCCAGAAGTGGAAGTCATATATCATTTATACTCAAAGGGTTTTACGCCGAAATACTATCAGTAGAGCGTGCACGGAGAACTTTTGTCTTTAGTATCAGAGTATGAGCCTTATGTGGATGTCCACAACTACGCTGCTTACGACGATGGGTTGGTGAACATGATTTTTGACGCGACGGGACCTAATTTCGATCCGGACAATCATGATGCACCTGAGGAGGCCCGAACGCCGATGCTGCAAAGTTCATGGAGTTGCTTGAGAATGCAAAGACTCTATTATATCCTGGTTGTGAGGATCATTCACCGTTGGAGGTGGTTACAAGATTGTTGAGCATCAATTCTGATTTTAATATGTCACAAGATTGCTACAACCGACTTATGTAGTTGATTATAGAAATATTGCCTGAGGTTGCTAAGTTGCCTAAAGACTTTTACTGATCTAAGAGGATGGTAAGATCGCTCTGGATGGGATATAAAAAAATTGATGCATGTCGCAACGGGTGCATGTTGTACTACAAAAACGACAAGGATGAAGACACATGCAGATTTTGTGGTACTGATCACTACAAGGGCAATGGTAGAGAAAAGTTTGTCGGTGCAAGGAAGCCTACCGATTCGAAGCACTACTTGCCGTTGACTTCGTGGTTGCAGCGGTTGTTTATGGTGAAGGAAACTACAGAAAACTTGAGTTGGCATAAGCGGGAACAGATTGAAGGTGTGTTGGATCACCCATCTGATGGAGAAGCATGGAAGCACTTTGATCGAGAGTATCCAGATTTTTCTTCTAATCCGTTTAATGTCAGATTGGGTCTCTGCTCCGACGGTTTTACCCCATTCAGACTTTCGGGATCCCAGTATTTGTGTTGGCCTGTGATCGTCACTCCGTACAACCTACCACCTTGGATGTGCATGAAGACTCCGTATATGTTCCTCACCATTATTATCCCATGTCCGAACAATCTGAAAAGAAACATCGATGTGTATTTACAGTCATTGATTAATGAGTTGAATCAACTGTGGGAAGTAGGTTCCAACACGTACGATATTTCTAGAAAATAAAAATTTCAGATGCGGGCAGTACTTATGTGGACCATCAACGACTTTCCGGCCTATGGAATGTTATCTGGATGGAGCACGCATGATCGTATTTCATATCCGTATTGCATGGACCGTACTAAGGCTTTCCATTTGAAACACGAAGGCAAACAGTGCTTCTTCGATTGTCACCGACAATTCCTGTCGAAGGATCATCCGTACCGGAGGAACAGGAATGCTTTTCATACTGGCATTGTGGAGAAGGCTAATCCACCACCAAGGTGGCCCGGATATACGATATAGGAAAAGGTAAAAGATTTACCAAGAGCTATTGAAGAACCTGCTAAGGGCTACAAGTGTGACGAATTTGGTCGCACTCATAACTGGATGAAGAGGAGTATATTCTGGGATTTTCTATATTGGAGCACCAATCTGATTAGACATAACCTTGATGTCATGCATATCGAGAAGAATGTATTTGAAAACATAATTAATACTGTAATGGACGTAAAAGGAAAGACGAAAGATAATCCAAAGGCTAGATTGGACTTGGAAGAAATATGTAGACGTCCTACATTGCATTTCATAGAGGAGGAGAATGGAAAGTTGAAGCAGCCTAAGGTAATTTTCTTACTGGAAAAGGAGGATAAAGTGAGACTTTGTAGGAGGATTCAAGGTCTGAAATTTCTAGACGGGTATGTTTCGAACTTGAGAAGATGCGTCGACCTCAAGGAGAACAAACTGACAGGTATGAAGAGCCTTGATTGTCACGTATTCATGGAAAGGTTAATTCTGATTGCATTTTGGGAATTCTTACCCATGTTGTTTGGGATCCATTGACCGAGCTTAGCATATTCTTCAGAGATCTTTGTTCTACTAAGTTGCTCATCGATCGTCTAGAAAAGCAGGAGAACGATATTGCGGTAACACTGTACAAGCTCAAGAAGATATTTTCTCCTGGATTCTTCGAATCCATGGAGCATTTGCCAATTTATCTTTCCTATGAGGCACGTGTTGGTCGGCTCGTCGGTTATCTGTGGATGTACCCGTTTGAGCGGCATTTGAACCACCTAAAGAGGAAGGTAAAAAATAAGGCTCGGGTCGAGGGTTCTATTTGTGAAGCCTATATTCTCGAGGAGTTTACAAACTTCTACTCGACGTATTTCAAACTTCATGTAGCTACGAATAGAATGAAGGCTCCGAGAAACGACGACGGTTATCAAGAATCTGTTGATGGAATACTGAAAGTATTCAATACATCCGAAAAGCCTTCGGAGGAAATAAAGAAGAAATATTTGAATGACGAAGAGCTAAGGACTGCTTAGTTGTATATATTACTCAATTGCGACGAGGATGAAGTGGAGAAGCTAGAGGGATAAGTAATTAATGATAACTTTATGTCATCTCAATGTAATAGTATAAGCTAATGTTATTGTACTAATCGGCGGTTGCTTCGTTGTTTTTCAGCACATATAATGATGAGTTGAGGTCGGTTAGACCCTACCTAATAGATGAAGCATTAGAACAAGAAATGAGATGTCATTTTCCTTCTTGGTTGAGCGAATATGTAAGCAGCTCGGTAATTACTGGTCTCTTATAATGCAACTGCGTACTAAATAACTTACTATCTCTTCTTTGGTATTCAGGTCGATCGTCTAATTTCACCCGAGATTGAATTAATTAGAACTCTTGCCAAGGGACCAATTATTGCCATTAAAATATGGCCAAGTTACTGTGTGAATGACTTTAGGTTCAAGTTGACAAATGCTCCGATCATAGACGGCTTCCTGGATCTTGATTCCACGAAAAATAGTTGTTTCTATATCGTATCAAATCTTCGAACTACAAAGATGTCGATCCAGGAAATCATTTCTTTGGCAACTTGCGAGTGATTGTGGAGTTGACATATAATGATGGAAGAGAACCTGGAAAGATCGTGTTGTTCAAGTGTGAATGGTTCGATCCGATTGAAAATCAAGATTGGAAAATTGACAAGCATGGTCTTGTGGATATAAACTACAAGAGTAGATATCAAGGCTACAAACCATTTGTCCTATCAACTCAGGCTCAGCTCATGTACTTCACAGCTTATCCGAGACGGGGAGCAACGAAGTCTGAC
Organism: Iris pallida; assembly: GCA_029216955.1. Taxonomy (NCBI): domain Eukaryota; kingdom Viridiplantae; phylum Streptophyta; class Magnoliopsida; order Asparagales; family Iridaceae; genus Iris; species Iris pallida. The sequence goes on along the minus strand of JANAVB010005599.1, from coordinate 26,867,487 downwards.
TGGTGGATAGTATGCAAGACTAAAGCTAGAGATACTTTTGATATTGACGAAAAAGCTTATCAGGAGGACGAGCTACCTCTTGTAACCATTATTGTTGATGTGGACTCCACGAAAGTTACGCATTACACGACTAATGTAGCAGATGTAGAATTATCCGAAAAGGAAGGTGAAGCCGACGAAGGCGAAGATGAAAGTGAAGATGAGGAGGAAGAGGAAGATGAGGTCGAGGAAGACGAACAAGATGAATATTCTGAAGATGATTGAGAGAGATGTACTTTCATTTTCTTATATGTAGAGTTGGTTATTATCTAGTCTTGGTAACTATCTGGACTTAGATTTTCTTGTAGAATATACTATCTGGACTTAGATGTTGTCTTGGTTATTATCTTGTATCATCATATGTTATCTTGGTTATTATCTTATCTTTGTTGTACTTTGTCACGCCCCAGAACCAGAATATTGGAGAGCGGGGGTAGACATAGCCAGCTACATATATGAAATGGAATCCATCTCACTATACGGTCACGGCTGTCTAGATACATGAGGGTTTAACTACAAGCCAGCAGTCTCCTAAGGTCATGAACAAGCCTATTGTCTCAATCACAAGCAAGCAGTAGTAATTACAAGATGTCGGAGCACCAAATATATAATAGCAAGGCATCCCATACATTACATATTGGATGACCATGAAGCTAGTCGTACAAAATGCCAGGACTAGCAAGAGTTCAGTCATACATGATCAACCCTAGGATCTGTCAATCATGTTACAGCCCGTAGGCAGACAGTAAATAAAGATGCAATCGAGCTAACACGTGCTCGCCGGCTAAACGCCTCAAAAGAATAATTTTTACAAATAAGTGGGAGGACAAAAAAAACCCACTCGTTGCCAGGGTTCCATCTAGTGGTCACCATCTGGCTGGAAGATCGGTGGATCCTCTGGAGCTGCTCCGATATCTGGCCACACAAAACCAGCTGGGTCAGACCCCAGAAAGAGCAAGTGCCACAAAGGAGGCTTCACTTAGAAACTAAAACCAGCATATAGTAAGGAACATTAAAGTTAAATTATCAGAAATAACAACAATAATTGAGTACGAGGAAACCATTCAAGTAGCCAGACTACAACCCTTAAACCAAACAAGGACCGGGGTTGCAATCCTTCACCTGAATGGAAATCCGTCTCAAATACTATGGATAAGGTAATAAGACAATAAACGAAGAGAAGACACAGAACTGCTCCGGGAGCCAGGTTACAACCCTTAAACCAAACAAGGACTGGGGTTGTAACCCTTCGCCTGAACAGAACTGGACTCCTGATCTTTATTGTTAATGCCATTATAGATAATCATGTTGCTGAAGTAAGATAGAACATGACAAACATGGCACGGGGTACAAATAAGACAATAACCGAAGGGAAGACACAGAACTGCTCCGGGAGCCAGGTTACAACCCTTAAACCAAACAAGGACCGGGGTTGTAACCCTTCGCCTGAACAGAACTGGTCCTCCGATCGTTATTGTTAAGGCAAGCATCAATAATCGTGTCTTGTCACGATCTTGCACAGGATCAGGATAAGACTAAGCTGGAATAACTTCATCCAATCAATCACGGCCAATCAAAAGTACGGCTTGATACTTTAACTAGCTAGGGTTATCACAGGCCTAGTTACTAACAAGATGCAATGAGATTATTTCAACAGCCACAAGCCCTGCAGACTATCCAAGTTATCCAGGTCGAATATCCATTTATGAAGGATGCACCACATGACTGTGTGCTGGAAGTGTGCCCTACTCGTCGGTAGGCTACAAGTCCACTTAATGCGCCCAGATAACGGGATTACCTGTAGCTGGGAATCTCTTCATGTCTACTGAATTATTCTAGTTTATTACTCTTAGTTAATTACAGTAGGTATCCCTGACCGTGGTATTCAGGGATCCCATCCTAGACATGATGTAAGACAATACTGGTTTATTGTGCAAACGCAATCATCCACGGTGTCCAGGTTAGTCATTCTTGTCAGGTCATATCACGTTAGCCGTCGCAACAGCAATTCGAGATAATCATGTCAGGTATGCTTGTCCTGCCATGCCGTGTTCAATTATTATTAACAAACCTATTAAATAAATTCATGATTATCACGTTCATGACAAAAGGCGTAAGGATATAAAATGGGCGTAAAATATCTAATAAAATATCAATATACAGGGCTATAGAAGAGCCAAGCTTAAGAAAAATAAAACCAAAGTGACATGCTGACATAAGACCAAGTCAGCCAAGGCCATACGCTCAGTACAAAAGTCATACGCTCAGGTCAGGCTATGCTCAAGTCAAGCTACGCTCAGGTAAGCCTACGCTCAGGTAAGCCTACGCTCAGGTAAGCGTACGCTCAGGTAAGCCTACGCTCACAAAGGGCAGCGTATGAGGTCCATACGACCCCTTGTCACACAAGTGAGCGTATGCAAGACATACGCTCCAAAAAGGCAGCATATGAACTTCATACGACTCCTTGTCACACAAACGAGCGTATGCGAGTCATACGCCTCCAAAAGGCAGCGTATGGACTCCATACGACTCATGGCTATCCAAGTGAGCGTATGCAAGTCATACGCTCCAAAAAGGCAGCGTATGGACTCCATACGACTCCTTGTCAAGCAAACGAGCGTATGCAAGTCATACGCTTCCTAAAGGCAGCGTATGGGGTCTACTGCGCTGCACTAAAGAGCGCACACAGCTCAGTGACGCAAGCTAAAAAGCTCGCGCACTGCTCACTGTCTTCTCCAAACAGCAGGAACTCCATGGTTGAACCCTAAGCTTCCATAGTCCATAACTTGGTCAAAACAAGTCGAAATCCAAATTTCCAAAGGTCAAAATTGGGTAGAAGGAAATTCTCTACCACATGGAAACATCAAAACTTAAAAACAAGGGAATTTAATAGATCAAAACCATGAAAATCTAAAAATGACTAAATTCTAGATTTACAAAAATCCAAGCTTCAAAATAGAAAATGACAAGTTCTAATGTGGATTAGAAAGTTGCAAAGAAGAGGTTAGAACAATAAAAATGGTGGGTTTCTTCATGAAGCAAGATTGCACTTGCCTAGGCTAGGGTTTTCTTGGTTTGTGGTGGAGAGTAATAAAGAAGAAAGGAAATAATGAGGAGAGAGAATGGGAAGAGGTTAATAAATGGGGTTGGTTGTGGTAGGTAGGGGGTTCACCCTTGGTTCATGATGAACCAAGGCTAATCAAGCCTAGCCGAACCAATCCAAGCCAACCCAAACCAAGATGAACCATGGCCAATACGAGATAAAATACGTACACGTATTCTTAAATACGTAATACGAACAACAGGCATTACAACTCTACCCACCTTAAAAGAATTCCGTCCTCGGAATTTAATTAAGATGTTAGAGAGACTAGAACAAGCTATACTAATTACATACAAACTATAACTAGGCAAGCAATCACTCATTCAAGCAAGGAATCGGAGACATGAGGCATAAGGAAGACATTATACCTCATGAGTCAAACAAGTCGGGATTCCGCGATCGGATATCTTCCTCACGCTCCCACGTTGACTCTCCCAAAGAGTGATGACCCCAAGCAACTCGGACTAACTTGATAGTCTTGTTCTTGAGGATCTTCTCTCTCCGGTCCAATATAGACACGGGCCTCTCTTCATACGAAAGGTTGGTACCAACAACCAATTCCGAATGATCCAGGATGTGGCTCGGGTCCGGAATATACCGTCGTAATTGGGATACATGAAACACGTCATGCACCTCGCTTAGCGACGACGGAAGAGCGAGACGATAGGATACATCTCCTACTCGCTCTAAGATATCGAACGGCCCTATATACCTAGGACTAAGCTTTCCTCGTACGCCGAAACGAATGACGCCACGGTTGGGCGAAATCCTCAGGAATACATGATCGCCGACCGAAAACTCGAGAGGGCGCCGATGAAAATCGGCCCAATGACGCTGGCGATCTTGGGCAACTCGAAGATGATCTCTGACCCTTCTGACCACTTCAATGGTCTGAGCAATCAATTCTGGACCAAGCATCTGTCTTTCTCCAACATCATCCCAGGATAGCGGGGATCTGCACTTCCTGCCATACAGCGCCTCGAACGGGGCCATCTGGATACTGGCCTGGAAACTATTGTTGTACGAGAATTTCACCAGGTGCAAGTGATCTTCCCATGAACCACCAAAGTCAAGTGTGCAAGACCGCAACATGTCTTCAAGAGTCTGGATCGTGCGCTCTGACTGACCATCTGTCTGCGGATGATATGCTGAACTGAACTGGAGATGAGTCCCTAAACTCGCCTGCAGGCTACGCCAAAAGTGCGATATAAATCTGGAATCTCGGTCCGAGGTGATGCTAACTGGCACACCGTACAATCTGACAATCTGTCTAAGATACATCGCCGTTAGCTGAGCCGTCGACTGACCAACTCTGAATGGAAGAAAGTGAGCCACTTTCGTGAGCCGGTCAACTATAACCCAAATAGCATCTCTACCAGCTGGGGATCTAGGTAATCCAGTCACGAAATCCATGGTCACATGCTCCCACTTCCACTCTGGAATCGGCAAGGGCTGAAGCAGTCCTGCTGGTCTCTGATGTTCAGCTTTAACTTGTTGGCAAACCAAACACCGAGAGACAAACCGAGCTATCTCCTGCTTCATGCCATTCCACCAGAAATGCTGCCGGATATTACGGTACATCTTCGTACTGCCCGGATGGATAGAATACTGCGAACTATAAGCTTCTGCCATGACCTCCTGCCGGATATCTCCGTTGGGTACACAAAGACGCTTACCATGTCAAAGTGTACCATCCTCATGAACGCATAACTCTGGTCTTCGTTCCGCCTCACACTCTGCTCTGAGTCGCTGTAGCTTGGAATCTGCCGACTGCGCCATCCGGATCCTCTCGACTATAGTGGACTGAACTTGCATACTGGCCATCAAGGACACACTGGAAGGGAGAACAACTTCAATATCCATTTTCTAAAGATCTGCTAACAGCTCTGGTTGCGCTGTTAGAAAATAAGCTCCCGCTCTCCTGCTCAATGCATCCGCAATAACATTGGCCTTTCCAGGATGATACTGCAGGTTGACATCATAATCCACAAGTAGCTCCAGCCATCTCCTCTGACGCATGTTAAAATCTTTCTGGGTGAAAACATATTTCAGGCTCTTATGGTCGGTGAAGATCTCCACCCTATCTCCATACAAATAATACCTCCACAACTTGAGTGCAAACACCACTGCTACCAGCTCCAAGTCATGGGTTGGGTAATTCCTCTCATGACCACGAAGTTGCCGTGATGCATAAGCTATTACCTTCCCATGCTGTATCAGAACACATCCTAAACCTCTGCCTGAAGCGTCACAGTATACCGAAAATCCTCCGGTCCCATCAGGAAGCGTGAGAATAGGAGCCGTCATTAAGCCTCGCTTCAACTTCTCAAAAGATTTCTGGCACTCTGCTGTCCAAGCAAACTGTACATCCTTGCAGGTCAACTGCGTCAGCGGCGCTGAGAACCGAGCGAAGTCCGAAACAAATCGCCGGTAGTAGCCGGCCAATCCAAGAAAACTACGAACCTCTGCAACTGTGCTGGGCACCGGCCATGACTCAATGACCATGATCTTATGGGGATCCACTTCTACTCCTCCTCTGGTGATGATATGACCCAAGTACGAAATGCGATCGAGCCAGAACTCGCATTTACTGAACTTGGCATATAACTGGTGCTCCCTGAGTATCTGAAGAACAACCCTGAGATGCTGCTCATGCTATGCCTCATTCTTGCTGTAGACCAGAATGTCGTCTAGGAATACGATCACAAACTGATCCAAGTAAGGCATGAAAATGCGATTCATGAGGTCCATAAATACTGTCGGTGCATTGGTTGCTCCAAATGGCATAACAAGGAACTCCCAATGCCCGTATCTCGATCTGAAAGCTGTCTTCGGGATGTCCTGCTCTCTGACTCTGATCTGATGATATCCTGAGCGCAAGTCAATCTTCGAGAATACAGCTGCCCCTTTAAGTTGATCAAATAAATCATCTATCCTCGGGAGAGGGTATCTGTTCTTGATTGTCACTGAGTTTAAGGTACGATAATCTACACATAATCTGGACGTACCATCCTTCTTTTTCACAAGAAGCATCGGGGCTCCCCAAGGTGATCTACTAGCACGAATAAATCCCTTGGTTCTAAGCTCTTCAATCATCTTATACAAGATCTCCAACTCTGATGGCGCCATCCTGTAGACTCTCTCTGACACCGAGGCTGTCCCGGGAATCAAGTCTATGGTGAACTCAATCTTCCGCTCTGGCGGCATACCTGTAAGCTCTTCTGGAAAAACATCTGGGAACTCATCCACTATCTTGGGCAATTGAACTGCTGCTACTGCCATCCGCAATACTGGAGGAGAAGGCTCAACCTCGCCTCGAGAGAAAGAAAACTCCGGCTCTCCTAGAATGCTAAAAACAACCCTGCCAATGTGGTAGTCTATCCTAGCATACTGGTCCCTCAACCAATCCATCCCTAAGACTATATTATAATCGGCCATCGGGAATTCTATCAATCTAGCGGGAAACTCTCTACTGCTAACTACGATTCGACACGAGGAAAATACTCTATCGACTCCCACAAGTCCGTTACCAGTGAGTATATTGAGCCTTACTGATCACGACTCGGGCTCCAATCCTATCCGTGTCGCGAATCGTGCAGACATAAATGAATGTGATGCACCAGAATCAAATAAAGCTGAAGCTGGAAAGGTGTTGACGAGAATAGTACCTGCCACTACCTCACCTGGTGTTACTCCTTCTTCTCCCTTGGTCAAGGCCAGCACTTGACCATGTCCTCTAGGGGCAGGTCCCCTCTGCAAAAAATTCCTCTGCCTGCTCTGGATCAGGGCTTGGGCCTGAGCATACTGCCGCGGTCTCTACTGCTGGAATGCCTGGGCCTGCGTCAGCAATGGCCTCGGGAGCGGGTACTGCAACTGCTGCTGCTGTTGGACTGGCGCTGGTCCTCTAACTGAAGGACCAGAGAAGGCTGATGAACTCCCCCTGTTCGGACAGTTCCTAACCCTGTGGTCCGGGGCACCACAAACCAAGCACAATCCCTGTGCTCTGCGACACTCTGACACCATATGCCCTGGCTTCCCGCAGTGTGAACATCCCTCTGTGGAAGACTGCTTCTGCTTCTGTTGCTGAGGGTGAGTCGGGGTAGAATAATGAACCGACGTCACCGAGGCCGCCCGCCTCGGAGTTCCAATAGTTAAACCTCTAGCTGCCGGGACTGGAGCTGATGATTGGTGCATCTGACTGTGGGACCGCTTCCTACCTCCGGTCCTATCCACGATCCGCTGGGAGGTTACTCATGCCTCCTAGCCGCCCTCAATACTGCATCGAACGTCTGGTGTTCGAACTGCTCAACTGCTAGTAAAATCTTCAAATGCAGCCCCTACTAGAACCGCTGGACCCTATCAAACTCGGTTGCCACCAAGGTGGAGGCAAACCTACTGAGTCTAGAAAACTCAGATGTATAACCATCGACTGTTCTGCCTCCTTGCTTCAGGTTGGTAAACCTCATCTGCAAGTTATACCGAGCCACAGCATCAAAATACTTCGTCTGGAATCTCTCTTTGAACACTGCCCAAGCAATGGGTGCCACTAATCCCTCGGCCTGTGCCGCCCACCAACTGCGGGCAAGATCTAACAACTGCAGGCGCACTACGGCCACCTTCTCGTTTTCTGGAGTCCTGGCTGCTTCTAGAATCACTTCGGTAACATGAAGCCAAGCATCCGCGGTGATCGCATCTTCGCTGCCGTCGAAGAATGGAGGGTTCAGGCGCTTGAAGCTGTTGGCCGCGCTGTTACCCTGATGACCACCCCGGGTCAAAGCATCCGTCACTGCCTGGTGCAAGGCATCTCCATGCCGGTCTTGGGAAGCTATCAAGGTCCTGACGAGTCCTACCAAAGTGCCGTCATCATGTTCTACTGGTTGAACTGGCTGGACTGGTGGCTCTCCGCCAGAAGGCACGACTCTAGAGGCTACTTCGGAATGCTGGGCTTGATCTCCAGGTTGCTGCTGGTCCGCGGGAGGTGCTCCGCCTTGCTGGTCAGTAGGACCACGAACAATGCCGCTGAAGAAGACGACATAGGGAACAATAAGGAAGGACCAGGACAGATCAACGATACAAGCATATGATCAGGACAAGAATCCAGGGATTCAGAAGATACGAGCAGAGATCAAGGACGAATACTGATTGAGACATCTATTCGGTAAACCCTCATATATCTTGATTTACAAGACCTGCATGGGCCACCACTTAAACCATGTCACGCCCCAGAACCAGAATATTGGAGAGCGGGGGCAGACATAGCCAGCTACGTATATAAAATGGAATCCATCTCACTATACGGTCACGGCTGTCTAGATACATGAGGGTTTAACTACAAGCCAGCAGTCTCCTAAGCTCATGAACAAGCCTATTGTCTCAATCACAAGCAAGCAGTAGTAATTACAAGATGTCAGAGCACCAAATATATAATAGCAAGGCGTCCCATACATTACATATTGGATGATCATGAAGCTAGTCGTACAAAATGCCAGGACTAGCAAGAGTTCAGTCATACATGATCAACCCTAGGATCTGTCAATCATGTTACAGCCCGTAGGCAGACAGTAAATAAAGATGCAATCGAGCTAACACGTGCTCGCCGGCTAAACGCCTCAAAAGAATAATTTTTATAAATAAGTGGGAGGACAAAAAGAAACCCACTCGTTGCCAGGGTTCCGTCTAGTGGTCACCATCTGGCTGAAAGATCGGTGGATCCTCTGGAGCTGCTCCGATATCTGGCCACACAAAACCAGCTGGGTCAGACCCCAGAAAGAGCAAGTGCCACAAAGGAGGCTTCACTTAGAAACTAAAACCAGCATATAGTAAGGAACATTAAAGTTAAACTATCAGAAATAACAACAATAATTGAGTACGAGGAAACCATTCAAGTAGCCAGACTACAACCCTTAAACCAAACAAGGACCGGGGTTACAATCCTTCACATGAATGGAAATCCGTCTCAAATACTATGGATAAGGTAATAAGACAATAAACGAAGAGAAGACACAGAACTGCTCCGGGAGCCAGGTTACAACCCTTAAACCAAATAAGGACCGGGGTTGTAACCCTTCGCCTGAACAGAACTGGACTCCTGATCTTTATTGTTAAGGCCATTATAGATAATCATGTTACTGAAGTAAGATAGAACATGACAAGCATGGCACGGGGTACAAATAAGACAATAACCGAAGGGAAGACACAGAACTGCTCCGGGAGCCAGGTTACAACCCTTAAACCAAACAAGGACCGGGGTTGTAACCCTTCGCCTGAACAGAACTGGTCCCCCGATCGTTATTGTTAAGGCAAGCATCAATAATCGTGTCTTGTCACGATCTTGCATAGGATCAGGATAAGACTAAGCTGGAATAACTTCATCCAATCAATCACGGCCAATCAAAAGTACGGTTTGATACTTTAACTAGCTAGGGTTATCACAGGCCTAGTTACTACCAAGATGCAATGAAATTATTTCAACAGCCACAAGCCCTGCAAACCATCCAAGTTATCCAGGTCGAATGTCCATTTATGAAGGATGCACCATATGACTGTGTGCTGGAAGTGTGCCCTACTCGTCGGTAGGCTACAAGTCCACTTAATGCGCCCAGATAACGGGATTGCCTGTAGCTAGGAATCTCTTTATGTCTACTGAATTATTTTAGTTTATTACTCTTAGTTAATTACAGTAGGTATCCCTGACCGTGGTACTCAGGGATCCCATCCTAGACATGATGTAAGACAATACTGGTTTATTGTGCAAACGCAATCATCCACGGTGTCCAAGTTACTCATTCTTGTCAGGCCATGTCACATTAGCCGTCGCAACAGCAATTCGAGATAATCATGTCAGGTATGCTTGTCCTGCCATGCCGTGTTCAATTATTATTAACAAACCTATTAAATAAATTCATGATTATCACGTTCATGACAAAAGGCGTAAGGATATAAAATGGGCGTAAAATATCTAATAAAATATCAATATACAGGGCTATAGAAGAGCCAAGCTTAAGGAAAATAAAACCAAAGTGACATGCTGGCATAAGACCAAGTCAGCCAAGGCCATACGCTCAGTGCAAAAGTCATACGCTCAGGTCAGGCTATGCTCAAGTCAAGCTACGCTCAGGTAAGCCTACGCTCAGGTAAGCCTACGCTCAGGTAAGCGTACGCTCAGGTAAGCCTATGCTCACAAAGGGCATCGTATGAGGTCCATACGACCCCTTGTCACACAAGTGAGCGTATGCAAGACATACGCTCCAAAAAGGCAGCGTATAAACTTTAACGACTCCTTGTCACACAAGCGAGCGTATGCGATTCATACGCCTCCAAAAGGCAGCGTATGGACTCCATACGACTCATGGCTATCCAAGTGAGCGTATGCAAGTCATACGCTCCAAAAAGGCAACGTATGGACTCCATATGACTCCTTGTCAAGCAAGCGAGCGTATGCAAGTCATACGCTTCCAAAAGGCAGTGTATGGGGTCTACTGTGCCGCGCTAAAGAGCGCGCACAGCTCAGTGACGTAAGCTAAAAAGCTCGCGCACTGCTCACTGTCTTCTCCAAACAGCAGAAACTCCATGGTTGAATCCTAAGCTTCCAAAGTCCATAACTTGGTCAAAACAAGTCCAAATCCAACTTTCCAAAGGTCAAAATTGGGTAGAAGGAAATTTTCTACCACATGGAACCATCAAAACTTGAAAACAAGGAAATTTAATAGATCAAAACCATGAAAATCCAAAAATGACTAAATTCTAGATCTACAAAAAATCCAAGCTTCAAAATAGAAAATAACAAGTTCTAATGTGGATTAGAAAGTTGCAAAGAAGAGGTTAGAACAATAAAAATGGTGGGTTTCTTCATGAAGCAAGATTACACTTGCCTAGGCTAGGGTTTTCTTGGTTGGTGGTGGAGAGTAATGAAGAAGAAAGGAAATAATGAGGAGAGATAATGGGAAGAGGTTAATAAATGGGGTTGGTTGTGGTAGGTAGGGGGTTCACCCTTGGTTTATGATGAACCAAGGCTAATCAAGCCTAGCCGAACCAACCCAAGCCAACCCAAACCAAGATGAACCATGGCCAATACGAGATAAAATACGTACACGTATTCTTAAATACGTAATACGAACAATAGGCATTACATACTTTTATATTTCTAGTCTCTATTATTTGTTGTATCATCATATGTTGTTATCAGGTATGACAGGTCATCGCGGATCATTTCGCATGTCCCGACGTAGGGAGGATGGGGTTCTCCTTCGGTACCTTCCACTGGTACTGGTAGTGGATGGGGTTCTCCTTCGGTACCTCCTACTGGTACCGGCTCTGGATCCTCGTCGCCGAGTACTCCTTTGCATCGGACAGTACCTCCGTCTGCCACGACGCTGTATGGCGTATCTCCTAGAACGAGTAGTTCCAGAACTGAGACTGCTTCCGAGTCTAGCGTTCCTTCTGCTGATACAACGATGGAGACAGATGAGCAGATGAAGGAGGCTGAGCTGACGGCCGACCAGTATCAGGCAGATGATGCGTGTGCACCTTCGGAGGAGACGAAGACGGAGATCTGGGCTGACGGTACAAATTAAGTATTTTGGTTTATCTTTTTTTCTGTGTTTATCATAAATTAACTTTTCTCATGAATATAATATGTCTGTATAAATATCGTCTCCCGTCAGTACAGAGATGCCTAGGCCACTTATTGAGGAATAATTATGGTGGTCCTTGGATAAACTACTCTGATGCTCCGGACGAGAGGAAGGCCTACTGGTTTGCGCGCTTCAAGGTTAAAATATATTTTCTTTTAACATGAATCATATAATTTATGTATATTATATATAACTGATAAATATTTGGTTTGCACTCTTCTAGGCTATGTTTTTTTTATCCACCACACCGGGCTGAGCTGATCAAGGGGATGTTTCCTACTGTCGCTGCTAAGCTGATCCGCGACGCTATTAATGATCAGAAGACTCGTGATCGTGCCGGAAAGCCAATCCAAGGTTGGATCATCCCTGATTAGTGGACTACGATGAAGACTCGATTCGACGAGCTAAGGTACAAGAAAAAGTCTGAGAAGGCCAAGGCAGCTAAGAAACAGGGATCAAAGTGGTGCGGTGGGCCAATTCTGATGACAGAACATTTCCGTCATTTGGTATGTCTTTTTATTTCAAAAATATTATTTTAATATAAGTCCGATAAATTGGTAAAATGTGATATATTTAATTATAGATAAATAGGGGTGATGACGCCAATATGGTAACCGTCTTCCTGACAACACATCGGAAGGGCAGGAAGCTTATTGACGAGAGGGCTAAGAAGGCCTATGTAAGTATTATAATTCTATTTATTAATTTTAATACTTCGTGTTAGTTTTGATATAACTTAGTAAATATGCATGTAAATAAATATTCATTTAGTTAGTAATAATAAGTACATTAGACATTAGAACTTATAGAGTATCCATGCTTTCTAGGCCGAGTTTCAACGGCCTAAGGAGCGGGCGGCTGCTAGTGCACCTGCTGCGGGAGAGGCCGGTACTTCCTCGCAACCCGCTCTAGCTCCGTCGGAGGGCGAGGTGTGGGTGACCGTCGCTGGTGGTCTCCACAGGGGTACGTACTATGGCATGAGATCCTATGGTGCCCTAGTTACGACACAGTCCTCTAGGACCTCCTCTGCGAGTGTGCATGGCCCACAGCCCTCCCAGGAGTCTGCCCGAGTCTAACAGATGGTGGAGTCTATCCGTGACGAGCTGCTACGACGGATCCAGGAGCAGCACCATATGGACGATGCTGCGCTCCTTGCATGATTGGATACGCTCGACCGTAAATTATAGAGCTCAAGGATATGATTGAGAGGACAGAGTGGGGCGTCACTGATCTTAGAGCGTCAGCAAAGCACAACGTGACGGATCTGCAGGCATCACAGCTATCCATGGGCGAGAGGCTGACGTTGATGCAGGATTCGATGGTTGATAGTAGTACGAGGCTGTTATCTACCATGGATTCATACCACCAGCGACTAGCAGCATTGGAGCATTATTGTCCTCCGGGTGCGTCTTCATTGTCGTCGACTCTGCCTTCTTTATCGACACCGAATCCACCGACGTCACTACCTTCTTCATCGGTGACGATTTTACGGAAGGAGTACGAGTTGTTTCTATCCTTGAGGCACGGCGGTGCCCCTCCTCCTCCAGATCTGCAGTAGTCCGAGTTAGGACTGTTTGATGTGATGATATTTTAGTGTTTGTTTATGTTGATTGTTTGTTTGTGTGTAGACTTTTAGTATTGGTCGTGTAAACTTTGGATATTGGTTGGTTGGTTGTAGACTGGGTTGATTGTTATACACTTTGGATATTGGTTGTAGACTTTGGATATTGGTTGTAGACTTTGGATATTTTAGTGTTTGTTATACACTTTGTGTTGCTTGTGCACTTTGGATATTGGTTGTAGACTTTGGATATTTTAGTGTTTGTTATACACTTTGTGTTGCTTGTGCACTTTGGATATTGGTTGTAGACTTTTAGTATTGTTTGTGTTGATTGTTATACTATTATGATTTATCGGTGTTGAGTGTTCCACCGAAGGGGTCGGCGAACCCAGGAAGAAAATGTGCTTTTGTGTATTGATTGTTATTTATTAAACTGCAGGGAGAAAATGTGATTCTGTGGACATTCTGTAATTTATTTTTTATTTTTTTTGTAATTTAGCTACGTTTAGCGACGTAGGGAAACGTCGGTAAGTCAGCAGGTTTATCGACGCTTACCGACGTATTTGTACGTCAGTAAGCGTCGGTAAACATCGCTAAATGTTCCAGGATTTTCTCTCGTTAACGGAATCGGTAAACGTCGGTAAGTATTCTAAATACGTCGCTAACAGTTCCAGGATTTACCGACGTGTACCGACGTAATAAACGTCGCAATATTACCGACAGTGAGCCGGTGAACATTGGTAAATGTTTCAGGATTACCGATGTACTTTTGTGTCGGTAAGCGTCGGTAAGAACGACGATTAGCGATGTTTTACCTGTTAGCGACTAAGTTTTCCGTGACAACAATAAAACGTCGCTAAATACGTTAAAAATGAACTTAGTGACGTTTTTGTGTGTCGCTAATATGACTTATTCTAGTAGTGTATATAATGGATTGGCTAGCCCTGCTAGAACGACACGATCTGAGGATTCCTATAACAGCATTGCGGGGATAAGCCCGCCAAATATAGAAAGCTGCAGGAATGAATGGTCGCTTGAAAAATGACTTGACTATGCCTTGTACCTTCCGATAGTAGCTGAGGGACATGGACTGTCATGGTGCGTGGTCCAACCCATGTCCTTGTTTGGTTGTTGGGTTGGGCTATAATGCTACCACAGGCTGTGGACCGAGGTTACGACCAGAGGTTTTTTTATTGTTACTATTTATTATTATGCTTGGATTTATCTTACTCTTTTGTGCTCCCTTGTGGTACTTGCTATTTGGGGCCTGACCCCGCTGGTTTTGTTTGGCCAGATATTACAGCACCACCAAAGGATCCAGCCTTCTACAATAAAAATGGTGCACACCAGGAGTATGAACGCCAGGGACCATGAGTGGATTTCTTCTTCACCGCTCTGATATCTTTTATTTTGTACTTGGCGTTTAGCCACCGACACCTTTTAGTCGGATGTTCTGGATATTTCGCTTCTTACATAAGTGTAATTAAATCAGACTGCAATTGACTATAGTTATGTACTATTGACTCTCGGTACTAGTTTATCATTTTGTATAGCTAGGCTCATGAATCATTTTGATGAAGCGTCGGGGACGCCTTACTGCTTTATCTTATATGATCATTATTTACTACTTCTTGTTTTGATTGATTGAGACATAGATGCTCTGTGAGACCATAGGAGACTTGATTGTAGCATGCACTCCCTAGTCTCTTGACAGCCACAATCGTCGCGTGACATCTTCGTACCTCACACGGGACATCTGGCCTAGTCCGTCTCCATATTTTGGTATTGGGATGTGACACGTTGAAACATCGAAAGAAAGAAAACGTAGAAAGGATGTGAGAACATAGAAAGATGATGTGATGGGAAAAATACGAAATGATGCAAAGCCTGCATTTTGGACTCAGACTATGTTTGGTTGTATGAGTAGATACGTATTGCATGATCAAATAGACTTTGAATATAGCCCGTGCATGGGTTTGTTTCCTTGGACGTGGTTCACCATGGCGCCCGGATCGTTCGGCCTAGGAGGAAAGATTATCATGGCAAGGGAGCATGAGCATTACGGGAACCTCAGTAAGAATCGTAACCTTTGCTGAATGGGTAGAGTCGCAATACCGTCGAGAAACATATCTATTCTGACATGGTGAATGTCAGTGATCTTCATATAGATAGGGGACGGTAGGCTGAATGATGTAGGCACACAGAGATCCTACACATTAACGACCACTTATAACATGACAGGAAAAGATGGTCGGCGTATTCACCTTGTGTTGGTACTAGGACGAGTACGTCGATGTTGGTAAGAAGTCGTGCCACGAAATAACACGAGATTGCTATATGTTGCCTGGTCGTTTACGCGAATAAACGGTAACATGCTTGTCATGAAATACATGCTTTACTGCTTTCGAATATGCCATAAAATCGATCCTAAGGCAAATATAGAAAGATCACAATTTAAACTGCATGATTTATATATCTACTTAATATCGGTTTAGTAAAGTGGGTCTGATCAGTATACGAGAGGATTAGTACTCATCGCCCACCAGATTGCTTGCAGGATGCATGTAATAGATTGGCCGCGGCAGAGCTTCGGTTCGATGCGCTAAGACATGGAATACCGTAGCATTTTGAAGCGTACGACCGTATTAGCGCTCGAACTTGCAATAGGATGATGCGACCGAGATATAGAAGACATGATGTATGGAATGATAAAATCCTTTGTGGACAAGAGAGAACTTGAGTGTTGTAAGTCCATCTTGGCAGATTCATTTGGGCTATTGAAAGCCTTTGTAATTCTGCTGCTTGTTGAATAAAGTTAATTGTTTCGTACACTCTGTTTCTTCCGCTGCCAAATATTGAATCAAAGATAACCATTTTGAGAACCTATTATCTTGCCTCGTACGAGTGCAACTCCAGACTCGTATGATATCATGCCCCAGCGAGGACGATCGATTCGATAAAATCGATACGAGGACAAGCAATTTTCCTGGTCGGGGCGAGACATGCATAATTTGTAGAAGTGCGACTAGGGTCATCTCTGTAGACTTCCATGATATCTTAATATCCCAAAAGGTAAATTTAACCCTTCTTCCCAAAATTTTAAAATATAATTTTTTATTATTTATTTGACTTAAATAGTAAGTTTTGGAATCTTATAAATATTTTCATTAAATAGTTATTATGATAGAAGGCTTTAGTCATGGTTAAGATTTGGAGTACAAGATGACTAGAAATTTTGGCATGAAAAGTGTAGTCGAGTGCTTTGATTAGTATTTTAGCCATGGTACGGAGATCCAAGCCATATGTGTATTCTAACTAGAAAAATCAGTCAAAGTTGCGACTTAACCCCTACAGACGATTTAATTATTTATTGATTAGATTATCGACTTTTTAGGAGACCCGATTGTGCTAAACTAGTCAAACTAGACCCGAACCCAGCCCAAGCCCATGTAGATATGTTATGTGTGAAAAGACGCCCGTGTAGATATTTTTCATGCATGTGCATTTGTTTCGTATTTTATTTTTAGGGATTAATAAATATTTTCTAGATATTTGTTATACGCATAATATAAGTGTTATTAATATTTATATGGCAATTTTAGAATACTTGCACGATTTTCTGGGGAACAAGTAACATGGGAGTATAATGTGTCACCCAATACTACTCCTTTTATTGGTTTATTATATTTTGTTATCATTATTATTACTAGTATATATGTACGTGCTTTGCACATATTTTAATTAGAATATCATAAGGTCAGTTTTCATTTTTTTGTCTTTTCCAGGTGACTATTCATGTGTGTGTTCTCTTCACCTTTCAACCTTTGATCTAAGCGGATACTTGTCCAAATTTGATATAACAAAATCCTACATGACATCAATCAAGTTCCCTCCCGAATTGTACTGAATGAAATCAAATTCTTGATTTAAATCATGATTTTAGTCGATTAGAAACTGCACATGTTCCCTTTTTTCGAAACCCAGAAAAATCATCAAAACAACACACGCACTCATCCTCAACCTCTGTAAACCATCATGTGACCTCCTACAAGTGTCCGTGACCCCACACGCGCCACATGCATTACTGTCGGACCGCCGAGTCACCAGAACTGTCAGGTTGACTGCAAGCATCAGCAGTACATGTAGTAGCAACAACAGTTGTAGCGGCTACGTGCCTATTTTCACACTGTAATGTCTCCACCATCCTTCAAACATTTCCTGATCCGTCTTTGCAGGTTCGATCACAACACGATCCTCTTCAAATCCAATCAATTAGTTTTTAGTTAACTGTCATAGATCGCCCGAAAAATCGATTCGAAGTCAAAAAAAAATTTGTTTGTGAACAAAGTATATGACTGTCCTGACACCCTACTTGGAAGGCCAAATTTGGTCAATCCAGTGAGTAATCTAGGAATCTATTTAAAAGAACAATTGACAACATAGACGAGATGGAAACCCAACTTTTAGTTTTTTTATTTCTTAGATTGTTGTTAAAACAGTTTCAAAGTTTAGGAAAAATCAATTTTCAAAATAGTAAAATTCAACAATTCTCACCGATACGGCATGCACCCCGATAAACCGGGCGACGTGGTCGCAACCCATGAGCATCAAAAGACGCATATGGATGTTGTTGACGTGTGGGATTCGACGTAACTAAATTTTGTTGTACGTGCACGACGAAATCGAGGTATATTGGCCGAGATATCCCGTATCGGTTCCTTTGCAAACTGGCCCATAACTTCGTACATATTTGCCATCTCAAGACAAAACTTGTGCCAGCAAGACCATGTCAATTTTCTGGTCCTGTGAGCCAAGTTTTGTCCATTTCTGAGACGGTCGACCGAAACGCTATTTTGGCAAGCCCGCGATCCGATCCAACGAGCTAATTTGTGCACGGTCCACCGAAATCCAACTTTGGACATATGATTAGATTTGTATCATCAAATAGGGCCCTTAAACATATAGTTTGATAATTTTAGAGACTGTAGATACTGGCACACATTTTGGTGCAAAGCGGGTCCAACGACGGATATCGTTTTGACCCGAAATTACGATTTGGCCCCTGTGTTCGGAATTGGACTTTTGGGCCGACAATTTTAGACTTTTTTTATCCCAAAAATGTTGATGATGTCTTTTTCAGCATCCGGAGACAATTACAGGAGTTTGACTTTTGTGGCTCAATGAGTGGTTGGATATTATGGATTTTGCGTACTACCGCTAAGCCAACTGGACTAATCCGAACGCAATAAAATTATTGATTTTACCAGCAAAGGACTCCAGATACGTATATATATTGATTGCTTTCAATTTCTGATAGCTTTTCCATTACATATTATACATGTGCTCTTTCTGTTTTGACGACACGCTGGTTACACGGATTAGTATCCTGGATCCCCACATATTATATTTCTTGTTTACCATCCACATGATTGTCGTATTCATGACTTGTTTGAATCCATGAGTACTAGTCGGACGAAAAAATATCTTAGTAGACGTGTGAACTACCATTTCTATTCCTATTGTCTTTCGTGGAGAATAGCGCGCAGCCGCACACGACACGTACAGGATGTCGGGTTTATCCTTTATTTGTTCACATGTCGAACACGATATTTCAACATACATACATATATATATATATATATATATATATATATATATATACTCGTTCATCCTATTTTTCCTTCATCACATGCTATGTCACCATGTTACATTCTAGTTGCTATATTTTGTTATAGAGTTGCCTGTCCATTTTCCTACTATATCATGATGCATGTTACTTTCTAGTTAAAATTTTCATATGCTATTTTCATGTCTTACAAATTCTATCATGTCTTGAATAGCTTGTCATATGTGTGCTTGTTCCATTCCTGACTGGAAACTAATTTTTCAGGTTAGCCGCGACTACTCTTAGCATTGGAGAAATACTGGTGTAATTGAAGGCAAAATCTTGAGACTAATTAGAATGTTTAAAATTGTTGTATTAGATTTTGTGAGCTATTGTACTTTCCTTCAAATATAAACTTTGAATGTTGTAAATGGATTTAGTTTTGTGAATGAACAAATAAAGTTATATTTTATTAGCACTTGTTTATTGCAGGCTAGATAGCGTACTATCGTCGATACTGTGGCGTAGGCTAGACTTGCGCACGCACTCGCATCCAAAAAATGGGTGCAGGTCACGACAGTAAAGATAGATCCACTTTAATATTCACCATGTATGGACACATAAATAACCAACATCAACATACCCGACAAGGCATGTATCATTTCGGTAATCCAAGGGGTTTGATTCATTCACTAATGCCATTTTCTTGGTGACGTGTTGGCGTAGCACTAAATCTAGCTAAGAGATTCACAACAAATGAGATGTCCAGTCTAGTACTGTAATGTCCTGTACTGCATGATGTGTTACGCTGAGTCGGTTGGTTCGATGAGGTATGAGTTTGATTCTAGGAGGTATGATTTGAATTTGAAAAGTATTAATTGAGTTGGTTTTATGTACAGTATCGTGCAAGGTCCCTTGCAATGAGCCGAGGCGTAGACAATAGAACGAATCAGTGGATGAGTGCGATGGAGCACGAAGTACTCGCATTATTAGCTCAGACGAAATGATCATGCAACAAAGTTAAGGTATCGGACAGAATCGACTCGGCGGAGTGATAAGCATATTGGCTTGAGGTGGGAGGGTTCAGACCCTTCTTCCCTACTCCTTTATGCCTAATAAAATATACCTTGTGTGATACCCTCGAGGAGTCCATGGGCGTGGCTCAAATAAGTATAAAATTATAGTGTGCTCGACATTAAAATAAAACATTAGACGTTGAACAATTAAGACGACGTGCATCAAGTGCACGCGAGTCGTGATAGGGCAAATTGTTGGTAGAACAATGAAAGGTAAGATCGAGACATGCATCAAGTGCACGACTCAAAGAACATTGAACAATAGTCCTAGAACATTGAATATGACGTTGAGCGTCATGTAGACTATGCATCTGACTTAGTAAGCGAATTAAACAAGTTGTGAAGCAACGCCACAAAACTGTTGTGACATTGAAAGGTATACTTCATGATCGAAGTATGCAGTTGTGGCACATATGCCATGGAATTACAGTTGTACAAATTACTTATGAATGTAACACGTTGGATAGTATAATGGTATTTGAACCTAAGCTATTGGGGCTTCGTGCATCAATATGGATGTGTTGGGACATAGTGCTGATAGAACTTGAGATGGATTGAGTTGAGACGAATTATGTGTTGAGAACTTGAGATTAGGTTAAAAATGATATAATTTTTTACTTTTGCGCGTGTTCCATGGTCAATGGAATTGGATAACCTTTTCACGGGTTTTGCTTCCCTCAAACGGGTTACATTGGGGCAATAGGATCGTTCGACGTAGGAAAAAAAATTATGTTTTCTATTTGTGGTACACTTTATTAATTAGGACGGATTACGACGACCACTGAAAATAAAGTAGCAAAACGTTATGACGTCCATTACAGGAGAATACGACTCCCACTAAAAATAAGTCATATTGGCGACATCACCAGCAACTCCTATTCCAGATGTTACTAATTCTAAAAATTTATCGACTCCAATGGAATACATTAATGTTGCTTGCGGCGAATTGCGACTGCTTTTATGTAATATGGAATTCGAAGTATCTTAGAGTGGATGCACGTCGCTTGAATTTTAATATGGAATCCCACAACATTGAGTGAAGACTTGCGCCACAAGATTTGTGCTTTATACTGTATTATTTTATTCATCTTATTACGCTTCTTTATGAAGACTCACTTGTATCAGACATATTTTATATTGGGTAGTTGTAATTTCTCCAATTTTGTACCCTTCTGAAGACTCACTTGTATCCGCTCTATGTTCTTATTTTGTAATTTCTCTAATTTTGTAATTCATTCGCTCCCTATTAAAAAATTGAATTTTAAAAACTTTAAATTCCTCCTTAAATATTTTTAATTAATTTCTTAATAAATAAATAAACATTTTCCTAATATATTCAATTGCTAAAAGAAAATCTATTTAAAAAGATGCAATTCCTATTTTATTTGCACTTCTCAGAATGTTGTGCAAATTCTAAATTTCGCTCCATCCTATCCCGACTGGATATGTTCCCATTCGTTAAGCCTCTACAGGCAGCCCCTCGTTGGACTCTCTCAGCCATCCCTGACTCCATCTATCAACTCACCCATCCATTCTTCCATCTCAGACTCGATTTTGATCGGATCTTGCACTAAGCCGACCCGACCTGCTAACCCGAACCACTATTGAGGACTTCTCCAGCCGGTTTGCCAGACCCCTCACGTGCGACCCCTACCCGTCATCACCGATACGCATGACAGCAAGAACCTCTTCCAATCTACCGAAACGAGCGTCAACTACTATTTCACTAAGAACAAAAGTGTTTTTCGGAGCGTCAACTCTGAGCAGGGATTTCTTCCAACTTCGTGCTCAAAATCTTGATCCATTTCCTATTCCTTCAAGTTGGTATAACCCCTGTACTTGTGTCAATTTTAATCCATTTCTGATGACATATTTGCTAGATGAAAACTGGTCGTGAAGTGGGCTAATTAAATATATTTTCTGTATGACAATTTTCGACACCGATTTTGGGCGTTGGTCATCTTTTCTCTACCACCGAGCCGATCCTCGACCCGTTTATCCACCTACGATCAGGTATAACCAACTTTATGCATGTTTAATTTCACTCTATTATTATGACGTTGATTCATCAATTCCAAGACTGAAATAGGTCATTCGAAATACTTCGGCATTGAAATTGAATGTTTTATTGAAATCCTTCGGAATGAACATTATTCCGTAAATTCAGCTATCGAATTCTGAATCCAACATCACCATTAGATTCGTTGCATCATTTTAGCCTACATTGATATATAATTTGATAAATTTGGACACTTACTAATTTGTCTCCATTTTCTGGTATTCTGTGAGGCCCATGTTTCACTTGGTCGGCTCCAAGGACCAAAACGATGATTTTTTGTCTTCACTCAAATTTAAAGTTCCTTATATGAATTCTATCTATTTGGCATCATCCAGATCTGATGGTGACATCTATTTCTGCATTTAATCTCAGTTGGGAATATTTATTATTTGGGTAAACTTCGTGTTCAATATGTTCGTGTTCGACACGTTTGTGTGTAACATTCAGGTTCAACACGACAATACTTTACCAAACTTGGAAAAGGCAAATAAATATCACTTAAAATTTGTATTTATATTATAAATGATATACACACGCCTCACTTCATAGATCTACTACTTGTGCCACTATGTCGTACACCTGAGTGAGATTACATTCTTCGACTTTAGATCTTGATTCGTGGTTTACTAGACTTGTTTCATATCACGTCATGTACATATTAAGAGATGGTCGGATGGGAGAATACTTTAATAGACATGTTGTCCACCCCATTAAACAAGACAAATCGTGAATCATATTTGTTTACATGTCGTACCAATGTGCTATACTATTCAAATCATGACTAATAGCCGTCACATATTTGTTTAGATAGTCGTCACATACTGGCGTGTCGAATTACCTACCCCAATTGACTCCGAACATAGTATTCTAAATACACGTGTCACTCACTATTATTTGTATAGTCACGATCATTTATCCATCTTGTTAGTCATGCCATGATTCTTAGTATAATTTATATTATTTCATCACATGTCTCTTTAAAGTGTTTAATTATATTATTTCATCCCAACAGGTACACACATTTCTTGCCAGTCTTATTGGTCACAAAGATGTTACGGAGGAAGTATATGTCCTCAAACATAATACAACACATGACATGACAGGAAGGAACGGAAGAAGGATGAAGAATAATTATCTCACCCTTCCGATGGAGGGACATGGAAGATTTTTGACTGGTTTCATCCAAATTTTGATACACATTGGTACGATAATTATCTCACCCTTCTAATTGGTTCTATCTTCTGATGGATTCACCCATTTCGAATAGTCGGAATCTCATTACTCTTACTAACAGTGATTCCGACCCCTTACAATTTATCACCATGGATGTACATGAATACTCCTTACTTGTTATTGACGCATATATCATATCCTATCTCAAAAATTCAAATATATATATATATTATATATATATATATATATATATATATATATATATATATATATATATATATATATATATATATATATATATATATATAAAATATATATATATATATATATATATATATATATGGGAGCGGATCAAAAGCCCCCCAAAAACCCCCCCTCACTCTAATTCGTAATATTAATGTTAATATTAATGTTAATGTTAATATTAATGTTAATATTAATATTAATATTTTTTAATTTTTTATATATTAATGTTAATGTTAATATTAATATTAATGTTAATGTTATTGTTAATGTTAATATTAATTTTAATGTTAAGTTTAATGTTAATTTTAGTATTTAATGTTAATATTAACATTAATATTAACATTAATATTAACATTAACATTAATATTAACATTAATATTAAAATTAAATTACGGATTAGAGTGATGGGGGTTTTTGGGGGACTTTTTAAGGGGGGCTTTTGATCCGCTTCATATATATATATATATATATATATATATATATATATATATATATATATATATATATATATATATATATATATATATATATATATATTAGGAAGGATCAAGATCTCCACACTTTTTGCATCCCCATGCATCCCCCCTATTTGCACCGTTGGATGGTGCTTTAAGTCATTTAATTTTAACCGTTGATTTACCAATGGTTAAGATTAGATGACTTAAAGTACATCCAACGGATGTGAACATGGGGATGCATGGGGATGCAAAAATTGTGGGGATGCCTATCCTTCCTCTATATATATATATATATATATATATATATATATATATATATATATATATAGTCATTGATCGATAAATTGAAGCAAGTGTTGTTGTTCAGCATCTAGATGTACGATATATCAAAGAAGCAAAAAAAAACGATGAAAGCGACACTTATGTGCACCATTGACGAATTTCCAGTATAGGAGATATTATCATGTGTAGTATTTTTGACACTAAGTCTTGTCCGATATGCATACGAATGAGTAAGGCGTTCCATCTTGAGCATGAAGGAAAATCATGCATGTTTCTTTATTGTCACCATCAATTCCTTTTCCCGTCGCAATTGTGGAGAAGGAACATTGATGCCTTTAGAGTTGGTAAGCAAGAATTATCTCCTCCCCCATCGGGATTGACAAAAGATGAGGTTTTGAAAGAGGTAGAGGATCTATCGACTGTGTGGAAGAATCAAGATCGAACTGTCAGTTTGATGGAATCAGATATAGTCATAATTGGATGAAGCAGAGTATCTTCTGGGACTTACCTTATTCGAGCATAGATAGGGTATTCCCCTCCCCCTCCAACTTTTTTGACAGTATGGAGAATTTGTCGATTATTATTTTTTCAAACTATTTCCATCACTTTAAAAATTTCTTCTATTATCTAAATTCATAACCTTGACATATCAAAGTCTTATACTCAAGAGTCCAAATTAAAGGACCCCTCTATCCATTCCACTAAACCATTCTTTTTTACCCTAGACTTCCTTTTATTCCTTAAACTTTTACCACTAGAAGTTCCTTATTCATCTTTTGATTCCAATATTGCAAATGAAGATTCTAAAACCTAATTTTATGAGCATATATATGGTTATGTAGTAATAGGGTCTTGTATAATAGTTAAAATTGGGGTTTGGGTCTCGAAAATAACTGACGTTAGGATTTGGATCTCGAAATCACTGTTCAATTGCCTACGATAACAGTAATTTGGAGACCCAAACTCTAACGCCGGTCATTTTCGAAATCCAAACCATAATATCCACTATTATATGAGATACTATTACTAAATAACCCGCATATATAAGGGTTGCACAAATTATGCATGTATAAGCTAAATATGTTCTATACTATATGTTAATCAATTTGATGAATCTCCAATGCTAGGCAACATAGTCTGAACTGCTACCATGACTACTAAAGAAAAATTCAACTTCAGCATTCAAATTCTTACCCCTTTTCCTCCAATTTAAGAATTTTAGTCAAATGAAATATCTTCTTTACAGTTTAAATTTCCTGTCACGCATCTCCATATCACATATCCACATTGGTTGATCTTTATCTTTATTTTCATGAATTATCATCA
The DNA here is from genome assembly GCA_029216955.1 of Iris pallida. Classification (NCBI taxonomy): domain Eukaryota; kingdom Viridiplantae; phylum Streptophyta; class Magnoliopsida; order Asparagales; family Iridaceae; genus Iris; species Iris pallida. The sequence continues at coordinate 26,841,926 of JANAVB010005599.1, read as the reverse complement.
CCGCATAAACCTAAGATCCCTTATTCTGCTATCTAAAATTTTGTTCCAAGATCTATCTGTCTCATTTGTCACTGATATTTTAACACAAATGAATCCACTTCTGTTAAATAATTAAATATTTTCTCCTTGAGTCTGTAACCACCATCACTTTCATTCTCTTACCTAGAATACCTTACCCTTTAGGATTTACCATAAACTGTCTAGCTAAACGAGAATCTAAAAATGTAATTATATTTAACTAATAGCTCATATCCATCATAAAGTCCACTAATCTACCATAATAATTATTTAAGGTCAATCATCATTAATTGATTATTTTTAGCAATCATCAACATCATACTTCACTTTGCACCACTTACTAATAGTCGAATCATTCCTATCTTTTATATCCTTTACCATCCAAAGCTTACTTTACTCCACTAAATCCTCCAAATTCTCACATCAATGTTTTGGTTGGAAATCTTAGTTTCTTCCCGCAATTTATGATTTTAACAATTTTATGTAATCTCTCTCTAAAGTTGTAACCTCAAAATACTTATGATCTAAAACATTCATGCATATGGTTTCGTTGTCAAAATCATTATTTTACCATCATTCGTAACTTATCTCCACTTTGACTCCATTATTCTTTTCTTTGTTTAAGGTTGATTCTACCAATGGTATAATTCTGCAGTCTAACTACTCAATGTCATCATTAAGATAATTGTGTGTAATGGCAATTCATAATTACACATCATCTAAAAGGTATCTCCTTAGCTACCTAAGAAAAAAACACAATACAATCAAACTATACAATTATCAACTAAGCCTAGATTATTTCAACAAAGAGCTTGAGGATTGTTAAACCTACAATCTATCCAATGAATTGTCCAGAAAGGGATCAAACAAATCAGAAAGAATGTTGTTATTTATCCAATTATGGTAAGAGAACAAACAAGTTGCATAATAGGATGTAGTCTCAATAATATTTAAAAATCATATTTATACATCTGAAAGCTTAGAGTCCATTGGCCACCAGTGCGCATATAGCTATAGTGAACACTTAGTTCCTTGATTCAATAAATGGCTGCAGTATGCATCTACCATGCCATATCAGGTTATAAAATATTCTTTTAATTTTATTCGTAAAAAATTTAAAAGCAATGTAGACCAAATAATTTAAGCAAGGTTCCAAGTGCCGAAGAAGATCAATCACGACAAGAAAAGTATAATATAAGCATCAATGCCTAGAAGGAATATATTTATTGGAAAAATATGTGAATGATTACAAGGAAAAGATACCATGAGGAAGAAGACTGCTAGAAAGATGCAGTAAAAGCCTACTTAGTCTTAGGTCCAAAAGTCTTAATTTATTAACTTTGATTTATTATTAGAGTCCAATAATAATATTCACTTCAAAAGCCTTTATGTGACAAGTTATTATTAAAAACCCATAAGAACCCAATTTTAGGATGTCATTATTCTATCTATTTACAAACCTACACATTTGAAACCCATATAAAAACCGATAAAAGCTTGATAATTTAATTAAACCTTAAATGTCGGGGTCTAATCTAATATATATAAACTACTGGTCCCAATTCAAACTCCCTGTTATTTATTCTTTTATTTTACTTTATGAATTTATCTATCATGAAGTCTTAGTAAATCCATCATAACTCTAACCTAATGTTACACTATTATTAGCACTTATTATTATTTTCTCTTAAAGGTAAGTTTTTACAAAAATGCTATTTGACTCCCAAAAAATTTGGGTGATACCATCCCCCATTATGTTGCATATGATATAGCTGAAGACATGACAGTTGACATGACAAAATAACATTAAAATTTAAACTAATATTAAAATTAATATTAATAGCAAATTAACATAAACATTAATATTAAAATTAATATTAACATTAAAATTAACTGTAGCATTGACATTAAAATTAAAATTAATGTCAACATTAAATTAAAATTAGCATTAAAATTAAAATTAAAATTAAAATTAATATCAAATTAACATGAATATTAATATTAAAATTAACATTAATTTTAACATTAACATTAAAATTAATAATAACATTAAATTAAGATTAGAATTAACAATAAAAAAAATTTAGGTAATTAATTTTTTGGTTAAAATATGACATGTCAGCTGTCATGTCAAATGCCACAAAATGGGAGATGACATCACCCAAAAAATTTGGACGTCAAATAGCATAATTAAAATTTTTATGGCTACACATTTCTTACGTAACCAAATATGGATATAAAAATGTTGAATTCATATTTCCCATATTTATAAAAGAAAAAAAGAATTGAATTTTTAGAATACAAAACCTTAATCAAAATGCCACCTAAAATATTAAACAAACATGCAAAGGTCGTATATATGGCGATTCAAGCATATGTCAAGTTGAACATCTGTTTAATCCTCGGTAGATGCGATCTCCACAAGCATGCATAAACATTTAGAAAACTGAGATTCTTGCTGAGAGCATCTCCAACCCTATTGTCTTCTTTTGTGTTGTAAATCTTAGGTGGCATGGAACACAAGACAATATTTTGTATACGTGACAAGATTATATTCACAAATGACAATAAGTTTAAAAAGTCATCTCCAATACAAAATTATTGAGAAGACAATAAAAGTAATTTTTTACAACTTTCAAGACAACTTTTACTCTTCTACTTCTTTTTATAAACATTTTTATTCACAAATGATGATGTGGACATAAAGACATTGTGAAGTGCATTGTCTAGATCTGTCAACTCTACACTTTATTTCACATTTGCATTGAAAAAGTACTTTTGGAAAAAATAATTGTCATTTCTATGTGGCAACTATTTTTTTCAAACTCACAATAGGGTTAGAGATGCTCTGAGTACTAGTTTAAATGTGGGCATATGCTCTGCAGTTGAAATTAGAGATACATACAGCTATAAGCTTTCGTAGGGTGAATACATACATACATACATACATATTTGAGAAAGAGTCCTCTAGTAAAACAGTAAAGTCTGATGAACCGAGGGGGCGGACCTACGGCAGACCGAGGGTGACGTGATCATTTTATTGGCCAAAGCTTTTCACGCTATCATCCGATCACAACATCTCTTGTGGAAGATCGTCACGTCAGGTCACGTCAGAATTGTTTCGTATGGTCCCCCAAGTTCGTATGGCTCTGCAAAACAGTAGTAACACTTCAAGAATGAGATAGCGCTAGCTAGTTACAGCCAAGCAAACAGAAAAGGAAGGGAAAAAAAACATGAACGTCGTGTGGATAATTTTAATAAAAATAATATTTTGTCTGCAGTTTGTAATCGTGGACGTGATCGCTTGCCGACGTGGCAACCACTGATTAGTATTCCTATGATCTCTGAACCTCATTCAGACCACAGGATCAATTTTCAGCTGTCATATTGGCTGACGGTCGTATCCGCGGTTATAAATCACAAATAACGTAGCAGCTCCCGTAATTTGAAGCTTCATACGCAGACTGCGACATTAGATTTTGTCAGCTACAGCCAGGTCAATATTTACTGCTGATAAGTGTACAAGCTAATGATCATCATTCGCTTTCTTCATTCATTGTTGCAATCATTAGATGTTATCAGTTATGAATGAGCACGAGCCTACTTGGCAATGTCGAATGCACCAAAAGTTTAGCTTGGTTTCCTGATTGTCATTAATTTGCCTCCAGTTCGATGGTTGGTCAAGGTGTTTACGAGGACCAGTAGAATAAGGGCTGGTTCAGCCCGTCCCGGTCAAAAACTTGACCCGTATCGAGCCGACAATCCATCTGGGTCAGACTGACCGGCGACAGGTCCAGACTGGACGCCAGAACCTCACGTTACGGGGGATATTTTACGAAGTGTTCCCGCTCACCTCACGTCCTTGTTTCGATCAACTCAGGATTATTTGACCAAAATAATCCGATGGTTTTAGTCATTTGTTAATAAATGTTAAGGAGGATATTTTTGTCATTTGGCTAAACTATTCAACAGCCATAATGTTATATGGAAGGCTAATTTTGTCATTTACACTATGTTTGAGAATTTTGGGACCGAGGGAAAGAAAATAACAAGAATAGAGAGGAAGAAAATTTAATTTTACCTCTTATTATTTCGATGATAAAAAGTAGAAAAAAGAGAGTGAAAAACTAACTTTTAATTTTATCAAAATTCTCTAAAAAATGGTAACATAGAAAAAGACAGAATTAATTGAGAGATAATTGCGTAATTTTACATCCCCAAAAAAAAAAAAATTCCTCACATGTGTGTTCATTTTTCTCCTTTTTTGGAATAATTTTTTTGTGGGACCTACTCACCTACATAAATTTCTCCCACAATTTTATCATCGACTTTCGTTCCCCCCTTTCCCAAACATAATAACTTTTATATTTCCTCTCCCACTTTTCCTTCAATTTTTTTTCCCCCTATTTTCTTTTCCTTCCCAAACATAGTGTTAATGGTTGTGTGGTATGCATTAATACATACTGGAATAAGTTATTTTTATCCATATTATTCCGTTTGATATAACTTACTGTAGAATTTCTCGCAATAATTCATAGCCGTCTCCAACTAAGCCTAGACGACCTAGGCATGGACCTAGGGTTCCAAATTTTACATAAGGATCCCAATTTCAGGATCGGTCCAAACTTTACATATGTGTCTGAATTTTAAGTGTCGATAAAAATTTACATAGGGTCCCCAGAATCGGTCCAAAAATTATATAGGGGCCCCTATTTCCAGAATCGTATATAACCTCATTTTTTGCTAGAGCGGACCCTATAATAACCTATTCTTAGGCTTCATTCCCGCATTATGAGAGAATACCATTCCCACATTATGAGATAATACCATTCACATGCTACGAGGTAAGTATTTGAGAATAATGACAATTTGAAATCAACCTACTACACCCAACAAATGAGACCCAAATTTAAATTGAACTTGAACCAAATTCGATTTGACCAAACCTGAGTCAGATCCGACTAAAATTCGACTAGACGCAAACCTCATACGATCACCAAACACGTATCCAAACTTAACTTCGAGCGAATCTGTCCCAACCCAGGCCCAACAAAAAATTGACCCGACACAAACATGTCCGGCTCGACGAAAACCCCGACATGACCAAAACCCAACACGAACTTGACGTGAGATGACTCAACTAGACCATAATACCACATTCGAATAGGCTATTATAATAGTATTTTTAAGTAGGGGGAATTAGCAAAAATATGTTCAAATTTATTATATTTGTTGTAGTTGAAAATTACAAAAAAAGAATTTTAAGGGAATTCCAAAAACAAAGTGAGAGACAAAGAGAGTAATCCTTATTTTCGTATTTGTGAGTATATATATATATATATGGGTTCGTAATTGGAACCCCGCGGGAGCCCCGTCGTCCTCGACCATGCAATCGAGGGGGAACGCGGCCCACACAAGCCATCCGATACAATGATGCAAGGTGGCGAGACTTCTCCCGCGGGACTTTTGATCCGATATATATATATATATATATATATATATATATATATATATATATATATATATATATATATATATATATATATATTCCTGACCAAGGTCCCCCTTTAATAACAGAGTCCGATAATGATCTCCTCTCCACCCCCTTCCGCGGAAGAAGTGAAGTCCGCGGTCTGGGCCCTAGACGAACACAGCGCTCCCGGACCTGACGGATTCTCGGGGGTTTTCTTCAGGTCCTGCTGGCACATCATCAACACCGATGTCATAGAGGTAGCCACCGCCTTTTTTCAAGGAGCTCACTATCCCAAATCATTAGCCCACGCCAACTTCATCTTAATCCCCAAAAAAGACAACCCGGAGACCTTCAAAGATTTCAGACCGATCATCCTATGCACCTTCACCAACAAAGTCATCTCCAAAATCATCGCCACCCGCATGGCCCACATCCTTCCCAGGATCATCTCCGAGGAGCAGAGCGGATTCGTCTCCGGCCGGAACATAACGGATAACATCCTCCTTGCTCAAGAAATGATAACATGCAAAAAAAAAATTCGTCCAGAGGGGGTAATATAGCAATCAAGCTGGATATGGAAAAGGCCGACGACCGTATGGACTGGCAATTCCTAATTTGGGTCCTCAGGGCCTTCAGGTTCTCTGTGGAATGGATTGACATCATTTACAGATCCTTTAGCATCTCTTGGTTCTCTACAGTCATCAACGTCCAAGCGGATAGATTTTTCAAATCCAGTCACGGGGTTCGCCAAGGAGACCCTATTTCAGCCACCATATTCATCATTGTTGCAGAAGCTCTTAGCAGAAATCTTAACGACATGGCCAACATTCCCAAATTCCATCATTTTCATACTACCGTCAGCTGTCCTCTAATTACCCACCTGGCTTACGCAGACGACGTTCTCATCTTCTCCTCCAACGACGTTGGATCTGTGGAGGTGATCTGTAACATTCTTAGAAATTACTCCCGATGTTCTGGTCAGAAGATTAACCAAGACAAAAGCATCATATACACCCACCACAAAGCTGACAGGACCCACTCGGCTATCCTCACCAACCTCACCTCATTCGCCACCGCTTACCCTCCATTCACTTACCTGGATTGCTCTTTGGTATACGGGAGATCTAATTCGGCTATCTTCGATGGGTTGGTTAGCAAAACCAGAAAGAAGCTCGAGGGCTGGCACAACGCGACCCTCTCGCCAGGTGACAAGATGATTTTCAATAAACATGTGTTGTCCTCCATCCCCATTTACAACCTGGTTGTCTGCTCCCCGCCTTTGAAAGTTCTAGCCTCCATGTTATCTCTCTTCGCCAGCTTTTTCTGGGGGCAACAAGACGACAAAGACAAACACCACTGGGCTGGTTGGGACATAATGGCCAAACCTACAAACGAGGGGGGCCTCAGATTCATCAAATTAGCGTACATTGTGGACGCATGTTCCATAAAATTGTGGGGGAAGATTAGATCCCACAACTCCATCTAGACTCGGTTCATGAAGGCCAGATACTTTTTGCACGCTCACCCAGCTGAGGCGGTGGCCAACAACCAGTCCTCAGCTTCCTGGCGTCGCATTCTTATTGGGTGTCAACTAGCCGAACACCTCATCCGTCTGAAGCTAGGTAACGAAGCCTCGTCTTTACGTCACGAAAGGTGGTTTGGGGACACACGGTACAAGCTCTCTTCCAACGCTCCTCGGGACTGCAAGATCAAGGATCTTTGGGACTCAGCTTCTGGCTGGCGCTGGGACAGGATCAGAGATTGGATCGGGCCGGAGACGGTCATTGGGATCGCCGATCCGGACGCGCATATCAAAGATCTCCAAGAGACCTGGATTTGGACCCCTGTCGACGGGGAGTTCACGATGTACTCGGCCAGGCGGTCGCTCAGAGCGGGAGCCCTGCCACACAATCAGATCGCTCTATTCTGGAACTCATGTATCCCCCTCAAGTGGTCGTTCCTTATTTGGAGTGCTCAACGCAGGAAGCTTCTGATTGATGACTCCCTTACTACTATTGGTTTCAGCCTAGCATCCAGATGTCACTGCTCCTCCTCCCACCATCCAGAAACAGCCGAACACATCCTTATCTACGGTGATCTTGCCGAGCAGTTGTGGCACAACCTCGCTGGTCGTAGGGGGAAGAGACATCATACTGAGGGCTTCAACGATCTCCTAACCAATTGAGGTTTCTCTCATGGTCATCAGATCGCTACAGCCGCTAGTTTTTGGACTCTCTGGAAGAACCGCAACAAACACAGATACGAAAATCGTCTATTTATTGCGGCTCAACTCATCCGCGAAACTTGTCGTTAGATTCTCAAACTCAAGTTTCGATGCTCCCACTCGTCGGATATATTTTGGCAGGCTTGGCTTTAGGCGGTCTGAGGCGCCATTGGGCGTTTGGTCTCTTTTTGCTAGTTTTCTTTTCGCGCTGAGCGCGCGTTCTTGTATAGGCTTTGGCATTTTGCGGCTGATACATCAATAAATTCTCTGTTCTATATATATATATATATATATATATATATATATATATATATATATATATATATATATATATATATATATATATATATATATGGAAGCGGATCAAAAGCCCCCCTTAGAAAATCCCCTAAAAAACCCCTCACTAATGTTAATATTAATGTTAGTATTAATGTTAATATTAACATTAAATACTAAAATTAACATTAAACTTAACATTAAAGTTAATATATACATTAAAATTAACATTAATATTAATATAAAAATAAATATTAATATTAATATTAACATTAATATTAATATTAACATTAATATTAACATTAATATTAACATTAATATTAATATTAATATTAACATTAAATTACGGATGATAGTGAGAGGGATTTTTAGGGGGTTTTCTAAGGGGGCTTTTGATCCGCTCCCTATATATATATATATATATATATATATATATATATATATATATATATATATATATATATATATATATATATATATATATATATATATATATATATATATTTGTTGCAATGATGAGATCCCCATAGCTATGAAATCTTCTTGATCATCCTTGTCTTTAGTATTCTCATTTTTTAGCTTCAAGTAGTCTCATTTAAAATGATCCCTTTTGCCACAGTAATAGCAGTCCCCCCTATGGTCTACAATCGCAAAATTTTGAGAACTCCTCCATGTCCTTACTCTGACGTAATTCTTTCCTTCCAGTTGGAAGCAACCACAACGGACTCTTGCAGCGATTCTATCTACCTAGGTCGGACCTCCTCGTTCAACAGCTGCTTTTGTCTGTCTCCATCGTGACAACTCCATCAGGCGCAGAGTTGCTCACCGACAACACCAATATCTTTCAGCTTTCTGGTAGAGAACTTAAAAGTCGTAGAGCCGGAAGTTCATCGCCGATAACTGATTGATAATATCCTAAACCTTGCTCAAATGTTGTGACACCGAGACACCCTTCGTGTGCTTCAAATTGGTGAGTTGGCAATTAAGAAATACCTTATTGTATGTCGTCTTCCATTTGTACAACGTATATGCAACTTCTTCTATAACTCTTTTGAAGAATTCTCAATATAAAAAATGAAATACCGAATCGTTCAGTCATTGACAAATGATCCAACATCCTTCCGATCCAATCGCGTCAAATCATTAGTAGATTTATCCACTGACTTTGCTCTGTCGCCTTCCAACGGACCATACAAATTATTATACCATATTAGATCCTCCATCATTGGCTTTCAAATTGTCAGTTTCTCCCTGTGTGGGTGATCATACTTGTGTTCATCTGTTCCGTAGACATGGTTGCACCTGTCACGTTCTGATTCGATAAACCATTCGTCCCCGTTAGTATTATACCGAATCAATCGTCCTCGTTAAGGCCTGATGCCGTACGAGTCTGAAATTTCACTCGTACAAGGCAAGAACGTTTGTTTGATCATTATATTAAAATACCAAGTTGAAACTTCACAAATCATATCAGAATTGAATACGCAGTTTAGGAAGATAGAAATATGCTTTTCATTTATAGGTTGCAACGAAGTGCAAGTCGTAATTACATTGGATGCCGTTACAGCTACATTGATTGAAACAAAAGAAAATACTCGACAAACTGTCTGAATTAATACTTGTCGTTCTATACATTCGCCCTTGTATACGTAAGTTTCGATGAATTGGCTTCAAAATACTTCAGAATAGGAAAAGCATCCAAAAATGCCTCTTCAAACTTTAGCTTCAGACTAGAGCTCCCGCAGTACCTGGGAAGTTGGAGAGGGGGTTATTACACTTGCTAAGTAGACGGGACGAACCCACCCGTCTAAACCGACTCTGATTGTTAAGGTAGGCATGCTTTAGAGTTTTATTTCTATTTAGAACTAAATGAATTTAGTTCACATCGACAGTCATCTTTGAAGTAATAAATCATACAGTGAAACATAATAATTTATCACAATTCTTACCACAGCCGTGCTCGTCCCTGCATAAAAAAAGATAATATTTACTACCTGTATAAGACAATAGGTGAGCATACTACTGTCTTATATGTGCGATCACTGGTGTTACACACCACTTGGGACTATCTCAACGAAAGTCATTCCATTAATTGGATCGATTCTCGTAACATTCGTCCAAATCGATTTGATCGATACCGCAAGGTGTTATCATTTACCAAGCTAAGTGATCGAGTCAGATGGTGTCACCCCTAGTTTTCAAAAAAGGGGTATTTTGGTCATTTTTCATTTTAGAATATTTTTGGATTTATTTTATTATTTATGATATTATTTTGGGGTTATTTGAGTCAGGTTCGAATTTTAACTCAATCCGACTAGTATCGGAGACCCGGGGTAGCTTTGACTCTAGTGGGACCCACTCATTAGTTAGACATGGTCCATATAACAATATTTGTAGCCTTCCTTTCCGAAATTTTTGGAATATTTTTTTAATTTATTTATTTGATTTAAATAGTGATTTTAGAATTCTATAAATAATTATCTAGTTAATTATTACGGTAGATAATTTTAGCCATGGTTGAGTTTTGAAGTACCAGGCGGCTAGGAATTATGGCACAGATAGTGCAGTGGCGTGCCTTGACTAGTGTATTAGCCATGCCATGGAAGGCTGAGCCATAGTGATGCCCTAACTAGGAAAACCAGGCTAAGTTGTGACATAACCATTATAAATAGTTTAATTAGTTATTATTAAATTTATTGACTTTGCAGGAACCCGGTTGTATCGAACTAGTCCGGACCCGGACCAAGTCCAAGCCCTAGTAGTCGGGTAGTACGTGTAGAGACGACCATATAGAGGTATGTTGTATTGGCAATTTTTACTTTAGTGATTTAGGAAGCAATTTGGAATTGGTGGATATATATATATATACATATTATTGTGCTTGCTATTAAAATAGTATTTTAGTTGATAATATAGTAAATAAGTCCTTTAATAAATATTTTGGTTATTATGGGAATTAACTAGGTTATATATTAACTAGGTTATATATATATACTTATAAATATGTATATGTATAGAAGAGTATTTATAGTATATGAATATTAGGCTTATATATATATATATATATATATATATATATATATATATATATATATATATATAATTGTATTTCATTTGTATAAAATTTAGTATATAAAAGTAAGAAGTTATATTGTAAATATGGATTTTTGCTTAGAATATTTTATTGTCGTTACTTATATTTATGGCATGAGTGTATATTATATACTTAAATTGTATTAATTGGAATAATATATATATTATTAAATCAGTGTGTATACATATATATATATATATATATATATATTTTTTTTTTTATATATATATATATATATATATATATATATATATATATATATATATAGAGTGATTAATAGCAGTCCTACACCCCCACAGCCCAGTTGGGCCAGGCTCAGCCCTGCCCAAGTAAAACGAGCCTATTCCCAGCATGTTCCAGGCCCACAAACCCAACCCAATAAACACCAAGCCACAACCATCTTTTCCTCACATACAGTAAAGAAACTCGACCCCCTCGAGATTACTATATAGAGATCGAGAGAGAGTTGGAGAGGGAAAAATGTAACCCTAACCCAACTCCCACTTCCCCAACGTCGACCCCGACCCTGGACGCCCCGCCCGTCGCCGCAAAGACCTCCGGAGCGCGCGCGCCGTGCCGAAAACCGAGCAACAGCCGTAGCACAGCAGCAGAACATGACAAGCTCTGTTCGAAATGAGGTATGTGACTTCTCGATCAAATTTCTTCCTGCATATTCGACGAAATCCCGAAACCCCTGATCCGTTTAGAAGCCTATCTAGCCACCTTGACATATCAGTAAAGATTTTAGGACCAAGTCGATCAACCTGCCGAGAAAATTGACGCAAAGTCGATTAAAAACTGTCCAACTCGGGACAGAATTTCACATCCAGACACCCATCTTGGGAGGCCAAAAGGGGTCGATCCTGTTAGGAAAACAAAATCTAATTGAATAAGTTTTTAGTCAAACCATACAGCTTCAAAACGCTGACTACGGATTTTAAATTCATCTATTGTACATCAAGAAATACCGATTTGAAAATCAAGAAAAACTTATTAAAACTGTTTTCGAAAATATTAGAAAATCATCCACACGACGTGCGTCCCGCCAATCCGGGAGATATGGTCATGCACCGTAAACATCGAAAGGTTCGTAACAGCTTCGTGGTCGTATGGGCTTTGACGGAATTCAAATTGGTCGCGTGTGTGCGATGAATTTGATGCGTATCCGTCGAAATTCACTGTATCGGCCCACGTACAAGTTTTCCAATTACTTTGTGCATGCTCATCAGATCGAGACAAAATTTGCGCCAACAAGACCGTTTCATTTTTTTGGTCCTGTATGCCAAGTTTGGTCCGATTCTGAGACAGTTGATCGGATCGCCGTTTCGCGGGCCCTACGATCCGATTCAACGGGCGATTTTGTGCACGGCCCACCAGAACCAAAAACTGGACATACCATTGGGTTCGTATCATCAAAATGAATCCGTAGACATATAGTTTGATGATGTTAGAGACCATTGACTCTGACACATTTTTCGGTGCAAAGTGGGTCCAACGGCGGACACCATTTTTGCCCAAAAGTTATCGTTTTACCCCTGTGTCCAGAATTGGACTTAAGGACAGGCAATTCTAGCTAATTTGACTATTCTGAGACTGTTGGCATTATCTGTTTCAGCTTTTGGAAATAGTTATGATGATTTGGACTTTATGGCTTAGCAGTGGACTAGATTGTTATTGGATCTGCGTACAACCTCCATGCAAGATACATTGCCTCCCTCTACAGTTTATTTACATGCATATTTATATTATTATACATTTTTACTAGTTGATTATTCATATGTGATTTGTATATCATGCCTGCTAGTATATATATAGTCTTGTTTATAAGTATCATTGTAGTTCATATTGGATTGGTTTTCTCGTGTATCGTGATTGGGTCGTGTCGTGTCATCACTTATACTTGGACTGAGTTGCATTTCATAGGATGAATAAGTCATAACGGAACTGCTTTACCTTCTTGTCTTGAAATCTTGAAGCTAACCTGCGAGTCCACATCATGGACGAGGGTTAGTAGTTAAGCTAACCTGCAAGTCCACATTAGGGGCGAGGGTTAGTAGTTATCTGTCCATACCTGCGAGTCCATACTAGGGACGAGGGTGATGCTAGCCTGCGAGTCCACACCAGGGATGAGGGTTAGTAGTATATGGTTTACACCTGTAACTCCACACTAGGGACGAGGGTGATGCTAGCCTACGAGTCTACACCAGGAACGAGGGTTAGTAGTATATGGTTCACACCTACGAGTCCACACTAGGGACGAGGGTTATGCTAGCCTGCGAGTCCACACCAGGGATGAGGGTTAGTGGTATATGGTTCACACTTGCGAGTCCACACTAGAGATGATGGTGATGCTAGCCTGCGAGTCCACACTAGGGGCGAGGGCTAGTAGTCGTTCAAACCTGCGAGTCCACACTAAGGGCGAGGGTTTGAGTATTCGATTGATTATCTATTGACATCGTGATATCGTGTTCTCTTGTTCTTCTCCAACAGTTCGTTTAGGTGTAGTGGTTCTTCCAGTCGTGTATAGTCGTATTTTCGTGCTGATTGATCTTTTTTCGGTTATTTCCTGTATTTTCTTTATTACATGATAAACTGCTAGATAAGCATGTTTTTATGTATCTTGCCATGTCCCCTGAGGACCTGATGATCTCTTCAGGTTAGTTATTGCATGGAGTTAGTTAGCAGCTCTGGATGGCGGATGATTATGACACTTGTGGGGTCCGAATGTGATGATATTGCTTACGGGATTCAGGTATTGATACTATGTTTATTATCCAGTTCATCTAGCTTGTGTTTTTCTTTCATCATCATGATATATCATATTTATTGATTCAGTTTATAGACTCATGTCATTTTTGGAGTCTAATCGGACATGCATGCTAGTGGGCTGCAGACCACGACCCATACTTGTTCATCCTTATTTATTATTCTTATTGTGGATTGAGATATAGTTTTGCCTTGCCTTGATTTGGCCCATTGCCATAGTCGTGACAGCGTTTACGTATTCGAGTCAGGCTGGAGTCCGCTCGATATGTAGCTGGCTTGCTCACGAGCTCGCGTCCGAAAACCGGATGCAGGTCGTGACAAGTTTTTGTGGTGGCCCATGCAGGTCAGAGCATATCGTACTGGTTACGTAACTGTACTGGTACGAGCCTGCGACAATGACTAAACCTTAGAAATCTCAATCCACTTTGTTTTGAAAATTCTCCTAGAAATTCTCTACGTCCTTGAAAACTCCATATTTGCTTTCGATTATACTCCCTTGCTTTCCGTACCAATGATTCTCATCCCTTCCTATTCTGGGGTGGCGAATGATCGTGATGTCTAGAATTCCTCAAAAATTCTTAAATTATAGTATAATATTGCATAATTATTAAATAATTGGTTGTTTATAGATATGAGGGATTATAGATGCCATACACCCTACATATCTGTTGGTAGAATTGTTAGCCACTAGTTAGGAGATTATAAGGTTTTAGTAACCTGTGTTTCAAGGGAGTAGTATGACCAAAGGTGGGTAGAAGTCCTCGAGATTTCGTAAATACCAAATGACTAAAGAAGGCCATAAAATATTTTTGAAATTAAATTTGAGGAGATTAAGGAAATAGTAGACTTTGATTTTTCAGGCGTAGTTATGAATTAGAATTTCGAGGATGAAATTATTTTTAAGGTGGGTAGATTTGTAGCCTCCCTTTCCAAAATTTTTGGAATATTTCTTTAATTTATTTATTTGATTTAAATAGTGATTTTAGAATTCTATAAATTATTATCTAGTTAATTATTACGGTAGATAATTTTAGCCATGGTTGAGTTTTGAAGTACCAGGCGGCTAGGAATCATGGCACAGATAGTGCAGTGGCATGCCTTGACTAGTGTATTAGCCATGTCATGGAAGGCTGAGCCATAGTGATGCCCTAACTAGGAAAACCAGACTAAGTTGTGACATGACCATTATAAATAGTTTAATTAGTTATTATTAAATTTATTGACTTTGCAGGAACTCGGTTGTATCGAACTAGTCTGGACCCGGACCAAGTCCAAGCCCTAGTAGTCGGGTAGTACGTGTAGAGACGACCATATAGAGGTATGTTGTATTAGCAATTTTTACTTTAGTGATTTAGGAAGCAATTTGGAATCGGTGGATATATATACATATTATTGTGCTTGCTATTAAAATAGTATTTTAGTTGATAATATAGTAAATAAGTCCTTTAATAAATATTTTGGTTATTATAGGAATTAACTAGGTTATATATTGTCATGCCCCGCTTCCCAGAATTACGGTGAGCCGGGTACGTAACATTATCCCCAGGCTATGCGACATACAAATACGCCAGTACTCATATTCGCGATTGTCGCCCGTAAGGTTCATGCATAGATAAAAGCAGGTCATAACTTACATAAATTTAGGTCAGCAATAATCTGAAACTAAGACATTCTAACTAATTGAACATGAGCATAACTATTTCTATCCAGTACAATTTTGGGTCCATCTATAACTTATACAATTATACCTTAAACAAGTAGAGGAAGAGAATACTTGTTCCGACTTGGACGTCTTCAATGGTATCATCACGTCCTTGATCTCCGGTTGTCCTTCAGTACCTGATAGCGGCTTCACTTGGTACACTGTTACAAAACCTAGTGAACAATACTAGGTCGTTTAGAAACGATAAGCAAGTCCTCGGCCAAGAACGGTGAAAGTTAAGCAATATAATGAAATATGTAGTTCTTCATTTGAGAAAAGACAGGCATATGCCAACTTGCACTACTATATATATATATATATATATATATATATATATATATATATATATATCTTTGCTTTAGTAAATCAAAGAATGTAAACATCGTCCTACTCCATGAATAGTAAGATTTCCGAGCTTCCCTTGAGCTTTTAGTAGGATTTGCTTCCCTTGAGCAAACAGGAAAGCTGCCTACCTATAATAGGCAGAGTTGTTTCTGGAGTAAAATAGAATTTAATGTAATACAGTTTTAAGAACAATACTCTGAATAATCCTCTAAATATTTCTCGTAAACAATCCCGTTGACCTGGGATCAGGCTGTGAATTCCGAGCCTCCCTTGGGCTAAAACCATCAATTTGATGTTACTGTCAAAATAGATGCATTAATTTCCGAGATTTTCGAGCCTCCCTTGGGCTAGTACCCTCTATTTGAAAATAGATTGTAGAAGCATGGAAATTCACAACCAGAAGACCCATGCGACAGACAATCTATACGTCAGAGCTCGGACAAAACAATAAAAGCAGCAAATATAGAATGGAAAGAGAACTTTTTATTTCACACATAAAAGTCTATTACATGTCTAGAGAAGGCTGTACAAAGAAAAACTTCTACAAAGGAAAGATCCTAAGTCTACGGCCAGCAGTCGCCATGCGCCTCCAGTCAGGCGCAGCAGTCGCCATGCGCCTCCAGTCAGGCGCAGCAGTCGCCATGCGCCTCCAGTCAGGCGCAGCAGTCACCATGCATCTCCCGTCAGGCACAGCAGTCACCATGCGTCTCCAGTCAGGCACATCATCACCATGCGCCTTCAACCGGGCGCATCCCACCATGCGCCCTCAGCAAGGCGCATCCCTTCAGCAGCTCAGTTATGTGCCACTCTTCCAGCCAGGCTCACCTGGCCGAGCAGGATGAGGGTGGCAATTAACCCCCCATCCAGAGAAAGAGCCTCAAAAGCCAAAGGAAGACGGCCTAGCACCGCCATTCCGATCTACGGCTCTTCCTGCACAACGGAGACGAGGCCCGAGCATCCCTATCTTTGGATGCAACAGGCACCTTCCGCCTTCCTCGGAAGCCCTCGACTCCGTCTTTTGGATGTAACAGTCACCTTCAAGTGCAGCAACGACGACATGGCGTCTCATCTTCACCCTCGGAAGCACTTCGTCAACAGAATGCACTTGAGTACCCAAGTTCATGGTTGGAAGTACGTGAGAGAACGAGAAGCAAACCCTCTCTCCATGCCACTATTTATAAGCCGGGCAGATCAAACCCATGCGCCAAGTGGATGGCTCTCCGAATTCTGAGCAATGAACTTGCATTTAATGGATGAACCGGACGCCTCGAATTCAGCCAAACGGCTATTTAAAGAACTCGAGGAACGAAACAGCCGCACGCGCCCTTCGACTTCAGGCGCATCACACAGATGTGCCCTTCAGAACCAAGCGCATCACAGAGGATGCGCCCCCATGCGTCCCTATACCTAGTGGAACGCCAACCGACGCGCCCACTCAGCTGTCTATCGAATGACACAAACAATAAATGCTGAACTGACAGAGTTGGTAGCACGCCTCCCGAAGTCTGAACATTCGGCAGCTTTTTCAGAAGACGAAGCATCGCCAACGTCAGCATCATCATTACTTCCCTCCGACGACTACTGCCACGTGGCCACTCAACCACCCGCATGCGCCACCGCGGCTATGCGCCCAAACCTGCATGCGCCTCAAAAGCCATGCACCCCAGACTGCTCTCTGATCCCAAAAGACAGAAGGAAAGTCTCCATCTGAAGCTCCGCATGTGCCTCAAAGGCCATGCGCCCCAGACTGCTCTCACCTGCATGCGCCTCAAAAGCCATGTACCCAGAATGGTTCGTGACTCCTAAAGGTTACGAACCAAAGTCTCCTCATGCGCCCAATCCTAGGCGCATTCTACCAGATCATTCCCCACCAAATCCGAGATCCCCGAACCATGGGTCGATGACACATGTCCTTTGACTCAACTCATCCAAGATCTCAGCAACAGAAAGATCTTCTTCTCCGCTACGTGCCGGTTCACAAAAGCAACATGAAGAAGTCAACCCCCTCGATCAGGGCGCATCGTCCATGCGCCTCCATCAGCAATCAACACGTGGCGTCCCCACGCACTGGCGCATCCTACATATGCGCGCATGAGCAGCTAACCTGTCCAGCTATAAATAGAGGAATCATTTCCTTCTTCCACACACACACAGACAGATACGAAGGAACATACCACCAGAGAGGCAGATACAGACACTCAACGTCTTCCTCCTCTCAGCAAGCTCTAGCACCCAGAGCAATCCAAACCTTCAGAGAACCGATAACCATCGTCAGCTCGTCAACGGAGTCAACGCATTACCACTCGCTCCATCGGCACAAGGGATCCAGATTAAACAAAAGTGTACTTCTAGGGCTATATCTAAGTCCTATATTGTAACACTGTTCTGTTTGTATTGAAATTTACAATCAAAGAATTTTAAAGGCAAACATAGATGTACTGATTCACGAGATTTCCGAAATACTGATCAACTTTTGTTATTATGTTACGGGATATCTAGGGATATTCAGTTGTTCTCTCCGCCTAATGCTTCCTAGATAAGAAACTTTCTAAAATTTTCGAAAGTCAGAAATTTGTCTATCTTCTAAATTTTCCAAAAATTTCGGCAGAGTCTCCTTTGTATAGGGTGACTCCGAAAATTCACAAGAGACAATATATACATAAAAATATGAATCCGGGTTCGTCGACCCCTTTGGTGGAGCAACTCTCAACACCGGAACCATGCAGATAATATATCGGGTTCGCCGACCCCTTCGGTGGAGCAACCCTCAACACCGGAAACACACACAACATTATATAGAGTGCAATTTGAAGTTTCTTACCTTGGCAAGAAATTTCAAACGAGTAAGCATAACCCCTGCTTATTGCAGTTTTGCTAAATATTTTACAAATCCAAAATAGTGTCATTAGTAGCATACATGATATCAAATTCTGCTTCCAAGGATCATGGCTTGCAAAATAATATTAAACTCCTAGTAATATTGGCTTGGTATACCGAAAGAGTTTAGAAAATGGAATATGATATATGTAGAGTTACTTATATATATATAAGAACTTGTAAATACTCAATTTAACTGATCCATCATGTCAATAAAGGTCAAAATGAAATATTTTTACAAAGTGGACTGAATTGGTATTATACCAAATAATCAAATTCCAACTAAATCCTTAATTGCTAGAATTTCTTATATTTAGCTATTTGGGTATGCATAAGAATTTAAAATTTGAAATTTTTTGCAAGTGTATGGTTACCTCAACCGGTAGAAACTTAAAATCTCATTTGCAAAAGAAATAGTATATATATATATACGTAACTTGTAATAATTCCAAGAATTAGACTCAAAAAAATCAACTAAGAATGTATACAAATTAAAGATTGAAGTCATCACAGTCCATCTCTAGGAATATGTAGTCTATAGCTAAACTTTAGAATTTGGTATTAAGTCACCCTAATATCCATGTATTCATAGATACTCAAATTAACCACAAGAATAATTTATATATTTAATTCTTGGACTGATTTTCTTTGTCTACCAAAATATTAAAGAATTTCATATTTAAAGTAGAACATTCTTAAGGTGAAGATTATACCTATTCTTATACGAATTATACACGTTTGTCAACCTAGAATTAGTTCAAAAATTATGTACACGTATACATACATATACTTATACATATATATATATATATATATATATATATATATATATATATATATATATATATATATATATATATATATATATATAAATATATAAGAAAAGATTTCATATTTAAAGTAGTACTTCCATTCATAAGATGAAGATTATACCTAAGAAATTGAGCCGATCATGCTAGTAGTTACAACCGTTCCTCAAATCCTAAATATTTGATTTAAGCAATTCACATACACCTTATGTTCATATAATTATATTTATTCCAAACGACCAATTTCATACTCATATGTCCTAGGATCCATGTAAATTTCTAAAATCAGAATGAAATTGTCAAATTGGACAAAAGAAAATATTTGTAGAATGGAATTTGAAATTGAGAGAAAAATGGATAAGGACTTTCCTTGGGTTCTTGAGTTGGACCTAGGATTAACCCCCCAAGATGGAGTTGGGGATTAGGGCCTGGCTCTTCCATCTTTCTTCATCTTCTTCTCCAATTTCTACTTTCTTTCTTTTTCTTAGAAGAAAAGGGGGTTTGGGTTTAGGTTTAATGGTGGTGGAGATGGAGATGAAGATGGTGGTGTGGGAAGTGGCGATAGGGGATGGCGGTAAAGGTGGAAGTGGTGGTGGTGGCCGGCGGCAGGCGAGCGGCGGCGCAGGCGGCTATCGCAGCAACAGCAGCAGCTAGTAGCAATAGCACTAGTATGGAAAGGGAAGGAGGGGAAGAGGAAGAGTGGAGAGAGAGAGAGAGAGATGGAGAGATATATAGAGAGGGAGAGTGTGTTCGGGAGAGAGCGAGAGAGGGGGAGAGAGATCGAGAGAGAGAGAAGTTTCGAGGGAGGGAGAGAGATTTCGGGAGAGAGAGAGAGATGAGCTGTGAGGGGGGGGGGGGGAAAGGTTAGATATAGGAAAAGTGAAAGAAAAATAAAAATAATAATAATAATAATGATAATAATAAAAATAATAGTAACTATAGTAGCAAGGATAATATTAAAATTCACCCTCAAAAATAACAATAA
This sequence comes from Iris pallida, assembly GCA_029216955.1. Classification (NCBI taxonomy): domain Eukaryota; kingdom Viridiplantae; phylum Streptophyta; class Magnoliopsida; order Asparagales; family Iridaceae; genus Iris; species Iris pallida. The sequence continues at coordinate 26,821,357 of JANAVB010005599.1, read as the reverse complement.
AATTTTAATAATACCCAAATTTAAATTTCCCAAAAACACAAAATACAGTCAACCTATTTTAAATAAATTAGGGATTTGACATCCTACCCTCCTTACAAAAATTTCGTCCTCGAAATTTAATTTTAAAGATAAGCTTTTCAAAACAAATATAAAGAGGAGCAAAATGTTCTACCCACCTTATAGAATTAGAGTAGTAATTTATTAAACAGTTAAGTGAAATATCTTGAAACTTATTTTTCAAAAGCTTTACGAAAAGAGACAATTCGAAAATACTAGAAATCTTCAAGGTTCTTGAAATTCCATATAATCAATAAAATAGTCAGATACAATGTTATTTCAACCGATAACCATGTATGATCTTTGAATTCAAAATCTTAATTCTTATTCTTATTTACTGGCGTGATATAGTAATCTTGTGCCTCGCCATTGCGCATATGGCTGCAATCAAGATACCGTTTTACTATCAAAATTCATGGCTGCAGCTTTTGCTACCACGCCAATGACATCCATAGAATGAGTAGGAATCATGATTGTAAGGTAGCTTTACAGATCATGGTATTCTTAGTAATCTAAAATATATTCAAGAAGCAATACTTATTTTGAAGTTCTCCAAATATCATCAACGTTATTTCATCATGGTATCAAACTAATAGATAATATTATAACATAAAATAAACTCATATATTTATATTATCAAAAACACTATATGTCATTTTAAATGACGTTCTTCAAATTCCAAATCAAGGTAAAATGAAATCAAAGTTCGAATATCAAGTTCAAAAATTTATTATGAAAAGTTGTCTTGATCCCCGAAATTTTATTGAATTCCTGAATCATGTTTCGAGAATATGTGCCCCGCCAATTTGGATGGCCAGTCCGAATGGCTACAACAACTTCTCACTTCACGATTCATTAGAAAATTTTAGGTGTCAAGACACAAGTATTCATTCTCATAAATATCATCTACACAAAATCCAATCAAAGCATTCACGTCACAGAAAAGAAAATATCAAAAGAGTAAATTGCAATGGATATTAGATAGAGGCAATTCCTGAAATAGGGATGCCAGAAAAAGATGTAAATGGAAGAAAAGATTAAGGATACAATTCTAGATTCCATTTGGTGAATGTTAAGTGAAGCAACAAAATTGAAAATTTTGAAGTAGATTGGGTTTGCGAAATACCCAGACCGCAGAAAATTCAACAGATAAAGGAGAACGAGTCAGGACTTAGGACTTAGGCATTGATAGAAGTTTAGAGGGAGTAAGGAATAAGGAATTAGCTTCTTAATATAATACGTATATAATACTCTATACAATAACTATTAGGAAAAACCCTAGACAGGTTATTGCTAGTTCTTTCCTACCCAATAATCATTCAAAATAAATTTATATCCATACTTACCCCTTAACCATTTCTAACTATGTAATGGTTAAAAAATATTTGACTCCGGGCTTACTGGAGATACCAAGTCCAAGATTCTTAAAGAGTCTTTTACCAGCTCAGACGAGAATATTTGTCCTACTCTCCCTGACTTAATAGGCCTAGAATGATTATGTCTATCCTTATACTACCCATGACCTAGGTAAGGACACCTGATTATATATACTTACTATAGAAATTTTATAAAGACACTATGGAATACAATCTAACATAAACAATTCTATTTGGTATCTCTTGGATATTTCCTAAAACATATCTTAAAGTTTATACCTTAGCCTATAGGGTCTGCCCAAAAATCTTGATCAACATATTTTCTCAGCTTGCATATGTTTCCCTAGAACTTGGTCTATATCCTATCCTTGGGTTGTCAGACCTGCATCCTATCCTATTTCCTCTATGCAATGTCTGACCTGCATCTTATCCTAGATTTTTCATTCTTTGCTGACCTGCATGGGCCACCACTAAAAGACGTGTCACGCCCCGCTTCCCAGAATTACGGCGAGCCGGGTACGTAACATCATCCCCAGGCTACGCGACATACGAATACGCCAGTACTCATATTCGCGATTGTCGCCCGTAAGGTTCATGCATAGATAAAAGCAGGTCATAACTTACATAAATTTAGGTCAGCAATAATCTGAAACTAAGACATTCTAACTAATTGAACATGAGCATAACTATTTCTATCCAGTAAAATTTTGGGTCCATCTATAACTTATACAATTATACCTTAAACAAGTAGAGGAAGAGAATTTTTGTTCCGACTTGGACGTCTTCAATGGTATCATCACGTCCTTGATCTCCGGTTGTCCTTCAGTACCTGATAGCGGCTTCACTTGGTATACTGCTACAAAACCTAGTGAACAATACTAGGTCGTTTAGAAACGACAAGCAAGTCCTCGGCTAAGAACGGTGAAAGTTAAGCAAAATAATGAAATATGTAGTTCTTCTTTTGAGAAAAGACAGGGATATGCCAACTTGCACTACTATATATATATATATATATATATATATATATATATATATATATATATATATATATATATCTTTGCTTTAGTAAATCAAAGAATGTAAATATCGTCCTACTCCATGAATATTAAGATTTTCGAGCTTTCCTTGAGCTTTTAGTAGGATTTGCTTCCCTTGAGCAAACAGGAAAGCTGCCTACCTATAATAGGCAGAGTTGTTTCTGGAGTAAAATGGAATTTAATGCAATGCAATTTTAAGAACAATACTCTGAATAATCCTCTAAATATTTCCCGTAAACAATCCCGTTGACCTGGGATCAGGCTGTGAATTCCGAGCCTCCCTTGGGCTAAAACTATCTATTTGATGTTACTGTCAAAATAGATGCATTGATTTCCGAGATTTCCGAGCCTCCCTTGGGCTAGTACCCTCTATTTGAAAATAGATGTACTGATTCATGAGATTTCCGAAATACTGATCAGCTTTTGTTATTATGTTACGGGATATCTAGGGATATTCAGTTGTTCTCCCCGCCCAATGCTTCCTAGATAAGAAACTTTCTAAAATTTTCGAAAGTCAGAAATTTGTCTATCTTCTAAATTTTTCAAAAATTTTGGCAGAGTCTCCTTTGTATAGGGTGACTCCGATAATTCATAAGAGACAATATATACATAAAAATATGAATCCGGGTTTGCCGACCCCTTCGGTGGAGCAACTCTCAACACCGGAACCACGCAGATAATATATCGGGTTCGCCGACCCCTTCGGTGGAGCAACCCTCAACACCGGAAACACACACAAAATTATATAGAGTGCAATTTGAAGTTTCTTACCTTGGCAAGCAATTTCAAACGAGTAAGCATAACCCCTGCTTATTGCAGTTTTGCTAAATATTTTACAAATCCAAAATAGTGTCATTAGTAGCATACATGATATCAAATTCTGCTTCCAAGGATCATGGCTTGCAAAATAATATTAAACTCCTAGTAATATTGGCTTGGTATACCAAAAGAGTTTAGAAAATGGAATATGATATATGTAAAGTTACTTATATATATAAGAACTTGTAAATACTCAATTTAACTGATCCATCATGTCAATAAAGGTCAAAATGAAATATTTTTACAAAGTGGACTGAATTGGTATTATACCAAATAATCAAATTCCAACTAAATCCTTAATTGCTAGAATTTCTTATATTTAGCTCTTTGGGTATGCATAAGAATTTAAAAATTGAAAATTTTTGCAAGTGTATGGTTACCTCAACCGGTAGAAACTTAAAATCTCATTTGCAAAAGAAAAAGTATATATATATTCGTAACTTGTAATAATTCTAAGAATTAGACTCAAAAAAATCAACTAAGAATGTATACAAATTCAAGATTGAAGGCATCACAGTCCATCTCTAGGAATATGTAGTCTATAGCTAAACTTTAGAATTTGGTATTAAGTCACCCTAATATTCGTGTATCCATAGATACTCAAATTAACCACAAGAATAATTTATATATTTAATTCTTGGACTGATTTTCTTTGTTTACCAGAATATTAAAGAATTTCATATTTAAAGTAGAACATTCTTAAGGTGAAGATTATACCAATTCTTATACGAATTATACACGTTTGTCAACCTAGAATTAGTTCAATAATTATGTACACGTATACATACATATACTTATACACATATATATATAAGAAAAGATTTCATATTTAAAGTAGTACTTCCATTCATAAGATGAAGATTATACCTAAAAAATTGAGCCGATCATGCTAGTAGTTACAACCGTTCCTCAAATCTCTAAATATTTGATTTAAGCAATTCAACATACACCTTATGTTCATATAATTATATTTATTCCAAACCACCAATTTCATACTCATATGTCCTAGGATCCATGTAAATTTCTAAAATCAGAATAAAATTGTCAAATTGGACAAAAGAAAATATTTGTAGAATGGAATTCGAAATTGAGAGAAAAATGGATGAGGACTTGCCTTGGGTTCTTGAGTTGGACCTAGGATTTACCCCCCAAGATGGAGTTGGGGATTAGGGCCTGGCTCTTCCATCTTTCTTCATCTTCTTCTCCAATTTCTTCTTTCTTTCTTTTTCTTAGGAGAAAAGGGGGTTTGGGTTTAGGTTTAATGGTGGTGGAGATGGAGATGAATATGGTGGTGTGGGAAGTGGCGATGGAGGATGGCGGTGAAGGTGGAAGTGGTGGTGGTGGCCGGCGACAGGCGAGCGACGGCGCAGGCGGGCGGCGGCGGCTATCGCAGCAACAGCAGCAGCTAGTAACAATAGCACTAGTATGGGAAGGGAAGGAGGGGAAGAGGAAGAGTGGAGAGAGAGAGAGAGAGAGAGATGGAGAGATATATAGAGAGGGAGAGTGTGTTCGGGAGAGAGCGAGAGAGGGGGAGAGAGATCGAGAGAGAGAGAAGTTTCGAGAGAGGGAGAGAGATTTCAGGAGAGAGAGAGAGATGAGCTGTGAGGGGGGGGAAGGTTAGACACAGAAAAAGAGAAAGAAAAATAAAATAATAATAATATTAATGATAATGATAATAATAAAAATAATAGTAACTATAGTAGCAAGGATAATAATAAAATTCATCCTCAAAAATATCAATAAAATTTTAATAATACCCAAATTTAAATTTTCCAAAAACACAAAATACAGTCAACCGATTTTAAATAAATTAGGGATTTGACATATATATATACTTGTAAATATGTATATGTATAGAAGAGTATTTATAGTATATGAATATTAGGCTTATATATATATATATATATATATATATATATATATATATATATATATATATATATATATATATATATATATATATATATATAACAATATAATTGTATTTCATTGGTATAAAATTTAGTATATAAAAGTAAGAAGTTATATTATAAATATGGATTTTTGCTTAGAATATTTTATTATCGTTACTTATATTTATGGCATGAGTGTATATTATATACTTAAATTGTATTAATTGGAATAATATATATATTATTAAATCAGTGTGTATACATACATATATGTATACATACATATATATATATATATATATATATATATATATATATATATATATATATATATATAGAGTGATTAATAGCAGTCCTACACCCCTACAGCCCAGTTGGGCCAGGCTCAGCCGTGCCTAAGTAAAACGAGCCCATTCCCAGTCTGTTCTAGGCCCACGAACCCAACCCAATAAACACCAAGCCACAGCCATCTTTCCCTCACGTACAGTAAGGAAACCCGACCCCCTCGAGATTACTATATAGAGATCGAGAGAGAGTTGGAGAGGGAAAAACGTAACCCTAACCCAACTCCCACTTCCCCAACGTCGAACCCGACCCTGGACGCGCCGCCCGCCGTCACAACGATCGCCGGAGCGCGCGCGCCGTGCCAAAAACCGAGCAACAGCCGCAGCACAGCAGCAGAACAGGACAGGCTCTGTTCGGAATGAGGTATACGACTTCTCGATCAAATTTCTTCCTGCATACTCGATGAAATCCCGAAACCCCTGATCCGTTTAGAAGCCTATCTAGCCACCTTGACATATCAGTAAAGATTTTAGGACCAAGTCGATCAACCTGCCGAGAAAATCGACACGAAGTCGATTAAAAACTGTCCAACCCAGGACAGAATTTCACATCCAGACACCCATCTTGGAAGGCCAAAAGTGGTCGATCCTGTTAGGAAAGACAAAATCTAATTGAATAGGTTTTTAGTCAAACCATACAGCTTCAAAACGCTGATTACGAATTTTAAATTCATCTATTGTACATCAAGAAATACCGATTTGAAAATCAAGAAAAACTTATTAAAACTGTTTTCGAAAACATTAGAAACTCATCCACACGACGTGCGTTCCGCCAATCCGGGCGACGTGGTCGCACACCGTAAATATTGAAAGGTGCGTAATGGCTTCGTAGTCGTGTGGACTTTGACGGAATTCAAATTGGTCGCGTGTGCGCGACAAAATTGATGCGTATCCGTCAAAATTCACCGTATCGGCCCCTGTGTAAGTTTTTCAATTATTTTGTGCATGCTCGTCAGATCGAGACAAAACTTGTGCCAACAGGACCGTATCATTTTTCTGGTCCTGTATGCCAAATTTGGTCCGATTCTGAGACAGTTGATCGGATCACCGTTTCGCGAGCCCCACGATCCGATTCAACAGGCGATTTTGTGCATGGTCCACCAGAATCCAAAACTGGATATACCATTGGGTTCATATCATCAAAATAAATCCGTAGACATATAGTTTGACGACTTTATAGACTATTGACTCTGACACGTTTTTTGGTGCAAAGAGGGTCCAACGGCGGACACCATTTTTGCCCAAAAATTACCGTTTTGTCCCTGTATCCAGAATTGGACTTAAGGACAGGCAATTCTAGCTAATTTGACTATTCTGAGACTGTTGTTATTGTCTGTTTCAGCTTTTGGAGATAGTTATGATAATTTGGACTTTATGGCTTAGTAGTGGACTAGATTGTTATTGGATCTGCGTGCAACCTCCAGGCAAGATACCTTGTCTCCCTCTATAGTCTATTTACATACATATTTATATTATTATACAGTTTTACTAGTTGATTATTCATATGTGATTTGTATATCATGCCTGCTAGTATATATATAGTCTTGTTTATAAGTAGCATTGTAGTTCATATTGGATTGGTTTTCTCGTGTATCGTGATTGGGTCGTGTCGTGTCATTACTTGTACTTGGACTAAGCCGTATCGTGTCATAGAATGAATAAGTCATAACGGAACTTCTTTACCTCCTTGTCTTAAAATCTTGAAGCTAACCTGCGAGTCCATATCAGGGGCGAGGGTTAGTAGTTAAGCTAACCTGCGAGTCCACATTAGGGGCGAGGGTTAGTAGTTATCTGTCCACACCTGTGAGTCCACACTAGGGACGAGGGTGATGCTAGCATGCGAGTCCACACCAGGGACGAGGGTTAGTAGTATATGGTTCACACCTGCGAGTCCACACTAGGGACGAGGGTGATGCTAGCCTGCGAGTCTATACCAGGGACGAGGGTTAGTAGTATATGGTTCACACCTGCGAGTCCACACTAGGGACGAGGGTGATGCTAGCCTGCGAGTCCACATCAGGGACGAGGGTTAGTAGTATATGGTTCACACCTGCGAGTCCACACTAGGGACGAGGGTGATGCTAGCTTGCGAGTCCACACTAGGGGCGAGGGCTAGTAGTCGTTCAAACCTGCGAGTCCATACTAGGGGCGAGGGTTTGAGTATTCGATTGGTTATCTATTGACATCGTGATATCATGTTCTTTTGTTCTTCTCCAGCAGTTCGTTTAGGCGTAGTCTTCCAGTCGTGTATAGTCGTATTTTCGTGCTGATTGGTCTTTTCCCGGTTATTTCCTATATTTTCTTTATTACATGATAAACTTCTAGATAGGCATGTTTTTATGTATCTTGCTATGTCCCTTGAGGACCTGATGATCTCTTCAGGTTAGTTATTACATGGATTTAGTTAGCAGCTCTGGATGGCGGATGATTATGACACTTGTGGGGTCCGGATGTGATGATATTGCTTGCGGGATTCAGGTATTGATACCATATTTATTATCCAGTTCATCAAGCTTGTGTTTTCCTTTCATCATCATGATATATCATATTTATTGATTCAGTTTATAGACTCATTTCAGTTTTTGGAGTCTAATCGGGCATACATGCTAGTGGGCTACAGACCACGACCCATACTTGTTCATCCTTGTTTATTATTCTTATTGTGGATTGAGATGTAGTTTTGCCTTGCCTTTATTTGGCCCATTGTCGTAGCCGTGACAGCGTTTACGTATTCGAGTCGGGCTGGAGTCCGCTCGATACGTAGCTGGCTTGCTCACGAGCTCGCGTCCGAAAACCGGGTGCGGGTCGTGACAATATTTAAGTTAGTATGGTTAGACTAAATATTCATGACTAGGTTGGGCTATTTAGAGATTCAAACTAGACTAATTTAGCCTCAAACCAAAACCTAATTTAAGTTAAAACCAATAGGAGCTAGAGAGGGGCATTTTGGACTTTACAAAATAGGACACCTAGCCATGTTTGGTCCGGCCATAGAGGGAGGGGGGTGAGTCACTTTCTTTTCATTCTTAGCCACAAATATTTTTCTTTCTTATTCTTCCCCAAATTTGAGAAGAGCCTCCAATGATTTTATCCCCAAATCAATCTATTCCTCTATCAAATCTTCTTCTTCCTTTCTCTATTCAAGGAAGTGGAGAAGCTAGCCAAGTTTGGGAGATTTTGGCATTGGTTCGTGTCCATTTGGAGATCCCTTCGTGTCGGTATCGTATCGGAAGGAGTTCTCTTGGATTTTACCTCCCGGAAGGTAAAATCTACCCTCTATTTCAATCATACATGCATATATTATCATTTTGAACCCATAGGAATGACCCATGGTTGTGTCTCCATTTGCGTCCATTTGGAGACATTTAGGAGTGTCCTTGTTGTGCTTTGTGTCCATGTGGGAAACCCCCAATATTGGACACATTTATGTTTGTCTTTATGATTAAATAATTTAATACATGTTTTAATCTTAGATTTTTATATGCTAGAGATGTATTATTGTCTGTCTTTACATTTTCTTTCATGTATCGTAGTGTATCATAATATATATTCAAGTATATATATTATTGAGTGTCTCTCTCTCTCTCTCTCTCTCTCTCTCTCTCTCTTCCTCTCTCTCTCTCTCTCTCTCTCTCTATATATATATATATATATATATATATATATATATATATATATATATATAAGCATAAGCGGCAATAAACAGCAGCATAAGCAGCAGCAGTAAGCAGCTTGCGGCAGCAGCAGCATAAGCAACAACAGCTTTCAGTAAGCAGCAACATAAGCAGGCAGCAGCAACTTGCAGTAAGCAGCAGCAGCAGTAAGCAATAAGTAGCAGCTTTTTAAGCAGTAGCTTATGACAGCTTTTTGAGCCTTTTAACCATTAGTTTTAACCCATTTAATTCCATTTTTCCTTTATAAATTAGCCCCCTTCCATTTAGCTATTTTCATTTATTAGTTAGCCCTTGTTAAATAGAGTTTGCTAACAAGTTGTTAGATATTTGTTAGTAGATGCTAGCGTATATGTTAGTGTTAGATAGGATTGAGAGGTTAGATTTGAGAGTTGTGGGCCTAGTGGGGTGTGTTTAGTGAGTGTACTAGATAAGTTAGTATCCTAATAGAACTAGTGAGTGTGATACTCTAACACACTAGGAGTGTGGAGGGGTGAGCTAGTATGGTTGGATAGTGTTAGGAGGGTGGTATCTCAAGATACATAGGGTGTCTTGTGATACCATAACGTAATGTTGAGAGTGACCAACATGGAGATAAGATGGACTGGATGGGCTAGATACCTAGATTCCTGGGTTGGTAATGTCACGCCCCGAGTCGGCAACGTTCGTCCCCGATGTTTATTTTGCCGATTCGATCGTCCTCGCTAAGGCGTGATGCCGTACGAGTCTAGAATTGCACTCGTACAAGGCAGAACGTTACGTTGTATTTGATATAAATACGCCAAGATTAAACTTCACAAATCACATCAGAATTTAAGACGCAGTATAGGAAGATAGAAATGTTTTTCATTCATAGCTTGCAACGAAGTGCAAGTCGTAATTACATTGGATGCCATTGCGGCTACATTGATTGAAAACAGAAAGAAAATACATTCGACAAGTTGCCTGAACAACGCTTGTCGTCCCATACATTCGCCCCTTTATACATAAGCCGTCGACTTGAATTGGCTTCAAAATACTTCAGTATAGGAAGAGCTTCAAAACGCCTCTCCGCACCTTCAGCTTCGTTTTAGGTTGGAGCGCCCGCCGCACCTGGGGAAATTTGGGGAGGGGATTAGCACACTTGCTAAGTGGACGAGACGTACCAACTCGTCTAAACCGACTCTGATTGTTAGGGTAGGCATGCTTTAGAGTTGTCTTTCTATTTGAACTAAATGAATTCAGTTCATATTCGATAGCCGTCTTTGAGTATTAAAACATACAACATAACATCGCAGTTTATCATATTTCTTACCACGGCCGTGCTCATCCCTGCATGCAAACAGAAATAATATTTACACCTGCATAAGACAATAGGTGAGCATGCAACTATCTTATATGCGGTCATTGGTGCTACGCACCACTAGGGACTTAATCGAAGTTGGCATGCGACGCTACCCTTTCAGCCTAGGTTGCAAGCCTTACTGAAGGTCCCGCATGCCTTGCGCCGAAGCACGATAAATTATTCCCTCTAAGACGAATCGGTTCCGATGCCACAGATACCATTTTGAGGAAAACGAACTTGTGCACAAGCTGTCCATGACCATGCCTATGTGCGAACAGTTTAATATATGCAACCCGTTTCGTATAGCGCGGATAGTATCGAATGGCATTATCATTTCTCGTAACTCATGCATCGATTCATTTTCTCCAAAGCCGTACACCGATTTAGCGTCCCGTGGGCACCAAATTGTCCGAGGTATCATAACCCATGATCGACGTTTCACATTATTTTGTAGCACGTGAAATAGTCTATCTCTTTACTAGAACCTTAAACTTTTCTGTTTATGTGAGAAACTTGTATTTTTCAGAGTAGATTACTCAAAATCAATACATTTTTCCCGAGTTCTTGACTTAGTGGATTGGCATGCAATTAACTTGGCATCGTTCGATTTGAATGAATTCGAAGCAAGGAATAAGTTTGCGAGACAGAGTAGAAAAGAAGGGTCGAATCACCCACCGATTACTTTGCTTCGTGTCGATCGTCCAAGCGCTACGCAACGTCAATCCTTAGTTACGCGAGCTCCTGCAATGGCACCAACGCTTTGTTAGAATTTCATCTTTTCCCCTTGCATCGAAATTGTAATTGCATCCATGAAAATGACGCGAAAGCACTTCATCAAGCCCAGCGGCAAAGCTCCAAGAAAACCATACAGCGGTTCGGTCCCGTCGAAGGGACTCTTATAGAGAGCTCACTCGCCGAGACGCAGCCCGCTGCATCTAGGACTTATTCCAACAGAAGTCATTCCATTAGTTGGATCGATTCTCGTAACTTCCGTCCAAATCGATTTGATTCGATGCCGCAAGGCGTTATCGTTTACTAAGCTTAGCGATCGAGTCAGACGGCCATCTAAGTTCCCGGCCGATCTGACTCGGCGCTAGCATATTATGAAGTTCCGTCGCCTATCGAAAGCGGGGCGCTACATAATATACCACTAAGAAAAAGTTTTATCCCGAAACTTAAGAACAAGGGTCTGACCTTAATTTAGACAAACAACGCGAGGTACTTCTCTTTCATCTCCGCCTCCATCTCCCACGTCGACTCCTCGACTGAATGGTTCCGCCAAAGCACGTGGACCAAGGACATCGACCGATTGCGTAGCACTTTCTCCTTGCGGTCCAAAATTTGAATAGGCTCCTCCGAGTAAGACAAGTCAGTTCGTAGCTCCAACTGATCGAAGCTAACCACATGACTTGGATCGTGCATGTATTTTCGAAGTTGTGAAACGTGGAAAACATCATGCACATCAGCTAAGGCAGGAGGTAGTGCGATCCGATAAGCAACCGTCGCAACTCGCTCAATGATCTCGACGGGGCCTACAAATCTCGGGCTCAACTTGCCCTTAACGCCGAACCGTATCACACCGCGCATGGGCGTTACTTTCAGAAACACATGGTCCACGACCAAGAACTCTAGCGGTCGTCGACGAAGATCTGCGTAGCTCTTTTGTTGACTTTGTGCGATGCGGAGTCTATCTCGAATCAAGCGGACCTTTTCGACGGCCCGCTCCACCAGTTCCGGTCCAAGCACTTATCGCTCTCCGACTTCATCCCAGCATATCGATGAACGGCACTTCCTCCCGTAGAGCGCTTCGTATGGAGCCATCTGAATGCTCGACTGATAACTATTCTTATACGAAAACTCCGTAAGCGACAAATGCGTATCCCAACTAGTCTTTAGGTCGATCGCACACAGACGCAACATATCTTCTAAGATCTGATTGACCCTCTCTGTCTGACCATCTGTTTGGGGATGGTATCCCGAACTAAAGTTCAGTTTGGTCCCCATCGCCGCTAGGAGGCTCGTCCAGAAATGCGATAGGAATCGCCTATCTCTGTCCGAGATTATAGAGGCCGGTACCCCGTGCAGTCGAACAATCTCATCGACGTTGATTTGTGCTAACCGATCGACGCTCCATCCTACTTTAATTGCGATGAAGTGAGCCGACTTGGTCAATCTATTAACAATGACCCAAATCGCGTCATTCTCCCGCGGCGTCTTCGGAAATCCCACAATAAAATCCATCGAAATATTGTCCCACTTCCACTCGGGAATGGCGATGTTCTGCAGCTCGCTGCCTGGCCGTTGGTGTTCCGCCTTCACCTGCTGACACGCCATGCATTACGATACGAACGTAGCCACGTCTTTCTTCATGCCATGCCACCAAAAGCCTGTGCGCAAGTCCTTGTACATCTTGGTGCTTCCAGGATGTAACGAGTACTTCGCATAATGTGCCTCCGTCAGAATTTCTTTTCTGAGTTTGGTAGTTTTAGGAACGCAAAGCCTTCCCTTCAGTCGCATCGTCCCGTCTCTGTCTTCCGTAAAGTCAGTCGCCCTTCCCGTTGAAATCAGCTCGTGTATTTTCTTCAGGAACGAGTCGTCCTCCTGTGCGGTCTTTATCTTGCTAAGCAGGCTCGATCCTAACTTTAGCTGGGCTAGGTGCAGGTGTCGATACTCAATTCCGAGTTCGATACCCATCGCTTCAAGGTCTCGCTGTATCTCCTTGTTTTTGGCCAGTGTTCCCATAAACATTCTGCTGAGTGCGTCGGCCACCACGTTTCCCTTGCCCGGTGTATACTCGATCGTTAGCTCGTAATCTTTTATGAGTTCGAGCCAACGTCGCTGTCGTAGGTTGAGTTCCCGTTGCGTAAATAAGTACTTCAGACTTTTGTGATCTGTGTAGATTCTGTATGCCACGCCATAGAGGTAGTGTCGCCATAACTTCAACGCAAAGACGATCGTCGCCAATTCTAGGTCGTGCGTCGGGTAGTTTTTCTCGTGCTGCTTCAACTGCCGTGAAGCGTAGGAGATGATTTTGTCTCTCTGCATGAGTACGCACCCGAGGCCAGTTTCCGATGCGTCGCTGAATATCTGAAAGCCTTCTGGACCGTCTGGAAGTACAAGGATTGGAGCTGAGACGAGTCATTGCTTCAACTCTTGGAAGCTGGATTCACCGCGACACCTTCGGCAGAGATTACGTGCCCGAGGAATTTCACGCTACTCATCCAGAACTCGTACTTACTCTGCTTGGCGTACAATTTATTTTCACGCAGAATCTGCAGTACCGTCTTCAAATGTTCCGTATATTCTTCACGATTCTTTGAGTAGACAAGGATATCGTCGATGAATACGACTACAAATTTATCTATTTGAGGTCGGAAGACTCGGTTCATCAGATCCACGAACGCGGCTGGGGCATTCGTCAAACCGAACGGTATGACGAGGAATTCGTAATGACCATATCGAGTACGGAAGGCAGATTTTAATATGTCGTCGGACTTGATCTTCAATTGATGATAGCCTGAACGAAGATCGATTCTTAAAAATATTGTCGTGCCTTGCAGTTGGTCAAACAAGTCGTCGATTCGCGGCAAAGGATACTTGTTTCGTACGGTCGCCTTATTGAGTTTCCGATAGTCGATGCATAGCCGCAATGACCCATCCTTCTTCTTCACGAACAGTACGGGAGCTCCCCACGGAGAGACGCTAGGGCAAATAAATTCGCGGTCTAGCAACGCTTGTAATTGCACCTTCAGCTCCTTCAGTTCTGCTGGAGCCATTCGGTAAGGCGCCTTTGATATCGGTCGTGTATCCGGAAAGGTGTCGATGCTGAATTCAATTTCTCGATCCGGCGGCATCCCGGGCATCTCGTCAGAAAAAACGTCAGGAAAATCTGCCACAACATCAGTCTGCATTGTGTTTGTATTATCCGTCCGCGTGTCTCGAACTGATGCCAAGTATTCCGTACAGCCGGAACGCAGCATACGCCTTGCCGAGATTGCCGATACCATTATCGCCGTCTTCGAGGCCGTACCGCACGAATATGAGAACACTGTCTCGCCAGGAAGGCGAAACACCACTCTCTTCTCCGCGCACTCGATCGTTGTACGACAAGCGCCCAACCAATCCATGCCCAGGATTATGTCATAATCTTTGATGTCTAGCACGATGGCATCCAAGGATAGATATCTTCCTCCGACGCAAATGTGGCCATCCTTACAAATAAAGTTCGCAGGCATATCGACTCCCGATGGAGTGCTAACGCCAATATTTATATCTAGTGATTGTATGGTTATTTTATTTTCTTTCGCATAATCAGCAGATAAAAAGCTATGCGTCGTACCCGAATCGAATAGGACTCGAGCAGGTATATCTTTGTAGAGTAATATACCTGTTACAACCGTATCGGAGCGTACGCCTCGTCCCGAGTTAAGGCATAAACTCGGCCTTGAGCTCTGTGGCGTTAATTCTGCGGGGTCACAGGTACCGCATTTGCGCCTTGTAGTGTAGGCACTTTATATGGATTCAGAGTGTTCCTTGGTGGGTTGTGTTGATTCGGCTTCCCCGCCTGACTATATTGACTGAGGTGGCCTAGCTCGCCACACTTGAAGCATGTTCTCAGTCTACAATCGGGTGTTCGGTGCCCACGCTTGCCGCATCTGTTGTAATTTACTGCAGCAAAGTGACCACAATTCTCATATGTGTTTGGGCGCTTTTGTACTCCCGATCCTCCAGCATCATTAGGACGCTTGTTGAAGTTGTTGCGAACGACAGGCACGGCCCTTTGTGACATACGGCCAAAGATTCGCTCACTATCAAGTGCGGCTTCGTAGGATTCACGATAAGTTTGGCATCGTTGGTTCATGACGTCCCTACGCAGTTCGTCGTTGAGGCCTTGCTGAAAACGCTCGCACCATTCTTCTTTGTTGGGCAGGAAGGTGCCGACAAATTTTGCAACTTTCGAGAAGCTTGCATTATAATCTTCAACACTCATATTTCCCTGCCTCAACATCATGAACTCATCCGCCTTCTGTCAACGGATGGCGCGAGGAACGTACTGCTCAAGGAAGGTTGTCTTGAACATTTCCCAAAAAATCTTTTTGTTGGAATCGGTTTCACAGATCTCTTGTTTCTTCGCCGCCCACCAGTCACGTGCTCTTAGTTGTAACTGCAGCGCCGCACAGGCCATCCTCTGGGACCCTTCGATGCAGAGGAGATCGAACAAGTCTTCCATCTTTGCGAGCCATCCTACTATCACGTCGGGTTCTGCTCGGCCGTTGAACTTTGGCAGGTTCATTTTGCGAAACTCCTTCACTTTGAACATGGAAGGAGAGTTCATCATTGCGGGAAGACTTCTTCCTCCTCGTCTTCTTCTTGATCACCTTGCGTTTCCTCGGGCTCTTCGTCCGTCGTCTTGGTATTGCCCGTCATTCTGCTCACTATCTGAGTTAGTGCATTCATCTGTTTCTGTTACGCCTCAAATTGGGCTTTGAATTGTGTCTGAAGCTGTTGCTGCTGCAGTTCCATTAACTGTAGCATCTTCTCCATAGTCGTCTCGCTAGGGCCAGTGCTTTTTGTGCTTGACATACTATCAACGGTTTGTGTTGTTACGCCGACGATTTTCTTATCTCGCTTAGTCATTCCTACAAACATAGTAAACCCGTTAGTATTTTTCAAAAATATTTACGGGCTTACCTGTATGAAACTTGTATTTCACGCAGCATGCCAACAAGCTTTCAATCGAGCCATCGCAACGGACATTCCAACAATAAAACATATTTCAAAAATCCGAAGAAACATAACTGAGCTCTGATACCAATTTGTCATGCCCCGAGTCGGCAAAGTTCGTCCCTGATGTTTATTTTGCTGATTCGATCGTCCTCGCTAAGGCGTGATGCCGTACGAGTCTGGAATTGAACTCGTACAAGGCAGAACGTTACGTTGTATTTGATATAAATACGCCAAGTTGAAACTTTATAAATCACATCAGAATTTAAGACGCAGTATAGGAAGATAGAAATGCTTTTCATTCATAGCTTGCAACGAAGTGCAAGTCGTAATTACATTGGATGCCATTGCGGCTACATTGATTGAAAATAGAAAGAAAATACATTCGACAAGTTGCCTGAACTACGCTTGCCGTCCCATACATTCGCCCCTTTATACATAAGCCGTCGACTTGAATTGACTTCAAAATACTTCAGTATAGGAAGAGCTTCAAAATGCCTCTCCGCACCTTCAGCTTCGTTTTAGGTTGGAGCACCCACCGCACCTGGGGAAATTGGGGGAGGGGATTAGCCCACTTGCTAAGTGGACGAGACGAACCAACTCGTCTAAACTGACTCTGATTGTTAGGGTAGGCATGCTTTAGAGTTGTCTTTCTATTTGAACTAAATGAATTCAGTTCATATTCGATAGCCGTCTTTGAGTATTAAAACATACAACATAACATCGCAATTTATCATATTTCTTACCACGGCCGTGCTCGTCCCTGCATGCAAACAGAGATAATATTTACACCTGTATAAGACAATAGGTGAGCATGCAACTATCTTATATGCGGTCATTGGTGCTACGCACAACTAGGGACTTAATCAAAGTTGGCATGCGACGCTACCCTTTCAGCCTAGGTTGCAAGCCTTACTGAAGGTCCCGCATGCCTCGCGCCGAAGCACGATAAATTATTCCCCCTAGGACGAATCGGTTCCGATGCCCCGGATACCGTTTCAAGGAAAACGAACTTGTGCACAAGCTGTCCATGACCATGCCTATGTGCGATCAGTTTAATATATGCAACCAGTTTCGTATAGCACGGATAGTATCGAATGGTATTATCATTTCTCGTAACTCATGCAACGATTCATTTTCCCCAAAGTCGTACACCGATTTAGCGTCCCGTGGGCACCAAATTGTCTGAGGCATCATAACCCATGATCGACGTTTCACATTATTTTGCAGCACGTGAAATAGTCTCTCTCTTTACTAGAACCTTAAACTTTTCTGTTTATGTGAGAAACTTGTATTTTTCAGAGTAGATTACTCAAAATCAGTACATTTTTCCCGAGTTCTTGACTTAGTGGATTGGCATGCAATTAATTTGGCATCGTTCGATTTGAATGAATTCGAAGCAAGGAATAAGTTTGCGGGATAGAGTAGAAAAGATGGGTCGAATCACCCACCGATTACTTTGCTTCGTGCCGATCGTCCAAGCGCTACGCAACGTCAATCCTTAGTTACGCGAGCTCCTGCAATGGCACTAACGCTTTGTTAGAATTCCTTCTTTTCCCCTTGCATCGAAATTGTAATTGCATCCATAAAAACGATGCGAAAGTACTTCATCAAGCCCAGCGACAAAGCTCCAAGAAAACCATACAGCGGTCCGGTCCTGTCGAAGGGACTCTTATAGAGAGCTCACTCGCCGAGACGCAGCCCGCTGCATCTAGGACTTATTCCAACAGAAGTCATTCCATTAGTTGGATCGATTCTCGTAACTTCCGTCCAAATCGATTTGAATCGATGCCGCAATGCGTTATCGTTTACCAAGCTTAGCGATCGAGTCAGACGGCCATCTAAGTTCCCGGCCGATCTGATTCGGCGCTAGCATATTATGAAGTTCCGTCGCCTATCGAAAGCGGGGCGCTACAGGTAATATCTAGATATGTTAGTGTCTAGCTACCCTAAGAAGCCTAGGTCAGTTTACCAAGGTTAGGAAGGGTTGCCTTTGTATCGGGGCAAGGTATTAGGAATACTTTCGAAGAATAATTGGTAAGGTTAAGGTAATTACCTAGAAGCTAAGGTATGAGTTTAAGGTGTTAAGATATGGTTAGAAATTGATTATCTTGGTTGGTAATAGTTAGGATTAGTGCTCTTAGACTAGTTTTGACCTCAGTTGACCGTTTTGACCAAAAGTCAACAAAAGTCAACCGAAAGTCAAACTTAGTCTAAAAGGGACTAGAACTTGACCGGACTCAACAAGAGTTGACTAGTTGACCAGTCAATAGTTGGTCAATATTAGCCTAGTTTGACCTAGGATTGACCTAGAGTTGACCTGGGTTGACCAGTTGACCAAAAGTTAACTGTAAGTCAACCTTTGACATAGTTTGACTTGGATTGACTTCCTGTGACCTTGTTTGTTCTAGTGTGTCTCTGTATGACCTAGTTTGGCTCAGTATGACCTAGTATAACCTAGTTTAGCCTGATGTGACCTAGTTTGACCTAGTTTTGACTTAGACTTGCATATCATAACTTGATTTGCATTTATTTCATTATTAAACCCTGTTTTGACTCATGGTATCTCATCTTTAGGTCTGTGATTACTCTGAGCATCTATTCACCGTATCAGCTTAGGACCGCAGGCGAGTATATTTACTGATAGTTTTTATTGTCTTAATATCTGCTATATCCGATTCAGTTATAGTGTCTTACTTGATTCCTGACGCGATGGTTCACGGACTAGTATACGTCAGATCCTGTCATGAGATGTTATTCCCGGATTACTTGGTATATTGGTACATTACTCGACTTGTTACCTGTGCTTGTATAGACATGGACTTGGAAGTGGACTGGCCTCTTGCTCTTGAGTCCCGTATCATGACATGTCATGTCCGGATCCATTATACTATTCGAAAAAGGGGAGTTATTAGTGGCTGTGTGATCAAATCCCTACTTGTTCTTCATACTTGTACTTGTTACTTATTCATAGTTATACCCTCGCCTCACGACGGATAAAGCCTGACCCTACTTGTTCATAGCTTTCCATGGTGGTCGGCCTAATCCTACTATTGTGTACACCTATTCATAGCCGGTCAGATGGAATAGCCTGATCTGGATCTAAGCTGATCACATAACGCACTAATAATTCATGGCACCTTTTATGTTTACTTTTATATTTCATATATCCTACTCCGTTCTACATTCAGTACTTTTCTTACCATGTTATGATATTCAGTACTCACATCCTGTTATATATTTCCTGTTGATTTTGTCTTGTATTTTATTATAATTGTCTCTTATAGAATTTTTTAATTCATATGGAACTGCTGTTAGTGTTTGTACTTGCTCATTTTCCTGACAGGATATCGTTGATATATTACAGATGATTTAGAGGCAGACTGCTCGACCTACTATAAGGTCGGGGCAGATGGAGACCTAGGCCGGGACTGTGACCTGGCAGTTGAGCTACTAGACTTTGCACACCTGGACTAGTATACCTTAGTTAGGTTTACCTGGACTGCGATCCAGCTAGTGCTTTCAGACGATAGTATTTTATATTATATTTTGAGATTCTGTGATGTGTTTATATCTCTGGGCTTGTGTTGGATCTTGAACTCTTTTCTAGTTTTTCCTTCTATCATATTTCTATTTCGTGCTATCTATCCTAGTTTGTTCTTGTGATTGAGTTATGCCATATTATACCTCCATGCGGAGATGACAGGTACCCTTATTTTTTTCTAGTTGTAGTATTTATAGACGACCTATATAACGTTCTACCGTCGATTCTGCGGCGTAGGCTGGACGTACCAACGTTCTCGTGCCCTTCCTCAGGGTGCGGGTCGTGACACGTTTTTGTGGTAGCCCATGCAGGTCGATGTCACAATTAGTGTGATCTAGTAATGGTACTCGACTTAGAGTACTAATTACGAGCCTACGACTAGGACATAGGATCTAGGATATGATAGGAGTTACTCAATCACATTTTAGGAAAATTTTAATCTTTTGATTACCATGACAACTCTTCTTGCATTGAATTCAATTGTCCTTTCTTGATATTCCTTATCATGTGCCATATTGATTCCTTGTTTCAATCTATCCTCAGGATGACGATTATTCGCTCTCAGGCAGCAGGACCTAGTGTTGTTCCAGAGAGGCCCGATCCGGTAGGACCTCTACCTTCGGCTGCGGGAGCTGTAGTTAAGGGAGCTGCCACCTCAGTTCCTGCCCTTCAGACGGGAGTAGCAACGACAGTTCCAGGAGGTCTTCCACATCCAGCTATGGGACCGTCTATAGTCATTCCTGAGACTCTTCTACCGCCACCTCCGCTACCGACGAATGCAAAGCAGAAGCAACTTTGAGTAATCGCAGAATAATCGCAGAAGCACTATGAGTCATCATAGAGGCAACTTTGATTTCATCGCGGAAGCAACTTTGAGTATTCGCGGAAGCAACTTTGATTCACCGCGGAAGCAACTTTGAATAATCGCGAAAGCAATCTTTGAATCATCGCGGAAGCAGCTTAGAATCATCTTAGTAGCAACGTTGATTCGAAACAAATCAAATAGGAATCCAAGGACGTAAAGCCGTGCTCTGATACCATTATGTCACGCCCCGATCCCGGAGGATCGAAAACTAGTCACTGGGCGTGATGCCGTACAAGTCTAGATTGCACTTGTACAAGGCAAAACCATTACAGTTCCTGGTAATTCTCAGAAAACATCGACAATACAGCGGAACCAAGCAGATAAATTGAAGTCACACAATTTATATAGAAATGTATCTCTTTATTGATAATCAAGATGGATTACAAGACTTGCAGCAGAATACAGAGTTTACAACTGTTTACAAGACTCGCAGCGGAATACAGAGTTTACAACTGTTTACAAGACTTTTGAATAGCCAATTGGATGTATACACTTGCCCTTTAGGCTACAAATGAATATACCGACTTCTTTACAATGAACTTGCCAATATGGCTACAATCTCACTGGTCTAACTGAGTTTCCATGTTCCATACATTATGTCTCGTATAGCAGAAGACATCGTCATGCAAGAAGAGCTTCTGCACACCCATCCGATTCATCGATGCCAAGCACTGATTCACAGGATTTCTCCCAAGCAAACACCTGTAATATTGTCCACAACGTGGGTCAGTACATCATCAATGTACTGGCGAGCGGTGCTGGCCCAACTCACCTAAGAAGACAACACTAAGTAATCATGTTACAGAACATTATTAACAGTGGTCTTTCTTGTTGCCTTAGGGTCAATTTCATGTTATAGCCGATAAGAAGTAAAGCATGCAAATCTCATAGCCAACATAATTTAAAGTATACTGTTATCACCCTTTGGTGATTCTTACCCACGGTCGTGTAGCCATCCCTGTACATTTATAATACTTACTCTGCCTGCACAAGACATTGTTAGAAACAATATCATGATTCAATATGATTATCACCATTCAGGTGATTCTTACCAACAGTCGACATCCTTTCCTGTATTTGAGTAATAACTTACTCTGCCTGCATAAGACATCATTAGCACCTGACCTATCTATATGAAGGTCACTGGCAACACGCCATCCCGGACCGTCTTATTGGTACAACGGCGCCCTTTCAGTGCAGGTAGCTAGCCTCACTGTAAGTCCCGTTTACCGATGCCAGTACGTCGGCACATTCCTTGTTCCCCCTAGGACGAACCGGGTTCCATGGCCCAGGAATACCGTTCGAGGAAACTACCTTGTCGACAAGTTGTCCATGACCATGCAACTATATGCAACTTATCTAAGAAGAAAACATATAATGCATGATAAGGAAAACTAAGCAAAACCATCATTCTCATTCATATTGCCATCTTGCCATCTAGCTATCTTGCCTTGAGCCAATGCTCACATTATCATCTGCCCAATCCAGGGTCTTGGCGTAATCAACATTCTACATCGGCGACAGGATAATAGAATGTTGTTACCCAATGCCTTGTCACATCTTTGATACCAAACATCTTTTCAACCAAACTCAATGTACTCACCGCCCAATTCCTGGGACTTAGCATCTGTTTAGCATTCATTCATTTGAATGCAATTCAAGCATACTCACTGCCCAGTTCTTGGGTCTTAGCATCTGTTTTACCATTTATTCATTGAGCCAAAGCTCAATATACTCACCGCCCAAGTATTTGGGACTTTGCCATCACCTGTCATGTAATTCATCGCAACAGTGTACAAGCATACAATTCATCTAGCCACACCAGTTTACGTTTAGGTGATTATTATCTTTCATTATCTTTCCAAATTCCATGCAAGGTGTTATTGAACAAACTCAACTAGAAACATAGCATACTCATCCTTATTTTAAGCGTGAAGCTAAAGGATCTTTGAAGGGTTCAACACTACTCACATTCATAGGACGATACCCGCCACGATCGCATAGTCTTCCAAGCGATCCTTCGCATAATCCCAAGTCCAACAAGGCTTCATCGAACCAACCATCCATCATAAGGCATCTTGCGGGTCGGGGCACTACAATATATACCACCCAGAAAAAGTTTCGTCCTCGAAACTTAAAACAAAACTCATCCCCAAAACTTCAACCAAGCTTTCATGAAACTTCTCTAAAATCAACTTGCACCATCTAATATTTCTTCGCAATCTCTCGATTGATTTCAAGTAATGTACCGTCTCGTTACAGCATCCCAACTGATTCAACATAGTTTACTATCTTTGATCTTTCCTCCGACACTCATGTAAATCCTTAGCACATGATAATCCTTCCCGTGGCTTCGTTTGAATTCAGCATACCACTTAGTTGGAATCATACACATATTTTAGGCGTCCCCAAAATACATGCACTTCAGCCAAGTTCAGTGATAGAGAAAATGAACGAGCTACGGTGTACCTTCCTTTTCGAACATCAGTAATTCTTTGAACATCTCGTATAATCCCACTTGTTCATTCAATATCCAACCAACTAATAACACAACAGATGTTACCAATTCAAATCAAGACATTTTCCTCAACCGATCCAACATTTTCTAAAGTATTCGGACTTAGATATGTCAAGTATTCCTTTCAAGTTCATTGTCATCCATGCCACCAAAGTTGATAAATCCTATTGCCACATTTTATTTCGATACCCCGATTCTCATCGGTCAAATCTTGTACTCATCATCGTTCGCATCCATACACATTGTTTGCAACTCATAAATTCTCTCGATCCTGATTCATCCATCAAATTGTACCATCATCCCACTCTAGTAATATTTCTCATTGTACTCAAATGTTTCTTCGTATTGATCAAGCCAACAATATTATCCTCTCGCATAGGCAACTATCATATTCCAGCAACATTAATTCTGAGGGTCATTCATATTCACATTCGCCGATCTCGGCTACATGCACTATCCAATTCCGTCATTACACTTATCCTCAATCTTGATCCGGTCAATGAAATTATTCCAACTATCTCAAAGCACTACCAACAATTTTTCACAGCTCAATATCAATCAACCAATCCAACCAGTTCTAACAATTCCCAATATTTCAACCAAAGCAACTCAATTTCCGAAACCAACATGATCCGTCATCCCATCCAACATTATAACATCAAAATTTCCCAAATATCTATTCAATTCCAAAGCCTACCTTCCAACACATCTTATTCATTCCAACTATACTCACGCAACACCAATAGGGACATCCTACGGTTTTCCAATAGTCAACTTAGCATACAATCAAGTCTCTACGGTCAGCTAATCTAAGCTAAACCAGACATTCAGCTAACCCATATGAGATGAGTAGCTATCAGGGACATACTTATCTCTTATCTTAGAGGCAACCAATTCTCAACATAGGGGCAACTCTATGGTCCGACCAACTTAGGGACATGGAACACCACCCCAATCTTATGAACTTATACCCAACACGGACAACTGAAGAATATAGCCAACCAATCTGAGACTTAATCAAGCAACCAACACTCTAGGCAACAAACCGACACTCTAGGCAACCAGCCAACAATCTAGGCAACCAACCAACAATCTAGGCAACTAGCCAACAATCTAGGCAACTAACCGACAATCTAGGGTCAAGTCTTTCTACCCGTACTCATACTCGAGTCATACCCACGAAGTCTCATTCTAGACTTACCCGCAACCGACCAAATCTATCCGACAATTCTATCCAACAATCTATGGGTCAATCTCGAAGCTATCATATAAAACTCCTCAATAGAATATTCAACTTTCAATTTCCATTTGCATAGACATAGCATCTGTTCGATCCAACTTGTATCCTCATATCGTACTCAAATTGTCTATTCAATCGGGTCAACTATTTCGAGTCATCATCCGACATTGCTATCTCAATAGTTTATCACTTATGATCTCTTCCTACGGTCTCTTTGCGACATAATCGTTTCCCACATTCTTAGATCATCGATACGGTCCGTACTCTTTTAACCAACAAAAAATCAGGCAACTATAATCATATTTCTTCCGAGGCATCATTTATAAATTTTCTAACACCAACACGGACATCTCTTAGCAATTCACGTTAACCATCAATATTAGTTTTGTATCATCTCCTTATGATTCCATAAGAAGATTTACTATTCATGTACCGATCCAATCTCTATGGCACCAATCATCTAACATTCTTACTTCGATCATCCAATTGCATATGACATAACTTAATTAGCTAAGTCATAATCCCACAATTCTATATCCTACCAAACTTGTTATCCATGCGACAACATCATCTATTGACAGGGTCTATTACATATCGCTGCACCTCGAACTTATTTGTATTCCAGCCATTCGACTCTCGTAAGGAACATCTACTCTTTCGTACATCAAGGAACAAGTACCCATTCTCTATGCCTCAAAATAGTCAAGGGTCATAACTTGTTAATTCGGGACGTCAATTTCTCTCAAACCCAACTGCACATCGTGCTAAGATCATCTATTCCTCAATCCCATTCTCAATCTTTTTGGTCGTTGATGCAACTCTCTCTGCATCGTCTAAATCATTCGCAGCATCCTGATAAGCGTCTAACATTATCATCAGTTCTATCGATATCCAACATGCAATTTCTTTAACTCAATTCCAACATTGTTCAATATTCGGTCCATAGTTATTCCCGCAAAATCATTCGATAGCAACACCACACTATCGTTACCGAGCCTACCATCCTCCTTACCCAACTGATTCAGTCTTCGCCTGAATCGGAAATTATTTTCTTCCCAACTAAGGCATCATTACATATTCTCAATTCTCTTATTACCCAACATAATGCTAACCGACAAGGTCTAGCGATGGTTCATCTGAACACATCAAAATCTCACAACGGTCATCCAACTTAACAATCAAGGAACACGCCTAGCCAACATGTATCAATCGTAAGCTCAGCAACGATTCGATACCACCCACTACCTTATAGGTAAAGCAATCACAAAATCATAAACACATCAAGGGTCAAGGGACATCTTATCACGATGAGGGTATATACAATATACCACTCAGAGCTCAAGCCATTCCCAACACAATATTCCCTCGCATCAAACCAACGTCCAATATGGACTATCCATCCTGCAGTGGTTATGCTGACCACAAATATCGACTCAAAATTCGGTCGATTCCCATTCACTGAAATTCATGCACATACTGTTCCAACATACCAAGCCATCACCCACGGTCGAATGCTGCATAACAATCGACTCAAAGAATCCCACACATACGACATCCAGTATACATCACAAACTTACGCATCGCATCATTATTATTCTTTTTGGTATCTTTTAGAAATTCAACAAAGCACACATATCACAGCCCACATATTTAGACTTATTGTATGGAACACCCAGTGAGAGGTTAGAATGATCAACGGACTTTCAGTCAAGGGTACAACATAGAATAGTTTGGAAGCAACACAGAATAATCGCAGAAGCACTATGAGTCATCATAGAGGCAACTTTGATTTCATCGCGGAAGCAACTTTGAGTATTCGCGGAAGCAACTTTGATTCACCGCGGAAGCAACTTTGAATAATCGCGGAAGCAATCTTTGAATTATCGCGAAAGCAGCTTAGAATCATCTTAGTAGCAACGTTGATTCGAAACAAATCAAATAGGAATCCAAGGACGTAAAGCCGTGCTCTGATACCATTATGTCACGCCCCGATCCCGGAGGATCGAAAACTAGTCACTGGGCGTGATGCCGTACAAGTCTAGATTGCACTTGTACAAGGCAAAACCATTACAGTTCCTGGTAATTCTTAGAAAACATCGACAATGCAGCGGAACCAAGCAGATAAATTGAAGTCACACAATTTATATAGAAATGTATCTCTTTATTGATAATCAAGATGGATTACAAGACTTGCAGCAGAATACAGAGTTTACAACTGTTTACAAGACTCGCAGCGGAATACAGAGTTTACAACTGTTTACAAGACTTTTGAATAGCCAACTGGATGTATACACTTGCCCTTTAGGCTACAAATGAATATACCGACTTCTTTACAATGAACTTGCCAATATGGCTACAATCTCACTGGTCTAACTGAGTTTCCATGTTCCATACATTATGTCCCGTATAGCAGAAGACATCGTCATGCAAGAAGTGCTTCTGCACACCCATCCGATTCATCGATGCCAAGCACTGATTCACAGGATTTCCCCCAAGCAAACACCTGTAATATTGCCCACAACGTGGGTCAGTACATCATCAATGTACTGGCGAGCGGTGCTGGCCCAACTCACCTAAGAAGACAACACTAAGTAATCATGTTACAGAACATTATTAACAGTGGTCTTTCTTGTTGCCTTAGGGTCAATTTCATGTTATAGCCGACAAGAAGTAAAGCATGCAAATCTCATAGCCAACATAATTTAAAGTATACTGTTATCACCCTTTGGTGATTCTTACCCACGGTCGTGTAGCCATCCCTGTACATTTATAATACTTACTCTGCCTGCACAAGACATTGTTAGAAACAATATCATGATTCAATATGATTATCACCATTCAGGTGATTCTTACCAACAGCCGACATCCTTTCCTGTATTTGAGTAATAACTTACTCTGCCTGCATAAGACATCATTAGCACCTGACCTATCTATATGAAGGTCACTGGCGACACGCCATCCCGGACCGTCTTACTGGTACAACGGTGCCCTTTCAGTGCAGGTAGCTAGCCTCACTGTAAGTCCTGTTTACCGATGCCAGTACGTCGGCACATTCCTTGTTCCCCCTAGGACGAACCGGGTTCCATGGCCCAGGAATACCATTCGAGGAAACTACCTTGTCGACAAGTTGTCCATGACCATGCAACTATATGCAACTTATCTAAGAAGAAAACATATAATGCATGATAAGGAAAACTAAGCAAAACCATCATTCTCATTCATATTGCCATCTTGCCATCTAGCTATCTTGCCTTGAGCCAATGCTCATATTATCATCTGCCCAATCCAGGGTCTTGGCGTAATCAACATTCTACATCGGCGACAGGATAATAGAATGTTGTTACCCAATGCCTTGCCACATCTTTGATACCAAACATCTTTTCAACCAAACTCAATGTACTCACCGCCCAATTCCTGGGACTTAGCATCTGTTTAGCATTCATTCATTTGAATGCAATTCAAGCATACTCACTGCCCAGTTCTTGGGTCTTAGCATCTGTTTTACCATTTATTCATTGAGCCAAAGCTTAATATACTCACCGCCCAAGTATTTGGGACTTTGCCATCACCTGTCATGTAATTTATCGCAACAGTGTACAAGCATACAATTCATCTAGCCACACCAGTTTACGTTCAGGTGATTATTATCTTTCATTATCTTTCCAAATTCCATGCAAGGTGTTATTGAACAAACTCAACTAGAAACATAGCATACTCATCCTTATTTTAAGCATGAAGCTAAAGGATCTTTGAAGGGTTCAACACTACTCACATTCATAGGACGATACCCGCCACGATCGCATAGTCTTCCAAGCGATCCTTCGCATAATCCCAAGTCCAACAAGGCTTCATTGAACCAACCATCCATCATAAGGCATCTTGTGGGTCGGGGCACTACACTAATAATCCAAAAGTACAACTGAAAAATGTCAAACTAATCAGTTTAGACATGAAATAATAAAAAAAACTACATCAACTGATCATCATCTAACTAATGTCCACTATCCCATAGCTGAATCCACGTCACATCGTGGGGTCGTCCGCACCAGGAGCCTCATGAGGAAAGTAGGTTGTAGTCGGGTCGAAAAACTGAAAGAAAGCCTCATCAGTAAATCGAGGACCCGGAAAAGCAGGGTGAGGTAAGATGGTGACTGGATGGACAGGATCATGAGACAGGCTGTAGTGGAGGTCAGCAATGCCATTTCTCAGCACCTGGGCCTGAGAAATGCGCCGGAACTCCGAATCCAGATGACGTTGCGTTGAGACAGCAACAGAGTCATCAAAGCGCTGAAAGAACGCCTGATCAAATCCTGGGACAGGGGCTGGAGTAGGAGGAGCATCAGCAGGAGGGACCTCAGCATCAGCAGCTGGAGCAGGATGAGCTCTAGGAGGCAGAGGTGGAGCAGGAAATCGACGAGATCTAGTCAGCTCGACAGGAGTAGAGGAGATGGCACACGTCTCAAGATCAATCTTGAAACGTCGAAAGATAGAAGCTAAGTGCATTGGATAGACTAGATTCCTACCTGCATTTTTGCAGTTAAGCATCCAGGACATCACAGTTTTGGGAATGGAGAATGGGATGCCAAAGTGAATATGATATAAAGCAGATAGTTCCAAAAAGGTTACTTCATCAGTAGAACCTTTCTTTGGAAGAAGTACAGAGAAAACCATACGATGAAGTTCATAGAAGGTTTGATTCAAATTCTTGGCAAAAATTCTACGGGAAACAGGGTTAGGATGATAGATTAGTTCCCTGAAGGAAGCAAGAGTGACATCAGCAGGGAATTGAATATGATAGATGTCAACTAAAGCATCACCAAGATCAGGAATATGGAAAAATTTGTTGATGTCGGTGGCGCTAAATTCCAATTCTTGCCCAGCAACGCAAGAATAGAAATTTTTGTTTGGTTTTACTTGCAGGTTGCAGTAAAACGTACGGACAGCGTTGTCATAAATATTATCTTGTACCTCGAAGAAATCTCGGTACCCAAGTTGGTCAAAAGTTGGAGCGTACTCAAAGAAAGTAGTAAAGTTTACAAAAGATCCATTACAAATACGACGACCAAAAAAAGAGTCGAACCAGAGATCCGAAAAATCTTTGTCCGGGAACAAAGTAGAGTCATATTCATCGGGATCTCTAGGTCGTGCTGGACTGAATAAACTAGCAGGGGTGTATTTAGAAGAAGAGGAGGCACCTTGGGAAGTGGTTCCTCTTTGACGCTTGGGGGCCATGAGAAAATAGATAGAAAGTACCTTTTTGAAGAAAAAGGATGGAGGAGCAAGATGATCGCCCACTAGATCTCTTCGGAACCTTGCTTGGATGGAGGAGGAGAAGCTTCTAGGAGGAGAGGAGGGATTTTCACGAATTGTTGTGTAGAAAAAGTGGAAGAAAGGATGGTTTATATAGGCACTAGGGCCGGCTGTTCGTTTCTGGAACCATAACAGCGCCGACCAAACTCGGTCTGAATTTTGTCCGAACTCGGTCAGAGTTCGGGCCAAGTTCGGCCACTTGCATTCCCGAGACAGTCAATGCATTCTGGTAGGTTTAAAAGTAGAATTTAATAACTTTGACTGTAATATTAAATAACGAATGTTATTTTTGGGTTAACTGTAGGGGTTGTCCCAGCTAATGGAGGTTCACCGGGGAACTCTTAAATACCGCTTCGCTTCGACCGTAGTTGTGGTGACAGACATACCATTTTTAAGTTTGTGCCCAAAAACCATTTTCGTTAAATAAATAATAAAGTATCAAGTCATAAATTCAATTTTAATTACCATATACATTATGAGTCTGAGAATTCAAGAATGCCGAGCTCACGCCTCAAAATGTTAAAATGGTCTTCAGCCAATGGTTTAGTGAATATATATGCTAGTTGATGATCAGTGTCAATAAATTCTAGACAGATATTCTCGTGTTGTTGATGATCACGAAGAAAATGATGTCTAATTTCTATGTGCTTTGTGCGTGAATGACAAATAGGGTTCTTAGTCAGATTTATAGCACTAGTGTTGTCACAATAAATAGGAACATTAGTGTAGTGCAGATTGTAGTGCTCTAAGGTTTGCTTCATCCACAAAATCTGAGCACAACAACGTCTTACGGCGATATACTCAGCCTCAGTTGTTGATAATGCTACTGAATTTTGTTTCTTGCTAAACCAAGAGACTAAGGCCTTTCCTAAGAAATGACATGTGCCACTTGTACTTTTATGGTCCACTTTGCATCCAGCAAAATCCATATCCGAGTAACCTATAAGGTCAAAGGATTTGGTTTTGGGATACCATAAGCCAACTGTAGAAGTTCCTTTAAGGTATCGGAAGATACGCTTAACGGCACTAAGATGTGATTCCTTAGGGTTTGCCTGATAACGTGCACAAATGCAAACGCTAAACATAATATCAGGGCGACTAGCAGTTAAGTATAATAAACTACCAATCATACCTCGATACTTACGCTGATCGATAGGTTTGCCACTTTCATCAGCATCAAGCTTTGTAGATGTAGCTATAGGCGTCCCGATTGGCTTTACATTCTCGAAGTCGTACTTTTTCAGTATGTCCTTCGTGTATTTAGCTTGGTTGATGAATGTTCCATTCGAGTGCTGTTTGATTTGAAGTCCTAGGAAGAAGTTTAGCTCTCCCATCATACTCATCTCAAATTCACTCTGCATACACTTGGCAAAATCTTGACAGAGTTTTTCATTAGTAGAACCAAATATAATATCATCTACATAAATTTGCACTAGAAGAATATCATCATTCATGGATTTGATAAATAAAATAGTATCTATCTTTCCTTTAGAAAATCCATTATCAAGTAAGAAGGCGCTTAGGCGTTCATACCAAGCACGAGGTGCTTGTTTGAGTCCATAAAGTGCTTTCTTAAGCTTGAAGACGTGATCAGGTTTTTGAAAATCTTCAAAACCAGGGGGTTGTTTCACAAAAACCTCTTCTTTCAAAAATCCATTTAAAAATGCGCTTTTCACGTCCATTTGAAAAAGTTTTAAAACATGCAAATGTACAAAACATGCGGATGATTTCTAGTCTAGCAACAGGAGCATAGGTCTCATCATAATCAATTCTTTCTTCTTGATTATAACCTTGTGCCACTAGACGTGCTTTGTTGCGTAGAACTTGTCCATCTTCACTAAGTTTATTTCGGAACACCCATTTGGTACCAATTATAGATTGACCAATTGGTTTAGGAACAAGTTCCCAAACTTGGTTTCTCTCAAATTGATTAAGTTCCTCTTGCATGGCAGAAATCCAAAACTCATCAGTAAAAGTATCATCTACATTCTTAGGTTCTATTTTTGAAATAAATACTACATTTGCTGCTAATTCAGAATCTTTAAGAGATGAACGTATACTTACACCTTTGGATACATTACCTATAATGAGAGTTTCTGGATGATCTGGCTTGAATCTCAATGATTCAAATCTTTGGGCTATATCCTTCACAAGGCTCTTCTCAGTTCCTAAATCTTCGGAACTTTTATCAGCCCTTGCCTCTTGGGTCAGATCTTTCTCAGAACTCTTCTTAGTCTTTGTATGTGTATCTTCATCATCACTGTCGCTAGATCTGTGACTATTTAACTCATCAAAGGTAACATTAATAGTCTCTTCAACAATCGTAGATCTTTTATTGAAAATTCTATATCCCTTACTCTTAGCAGCATATCCGAGAAATATCCCGTCATCTGCTTTGGAGTCGAACTTTTCCAAGTTATCCTTGGTGTTCAGGATAAAACAGCGACAACCAAAAACTTTAAAATAAGAAATGTTTGGAATTCTTCCAAACCAAAGCTCATATGGTGTTTTCTTCAATATTGGTCGAATTAACACCCTATTTAAAACATGACAGGCTGTACTAACGGCTTCTGCCCAAAAATATTTAGGAAGATTATACTGATTCAGCATGACTCTAGCCATTTCGCTTAGAGTTCGATTCTTCTGCTCCACAACACCATTCTGTTGGGGACTTCTAGGACAAGAAAATTCGTGGTAATATCCACTATCATCATAAAACTTTTTGAAATCAGAATTTTCGAATTCGCCACCATGATCACTTCGGATACGAGTAATCATGAAGCCTTTTTCATTTTGTACCTTTTTGCAAAATATCTGAAATTCAAAAAATACATCACTTTTGTTTGATAAAAATAAACCCAAGTAAATCGAGAAAAATCATCAATAATAACAAAAGCGTAGAGCTTACCGCCAAGACTAGCGACTCTACTAGGACCAAATAAATCCATATGAATTAATTGCAAAGTTCTCGAAGTACTTACAGCGTTGATGGATTTAAAAGTAGATCTATGTGCTTTGTTCTTTTCGCAGTCAACACATACCATATCTCTCTTAAATAGAATTTCAGGGAGTCCTCTTACCAACTTCTTTGTATTTAGACGTGAGATAGTATCCATGTTTGCATGTCCTAGTCTCATGTGCCATAGCCGGCTTTCATCTTGATTGGCTACTAGGCACCTTCCTGCATTATTAGTATTCTCCAAAAAGAAAATATAAATGTTGTCTTCTCTAATCCCTTTATATACGGGATCACCAGATGACATATCATATATGGTATATTTATCTTTCACAAAATTGATACCATAACCATTATCTGCCAAATGACTTATGCTCAATAGGTTATGTTTCAATTCAGTTACTAGACAAACATCCTTTATTATTGGATAAGGAGAAATATCTACAGTATCATTACCTATTATATCACCTCTCAAGTTATTTCCGAAGGAGACATATCCTTCTTTCTTCATCGATAGCGTAGCGAATAAAGATGCATCACCAGTCATGTGTCGCGAACATCCGCTATCGAGGATCCATTTGCTTCTAGCATGAGAGGGTTGAGGGTCCACCTATAAGACAAGTAGATGAATCCTTTGGTACCCATTTTCTGAAGGGTCCACTCTGATTAGCTTTAGGTCTCCATATTAGAGTGTGATTGTCAACAAGCTTTCTTGCTAAACAATACTGTGATATATGACCGTGCGTGCTACAATAAGTGCAAGTCAATTTAGTGGTAAAAACTATGTTTACAAGCTTCTTTTGTTTGGAGAACCTATAAGTGAAAGCATGATGATGTTCGTGTTTCTTCTGTGCTTTCTTGTGTTTAGTCCTTTTAGGTGTATGCTTAGCATTAGGACTAATCTTAGGCTGTGTCACAGGTATTGCCTGTTTGCCTAACTTGATTTCTAACTTTTTAGAAATCGCAATAGACTCTTCGTATCTAGCATTCATATCTAGGAGTCTTTGTTCAGTTACTAAGTGCATCTTCTTCTCTATGTCATAAAGCTTTTGTACTTTGACATAGTCCCTTTCTTTCTTTTCAATATTGAGGATAGCCTCATGATAGTCTACCTTGAGTTTGGCTATCTCTTTCGTATTACCGGTAGTAGATGTCTCTTTAATATCTTCAATCAGATTGGACAGTCTAGCTATCTCGGTTGTGTGTGTCTTAATCTCTTTTCGAGATTGCTTATACTTGTCGAGCACAGTTTTGTGATCTTCAAGTAGTTCGCTAAAGGCATTCTCTAATTCATCGAAAGTGAAATCATCAAACAAAGGGTTAGATGATACCTTATCAAATGCCATGAGACAAACATTTGTATTGCCGCAGGGTCTGTCTTCTTCTTCTGTATCACTGGCATCGCTTTCGTGCCAGATGCTTGTGTTGGCATACTTTCGACCAGATGTTGCTTTTCTGCTTGATCTTGATCTATCGTATAGACTACTTTTCTTGGTGGTTGGACAGTCCTTCTTCATATGCCCTGACTTCTTTCATCCAAAGCATATAGTTTCATCTTCGTTGCTTTCTTGGACATCTTTCTTCTTTCTGCTTGTGAACTTTAGATATTTCTTGAAGTTCTTCACAAGTAGGGCTCGTTCATCACCACTTGACGATTCTTCATCGGAATCGTTGTATGTTGATTTTCTTGCTTGAGCTTTGAAGGCAATATATTTCTCCTTTGGTGTTGCTTCTTCAAAATCTTGCAAGTCGAGTTCATGGGTCATGAGTTTGCCCATCAGCGTTTCCAGAGTCATAGTGGTGAGATCGTTTCCTTCAATGATTGCTGTGGCTTTTGGATTCCAGTTCTTTGTTAGAGCCCGCAGCACTTTTCTGATCTTCTCGTGATTGCTGTAATCATTGCCAAGAGATTGTAAAGGATTAGTTATATTAAGGAAACGAGTAAACATCTGTGTAATTGACTCACCGGGTTTCATCTTAAAAGATTCATACTCCTGTGTCAGTCTACTAATTTTGGATTCCTTCACTTGGGAAGTCCCTTCATGGGTTACCTCAAGGAGTTTCCAAATTTTGTGAGACGTCTTACAGGTTGAAACTCTGTTGAACTCGGTTTTGTCAATTGCACAGAATAGTGCATTGATGGCACGAGCATCTAGGCTAGCTTTAGCCTTTTCAGCTTCAGTGTACTTATTATGGATCTTTTCCACCAGCTGGCCATCAACCACTGTTGGTGCTGGTTTCTTATAACCATCAATGACTATTGACCAAAGATCAAAGTCGAGAGACTTTAGAAAGAAAGTCATTCGTGTTTTCCAGTAGGTATAATTTGTTCCATCAAATAGGGGAGGTCTATTTGTGGATTGCCCTTCACCGTTGAATATAGATTTCACGGCTGCCATATATATATACTCTCTAAGGTATGTTATATAAGAATATAACCTGCTCTGATACCAATTGTAGGACCGTTGAGCACCTCTAGAGAGGGGTGAATTGAGTGTGTGAGTGCAGCGGAAAATAATCATCAATTAAAAATTAAACTATGGCAGAGATATAAGAGACAGTAAATAAAGATAGAGAATTCAAACTCAGTAACACAGCGATATATACTGGTATCCCTCTGAGAGGACTAATCCAGTCTCGAGTACTCTTGTTCGATGTTAATCCACTATGGCACAAGCTTTAACTGAGAGCTTGCAGTCTCTTACAATACCGTGCTTGGTGACGAGCGCACGACCAGCTCCACAACACACACCGTACTTGGTGACGAGCGCACGACCAGCTCCACAATAGGAAAAGTTGTTGAACTTGGAACGACCTCTTTACAACTCTTTGAAACACCAAAAGATTGTAAATCAACTCTGATAGTACTGGCTTTTGGCTAAGAGGTGTATAGGTATGATTTGAAAATCTTAGATCGTTTGAAAACACTTGAGTAGTAAAGAAGAGAGAATGAAGAATGAATTGATGATTTGAAATGAAAAGTTCTTCTCTATTTATAGGTGTTTTCTCGAACCGAACTCGGGCAGAGTTCGGGCAGAGTTTGGATGTAAATA
The DNA here is from genome assembly GCA_029216955.1 of Iris pallida. Lineage (NCBI taxonomy): Eukaryota > Viridiplantae > Streptophyta > Magnoliopsida > Asparagales > Iridaceae > Iris > Iris pallida. The sequence goes on along the minus strand of JANAVB010005599.1, from coordinate 26,785,627 downwards.
TCACGTAAAAAGACGTTGCTCGCTGATTTGGAGGCAACAGAAGTTTGAATCATTTTTGACCGAACTCGGGCCGAACTCGGTTACGAGTTCTGTCAGGAGATATTTGAAAATCATTTGTAAAAACAGTTTTCAAAATATGTTTTTGGTTATTTGTAAAATCATTTGTAACGGCTAATTTCAAAATATATTTTTGAAAAGTTTTGTAAATGAAATACGAAATGGTAAATAGGTAGGCTTTTGGAATGTGGACAGTTTTAACCCTAAGCCAGTATTACCAAAACTGATTTTACAAAATAAATCCTAGACTCAATAAAATATAAAATACAGAATAAAATGAGAAATAAGTCTTCTGAAGATTTGATGATGTTGACGCTTTGTTTGATGCAATACATCATCCGTTGAATTTGATTTCATGTATCCTGAAATGATTAGCAGCATTTTCTATATTTTGTTTATTGACTTAAGTGTATGTTGATTATCGAAATCGGGTGTGACCATGGAATGGGCCAACAATCTCCCCCATTTTGATAATTGACAAACTTGAGTCTATACCAAAATATATTTATATGAAATAGAACTAAATACAAAGTACCTTTAAAAAATGAGATGTTTTGATTTTGGATTTGTATATGCTTTGCTTTTTGGTATTGTACTCTTTTTCTCCCCCTTTGTCAAGTAGTAAAATGACTTGGCTCCCCCGTAATATGTGAAGCCAACAATAGAAAAACACAAGACAAAGTGAAGCAAAAAAGATATAATCACAGCATAAACATATGGAAACAACTAATATAGAAAGGAACAGCTCATAATAAACTGAAATAGTCATGAAAATTTCCACTAATAATCCAAAAGTACAACTGAAAAATGTCAAACTAATCAGTTTAGACATGAAATAATAAAAAAAACTACATCAACTGATCATCATCTAACTAATGTCCACTATCCCATAGCTGAATCCACGTCACATCGTGGGGTCGTCCGCACCAGGAGCCTCAGGAGGAAAGTAGGCTGTAGTCGGGTCGAAAAACTGAAAGGAAGCCTCATCAGTAGAGGCAGTTTCAGCAGTAGCAGCCTCAGTTATAGCTTCAGCAGAGGCAGTTTCAGCAGTAGCAGCCTCAGTTATAGCTTCAGCAGAGGCAGTTTCAGCAGTAGCAGCCTCAGTTATAACTTCAGCAGGCTCCAGCACGTGCCCACCAGCAGCAAGGTCAGGGCCAGAGGCAGGCCATGCAGTATACTTTCTATGGGAAGCCGGGGAACACCTTGGAGGTTTGTAGGAAGAGGCTGGTAGTTTGTTTATTCTGTAGAACTTTAGATCACCAGATGAAGAACTGTGCTGCTCGTGCAGCCAGACAGGCAGGCTAGGACAGAGTACAGCAGGCTAGGGGAGGCCAGCAGGGGCGAGCTTTCGCCATGACAACCGAGGACCCACATACAGTAGCAGGACAGATTGCAGGTGCCAACCTTTCGATCTCATTTCCGTATTTGTTGCCTTATAACTGTCTTGAAATTTGATTCTATCTGTTCCTTGTTAATTGAGCGATTTTGTTCTATTATTCTTGTGATATGATTTTGATTTTCCTCTGAGATAAGTCGAATGGGCTAGGTCAGCTCGATTATAGGATTTTAGAGTCTTCTATGGTTATGTTAGCAGGCATAGTGATGACATATAGTCGGATTATGGACGTATTTCTTGGGTGTGAGAATTTAAGGTTTTCAAGGCCAAGCATGCGGTAACGTGAAAATTTTAAATACCATGATTCTAGAGGTACGTACCTTAGTCGAGGACTCTGTGATTATCGTAGCCTTGCTCACTAGCATGACGAAGATTCTGAGAATCATAATTTTGGACAGACGCATATGATTATCGAACTACATAATTTTGAGACTATGTTTGTAGGGTGTTTGACCTATAAGAAGAACTAACATCTTAATTTCGAGGAACTTGTAGCACCCAATTTCTAAATTGAGCATAATTTTGACTTTTGTAATTTTAATCATTTATTTATTGACATTTAAATCATGATATGATTTTGGAGATTTTTTTATCATTTTAAAACTATAAAAAGCCATGACTTATAATTTTGTTGTGTTGCTAGTGAAACCTTAGAGACTGCTTGACCTAGAGCCTAACCATGCGATTAGAATGTTTTTAATGTCATTACTGGCCTAAGGCTATTTTTGTCATTTGACCTCTTTGAATTATTTTGATATTTATTGCATTGGTGATTGTAAATTTTGACTTTTGATATGAGTGATTTTGTGTTGATTTCGTGTCCGTAACGGACACGTATCAGTTTTTATTTACAAGGTGTTTGATGTGCCTCAAAAAAAAATTTTATTGCTGTTTTTTTTAAAAGTATTTGAATGAGATTGTTTTCTGCATGTGTTTCCTGTGATTGTTTTGTTTTAATTTCGAGGACGAATTTTTTTAAGGTGAATAGATTTGTCACCTCCAGTTTTCAAGAACATAGGTATTTTGGTCATTTTTATTTTAGAATATTTTTGGATTTATTTTATTATTTATGATATTATTTTGAGGTTATTTGAGTCGGATTCGAATTTCAACTCAATCCGACTTGTATCGGAGATCCGGGGTAGCTTTGACTCTAGTGGGACCCACTCATTAGTTAGACATGACCCACATGACAATATTAAAGTCACTACTAAAATCTGTCAAATCAGCGACGCCGCAGGACCTCGCTAAACAGGAAAAATACGTCGCTAATTTCAATTAGCGACGTATTTAGCGACGTTTGGACATTGTTTCGATTAACCTAGTCGCTAAACAACACGACCTCGCAATACGTCGCTATTGCGACGACACTTAGCGATGCATACACGTTGCTAATTCAGCGACTACCAGCGACGTAAAACGACAGCAGTTACCGACGTCACCTAGCGACGTTGAGCGACTTGACATGCATCGATGCTGACCTGGCTTGAGAGCCAAATGGCGATGTTCTGCGACGTTATTACGTTGCTATAGTACCGACATATAGCGACGTTTAGCGACATGGTACCTAGCGACGTTTAGTGACGATCAGCGACGGTATTCATCACAGTTAGCGACGTTCCGATACTTACTTAGCGACGTTAACTTTCGTCGCTGGACGTCGCTGAACGTCGCTAATTTTGAAAAAAAATTAAAAAAATACAACATTTACAGCATCCCCTACAACATTTGCAGCAGATACACAAAGTATCAAACAACACAGATACATAATTATGAACACAAATGCGTATCAAACAGCGACGGTGTGTATCACGAACACAAAGTATCAAACAGCGATGGTGTGTATCACGAACACAGTATCAAACAACACAGATACACACAATCACGAACACGTTTGAAACACAATCTCATCAATCAACACAGATATATGAAAAATTGTAACAACAATGTCAAACATAATGGTCCACATAAGAATAATGTATGTATAACCACGTAAAAGACCCAACAATGGGCCATCACACAACAATATACATATATGTCGACTACGGCTGATCAGGAGGAGCATCACCGCTCCTGGAAATAAGGTAAGCAAACTGCTCCGGTGTAAGAACCACCGACGAGGATGAAGGAGGAGGCAATGCAACCGCTGGAGAAGGAGGCATTGTAACCACTGGAGAAGGAGGCAGTATAACCGCTGGAGATGGGTGCGTCTGCGTCTCCTCTAGGGCTAGCAGTCTGGACGTCTGCATATTTCTTCTACGTCCAACCTGGCCTTGGGATTGTTTTCGTCTTCTCCTTTACGTCCATCACAGTATTTATTATATTGTCAAATACATTCTTCTCGATATGCATAACATCCAGGTTATGTCTGAGCAGATGGTCACTCCAATATGGTAGGTCCCAGAATATACTCTTCTTCGTCCAGTTGTGAGCGCGGCCAAATCCATCACATTTGTACCCCGTTGTAGGCTCTTCAATAGTACTTGACAATTCTTTAACTTCCTCCCATATCGTGTCCTCGAACCACCGTGGCGGTGGACTGGACTTCTCTACCACGCCAGCACGAAAAGCATTCATGTTCCTCCGGTACGTATGATCCTTTGGCAGGAACTGTCGATGAAAATTAAAGAAGCACGGTTTTCCTCCGTGTTTCAAACGGAAAGCCTTAGTGCGATCCATGCAATACGGACATGCGAGACGACCATGGGTGCTCCAACCCGATAACATTCCATTGGCCGAAAAATCATTGATGGTCCATATTAGTGCGGCCCTCATCTGAAAGTTCTGCTTTCTGGAAACATCATATGTGGTTGCACCTACTTCCCACAACTGATTCAGCTCATCTACCAAGGGCTGTAAGTACACATCGATGTTCCTCTTCGGGTTCTTCAGACCTGGAATAATAACAGTTAGGAATATGTAAGGAGTCTTCATACACATCCAAGGTGGCAAGTTGTACGGAGTAACAATCACAGGCCAACAAGAATATTGTGAGCCCGAAAGTCCAAATGGGGTAAAACCGTCGGAGGAAAGCCCCAATCTGATATTACGCGGCTCTGAAGCACAATCAGGATACACTCGATCAAAGTGCTTCCATGCTTCCCCGTCGGATGGATGATCCAGTACTCCATCTATTTGTTCCCGCTTGTGCCAACTCATATTATCAGTTGTCTCCTTTGCCATAAACAACCTCTGTAACCGTGGCGTCAAAGGCAAATAGTGCATCGAATCTGTTGGCTTGCGTGCACCAGAAGTCCTTGTTGTACTAGTTGCCTTGAAGCGATCGCCACCACAAAATCTGCAGGCGTCTTCATCCTTGTCGTCCTTATAGTACAACACGCATCCGTTGCGACATGTATCAATTTTTTCATACCCCATCCAGAGCGATCTCACTATTCTCTTGGATCGGTAGAAGTCTTTATGTAACTTGCCACCCTCCGGCAATATATCTTTAATTAACTCCAGTATTCGGTTGTAGCATTCTTGAGACATGTTAAAATCTGATTTTATGCTCAACAATCTTGTAATCACCTCCAACGGTGAATGGTCATCACAGGCAGGATATAAAGGAGTCCTTGCATTCTCCAGCAACTCCATAAACTTTGCAGCATCGGCATTCGGTGCCTCCTCAGCTGCATATTGATTGTTCGAATCGAAACTAGGCCTCGCAGCATCGAAAACCATGTTCGTCCACCCTTCGTCGTAATCAGCATGCTCGTGGACATCTACATAAGGCTCTACATAAGGCTCCGGCTCGGAGGCTAAAGGCACAAGTTTTCCGTGTGCGGTTCACTGATAATAATTTGGCATGAAACCCCTCGAATACAAATAATATGTCACATCCACTTCTGAATGATATTTTAAGTTGCGACATCTCACACATGGACACTTAATTTTTGTACGGTCCATGTACTGAGGGAACGCCTTGGCAAATTGCAGGAACTGTTGCACACCCTGTATAAATTCATCCCGCACATCGCACATGTCATTAGGATGACGATTGAACATCCAAAAACGGTTCCGCAGATAGTAATTCATATTTATTTTAAGATAATTTTGCAAAGATTAACACAGATAATAATTCATCAGGATGACGATTGTACATCCACAAACGGTTCTGCAGATAGTAATTCATATCCATTTTAAGATAATTACTGCAGAAAGTGAAGACCGACATGAACTTACGCACGAAAGTGACGATTGTACGACCACAAGTTTTATGTTCTTCAACGATATATTTCACATGCATAGTTGCCAAGTGTGAGAACGGATGACTCAGAGCACAACCCAAAATTTATTCTAGTATACATTAGTGTGAATCATCCATGTTCTGTACATATGGTGTAGTATATGTTCTTATCGAATATAGTATCTAAAGGATGTAACAGAATCAATAAGATGAACACATTCCTGAATAGGGCTAATATAGTCATTTATAATATTGCACTATTTTTTTATATTATTTAAATATTATTTTTAGTGTTTTTATATTATTATTTAAATAGGTACATTATCGATAGAGTTTTTATTTATAAAGTTTAATATATTTAATATATATATATATATATATATATATATATATATATATATATATATATATATATATATATATATATATATATAATATATATATATATATTTTATATATATATATATATATATATATATATATATATATATATATATATATATATATATATATATATATATATTTTATATATATATATATATATATATACTAAAATATTTAGTTTTGTTTATAAATAAATTCTGATTTTTATTTATATATATTCAGGTAATATTCCATTTATATATATATATATATATATATATATATATATATATATATATATATATATATATATATATATATATATATATATATATATATATATATATATATACATAAAAAAAAATATATATATATATATATATATATAAATATATATATTTGTATTAATGGGTAAATGTTATAGGTTTATTTTATATAAATAAATATATACGTATGTGTAAATATATATAATATATGTATATATGTATATACGTTTGTATGTATGTATGTATGTATATATGTATGTATGTTTGTGTGTATGTATGTACGTATTTATGTGTATGTATGTTATGTGTGTGTATATATATATATAATATACATATATATATACATATACATGTACATATATATATATATATATATATATATATATATATATATATATATATATATATATATATATATATATATATAGATATATATATACATATAATATACATATATATATACATGTAAAAAAAAAATTAATAATATACATATATATATATATATATATATACATATATATATATATATATATATATATATATAGCTAATGGAATAAAGAAAGAAAAAGAAAAGAATAAAAAAACAAACAAACAAACACAAACACACACACACACACGCACACAAAAGAAGCAAGCAGCAGCAATAGCTGCTAACAAAACCTCCCCTCCCATTTTTCCTATTAAACAAAACCGAGTCCTTTCCCTATTAAAACCCGACTGAATGCACAGCCCCCTTCTATTTTTGATTTTTGAGAGAGAAAGGGAGAGAGTTTTTATCAAAACCCTAACCCAAACCCTAGCCGCACACCTCCCCCTCGATGTCGACTACCTACGCACCACCTCGGACACGCCGGAGGCCGGCCAACGATTGCCGGATCGACGACACACGCAACATCAACCATAACAGAAATTCACTTCCAGGTACCTATCTTCCCCGTCTCGTTTCTACACGCACACTCGATCAAATCGAGATCCGTAAAATTCTATGTGTAGACAACATATACACCTTTAATTTTCTTTAAATAGTTTGTGCCGATTCGCATCATGTGCGATGAAAAACGAGTTCCAAAATCGAGAAAAAAACTCGATTTTCTGGATTTAGAAACTGTCCCGAAACACCAATTTTGTGGCCGATTTGCGACCATCGTGTTGCGAGTTTTCAAAATTGGTTCGAAGAGACTTGTAGACAACCTATAGGGCTTTAAAACTCTTTTTGTAGAATTAAATTTCATGCACTATATAGAAAGTTATTGATTGTGAAGTTGGAAAAAAACTTATTTTCAAAAGTGGATTTTTAGTAAAATTGTCCCGATACGCCGTCCGTCCCGTCAATCCGGGCGACGTGGTCGCGAACCGAAAGCATCGAAAGGTGCGTATCGACTTCGTGGTCGTGTGGCCTTTGACAAAATTTAAATTGGTCGCGTGTTCGTGACGAATTTGATGCGTATCCGTCAAAAATTCACCGTATCGACATTTTGCATATTTGTCAATTACTTTGTGCACACTCATCAAATCGTGACGAAACTTGCGCCATTGGACTCAAAATATTTTTCTGGTCCTGTATGCCAAGTTTGGTCCGATTCTGAGACCGTTGATCCGAACGCCATTTTGGCGGGCCCACAATCCCACTCAATGGGTGATTTTGTGTACCGCCTACCGGAATCCAAAATTGGACATACCGTTGGGTTCGACTCGTCAAACTGGACCTCTAGACATATAGTTTGATGACTTTAGAGACCGTAGATTCTGGCACATTTTTCGGTGCAAAGTGGGTCCAACGGCGGGCACTATTTTGACCCAAAATTATCGTTTTGCCCCTGTGTCCAGAATTAGACTTATGGTAGGCATTTCTAGCTAATTGGACCATTCTGAGAACGTTGGTAATGTCTGTTTCAGCATTAGAAGACAGTTGTGCGAGTTGACCGTTCGTGGCTCATTGCGTGGGTTGTACTTTCGATTTTTTCAACTCAGGACGACAGGCGAGTACATTCTCTGATAGTTTTGATTGTCTTGATATCTACTATATCCGATTCAGTTGTAGTGTTATACTTGATTCTCGACACGAGGATACACGGACTAGTATACATTGAATTTTGTCATGAGATGTCATTCTCGGTTTACCTGGTATATGAGTACATTATTCGATATTGTTTCCTGTACTTGTATAGACACCGATTTGGTAGTGGGATGGCCCCCTGCTCTTCGAATCCCGTGTCATGACCTGTCACGTCTTGATCCATTATACTACTCGGGGATGGAGAGTTATTAGAGGTTATGTGATCATACCCCTACTTGTTTATTACTTGTGCATAGCTCCACCCTCACCACACGTAGGGTGTAGCCTGACCTTATACTACTTGTACATAGCTTTCCATTTTGGCCGGCCTGATCCCTACATTATTATACTACCTGTGCATAGCCGGTCAAATGGAACAGCCTGATCTTGACCCAAGCCGATCACATAACGCTCTAATATCTCATGGCACTTTATTTTTATGTTTACATCATACCGCAGATTACTTTCCATTATTTATATTCCAGTTTATCTTATATCTCACACATGACATGATATCCAGTTCTCTTGTACCGTTTTACTTTCAGTCTTGATATTCCATCTTGTATTTTATTTTGATTGTCTCTTATAGTATTTATCAATTCATATGGAACTGCTGTTGGCGTTTGTACTTGCTCATATCCTGACAGGATAACCCCCGTTGTTTTTCAGAGGATTTAGATACAGATTGCCCGACCTACTACGGGTTTGGCATAGATGGAGCCTACGACCAGGACCAACCTGTGGACCCGGTGCTCGTAGAGGACGCACCGCCAGTAGTGGTCTAGTTCACCTAGATTTTGTCTTGATTACATTCCAGTTTGATACTTTGAGACTTGTAGTATTTATTTTGGATATTGTTTTATGTCTTGGTCTCTGAACTTGTGATTGTGGCTCGGCACTATTTCAGACTATTTATCTCATCTTTATCTTTATCTTTATCATCGTGTTTATCTTCCTTAGAAGTATGTGATTGAGTTGTGGTTATATTCCTCCGTGCGAAGGTGATAGGTTATATTATTGTGTCTTAGATTCTATATATTCTAGATGACCTTTACAGCGTTCTACCGCCGATACTGCGGCGTAGGCTGGACATACCCACATGCTCGTGTCCCTAAACATGGTCGGGTCGTGACACATTTTTATGGTGGCCCATGCAGGTCAGAGTCGCAACTAGTGCAATTTCGTAATGGTGCTCGACTTAGAGTGCTAATTACGAGCCTGCTGTTTGGAAATAGGTTCTAGGTTATGATAGGAGTTACTCAATCACATATTAGGAAAATTTTGATCTTTTGATTTCCATGACAAACTCTTCTTGTATTTCAAAATAAATTGTCCTTCCTTGACGATATCTTATCATGTGACATATTGATCTCTTTGCTTAGGACTTTTGAGAGATTCCTGGGACGACCCTTGAGAATCTTGGTTGAACGTCAATTTAAAATCCTTTTGGTTCTGTTCGCCCTTGTTCCTTATTATTGAATTTGGTTTTTTGTTAGATCATTGCCGATTTTGATTTTTCATATCGAGATGAATTTTATGGCCCGAGTTACGGTATCTTTTGATAACATATGTTAACGAATAACAGGGAAGGTAAAACGTCTACTTGGTTATGGAACCTGGAGTTTATCGCAGCTATATTAGCCGGCGTGGCAAAAACGTAGGGACCTGACTTCGGATGTACATATCTGGTTATGAGATTTGAGATTTCTTGCAGCCATACTAGTCGGCGTGGCGAGGATCCCAGACGACATGATTATAGATGTGCATACCCAGTTATGGAATCTACCGTTTATCCCAGCCTTGCTTACTGGCGTGGCGAGGATTCTGAGTATCATGATTTAAGACAGACGTGTATGATTATCAGATTGTATCTTGAGGAGGGTCATAACATATCATCTCTATCATTTCATTTATGTTATTATAGATTCTGTTCCATCCCCAATTAGCTTAGGAGTAAGGATACCTTTGGTTCTTTATTCCAGGTGTCTCATTTCATTATAGGTTCTTCGTAGTGTGATGGTTTGGTGACTTACAATTGGTCTGTGTCCTTGAGTATTAGTGTTTATTATTTAGAGTGGTTAGGGAGTATTGTATATGATTGTCGATAATTGAATATAGATGAGAACCCTAGAGTGATTAATAAGTATTGAGGTAGGAGTTGCCCCAGGTGCCAAAATAAGAGGAGTACCCTAGTAGCAATAGCCGGAGTATTTCAAGTGTTATATAGGTTTAGGCACCAATATTTTAAGTGACTAGTTAGATGAGGGACATGAGTAACCTAGTATAGGGATACTTTCCAAGTATCATATAGATGAGTTAGTGCCTTGTGTAGACAGTGTCAAGACTTGGGTAGATACCCTAGAGAGAGTATTCTAGATAGACGAATGTTCTTCCGTGACTTTGATTTCTGGAGCGTCAGAGATGTCAATCTCTGGAAACTTTCTTCATGAGTTTTTGTAGACAAGATTATCTTCATTTTAATATATCATGTCCCACTCAAACTCGTTCTCTTGTACTATCTTTGTATCGCACAACTTTTGGATCAATTTAGGCCATTGACCATTCCCACTTTTATTTATGATTATCATATGCACATTGTAATGAATTTTAATTTAGGAGCACAAGACTAGTTGTTTTCTCAAAACAAATTTCATATGCATGATCTAGATAAAACACCCTACGCCTATGACCTTCATGTCCCACTCAGGCAAACCATCTTGTGCTTCATTTTATCATAAGACTTTTCTGACACAAGGCCCAATCTTGATTCGTCCCACGAAGTCACTTTTAGTTTCGACTCGAATTGTAGGCACCATTTCGACCCAAACTTATTGACCTAAAATATGGACACGACCCACATTAAGCCTACTACCCACATGACACTTGTGTCCCATTCAACTGAGTCCCGCATGCTACTTATTTATCCGCATTCAATTGAGGAAGACAATAGAAGGTATTATCCCATGTGTGTAGTATAGTATCCAGGATAGAGTGTGCCAGTAAGTTGAGATCTTCACGGATCATAAGAGCTTGAAGTACGTGTTCATCCAGAAGGAATTGAACATGAGACAGAGGAGGTGGCTTGAAATAATGAAGAACTTCGATATCTAGTTGCAGTACCATCCAGTGAAGGCCAACGTAGTTGCAGATGCCTTGAGCAGGTATCCAGTCGCTATATATTTTGCGGCATATCGTCACCTATTGGCTGATCTGGAAAGTTTGGATATCAAGGTGATCGTTCTAAGTATGTAAATTCAGATGTAGGATTTACAGATTTAGTCTGCATTGATGGACAGAGTCAGATCAGCACAGTTTGATGACGTGACCTTGAGGAGCATCAGGGAGTAGGTACAGGCCGGATTGCTAGACGATTTCTCTATAGCCGAAGATGGGTTGCTGAGGCACGGTACTGGATTGTGTATTCCGAGTGGAGAGCTTCCGGAGGAGATTCTGCTGGAAGCACATCGTTTCCAGTACTCTATGCATCCTGGAGACAACAAGATGTACAGAGACCTGAAGGAGCACGTATGGTGGTATGGCATGAAGCGAGATGTAGCTCAGTTTGTATCTTGATATTTAGTGTGCCAGCAGGTGAAAGCCGAGAGACAGAGGCCAGGTGGTCTGCTTCAGCCACTACCGATTCTTGAGTGGAAGTGGGAGCACATCACTATGGACTTTGTACCTGGATTTCTACGATCTTCAGGAGGGAAAGACGAGATTTGGGTCATCGTTGATAGATTGACCAAATCGGTCCACTTTTTGCCTTTCAAGGTGGGAATATCTACGAAAAAGTTGGCAGAGATATATGTGCGGCAGATAGTCAGATTGTATGAAGTTCCGGTGAGCATAGTCTCGGATTGGGATAGTCGTTTCACTTTCCACTTCTGGAGGAGTTTGCATACTAGCTTGGGCACCCAACTCAAGTTCAGTACCGCTTATCACCCCCAGACAGACGGACGATCAGAGAGGACCATCTAGACACTCGAGGATATGCTTCACACTTGTGTGTTAGATTTTGAGGGATCTTGGGAGGACCATCATCACCTGGTAGAGTTTGTTTACAACAACAGCTATCAGGCCAGTATAGAGATGTCGCCATTTGAGGCTCTATACGGACGGAGATGTCGCACTCCTTTGTCATGGGACGATGTCGGTGAGAGAATTTTGCTTGGCCCGAAGATGGTGTATGTAGCAGAGAAGGTTAAGTTGATCAAGGATAGACTTCGGGTGGCTCAGGATAGACATCGGCATTGGGCCGATAGCCACCGGAGACCGTTAGAGTTCGAGGTTAGTATTTGTTTCTGTTTGTGCTTATTTATGATTGTTTACTTTAGGGTCTTGTATTGAGTCTTGTCTTGTGTCTAGGTTGGCCATATGGTGTTCCTGAGGATTTCTCCGACACGGGGCACGATTCATTTTGGCCGAGGCGGGAAGCTTAGTCCGCGCTTCATCGGACCTTTCACTATTCTTGGAAGGGTCGGTGCAGTGGCCTATCGACTAGACTTGTCGCCTACGCTCGAGGGAGTCCATAACGTGTTCCATGTGTCACAGTTGAGGCGGTACGTGGAGATCCTAGTCACGTATTGGATCACTTCGAGTTAGCGGTGGGGCCTACTCTCCGCTATCCAAAGCAGCCTGTGGAGATTTTGGATCGTCGTGAGAAGGTTCTCCGGAACCAAGTTATTCCTTTAGTTCGTGTCGTATGGAGGCATCACTCTCCATGTGAGTCTACCTGGGAGAGGTAGGACGAGATTTGGGAGCGTTACCTTTATCTCTTCGAGCCTTGAGGTATTTTTCTTTGTTCTTGCGACTGTTATTGTGCTAGTTTGCTCTAATTTCGAGGACGAAATTTTTTTTAGGAGGGTAGATTTGTCACCCCCACATTCCTGAATAGGGCTAATATAGTCATTTATAATATTGCACTATTTTTTATATTATTTAAATATTATTTTTAGTGTTTTTATATTATTATTTAAATAGGTATTTTATCGATAGAGTTTTTATTTATAAAGTTTAATATATTTAATATATATATACTAAAATATTTAGTTTTTGTTTATAAATAAATTCTGATTTTATTTATATATATTTAGGTAATATTCCATTTATGGGATATATATATATATATATATATATATATATATATATATATATATATATATATATATATATATATATATATATATATATATATATATATATATATATATATATTTGTATTAATGGGTAAATGTTATAGGTTTATTTTATATAAATAAATATATACGTATGTGTAAATATATATAATATATGTATATATGTATATACGTTTGTATGTATGTATGTACGTATGTGTGTATGTATGTACGTATGTATTTATGTGTGTGTATATATATATATATAATATACATATATATATATATATATATATACATATACAATAGCTAATGGAATAAAGAGAGAAAAAGAAAAGAATAAAAAAAAAAAAAAAAACACACACACACACACACGCACACAAAAGAAGTAAGCAGCAGCAATAGCTGCTAACAAAACCGCCCCCACCCATTTTTCCTATTAAACAAAACCGAGTCCTTTTCCTATTAAAGCCCGACCGAATGCGAAGCCCCTTCTATTTTTGATTTTTGAGAGAGAAAGGGAGAGATTTTTATCAAAACCCTAACCCAAACCCTAGCCGCACACCTCCCCCTCGATGTCGACTACCTGTGCGCCACCTCGGACACGCCGAAGGCCGGCCAACGATTGTCGGATCGACCACGCACACAACATCAACCATAACAGAAATTTACTTCCAGGTACCTATCTTCCCCGTCTCGTTTCTATACGCACACTCGATCAAATCGAGATCCGTAAAATTCTACGTGCAGACAACATATACACCTTTAATTTTCTTTAAATAGTTCGTGCCGATTCGCATCATGTGCGATGAAAAATGAATTCCAAAATCGAGAAAAAACTCGATTTTCTGGGTTTAGAAACTGTCCCGAAACACCAACTTTGTAGCCGATTTACGACCAGCGTGTTGCGAGTTTTCAAAATCGGTTTGAATAGACTTGTAGACAACCTATAGGGCTTTAAAAATCTTTTTGTAGAATTAAATTTTATGCACTGTATAGAAAGTTATTGATTTGTGAAGTTGGAGAAAAAATTGATTTTCAAAAGTGGATTTTTACTAAAATTGTCCCAATACGCCGTCCGTCCCGTCAATCCGGGCGACGTGGTCGCGAACCGAAAGCATCAAAAGGTGTGTATCGACTTCGTGGTCGTGTGGTGTTTGACGGAATTCAAATTGCTCGTGTGTGCGCGACGAATTTGATGCGTATCCGTCAAAAATTCACCGTATCGGCCTTTTGCATATATTTGTCAATTACTTTATGCACACTCATCAAATCGCGACAAAACTTATGCCATTGGACTCGAAATATTTTTTTGGTCCTGTATGCGAAGTTTGGTCCGATTCTGAGACCTTTGATCGGGACGCCATTTTGGCGGGCCCACAATCCCACTCAACGGGTGATTTTGTGTACAGCCTACCGAAATCTAAAATTGGACATACCGTTGGGTTCGTCTCGTCAAACTGGACCTCTAGACATATAGTTTGATGACTTTAGAGATCGTAGATTTTGGCACATTTTTCGGTGCAAAGTAGGTCCAACGGCGGACACCATTTTGATCCAAAATTATCGTTTTGCCCCTGTGTCCAGAATTGGACTTATGGGTAGGCGTTTCTTGCTAATTTGACTATTCTGAGAATATTGGTAATGTCTGTTTCAGCATTTGGAGACAATTGTGCGAGTTGACCATTCGTGGCTCATTGAGTGGGTTGTACTTTCGATTTTCTCAGCTCAGGACGACAGGCGAGTACATTCTCTGATAGTTTTCATTGTCTTGATATCTACTATATCTGATTCAGTTATAGTGTTATACTTGATTCTCAATACGAGAATACATGGACTAGTATACAATGAATCTTGTCATGAGATGTCATTCCCGGTTTACCTGGTATATGAGTACATTGTTCGATATTATTTCATGTACTTGTATAGACACCGATTTGGGAGTGAGCTGGCCCCCTGCTCTTCGAATCCCGTGTCATGACCTGTCATATCTGGATCCATTATACTACTTGGGGATGGGGAGTTATTAGAGGTTATGTGATCATACCCCTACTTGTTTATTACTTGTGCATAGCTCCACCCTCACCATACGTAGGGTATAGCCTGACCTTATACTACTTGTGCATAGCTTTCCATTTTGGCCGGCCTGATCCCTATATTATTATACTACATATGCATAGCCGGTCAAATGGAACAGCCTGATCTTGACCCAAGCCGATCACATAACGCTCTAATATCTCATGGCACTTTATTTTTATGTTTACATCATACCGCAGATTACTTTCCATTATTTATATTCCAGTTTATCTTATATCTCACACATGACATGATATCCAGTTCTCTTGTACCGTTTTACTTTCAGTCTTGATATTCCATCTTGTATTTCATTATGATTGTCTCTTATAGTATTTGTCAATTCACATGGAACTGCTGTTGGCATTTGTACTTGCTCATATCCTGACAGGATAACCTCCATTGTTTTTCAGAGGATTTAGATGCAGATTGCCCGACCTACTACGGGTTTGGCATAGATGGAGCCTACGACCAGGACCAGCCTGTGGACCCGGTGCTCGTAGAGGATGCATCGCCAGTAGTGGCCTAGTTCACCTAGATTTTGTCTTGATTACATTCAGTTTGATACTTTGAGACTTGTAGTATTTATTGTGGGATATTGTTTTATGTCTGGGTCTCTGAACTTGTGATTGTGGTTCAGCACTATTTCAGACTATTTATCTCATCCTTATCTTTATCTTTATCATCGTGTTTATCTTCCTTAGAAGTATGTGATTGAGTTGTGTTTATATTCCTCCGTGCGGAGGTGACAGGTTATATTATTGTGTCTTAGATTCTATATATTCTAGATGACCTTTACAGCGTTCTATCGCCGATACTGCGGCGTAGGCTGGACGTACCCACGTGCTCGTGCCCCTAAACAGGGTGTGGGTCGTGACACGATTGTACATCCACAAACGGTTCCGCAGATAGTAATTCATATCCATTTTAAGATAATTACTGCAGAAAGTGAAGACCGACATGAACTGATGCACGAAAGTGACGATTGTACGACCATAAGTTTTATGTTCTTCAACGATATATTTCACATGCATAATTGCCAAGTGTGAGAACGGATGGCTCAGAACATAACCCAAAATTTATTCTAGCATACATTAGTGTGAATCATCTATGTTCTGTACATATGGTAAAGTATATGTTCTTATCGAATATAGTATCTAAAGGACGTAACAGAATCAATACGATGAACACACAAAATGTATTACTAAGACATTATCTACTACTAAAAGATGTAGTGATAGATTATCGTATCATCATTGCCGAGTGATGGGGGTCAGAGGACAGTCAACTTTATCTACGGCTACATAGTTTCTGCCTCGCCAGTCGAATGACTGCAGGGACTATGTCCTGATCACGATGTCGTACCGTAGATTAATGCAAATTCCTTATAGCAAATATCGTATATAGATTTCTGTCTCGCCAGTCGAATGGCGGATAAAAAGGTTATATTCTATTTTTTGTCAAGTGTGAGAACGGATGGCTCAGAACACAACCCAAAATTTATTCTAGCATACATTAGTATGAATCATCTATGTTCTGTACATATGGTGTAGTATATATTCTTATCGAATATAGTATCTGAAGGATGTAACAGAATCAATAAGAAGAACACACAAAATGTAATACTAAGACATTATCTACTACTAAAAGATGTAGTGATAGATTGTTGTATCATCATTGCCGAGGGATGGGGTCGGAGGACAGTCAACTTTATCTACGGCTACATAGTTTCTGCCTCGCCAGTCGAATGGCTGCAGGGACTATGTCCTGATCATGATGTCGTACCGTAGATTAATGCAAAGTCCTTATAGCAAATGTCGTACATAGATTTCTACCTCGCCAGTCGAATGGCTGTAGGGACAGTGTCTGACTTGGTGTATCTCACCATTTTTCCAAAATGCCTGACATTCAAACTCAGAAAACAGTTGCTAACTGATATCACTGTTCAGTTAAGCCTATTCTCAGGTTAATTCTTATTCCAATATCATTTCCCAATAGGAATTTATCTAATTCCATATCAATAGACAAATTTTCTTTGGGTAACATGAACTAGCCAAGCCATCATACCTAGGTATCCAGTCTCTCATACAGGACCTACCTATCTGTCTTTAACATAAATTATATAAATCAAACTAGTATTAAATACTGGTACCAACTGCCTGAACATGACAGTCCCTAATTTATACTGGATTTATCCTACCTCTGAGTGTGCAAAGCAACTGAGTGCCCCTCCTAAAAACCAAAGAAAAGTGGAATCACCCAAGAGAAAGAAAAAAAAAGTTGGGCAACACAGTCCATGCTTTCTTTCTTTCTTCCTTTATTTCTTGCCACTAGGAAATGATGGGAACTTGATGGCATTGGAGACCAAGACATGGGCAAAATGCCAGGTTGGTGCGCATGTGACATGAGTGGGGGATGCTTGGTGGGGGAGAGAAAAGAAGGAGCTACTCCTTGTGGGTTGTGGTCACACACACTACACTAGCAAATGTGAATGGATATCATACATAAATTTGCAAAATTATCTCCACTGTTCTGAAACCAACCAACCAGTATTTGCATGTTCCTATGAACCTCTTCATAACAAGCTAATTATGAGACAAGACATCAATCACCAACAATACATCAATCCCCAACGAAATATGTGTTGGGTCATTCTGAGATCAGAAAATTGCATATATATAGCATTGAGTTTCGTTAAAATTGCTCCCAAAGTAAAGAAGTTCTGAAAATTATCATGAAATACACAAAACGCTCTTTTAAAGAACATTTTTCATAGAAGTTACATCAGAGCAAAGAAGTTCTGGAAATTATCATGAGAACCCTAAATTTTTTCCAGTATCAGTAAATAGGGCTCGAACCCTAAATTGGATATATTAACATTTTTCCCAGCATCAGTAAATAAGGCTCGAACCCTAAATTGGAATTCCAATCCAAGCAAAACATCAAATTGACAGTTCATATGCCCAAAAAACTCCCAGTATCAGTATATAGGTGTCACACTGTGAGTCTCGTGTCCACACAATGGGACACGACGTGTCCAAACCAACAAAAATAGGTGTCATATTGCTGCTCGTGCGGCGAGTCCACGCTCTCGTGGACACGAACTAGAAGCGAGAGAGAGAGCTAGAAGACGAGGAGAAACTGGGAAGCGGGGACAGAGGAGAGTGTATGTGTGTGTGAGAGAGAGAGAGAAAGAGAGATGGGGGAGCTACCTGAGGAGGCGGAGGAGGAGGCCGGAGGAGGAAGATCGCCGGAGGAGTGCCGAGGAGGAGGAGGCCGAAGGAAGGAAATCGGCGGAGGAGCGCGCGCACGAAAAATTGGGGGAGGATTTGTGAATGATCGAAAAGGAAACCCTCGCAGCCTATATGAAACATTTAACGACATCCGAAATGGACGTCACTAAACGTCGCTGATATTTAATAAACGACGATGCCGCTTAAAGTACGTCGCTACACGTCGCTACATCAGCGACGTGTACCAACGAACTTGCGACGCAGGTTCCTAGTTAACAAATTGTAGTCGCTAGACGTCGCTATTTGTCGATGTTGGTGACAAACAGCGACGTCTTAGTTAAACGTCGCTAAACCCCCAAAAATTAGCGATGTTTTGTCTTGGAGTTGCTAAATACGTCGCTGATATGACTTTATTTTGGTAGTGAGTTACTATGGTTAGACTAAATATTCATGACTAGTTTGGGTTATTTAGAGATTCAAACTATACTAATTTAGCCTCAAACCAAAACCTAATTTAAGTTAAAACCAATAGGAGTTAGAGGGGGCATTTTGGACTTTACAAAATGGGACACCTAACCATATTTGGGCCAGGCATAGAGGGAGGGGGGTGAGTCACTTTCTTTTCATTCTTAGCCACAAATATTTATCTCTTGTTCTTCCCCAAATTTGAGAAGAGCCTCCATTGATTTCATCCCCAAATCAATCTATTCCTCCATCAAATCTTCTTCTTCCCTTCTCTATTCAAGCAAGTGGAGAAGCTTGGGAAGTTTTAGCATTTGTTCATGTCCATTTGGAGATCCCTTCATGTCGGTGTCGTATCGGAAGGAGTTCCCTTGGATTTCACCTCCCGGAAGGTAAAATCTACCCTCTATTTCAATCCTACATGTATATAGGATCATTATGAACCCATAGGAATGAGTCCCATGGTTGTGTCTCCATTTGTGTCCATTTTGTGTCCATTTGGAGATATTTGTGAGTGTCCTTTTTGTGCTTTGTGTCCATGTGGGAAACTCCCAATATTGGACACATTTGTGTTTGTCTTTATGATTAAATAATTTAATACATATTTTAATCTTAGATTTTTATATGCTAGAGATGTATTATTGCTTGTCTTGACAATTTCTTTCATGTATCGTAGTGTATCATAATATATATTCAAGTATATATATTATTGAGTGTATATATATATATATATACGGCAATAAGCAACAGCATAAGCAGCAGCTGCTGCAGCAAGCAGCTTGCGACAGCAACAGCATAAGCAACAGCAGCTTTCAGTAAGCAGCAGCAGCTTGCAGTAAGCAGCAGCAACAGCTTGCAGTAAGCATAAGCAGCAGCAGCAGTAAGCAATAAGCAGCAGCTTTTTCAGCAGTAGCTTATGACAGCTTTTTGAGCCTTTTAACCATTAGTTTTAATCCATTTAATCCCCTTTTTTCCTTTAGAAATTAGCCCCCTTCTATTTAACCATTTTTCTTTATTAGTTAGCCCTTGTTAAATAGAGTTTGCTACCAAGTTGTTAGATATTTGTTAGTTAGAATTGTTAGTAGATGTTAGCTTATATGTTAGTGTTAGATAGGATTGAGATGTTAGATTTGAGAGTTGTGGGCCTAGTGGGGTGTGTTTAGTGAGTGTACTAGATAAGTTAGTATCCTAATAGAGCTAGTGAGTGTGATACTCTAAGACACTAGGAGTGTGAAGGGGTGAGCTAGTATGGTTGGATAGTGTATCTCAAGATACCATAGGGTGTCTAATGATACCATAAGTTAATGTTGAGAGTGACCAACATGGAAATAAGATGGACTGGATGGGTTAGATACCTAGATTTTAGGTTGGTAATTGTAACGCCCCAGTCCCAAAATACTTAGGACTAGGAACGTAGACATGTCAGCTGTATTCATACAAAGTACACTCCAATATATGGAATCCTCGTATAAATACATAAGCTGTAAAATATAGTAGAACCATAACTATCTCATCCACACAGAATAAATGAATAAAAATATCATATAATGAGAATGAATCGTCTTGATACAATATGTTGGGCGGAGACAAATCCACTACCAACAAAATAAGGAAAAATACATAAAAATGAAATGAACGAAGCGAAGACGATCTAAATGCAATCATCCTCGTAGAAGAAGCAATGATCACGACTAGAGCTAGCACACCGGCAAAAGACAATAGCACACACCTGGAGAGATAACCTGGTCCTCAGAGAGACGTAACAAGACACATAATATCATGCCATATAAACTGAATAAATATTGCTCAAATAAATAAGTCAATCGAATTATAACATGGTCCAATATGCACCTACTGAACGAATGTACCATCCTCCCAACCAAACAAGGACAGGAGATGGTAAACTAATACACGGTGATGTATCTTTCCAGGCTATGAATCCAATATGGTATCCGGACCCCAATAAGGTTCAATACCTTCTCATCGAAGTAGTAAGTCACACCTACAACCAAACAAGGACAAGATATGACAAACTAGTCCGCAACAAGTTATTGTTCCAAGCCACGGTCAGATACAAGTACCCAAACCAAAAGTACTCGTACCTAACGGATAAAGGTGCCTAACCAATCTAAGTAAAATGTTGTTAAGAACAATCCTTTCTACGCATGGGCCCTGGCTAAATAGGATCGGCATAGTCCCCCCTTGGGCACTAGAGGCCCCATCAGTAAGAACATGACATTCCGCAGAATCGTCAGTGGCCGTCAGTAATCATGGGTCATCAACCCCATATCTCCAGCGGAGAGTCCGGGTTACAAGGGAAAGTATATCGAAGCCCATACGCTAAGGAACTGTCCTCCCCGCCCAATGCCTACTATGTTTTATCCACAACAATAACCTCTATAACCGCTAAGTCAAACTAGCATGCAACCTCTATTAGCGGTTATTCCTATCGCACGGCTTGTACGTACTGGTGGTCAGCCAATCACGTACTTCCGTGTCCTACATGCGACACACAACTTCGTGGTACAACGTGTCAAGGCCAATAAATGCAACACACAAAGGTGGTCCCTTAAATCTAGGTATAATGTGTAAGAAAAATAATACATAGCAAGAAATATAACTGAACAAAAAGTTCTAATAGGTTATGCCATGTATCACAGTTTATTTTACATAAAGAAAATAAATAATGCATGAAATATGAGCTAAAATAAGTAAACAGCAAATGGCAAGGTGTCTTGCCTGGTAGTACGCCTGATGTGCTGCGATAATCAATGTGGCATGAACTGCAACTTCGGTGTAACAACTATACAAGGTGACCTTGGGTGGTAGCACGGACAGTTCCATTGGATCCAGAAGGGTCAAATTAGTTAGGTTCGACATAAGGTACGTACAAATTTGGCAAGGGATTGAGAATAGGACTAATCGCAGAAGAGAAAGATAATCGAAGGAATTTGATAATAAAAATATATATATTTTTAGAAAACTAATTATAATACTCAAAAATATTTTCTTATTAGCTAAAATAGTTTTTAGATATATATAATGAAATAAATAAAACTGTTTTAAGGTAAAACTCTAAGTTTGTAAAGATACGACTCTAGGTAGAAAAATATATATATATTAGATAACTACCTTGAAAAATATAGAAAAGAAAATTATTTAGGCCACATTATAATTTATAAGTCGAAAACTATTTCTTAATCAAATAGAAAATCTGCAACCAAAAATATTTTATGAGTCAAAATATTTATAGATAACTATCTCGAAAATCTAGTAAATCTGTTTAGGGCTAAGAACCTAATTTGAAATTATTTGTAGAGTTAAGTTACTACTATATTTTTGTTATAGAATATATATATATATGATAAATCAAAATTACTAAGGTAATAATAATAATAATGATAATAATAAAAAGAATACTCATATTGGTAGTAATTTTTAAGAGACAGGAAACAAGAACAAAATAATAATAATCACAAAAATTATTATTAGTATTATTATTATTATTATTATTAATACCTACAAATCCATTTGTTAAGCACTGAAATCCTAATCATAAATTTCAAAAGAATTAAATAAATAAAATAAATAAATAACAACAGCTAACCCATTAAAACACTCAACCTAAGTAAAAAGGATGAGAGAGAAAGCAAATCGGTGGGAAAAGGAAATCGGAGAGAGGAGATGGGAAGATCAGGAGTCAGAGTAGAGGCGCTGGCTGCTGGGATGTCGCAGAGGAGGGGCGTAGGCCACGGCGGCGATGAGAAGGGCGGCGGGTTTGGGGAGCTCTCGGTGGGCGCAGGCGGTCGAGTCGACGAAAGAGGAGGCTCGGGAAGTGAAGAGGCGGTCGGGATAGTAGAGAGGGCAGCGAAGGACGGCGGCTCAGGCGGGGCTTCTCGGCGGAGAGGAAGTGGCGAGACTGGCGCAGGGCGATGGCTATCTGAGCGGCGGCTAGGGTTGGCTCAGATCTAGGGGTCGTCGGCGGACGGCTGTGAGCGACGGTGGTGAGGACGCGGGGCGGAGGAACGGGAAACGGCGGCTAGGGCACGCCGCGGCCGGAGGAGCTGGAAGTTTTCGGTGGCGTGGTCGCGGCCGGGGTTGAGGCAGCGAAAAGAAAGGGCGGCGGTTGCGGATGACCGGCGCAAGGACGCAGCGACCCTGGGAGGTCGACGGCGGAGCGACGGAGGACGGGGCTGGACGACACAGGTGAGGTTCCTTATTCTAATCTGTTGTTGTTTTTTGGTGGCGGTGGTGGTTGTGCGTCGGTGTTTCTGGTGGTCGTGGTCGGGCTTGGTGGTCGGGGCATATGGTCGGGGTTGATGGTCGGATGGAGGCCGGAGTTTGGCTGTGCTTGGTCGGGTTGGCCTTGGGGAAAGGGATTGGCGGTGGCAGGTGGACGGATATGCCGACGGCGGTGGTGGTGAAGGCTGGGCGTGGGTTCGCTGGTGTCGGGGGTTCGGGTTCGGGGTCGGACAAGACAAGGGGCATTGGGATTAGGGTTAGAGGATTTGGGTTGCTGTGTCGGAGTTGTCGACACAAAGAACTAAATAATGTATTTGTAAAAGAAATAAATAGTGGATGGGAAAGGCATGGACACGGACACTGTGCACAATTTGGATTGTGAAAATTTGTGGAGGAATAATGTATTGGAGGAGTACCTGCCTATTTATAGGATGTGAAAATTCCCAATTAGATAGGAATTAGGAATATTTAAAACCCAAAGTAGATAATTCTCTACTTAATTTAAAAAAATGAATTCAAATCCAAATCCAATACAAATCCAATTTTAAATCTAATTAAATTCTTTTGGTTTAAAATCAAATAGGATAAATCAAATTTTAAATATTTAACTATTTAAATAAATCCATAAATTCAAATCAAGATTTAAATTGCCATAATAATTTCGAAATATATTTTCCAACAATACTAATATAATAATTTTGAAAATTACATTATTATTTAAAATAAACTAATAAATAATTACAATATATATGTATGCACAAATAATGTTTTCATAATTATGCCTTTCTAGTATATAAAAAATATTAATTATTTATTAATAGCTGCTAAAACAAAAGGCTTTTTATAGCAAGAATAATAATTATATATAATATTTTTAAGGTGTATAATAAAATAGAAAATATTTTTTCTAAAATATGTACGCTCGCACATATTCGCACTCGACGAGCAAGAGAATTAAAATTTCGTGCACGACGTACAATATGACTACGCGACGTACAATACAAAATTTTTAAATCGGTACCAAATTTAATAAAAAAATATAGTAGAAATTTTGGTGTTTTACATCCTACCCAACTTAAAAGAATTTCGTCCTCGAAATTAAGAATTAGTAGGGGGTGAGAAGACACAAAGGGGTATCGATGGGGAACAACAATGACGATGTTTCAACAAAATCATGTTGTAAGAAATTGTGATCTAAATCATGGAGATAGGAAGGCTAGAGGGGGTTCTAGTATGACGCTTTCGTCCTCCTAAAATAGGTGAGGGCGAAGCAATATAGAGTTCGAACGAGGCGTTTTCGAATACGAATACGTGATTCAAGGACGACCGAAAAATTTCAAAAGGAGTTGCCAAGGCAGTCGCGGATGGGACTCTAAAGGACAAGTTTAGCTATGTCCCAATCCACGTAGAACAATAGATATAAGCGAACAAAAGTGCACTTGGTTGATCAGACCATTATGCACCGGTTCTGATTAGACAATAGGCTAGTGAGCGCTCAATAGCATATGTCATGAACAAACTCGATAAAGAATAAGCTTGCAAAAACTAGGCTACATTAACATCATTAGTCAAAATGGTAACTACATAGGCACGAGAGATTAAGATTTAAAAAATGTAGAAGGATTCTAAGTCATACAGTCGTCCTATAGTCTTCTTGTCCAAGTCCTTGGTTGGCTAGACGGGTTAGGTCCTCTAGATTCTAGGATCTAAATAAGCTTGCTATATAGGTCGCTAGGTCAAAGGGGTTGCTAGTTCATAAGGTATTCTATCCAACTTAAAGAATTAAACTAATGGTGTTTTGGGACAACTAACTAGTAGGGTCAATCTCTAGCAAGCACGAAGGGAAGATAAGAATAGGGATGGAAGGAAACAAGCAAGATGCAATTGATGAGTCAAACGGTAGATAAAATCAAGGGAAGTGGTCAAGTATGTGGATGAGATCCTAGACTTCTAATCCTATACGCAGGCTTGCTTGGTACGATAAAGTAACCAAACAATTTATCTTGACCTGCATGGGCCACCACAAAAATATGTAACGCTCCAGTCCCAAAATACTTAGGACTAGGAACGTAGACATGCCAGCTGTATTCATACGAAGTACACTCCAATATATGGAATCCTCGTATGAATACATAAGCTGTAAAATGCAGTAGAACCATAACTATCTCATCCACACAGAATAAATGAATAAAAATATCATATAATGAGAATGAATCGTCTTGATACAATATGTTGGGCGGAGACAAATCCACTACCAACAAAATAAGGAAAAATACATGACAATGAAATGAGCGAAGCGAAGACGATCTAAATGCAATCATCCTCGTAGAAGAAGCAATGATCACGACTAGAGCTAGAACACCTGCGAAAGACAATAGCACACACCTGGAGAGATAACCAGGTCCTCAGAGGGACGTAACAAGACACATAATATCATGCCATATAAATTGAATAAATATTGCACAAATAAATAAGTCAATCGAATTATAACATGGTCCAATACGCACCTACTGAACGAGCGTACCATCCCCCTAACCAAACAAGGACAGGAGATGGTAAACTAATTCACGGTGACGTATCTTTCCAGGCTATGAATCCAATATGGTATTCGGACCCCAACAAGGTTCAATACCTTCTCATCGAAGTAGTAAGTCACACCTACAACCAAACAAGGACAAGATGTGACAAACTAGTCCGCGACAAGTTATTGTTCCAAGCCACGGTCAGATACAAGTACCCAAACTAAAAGTACTCGTACCTAACGGATAAAGGTGCCTAACCAATCTAAGTAAAATATTGTTAAGAACAATCCTTCCTACGCATGGGCCCTGGCTAAATAGGATCGGCATAGTCCCCCCTTGGGCACCAGAGGCCCAATCAGTAAGAGCATGACGTTCCGCAGAATCGTCAGTGGCCGTCAGTAATCATGGGTCATCAACCCCGTATCTCCAGCGGAGAGTCCGGGTCACAAGGGAAAGTGTATCGAAGCCTATACGCTAAAGAATTGTCCTCCCCGCCCAATGCCTACTATGTTGTATCCACAACAATAACCTCTATAACCGTTAAGTCAAACTAGCATGCAACCTCTATTAGCGGTTATTCCTATCGCACGGCTTGTACGTACTGGTGGCCAGTCAATCACGTACTTCTGTGTCCTACATGCGACACACAACTTCGTGGTATAACGTGTCAAGGCCAATGAATGCAACACACAAAGGTGGTCCCCTAAATCTAGGTTTAATGTGCAAGTAAAATAATACATAGAAGGAAATATAACTAAACAAAAAATTATAACAGGTTATGCCATGTATCACAGTTTATTTTACATAAAAAAAATAAATAATGTATGAAATATGAGCTAAAATAAGTAAACAGCAAATGGCAAGGCGTCTTGCCTGGTAGTACGCCTGATGTGCTACGATAATCAATGTGGCACGAACTGCGACTTCGATATAACAACTATACAAGGTGACCTCGGATGGTGGCACGGACAGTTCCATTGGGTCCAGAAGGGTCAAATTAGTTAGGTTCGACATAAGGTACGTACAGATTTGGCAAGGGATTGAGAATATGACTAATCGCAGAAGAGAAAGATAATCGAAAGAATTTGATAATAAAAATATATACGTTTTTATAAAACTAATTATAATACTCAAAAATATTTTCTTATTAGCTAAAATAGTTTTTAGATATATATAATTAAATAAATAAAACTGTTTTAAGGCAAAACTCTAAGTTTGTAAAGATACGACTCTAGGTAGAAATATATATATATATATATATATATATATATATATATATATATATATATATATATATATATATATATATATATATATATATATATATATATATATATATATATATATTAGATAACTACCTTGAAAAATATAGAAAAGAAAATTATTTTAGGCCACATTATAATTTATAAGTCGAAAACTATTTCTTAATCAAATAGAAAATCTGCAACCAAAAATATTTTATGAGTCAAAATATTTATAGATAACTATCTCGAAAATCTAGTAAATCTGTTTAGGGCTAAGAACCTAATTTGAAATTATTTGTAGAGTTAAGTTACTACTATATTTTGTTACAGAATATATATATATGATAAAACAAAATTACTAAGGTAATAATAATAATGATAATAATAAAAAGAATACTCATATTGGTAGTAATTTTTAAGAGACAGGAAACAAGAACAAAATAATAATAATCACAAAAATTATTATTATTATTATTAATACCTACAAATCCATTTGTTAAGCACTGAAATCCTAATCATAAATTTCAAAAGAATTAAATAAATAAAATAAATAAATAACAACAGCTAACCCATTAAAACACTCAACCTAAGTAAAAAGGATGAGAGAGAATGCAAATCGGTGGGAAAAGGAAATCGGAGAGAGGAGATGGGAAGATCAGGAGTCGGAGTAGAGGCGCTGGCTGCTGGGATGTCGCGGAGGAGGGGCGTAGGCCACGACGGCAGTGAGAAGGGCGGAGGGTTTGGGGAGCTCTCGGTGGGCGCAGACGGTCGAGTCGACGAAGGAGGAGGCTTGGGAAGTGAAGAGGCGGTCGAGATAGTAGAGAGGGCGGCGAAGGACGACGGCTCAGGCGGGGCTTCTCGGCGGAGAGGAAGCGGCGAGACTGGCGCAGGGCGACGGCCCTCTGAGCGGCGGCTAGGGTTGGCTCGGGTCTAGGGGTCGTCGGCGGACGGCTGTGAGCGGCGGTGTTGAGGACGCGGGGCGGAGGAACGGGGAACGACGACTAGGGCACGCCGCGGCCGGAAGAGCTGGGAGTTTTCGGTGGCGTGGTCGTAGCCGGGGTTGAGGCAGCGAAAAGAAAGGGCGGCGGTTGCGGATGACCGACGCAAGGACGTAGCGACCCTGGGAGGTCGGCGGCGGAACGACGGAGGACGGGGCTGGGCGACACAGGTGAGGTTCCTTATTCTAATCTGTTGTTGTTTTTTGGTGGCGGTGGTGGTTGTGCGTCGGCATTTCTGGTGGTCGTGGTCGGGCTTGGTGGTCGGGGCATGTGGTCGGGGTTGATGGTCGGATGGAGGCCGGAGTTTGGCTGGGCTTGGTCGGATTGGCCTTGGGGAAAGGGATTGGCGGTGGCAGGTGGACGGAGATGCCGACGGCGGTGGTGGTGAAGGCTGGGTGTGGGTTTGCTGGTGTCGGGAGTTCGGGGTCGGACAAGACAAGGGGCATTGGGATTAGGTTTAGATGATTTGGGTTGCTGTGTCGGAGTTGTCGACACAAAGAACTAAATAATGTATTTGTAAAAAAATAAATAGTGGATGGGAAAGGCATGGACACGGACACGGTGCACAATTTGGATTGTAAAAATTTGTGGAGGAATAATGTATTGGAAGAGTACCTGCCTATTTATAGGATGTGGAAATTTCCAATTAGATAGGAATTTGGAATATTTAAAATCCAAAGTAGATAATTCTCTACTTAATTTAAAACAATGAAATCAAATCCAAATCCAATACAAATCCAATTTTAAATCTAATTAAATTCTTTTGGTTTAAAATCAACTGGGATAAATCAAATTTTAAATATTTAACTATTTAAAGAAATCCATAAATTCAAATCAAGATTTAAATCGCCACAATAATTCCGAAATATATTTTCCAAAAATACTAATATAATAATTTCAAAAATTACATTATTATTTAAAATAAAATAATAAATAATTATAATATATATGTATGCACAAATAATGTTTTCATAATTATGCCTTTCTAGTATACAAAAAATATTAATTATTTATTAATAGCTGCTAAAACAAAAGGCTTTTTATAGCAAGAATAATAATTATATATAATATTTTGAAGGTGTATAATAAAATAGAAAATATTTTTCTAAAATATGTACGCTCGCACATATTCGCACTCGACGAGCAAGAGAAATAAAATTTCGTGCGCGACGTACAATACAAAATTTTTAAATCGGTACCAAATTTAATAAAAAAATATAGTAGAATTTTAGGAGTTTTACAGTAATATCTAGATAGGTTAGTGTCTAGCTACCCTAAGAAGCCTAGGTCAGTCTACCAAGGTTAGGAAGGGTTGCCTTTGTATCGGGGCAAGGTATTAGGAATACTTTATGAAGGGTAATAGGTAAGGTTAAGGTAATTACCTAGAAGCTAAGGTATGAGTTTAAGGTGTTTAGATATGGTTAGAAATTGATTGTCTTGGTTGGTAATGGTTATAATTAGTGCTCTTAGACTAATTTTGAACTCGGTTGCCGTTTTGACCAAAAGTCAACCGAAAGTCAAACTTAGCCTAAAAGTGACTAGAACTTGACCGAACTCAACCAGAGTTGACCAGTTGACCAAAAGTTAATAGTTGGTCAACATTAGCCTAGTTTGACCTAGGGTTGACCTAGAGTTGACCAGTTGACCAAAAGTCAACTGTAAGTCAACCTTTGACCTAGTTTGACTTGGACTGACTTCCTGTGACCTTGTTTGTTCTAGTGTGTCTTTGTGTGACCTAGTTTGGCTCAGTATGACCTAGTATGCCCAAGTTTAGCCTGATATGACCTAATTTGACCTAGTTTTGACTTAGACTTGCATATCATAACTTGATTTGTATTTCTTTCATTATTAAACCATGTTTTAACTCCTGGTATCTCATATTTAGGTCTGTGATTACTCTGAGCATCTGTTTATCGTATCAGTTCAGGACCGCAGACGAGTACATCCACTGATAGTTTTCATTGTCTTGATATCAGCTATATCCGATTCAGTTGTAGTGTCTTACTTGATTCCTGACACGATAGTTCACGGACTAGTATACGTCAGATCCTGTCATGAGATGTTGTTCCTGGATTACTTGATATATTGGTACATTACTCGACTTGTTACCTGTGTTTGTAAGACATAGACTTGGGAGTGGGCTAGCCTCCTGCTCTTGAGTCCCGTATCATGACGTGTCATGTCCGGATCCATTATACTATTTTTGGGATGGGGAGTTATTAGTGGTTGTGTGATCAAATTCCTACTTGTTCTTCACACTTGTACTTGTTACTTGTTCATAGCTTTACCCTCGCCTTACGATAGGTAAAGCCCGTGTCACACCCCAGAACCAGAATACTAGAGAGCGGAGGACAGACACAGCCAACTACGTACATTGAAGTGAATCCCACCTCGTAATACGGTCACGGCTGTCTAGATACATGAGGTTACTACAATCTATTAGTCTCTTAGGGTCAAGAACAAGCCTAGTGTCTCAATCTCAAGCAAGCAAGTAAATGTAACAAGATGGTAGATCATCAGACATACAAGGTAATGCGTCCCAAACATTACATATTCAGATGATCATAAAGCTAGTCATACAAAATACGAAGACTAGCAAGAGTTTAAGTCATACATGATCAACCTTAGGATGTGTCAATCATGTTACAGCCATTAGGCAGACAGGAATGTAAATTCAACACGAGCTAACACTTACTCGACGGCTAAACGTCTCAAAAGAATAATTTTACAATAGAGTAGAAGAGCAAAATAAAACCACTCGTTGCTAGGATTCCTTCTAGTGGTCACCATCTAGCAGAAAGGCTGGAAGATCCTCGGGAGCTGCTCCAAAATCTGGCCATACAAAACCAGCTGGGTCAGACCCCAGCAAGAGCAAGTGCCACAAAGGAGGCTTCACTTAAGAACTAAAACCAGCATATTATAACATAAGGTCATAGATGAAATAATAAAAGACATGAGTTAGAGAAAACAGGGTGATAAACGATAAGATAATTAAAGGACTATTCTGGTAACCAAGTTACAATCCGTAAACCAAACAAGGAGCGGGGTTGTAACCCTTCACATGAACGAAAATTAGTCTCTAACCAATTATCGATAAAGTAAAGCATACATAAGCATGTCCTGAGATAGCCTTGTACAGGATCTAGGCAAGACTAGACAAGATGGGACTCCATCCAACATTTACGGCCAAGCAAGAGTACAGCTTGATATTTAAACTAACTAAGGTTATCACAAGCCTAGTTACTAGCAAGATACAATGAGATATTCCTAC
Source organism: Iris pallida (assembly GCA_029216955.1). Classification (NCBI taxonomy): domain Eukaryota; kingdom Viridiplantae; phylum Streptophyta; class Magnoliopsida; order Asparagales; family Iridaceae; genus Iris; species Iris pallida. The sequence continues at coordinate 26,754,141 of JANAVB010005599.1, read as the reverse complement.
GGCCACAAGCTCTACAGACTATCCAGGTTATCCTGACGCAAGGTTCATGCTAAGAGTTATCATGACTTATTAGATGACTTGAGTGCAACACATGACAGTGTGCATAGTAATTATTTCATGAAGTGCCCCACATGACAGTGAGCTGGAAATGTGCCCTATTCGTCGGCAGGCTACAAGTCCATCAGAGAAGGCGCCCAGATAACGGGATTTCCTGTAGCCGGAATACCTCTCTATATGAACTACTTGATCAATTTAGTCATTAACCTAGTCAGATTCAGTATAAATTCCTGACCGTGGTAACCAGGGATACAAGTCCTAGACATGATGCAAGACAAGACTTGTAGCTTATACAAGCACATTCAATACAATCACCCAAGGTGTCACGATGAGAATTTACTTAGCATGTTAAGTTAGTCGTCGCAACAGCGTTCAAGGTTACATGTCAAGATTACTTAGCAGGTCAAGATAACCGTCACAACGGTGTTCATTAGTCCATGTCAGAAATTATTTGTCAGGGGTACACCACAATGGGTCACCATCATGTCATAATACTTGTACTTGTTACTTGTTAGGAGCGTGCCACGACGGGCCACTATCATGAGTTGTCATAAAATCATGCCGTGTACAGATTATCATTACAATATTAACATATCATGATTATATCGAGTTCATGTCAAAAGGCGTAAGGATATAATAAGAGGTGCCATGCGCCTAATAAAGGTGAATCTAAGGCAATGGATGCCAGGGCCATACCGCGCCCGACAAGAGGGTAAGATACGCTAGTGCTAAGAAGCCTCTGGATAGGAGAGTACGCCAAGGGAGTACGCCAAGGAGAGTACGCCAAAGGAGTACGCCAAGGGAAGTATGCATAAAAAAAAGTATGCATAAGGGAGGTACGCGTAAAGGAGTACGTATAAAGGAGGTATACCGAAGGAATATGCCAAGAAAAGTATGCATAAAGAAAGTATGCATAAGGGAGGTACGCGTAAAGGAGTACGCGTAAAGGAGGTACGCCAAAGGAATATGCCAAGGAAAGTACACATAAAGGAAGTACGCGTAAAGAAAGTACACGTAAAGGAAGTACGCGTAAAAAGGAGTACACGTAAGGGAGTAAAGTTTACGCGTGAAACTTGTTTTACGCCAAGGCAGGGTAGAATTTGTTTTACGCGTAAAACAGTCTTGACTTGCGTAAACCAGATTCACGCTGACACGAATAAACATGGGCGTAGAGTTTGATACTACGCTGGCACGTACAAACGAGGACGCAAAGTTTGATACTACGCTGGTACGTACAAACGTGGGCGTAAAGAACCCGCAGAACTCCAAATTCCATGAAACCTTCAATCTAAGCCAACATTTGGGACTTCTATAGATCAAAATAGGGTATAACATAATTCTCAACAACCTGGAACAATAAAAACTTGAAAATAAGGAAGTTTGATAGATCAAAACCACCAAAATTCGAGAATGTCAAATTTTTAGATCTATAAAATAAAACTTCAAAATACAAAAATGTCAAGTTCTAAACTATCTCAGAATCACGAGAGAAAGATAAATGAACCATAAAAATGGGTTCTCATATGGAAGCAAGGTGCACTTGCCTATTGGTTTTCTTAGGTTAGAGGAGAGGTTAATGGAGAAAAAGAAGAAGAGTAAATGAGAATAAGTGAAGAGAGAAAGTAGTTGGGCTTTAAATGAAGATGGTGGTAGGTAGGGGTTGGGTTCATGATGAACCACCCTAAACCAAAACAAACCAACCCAAGCCGAACCCAAGTCAAAATAAACCAAAATAAACCAAGTCATGCAAGATTAAGCTAGACAAGTCTAATTACGGGTCGGAATTTCGTACACGTATACTGAAAATACGTATAACGAAAAACGGAGGTGACAGCCTGACCCTACTTGTTCATAGCTTTCCATGGTGGCCGGCCTGATCCTACTCTTGTGTACACTTGTTCATAGCCGGTCAGATGGAACAGCCTGATCTGGACCTAAGCCGATCATATAGCGCACTAATAATTCATGGCACCTTTTATGTTTACTTTTATATATCATATATCCTACTCAGTTCTACATTCAATACTTTTCTCACCATGTTATATTTAGTACTCACATCCTGTTATATATTTCCTGTTGATTTTGTCTTGTATTTCATTATAATTGTCTCTTATAGAATTTGTCAATTCATATGGAACTGCTGTTAGTGTTTGTACTTGTTCATTTTTCTAACAGGATACCGTTGATATATTACAGATGATTCAGAGGCAGAATGCTCGACCTACTATGGGGTCGGGACAGAAGGAGACTTAGGCCAGGACTGTGACCTGGCAGTTAAGCCACTAAACTTTGCACACCTGGACTAGTATAGCTTAGTTAGGTTTGCCTGGACTGCAATCCAGCTAGTGCTTTCAGACTCTGTAGTATTTTATATTATATTTTAAGATTCTGTGATGTGTTTATATCTTTGGGCTTGTATTGGATCTTGAACTCTTTTCCAGTTTTTCTTTCTATCATATTTCTATTTCGTGTTATCTATCCTAGTTTGTTCTTGTGATTGAGTTATGCCATATTATACCTTCGTGCAGAGATGACAGGTACCCTTATATTTTGTCTAGTTGTAGTATTTATAAACGACCTATACAGCGTTCTACCACCGATTCTACGGTGTAGGCTGGACGCATAACCCACGTTCTCGTGCCCTTCCTCAGGGTGTAGGTCGTGACAGATGGCCATCTAAGTTTTTGACCGATCTGACTTGGCGCAAGCATATTACGGTGTCTGTCGTCTATCGAAAGCGGGGCGCTACATAATATACTACTAAGAAAAAAATTTGTCCCAAAACTTAAGAACAAGGGGCTGACCTTAAATTAGGCAAAAATTAAAGGGTACCTGTCCTTCATCTCTGTCTCCATTTTCTACGTCGACTCTTCAACTGAATGGTTTCGTCGAAGTACGCGGACCAAGGACATTGATCGATTTTGTAATACTTTTTTCTTACGATCCAAAATTTGGATATGCTCCTCCGAGTAAGACAAGTCAGTACGTAGCTTTAACTAATCGAAGCTAACCACGTGACTTGGATCGAGCACGTAATTTTGAAGTTGTGAAACATAAAAAATATCGTGAACATCAGCCAAGGCAGGAGGTAGTATGATCCGATAAGCAACCGTTGCAACTCGTTCGATGATCTCGAAAGGGCCTACATATCTCAGGCTCAATTTGCCTTTAAGACTGAACGGCATCAGCCATGCATGGGCGTTACTTTCAAAAACACATGGTCTTCGACTAAAAATTTTAGCGGTCACCGACGAAGATCTGTGTAGCTCTTTTGTCGACTTTGCGCGATATAGAGTTTATCTCGGATCAAGCGGACCATTTCGACGGCTTGCTCCACCAGTTCCGGTCCCACCACTTGTCACTCTTTGACTTCATCCCAGCATATCAGTGACCGACAATTCCTCCAGTAGAGTGCTTCATATGGAGCCATCTGAATGCTCGACTGATAACTGTTGTTATACGCAAACTCTGCAAGAGGCAAACGTATATCCCAACTAGTCTTTAGATCGATTACACACAGATGTAACATATCCTCTAAGATTTGATTCACTCCCTCCGTCTGATCGTCTATTTGGGGATGGTATGAAGTACTAAAATTCAGTTTGATTTCCATCGTCGCTTGCATGCTCATCCAGAAATATGATAAGAATCGTTCATCTCTGTCAAAAATTATTATGATCGGTACCCCGTGCAGTCGAACAATCTCGTCGATATAGATTTGCGCTAACCAATCGACGCTCCATGCTACTTTAATTACGATAAAGTGAGTCGAATTGGTCAATCTATCAACAATGACCCAAATCACATCATTCTTCCGCGGCACTTCGAAAATCCTATAATAAAATCTATCGAGATATTGTCCCACTTCCACTCGGGAATGGCAAGGTTCTGTAGCTCTCCGTCTAGCCTTTGGTGTTCTGCCTTCACTTGCTGACACACCATGCACTGCGACACGAAAGTAGCCATGTATTTTTTCATGCGCCACCAAAAGTTTATGCTCAAGTTCTTTTACATCTTTGTGCTCCTAGGATGTAATGAGTACTTCGTATAATGTGCCTCCATCAGAATTTTTTTTTGAGTTCGACAGTTTCAGGAAAGCAGAGCCTTCATTTTAGTCGCATTGTTTCGTCTCCATCTTTCGCAAAGTCAGTCGCCCTTCCTGTTGAAATTTGCTCACCATCTTCTTCTGGAATGAATTGTCTTTCTGGGCGGTCTTTATCTTGCTAAACAGGCTCGACCCAAGCTTCAACTGAGTTAGGTGCAGATGTCGATACTCAATTCCGAGTTCGATATCGATCGCTTTAAGGTCTCGACGTATCTCATTATTTAGGGCCAGCGATCCCATAAACATTCTGCTCAGCACGTCGGCTACGATGTTTTCATTATCCGACGTATACTCGATCGTTAGCTCGTAATCTTTTATTAGTTCGAGCCAACGTCGCTGCCGTAAGTTGAGTTGTCGTTGTGTAAACAAGTATTTGAGGCTTTTATGATCTGTATAGATTTTGCAAGCCAAACTATAGAGGTAGTGCCGCCAGAGTTTCAATACAAATACGATCGTCCCAATTCTAAGTCATGTGACGGATAGTTTTTCTCGTGCTGCTTCAACTGTCGTAAAGCATAGAAGATGACCTTGTCTTTCTGTATGAGTACGCACCCAAGACCTATTTTCGATATGTAGCCGAATATCTGAAAGCCTTCTGGACCATTTGGAAGTACAAGAATTAGAGCTGAAACGAGCCGTTGCTTCAACTTTTGAAAGCTGGATTCACAATCGTCACTCCATTCAAATATGACTCCATTCTGGATGAGACGAGTCAGAGGCGATGCTATCTCTGAAAATCTCTGCACAAATCTTTCGTAGTTGCCTGCTAAGTCCAGAAAATTCTGAATGTCGTTAGCCGAGGTAGGTTGTTTCCAATCTACCATCGCTTCAATCTTCTTTGGATCCGCCGCGACGCCTTCGGCAAAGATTACATGTTCGAGGAATATCATACTACTCATCTAGAACTGGCATTTACTCTATTTGGCATATAATTTGTTTTCATATAGAGTTTTCAATACTGTCTTCAAGTGCTCTGCGTTCTCTTCTTGATTCTTTGAGTAGATAAGGATATCGTCGATGAACACGACTACAAACTTATCGATTTGGGTTCGAAAGACTCGGTTCATGCATCAGATCCATGAAAGCAGTTGGAGAATTCGTCAAACCGAACGACATGACCAAAAATTCATAATGACCATATCGAGTACGGAAGGCAGACTTCGATACGTCATCGGACTTGATCTTCAACTGATGGTAGCCTGAACGAAGATCAATTTTTAAAAATATTGATGCACCTTGCAGTTGGTTAAACAAGTCATCAATTCGTGGCAATGGATACTTGTTCCGCACGGTCGCCTTATTGAGTTTGCGATAATCGATGCATAGATGCATCGATCTATCCTTCTTTTTCACAAACAAGACGGGAGCTTTCCACGGAGATGTTAGGGCGAATAAATTTACGGTCTAGCAACTATTGTAATTGCACATTCAACTCCTTCAGTTCTGTTGGAGCTATTCGGTAAAGCATCTTTGATATCGGTCGTGTATCTAGAAAGGTGTCGATACTGAATTCTATTTCTCGATCCGACGGCATTCCGAACATCTTATCAGAAAAAATATCAAAAAAATCTGCCACAACATCAGTCTGTACTGTGTTTGTATTATCCTTTCGCGTACCTCGAACTGATGCCAAGTATCCCGCATAGCCGGAACGCAGCATACGCCTAGCCAAAATTGTCGATACCACCATGGCCGTCAACGAGATCGTACCACATGAATATGAGAACTCTGCCTCGTCAGAAAGATGAAACACAACTCTCTTCTCTGTGTACTCGATTGTTGCATAATAAGCGCCTAACCAATCCATGTCCAGGATTATGTCTTACTCTTTGATGTCTAATACGACAGCTTCCAAGGATAGTTTTTTTTTCCGATGCAAGTGTGGCCATTCCTACAAATAAAGTTCGCAGACATATCGATTTCCGATAGAGTGCTAACGCTAATGTTCATATCTAGTGATTGCATGGTTATTTTATTTTCTTTCACAAAATCAGCAGATATAAAACTATATGTTGCACCCTAATCAAATAGTACTCGAGAAGGTATATTATATAGAGTAGTATACCTGTTACAATAGTATCTGACTCAAACACCTCATCCCGAGTCAAGGCATATACTCGGCCTTGCACTCTATGGCGTTGATTCTGCTGGTTCATTGGAACCGCATTTGCGCCTTACAGTGGAGGCACTTTATACAGATTTGGAACATTCCTCGAAGTATTTGGATCATTCTTTGGTGGGTTGAATTGATTTGGAACATTTTTGGGACAAAATGGACTTGTGTGGCCTATCTCGCCACACTTTTAGCAAGTTCTCATAACACAATCGGTCGTCCGGTGCCCACGCCTACCGTATTTGTTACAGTGTTGTCCGCCATGGTTCCTGTTATCAAATGTGTTAGGACGTTTTGATATATACTCCCGATCCCTCGACAAAGTTAGGATGCTTGTTAAAGTTGTTACGGACGACAGGCACGGATCTTTGCGACATACGGCCAAAGATACGCTCACTATCGAGAGCGGCATCTTAGGATTCGCGGTAGGTTCGGTACCTTTGATTCATGACGTCCCTTCGCAGTTCGTTATTTAGGCCTTATTGAAAATTTTCACACCAGGCTTCCTTGTTAGGCAGAAAGGCACCGACAAACTTCGCAAGTTTTGAGAAGTTCGAGTCATAATCATCAACTGTCATATTCCCCTATCGTAACATCATGAACTTGTCTTCTTTTTTACGACGGACGGTGCGAGGAACGTACTGCTGAAGAAATGCTTCCTTGAACACTTTTCAGAAAATCGTAGTGTCGGTATCGACTTCATAGATTTTCTGTTTCTTCGTTGTCCACCAGTCGTCTGCTCTCAGTTGTAGCTGTAGCGCCGCACATGTTACCCTATGAGATCCTTCAATGTTAAGCAAATTAAATAAGTCCTCAATCTTTACGAGCCATCCCACTATCACATCAGGCTCTGTTCGGCCATTGAGTTTAGGTGGATTCATCTTGCGGAACACCGTTGCTTTGAATAAGGAAGAAGAGTTTATCATTTATGGTTGAACTTCTTCCTCGACTTTATCTTGAACATTTTACCTCTCTTCGGATACCACAACCATTGCTTTGGTACTGTCCACCATCTTTCTTACAATTTGCATTAGGTCGTCCATTTGCTTCTGCGATACACCTAATTGGGCTTTGATTTGCATCTGAAGCTGTTGTTGCTGCTGCTGCTGCTCTATCAACTGCAGTATTTTCTTCCATTTGTACAATGTATATGCAACTTTTCCCATAACTCTTTTGAAGAATTCTCTATGTATACGATGAAATACCGAATCGTTCAGTCATTGACGAATGATCCAACAGCCTTCCATTCTAATCGCGTCGAGTCACTAGTAGATTTATCCATTGACTTTGCTCTGTCGCCTTCCAACGGACCATACAAATTCTTATACCATATTAGATCCTCTATCATTGCCTTCTAAATCATCAGTTTCTTCCTATGCGGGTGATCATACGTGTATTCATCTGTTTCGTAGACATGGTTGCACCTGTCGCGCTCCGATTCGACAAACCGTTCGTTCCTGTTAGTATTATGTCAAATCGATCGTCCTCACTAAGGCGTGATGCCGTACGAATCAGAAATTTTACTTGTACAAGGCAAGAACGTTATATTTGATCGTTATATTGAAAACCAAATTGAAACTTCATAAATCATATCAGAATTGAATACACAGTTTAGGAAGATAGAAATATACTTTTCATTCATAGCTTGCAACGAAATGCAAGTTATAATTACATTGGATGCCGTTGCGACTACATTGATTGAAACAAAAGAAAATACTCGACAAGCTGCCTGAACTAATACTTGTCATTCCATATATTCGTCCTTGTATACATAAGCCTTCGATGAATTAGCTTCAAAATACTTCAGAATAGGAAGAGCTTCCAAAAATGCCTCTCCAAACTTCAGCTTCAGACTAGAGCTCCCGCAGCACCTGGAAAGTTGGGGAGGGGGTTAGCGCACTTGCTAAGTGGACGGGACGAGCCCACTCGTCTAAATCGACTCTGATTGTTAAGGTAGGCATACTTTAGAGTTTTTTTTTCTATTTAGAGCTAAATAAATTCAGTTTATATTGATAGCCATCTTTGAAGTAATATAGCATACAGTGAAACATAATGATTTGTCACAATTTTTACCACGGTCGTGCTCGTCCCTGCTTAAAAACAGAGATAATATTTACTACCTGCATAAGACAATAGGTGAGAATGCTACTGTCTTATATGTGCGGTCACTGGTGTTACACACCACTTAGTGTTGACACAAAGTCACAGTCAACCAAATATTGACTACATTGACCAAATAATACTTGTATTAATTCAATACGACACACGACGACTGCATTCAGTTCAAGACAGATGACAGCTCAGTCTTCAGCTCTCAGTGTGTTCTGGAGTCTGTATTTTATGATTTCATTGAGTCTAGATTTATGTACTCTGAGTTATGCTGAGCTCTTGGAACTTAGTCTACAAGCCTACCCAAAATCCCAAGCTCCACCAAAACCAAATTGCCCACAAGTCCCTCTTAGGACCATTCTGTGCTCTGGAGACAGAGTTCGGGCCGAACTCTGCCTCCACACAGAGTTCGGGCCGAACTCTGTCCCCTAGAAATCAGGAACCCTAATTTTAGGGTTAGCTGTTTGCTAGCTGTCCAACGGCCAAATTTTTGAATTTCCTTACCCGAATTCTGGCCGAATTCTGTCCCTAAAATCAGTATAAATAGGGCATGAATTCTCTCATTTTGAATCACTCAATCTTCTCTTCTCTTCTCTCCTACAAGCTCTATAAGCCATACCCTTCTCATCTACTAGCCACAAGCCTCCTAAGTCTCGAGTGCTCAGCATCTCTCATTTAGGATTCTTGTGCAAGAGTGAAGAAATCGCTTGGACAATTCCAAGCAATCGCCACTGCGATTCTCTGTAAGAAGTTGACGTGCTCTTCTGAAGTAAAGGCACGGGTTGTAAGCTACTATTTCACAAATAGTGGATTTAATCCTGAGCTAGAGTTCTCAGGCCTGGACTAGTCCTCCACGAGGGAAACCAGGTTAAAATTGATGTGTTTGCGTATGCTCTCTTGTCTTTCATTTACATTCCGCATTTTACTCTGATTATTCATTGTTAGTGAAAGAGTTAATTTTTAATTGGTCATTATACATATATACTCTATTCACCCCCCCTCTAGAGTTGCCAAACTGTTCTTCAATTGGTATCAGAGCTCTGTTCTCTTTATAAGGACTAACATCCTAAGAGCTGATCCATGGCAACCACACAATCCTTGATCTCCAATCATGGTGAAGGTCAGTCCACTCATAGGCCTCCCCTATTTGATGGGACTAACTACACATATTGGAAAACAAGGATGAGTTTTTATCTGAAGTCTCTAGACTTTGACCTGTGGACTGTCGTAACTGACGGTTACAAAAAGCCCGCCAGAATAGTTGTCGATGGTGACCTCATTGAGAAGCCACACGACAAATATTATGTCGAGGAGAAGAAACAGGCAAGTCTAGATGCTAGGGCTATTAATGCTTTATTCTGTGCTATAGACAGGAACGAGTTTAACAGGGTCTCTACATGCACCACTGCTCATGAAGTATGGAGACTTCTGGAAGTGACGCATGAAGGAACCACTCAAGTCAAGGAATCAAAGATAAGCCGTCTCACTCAAGAGTACGAAGCCTTTAAGATGAAGCCAAATGAGACGATCACTCAAATGTTTACAAGATTCCTCGACATCATCAACCCGTTATCCTCGCTTGGTAAGCAGTACTCAAACCATGAGAAGATCCGCAAGCTACTCAGAGGGTTACCAAAGATTTGGAACCCTAAGGTGACAGCCATCATAGAAGGAAATGATCTCACAAGTATGTCTATGGAGACTTTGATGGGCAAGCTCATGACTCACGAGCTTGACCTCAAGGACTTCGAAGAGCCTGCTCCGAAGACCAGGGAGATAGCACTCAAAGTCCATCGACGAAAGGTTGATCACGATGAGACTGAAGACGATATCTCAGATGATGAAGACTAAGCTCTCATGGTACGTAACTTCAAGAAATTCCTTCGCTTCAATCAAAGAAAGAAGGAACCACAAGAAGACGATGAAGAAGAGCCAACTTGCTATGGTTGCAAAAAGACTGGACACGTCAGAAGAGACTGTCCGCTCTTAAAGAAGAGCAACCGGTATGAAAAGCCCTACAAGAAGAACTCATCAAAAAGATATGCCAACACAAGCATCTGGCATGAAAGCGAAGCAAGTGACTCCGAGGAAGAAAAGAACTCTCCTCAAGACAAAGCAAATGTTTGCCTCATGGCAAATTCCACCAAGGTATCAAACGAAACTTTAGATGACTTCTCTTTTGATGAACTTGGCGATGCTTTCACCGATTTACTTGATGATCACAAAAAGGTTATCGGTAAATACAAGCATGCCAAGGACAAAATCAAAAGTCTTGAAGATGAGATACAAAGAATTTCCTTGCTTCTTAATAATGTTAGAAACACATCTCCCACAAATGACACTGATGAAGTATCCAAGCTTAAATTAAGCTTACATGATGCTGAAGCACGCATTGAGCAACAAACTCAAGACATCACTACTCTCAACACATTGCTTGCTGAAGAAAAGAGTAGACACAAGATTTCTATGACTAAGATTTATGGCTTAAATATTAAGGTTGATGAATTACAAGCTGTTTCTAAAAGATTAGAAATCAAATTGGGAAAACAGGTTGCTAAACCTCAAACCCAATCACATGAGCACAACACCACTCATGCTAGTCAACCACATCACCCTCATACAGCACATAACCATGCATTTATATACACAAACTTTCACAAACCGCATGCACGTAAAAATACTCCCCATACTCATCATATTGCACAAAGACACAACCAATATCACTCTACACATAGACAAAGTCATCATACCATACCTCATCAACATGCCATGCCACGTAGACAAAATCATCATGTTATGCCACATAAGCAAAATCATCATATCATACCACAACATCACACTATGCCATATAGACAATTTCAGCATGCCACTCCTCACAGTCAATATCATCATGCTATGACACACAGACATAATCATCATGTAACTCACTCTAAGCATAGTCATCATTACCATGCTAACTCTCCAAATCATCCTCATCCTGTTGCTCATAGATATCATTCTCATGCTCCCAGTATAAATAAAAATGCCATCTGTACTTACTGTGGAAAACATGGACACATCTCACCACAGTGTAGAATTAGAAGACTGGTAGACAAGAAAATATATGCTTGGTTTCCAAAAACTAACTTTTCAGGACCCTCGAGAAAATGGGTACCAAAGGTCACATCTACTCTTGATGTAGGTGGACCTTTCCTCCTCAACTGAGAGTAAGTGGATTCTCGATAGTGGATGCTCGCGACATATGACGGGAGACGCAAATCTTTTTGCATCACTATCGATGAAAAGAGAAGGATACGTATCCTTCGGTAACAATCTCAAAGGGCACATAATAGGTAACGGTATCATTGGTCATCCTCCTTCTCCTGTTATAAAGGATGTCTGCCTAGTGACCGAGTTAAAGCATAACCTGCTCAGCATTAGCCATCTTGCTGATCATGGATATGATATTAACTTTGGACAAAACTGTTGCTACATCTACGATAGGTCAACAGGAGACATTGCTTTTGAAGGGAAAAGAGAGGACAATATATATATTTTCTATCTCTCTATAAATACTAACAATGCAGGTAGATGTTTATATGCCCACAAAGACGAACGACTACTTTGGCACCAGCGTCTCGGTCATGCCAACATGGATGCTATATCCAGGCTTTCTACCAAGAAGCTAGTGAGAGGATTGCCTGACATCACATTCAAAAAGGACACGGTATGTGCCGAATGTGAACTAAACAAGGCAACTAAATCCTCATTTCATTCCATCAACTCTGTAAGTACTACTAGACCCTTGCAATTACTCCATATGGATTTATTTGGTCCTAGTAGAATAGCTAGCCTTGGTGGCAAACTATATGCTTTTGTTATTGTTGATGATTTTTCGAGATTTACTTGGGTTTTCTTTCTCGCTAATAAGAGCGATGCTATCTCTGTTTTCAAAGTTTTTGTAAATAAAGTTCAAAACGAAAAAGGCTACATGATTACTCGAATCCGAAGTGATCATGGAGGCGAATTCGTAAATTCAGATTTTGAAAGTTTTTGTAATGCAAATGGTTTTGATCATGAATTTTCTTGTCCTAGAACTCCTCAACAAAATGGTGTTGTGGAGCGGAAGAATAGGACTCTTGGCGATATGGCTAGAGTCATGTTGAATAAATTTTCTCTTCCGAAATATTTTTGGGCAGAGGCTGTAAGTACAGCATGCCACATTTTGAATAGGGTGCTTATTCGTCCCATTTCGAAGAAAACACCCTATGAGCTTTGGTTTGGGAGAACCCCAAATGTTTCTTATTTCAGAGTTTTTGGCTGCAGATGTTTTATCCTTAACACCAAAGACAACTTAGGCAAATTTGATGCCAAAGCTGACGATGGTATCTTTCTTGGTTATGCTGCCAAAAGTAAGGGATATAGAGTTTTCAATAAACGCTCACTTATTGTGGAGGAGTCAACTAATGTGACTTTTGATGAAGATAACAGTGCAGTAAGTACTCTTGATGATGATGTTGTGCCATCAACTTCCTCTACTCCAATGAATACTTCAACTGAAACTAATTCTCTGGAGGGTTTGCCTAAGAAATTCTCATTCAAACCTTCTCATCCAGAAAATTTAGTCATAGGTGAAGTTTCACGTGGAGTTACTACTAGATCATCATTAAGAGACTCTGTTGCTAGCACTGCCTTCATTTCACAAGTAGAGCCTAAAAACATTTCTGAAGCTTTTACTGATGAATTTTGGATCTCTGCTATGCAAGAAAAACTCAACCAATTTGAGAGAAGCCAAGTATGGGAACTAGTTCCTAAACCGGCTAATCACTCAATAATTGGTACCAAATGGGTGTTTAGAAACAAAGTAAATGAAGATGGTTCAGTCACACGTAACAAAGCTCGTCTAGTAGCTCAAGGATACAACCAAGAGGAAGGTATCGACTACGATGAGACATATGCTCCTGTTGCTAGACTAGAATCCATTCGGATGCTTTGTGCTTTTGCCAATCATCAGAACTTTAAATTATTTCAAATGGTTGTTAAAAGTGCTTTCTTGAATGGCTTTATTAAGGAGGAAGTTTATGTCAAACAACCCCCTGGCTTTGAAAATCACAAATTTCCCGACCACGTGTTCAAGCTAAAGAAAGCGCTTTATGGCCTTAAACAAGCTCCCAGAGCTTGGTATGAAAGGCTAAGCAGCTTCCTGCTTGAGAAAGGTTTTTCTAAAGGGAAAATTGACACTACACTGTTTATCAAATCTTTCAAAGACACCATTCTATTAATTCAAATTTATGTTGATGATATTATTTTTGGATCTACTGATGAAACTCTTTGTCAAGAATTTGCCAAGTGTATGCAGACAGAATTTGAGATGAGCATGATGGGAGAGCTCAACTACTTTCTTGGCCTGCAAGTAAAGCAACTGACAAATGGAACTTTCATCTGTCAATCGAAGTATACCAAGGACATGCTGAAGAAGTTCGACCTTGACAACGTCAAACCAATTAGCACGCCAATGGCTACTTCAACCAAACTCGAACCAGATGAGAGCGGCAAACCTGTTGATCAACGTAAGTATCGAGGTATGATAGGCAGCTTACTTTATTTAACTGCTAGTCGCCCCGATATCATGTTTAGTGTTTGCCTATGTGCTAGATATCAAGCAAATCCTAAGGAATCTCACATGACTGCGGTTAAGCGTATCTTTCGATACCTTAAGGGTACGGTTACAGTGGGCCTATGGTATCCCAAGTCAACATCATTTGACCTCATCGGTTACTCTGATGCTGACTTTGCTGGATGCAAGGTCGACCGTAAAAGTACGAGCGGCACGTGTCATTTGTTAGGAAAGGCTCTAGTCTCATGGTTTAGCAAGAAGCAGAACTCTGTCGCACTATCCACAACAGAAGCTGAATATATAGCAGCTGGGCGTTGTTGTGCACAGATTCTGTGGATGAAGCAAACCCTTGAAGACTATAAGTTATCTTTCATGCATATTCCTATATTCTGTGACAATACTAGTGCCATAAATTTGACTAAGAACCCTGTCTGTCACTCACGCACTAAACACATTGAGATCAGACACCACTTTTTGCGTGATCATCAGCAAAATGGCACGATTAACTTAGAATTTATTGACACTGATCATCAGCTAGCAGATTTCTTTACTAAGCCACTATCCGAAGAGCGCTTTAATTTTCTTTGTCGTGAACTTGGAATCTTAGATGAAGCAGTCATAAATTGAAACTCACCTGCATAAATATCGAGTATATTGTGATTCCTTTACGAAGAATTTGGTATGGGTACAAGCCGAAAGGGCCCTTCTGACAACAAGGCGTAAAAGCCTAAGCGACACGGTGCACTAGTCTTCAGGACTACCGCTAGCTGGGATCCGGCCCCTGCAGCTAACCCATGGCAAATTTGGACTATTGAACTGCAGTATATGTCCTTATTTATTATATGGCTTGTTTCGATTTAATATTGCCTAATTGACATTTTCTAAAAGTTCATTCTACTTTCTGTATACCTCTTATTTGCATTCAACACTCTTTGTTTTCCCCGACTATCATTTTGTTTATTTATTAAACATTTTCTTCCTGTCTTTTGCCTATTTTCAGTTCTGGACTATTGAACCAGAACTCGGGCCGAACTCTGCCCCTATCAGAGTTCGGGCCGAGTTCGGTACCTAGGTTCCAGAATCGGGATCTGGCTCCACCGTTGGATCTTTTCTAATCCTATGGTCAATATTTCACCCGACCAAAGACAAAGCCCTACTTTATGTCGGGATTCCTTCTCTTTCCTCCCATATTTCCTTCTTCTCCACCTCTTCCATCTTCTTCCTTCCAAACCCTAACCCTAGTTCTTGATCTAGAGGACTCTATTTCTTCTCAAAATCAAGGGAAAGGGGTTTTTCAACGTTCTCTTCAACTGTTTGACATTATTTTCAGGTATAACTCTCTCTTTCTCTCCATTTCAAGTTATCCAATTTCTTGTAAATGGCTCCACGCTTGCCCAATCGCGGGAAGAGGATCCGAACCGAGGGTGCTTCCTCTTCGAATCCTCCTCCTCCGATTGAACAAGTAGTTGAACAACACCCCATTCATCCGTTGTTCAATCCGCCGAGTCCCGATGACCCTAACACATACGACGACCGTCTATTTGTATCGCTAGACGCCTCTAATGAATGGTTTAGCGATTTTAGGACTCGTCCGGTGTTTGGGGGCCATCCCATCAATTTCACAATATTTTCTCAATATGAGTCTTTATTCCATGATCTTTGTTTGGATGCTTTAGTTGCTTCAAATTCTGTCATCTACTGTAGTGCAATCCAAATGTTCTATTGCAATTTAACTTTTGATGCAACACACATCTATTCCCGGGTTGCCGGTATTGACATCGCCTTCAATGATTCTGAGTTGGGGGATTTTCTTGATCTTGTTAATCTTGATACTTGGAATAAACTTGTGGAAGCACGTCAATTTCAATTTGTTGGTGATACTTCTCTTGAAGGATTCAAGGAGGAATTATGTGCTCCTAACATAAGTCCTCGCAAACTTATGGCCAAGCATCTCAACCCCTACTTCTATGAGCTTCACCGAATGGTTTTTAACACCATCTTACCCAAGGCTGGCTCAACAGATGAAGTCACTTATCTTGAGATCTCCGCCTTATATCATCTCCACTATCGTATTCCATTCAACTTTCCACGGACTATGATGGATTGGATGATCAACTGTCGGAAGAAACCAAGAGCTTTGGTTTATCCTCTCTATCTTCCTTTAGTTTTTCGTGCTTTCATCATTCCTATCCATGATTGTCCGTTCCTGCCTGCACCTGCTTTTCTATCCAAAGCACGACGCCTTCAGCCTGTCGCTGCTTCTGAGTCATCTGAGCATTCTGCTGATGAGGAGCCTGACGCCCCTCCTTTTGGTCAGGATGCACCACCTCCACCTGCCACTCTTGAGTCCATTCAGACCATGCTCCGGGATCGTTTTACTCTTGAGGACGATCGCTGGACACAGCTGGACTATCGTACCACTCTGCAGATGAGTGCTCTCGGCAACTCTCTGCATGATATCCGGTACTCTCTGTCTCAGCATCTGCACATTCCCATGGAGAGGGATCCAGCGCGCGCGGGTTATCGCATTGATGATCCGTGGGTTATACGTTACATGGATCCGGATGATGCTTTTGTGGACCCTCGTCGCTCCTTACATGGTCCATCAGATGTTCCAGGACCTTCTCGTGCTCCATGATGGAGACTGGCTACTATCTGCTGCTGCTACTACTGATGATGGTCTTAGTTACTTTTGCTTTCAGTTATTTAGTTTATCATGGATTTATGTAGCTGGTTTTATGTACTCTGTTTATGAGTTGGCCACTTGGTTTGGTGGATGACATTATCTATCTTTATTATCATTCTCTGTCAGTGCTTATTTTGCTTAAAATTATACTGTTTCTTCTCTTAGTGTGGTTGCATTACTATTCATTGCTTCTTATATTGCTAACTGCCAAAAGGGGGAGAAACATATGTATATTTTTGTTTTGGGAAACTATTACTGGTTCTATGCATTCGTATATCTGTGTATATCTGTGCTTCTTGCTCTGGAAAATATTATCTATCAGATCACAGGTACTATGCATTTTGTACGGGGGAGAGCTATAGTTTCTAGTTTCTAGCTCGACACCGCTCATGATTTATGGGGGAGCTATTTTCGCTTAGCTCAGGCATCGTTTATGGGGGAGCTATGGAGCTATATTACAATCAACTGTGTCCAGGTATGAATATTGAAATATACATATATTATTTTGTCAATTATCAATATGGGGGAGATTGTTGACACAAAGTCACAGTCAACCAAATATTGACTACATTGACCAAATAATACTTGTATTAATTCAATACGACACACGACGACTGCATTCAGTTCAAGACAGATGACAGCTCAGTCTTCAGCTCTCAGTGTGTTCTGGAGTCTGTATTTTATGATTTCATTGAGTCTAGATTTATGTACTCTGAGTTATGCTGAGCTCTTGGAACTTAGTCTACAAGCCTACCCAAAATCCCAAGCTCCACCAAAACCAAATTGCCCACAAGTCCCTCTTAGGACCATTCTGTGCTCTGGAGACAGAGTTCGGGCCGAACTCTGCCTCCACACAGAGTTCGGGCCGAACTCTGTCCCCTAGAAATCAGGAACCCTAATTTTAGGGTTAGCTGTTTGCTAGCTGTCCAACGGCCAAATTTTTGAATTTCCTTACCCGAATTCTGGCCGAATTCTGTCCCTAAAATCAGTATAAATAGGGCATGAATTCTCTCATTTTGAATCACTCAATCTTCTCTTCTCTTCTCTCCTACAAGCTCTATAAGCCATACCCTTCTCATCTACTAGCCACAAGCCTCCTAAGTCTCGAGTGCTCAGCATCTCTCATTTAGGATTCTTGTGCAAGAGTGAAGAAATCGCTTGGACAATTCCAAGCAATCGCCACTGCGATTCTCTGTAAGAAGTTGACGTGCTCTTCTGAAGTAAAGGCACGGGTTGTAAGCTACTATTTCACAAATAGTGGATTTAATCCTGAGCTAGAGTTCTCAGGCCTGGACTAGTCCTCCACGAGGGAAACCAGGTTAAAATTGCTGTGTTTGCGTATGCTCTCTTGTCTTTCATTTACATTCCGCATTTTACTCTGATTATTCATTGTTAGTGAAAGAGTTAATTTTTAATTGGTCATTATACATATATACTCTATTCACCCCCCCTCTAGAGTTGCCAAACTGTTCTTCACTTAGGACTATCTCAACGGAAGTCGTTCCATTAATTGGATTGATTCTCGTAACATTCATCCAAATCAAATTGATCGATGCCGCAAGGGGTTATCGTTTACCAAGCTCGGCGATCGAGTCAGATGGCCATCTAAGTTCCCGACCGATCTGACTCGATGCAAATATATTACGGAGTCCGTCGCCTATCGGAAGCGGGACACTACAGCATCTTCCCTCTCGAGAACATGAGGGCGCTGATACCAATTGTTATTTGCAGAAGCACGATTACGGAAGCAATAAAAACCCAACTTAATATAACAAAACATCTAACAGCACCAAGACAGACCAAACACATTATATGGTTCGATGACTGTATCATCTAGATAAATCCTAATTTTCACATATTTACGAAAGATACAAAATTGAATACAAATATGTTGAAACCCTTTGTCCAAAGGGTCAACCCCTTTATCTAACTCAAGAATAAAGAGAGAGATTGCAATAAAATTATTCATCCAACCCCGTAGTTGATCTCCATGAACGAAATATACGATTCCTCGAACAGATCTCCTTCATGTTGTCTCGGACGGCGAGCCCTAAGAGCAAATTAAGTACGGACTTTCTCTTGGACCTCTTCTGGACAAGCACCGTGAATTATCTATATTGTAGTTTTCTTGTACCTCCAAGGTCAACACACATATATATACAGGTTGAGTAACCTATTTTATGGTTTAAGAAATCCCAAAAATAGGTCACCATTAAATCTGGCCATCCAAACAAAACCAATGGTGTTGATTAAAACCTGAATCTCATTCAGTCCATCAGAATCGAATTCAGACTGAACTTGGTCGTCGCATACCCATAAGTTCTATTTGACAAAGGCTGAGTTTGGACCAAATTCGATTAGACCGAATTCGGACCGAACACAGTCTTATCTCGACAGAACTCATCTAGACTGGGCCCCAACAATGAGTACGACCAATCCACCTGCGGTAGCGGCGGTAGCACTCTTGTCTAGGTCTATAAGTCATTATATATCCAGAATATCGCTCACATCCACAGTACTAGATTTGATTTTTAAATCTAACCGAATATCACTCATATTGGGTTTAAGTAAAGCTTACACTTATTAAGTATATCATGTATAAATAAATGTACAAACTAGAGTTAAGAGATACAGAAAAAAATACAATTAAAAAAAATAAAGTTTATTCCGAACTTAGGAGTTTTGCCAATTCGATAAAGTAATAAAGTGTAGGGTTATCCAACCACATTACATCTTTGTGTTATGATTTGTCTTTTATTGTCATTACGTTTTTTTTTTTTCCAATCAACACATCTAATTAACCATGCCTTGAACTGGCTTAAACCGTACTTACTTTATATATATATATATATATATATATATATATATATATATATATATATATATATATATATATATATATATATATATATATATATTTTTACTTACTTTATATATATATATATATATATATATATATATATATATATATATATATATATATATATATATATAGGTAGAGAATTTCTTCATCCTTCGTAATACTTTATCTAACTAAGTGGAGGTAGAGCATTTTCTAATACTTTTCCCGTGGCAAACATAATGCATTATTGTTCACCATATATATATGTCAATATTTTCTTATGCAGCACATGGTTTTGGTGTTAGATTTGAAAGATGTACGTATCTAAAACACGACAAAGCCTTCCTTTCCTACTTGACATGAAATTCCGATTGAGAAAGATCAAAAGATCCTGCCTAGATCATATCTATTGGTTTGTACACGGTCCACATGCATCATATAAAAACAAATGAGTGGAGAGGAAAGAGACCACGACCGTGTGTGAGAAAAAAAGAGCCTTACACAAAACACATGCGCCCCCGAAATTGTGTGCTGCCGTCTATTGCGCGTACGTACGCGTTGCAAATTGCAATTGTCAGCCACAGATCAAGTGGCGAAGCTGTTATAACACGCGTGCACGCACCGACGTTGGATGGGGGTTCGCTCATTACACTCCTTTGATATACGTAGTTTGAACACTAAATAGTTTGGATCGGCGCATGCCCACCTTTTTCTTGCATCTTTCTCATTTTCTACCTACATAATTTAGGCAGCGGACACCAAATCTGGCTGGATTTTAGCTGGGGTCACTTCGACCATTGTAGGGCTTCAATCCCATCCCATCTGGTTCCTTATCCAATTATGGAGAAGTATTATTGAGCCTTTCGCAAGGGATGGAGGTGTGTAATACGTGCCCTTCATGTCCTTGTCAACAACCAAAAATGGTGGGGTTTTGGATGGGGTCACTTCGGCCATTATAGCGCTTCGACCCATTCCACCTGGTTCCTTATCCAAATATGGATAAATATGATTGAGCCTTTCGGAAGTGCTGGCGGTGTAGTAGCTCTTCATGTCCTTGTCAACAACAGTACTAGCTCAATCTATATGCATCCATAATTCATTTTGAGCGCTCCTCTGTAAACCGAGAGGGGAGAACCTAGCTCAAACCGATCTGACGTATCCCCCTCTCAATGGACGGGTGGGGGCGGGCGGCCCCACATTAGCAGAGGGGTCGGTTTCAGCTGTTGTCCCTCCTTCGATTCAGCAGGAATTATTGATTCTTTTTTCTTTTTTTTTGACGATGATATGTTGTCCGCGGGTTTGGACTGCAGTCCTGGCCCGCGGCCATATTTCATCCTTTAATTGGGTGGGGGGACGGATGGGCTCTAAAGGCAGAAGGGGGGCCTGTGGCGACATGTGGCGTGCGGACACGCGCACGGTCACACTCCGCGGGCCATGTATCATTTTCTTTTCTTTTCCAAATGACTAGTACAAGGCTTGCAAGTTACAAAATACAAAAATGCTATTTATCTTCCAATTTTTTTAGGTAATATTATTTTCAATGATGTGACAGATGATATGACAGCTGACATAACAAATACCTTAAAATATCATGCCTACAGTACAAACTATATAGGCTAGAATACCTTCCTCGTATATTTTACTATATGATATGGAGCTGATACTCACCATACAAGACTTGTCCAGGAGATCCTCAAGGTCATTTACAGAAACTATGAGCAAATCAGGATTGGTTAAACCAACCACAAGAAGTACCAGAAAAGGAAGATCAAAGGCAAATTGATGGGGAAAAAAACGTCAAAAAAAATCAAGAAAACACATACTTGACAAATATGTAAAACGAACAATAATTTGCAAGATGGGGATACGAGTGGTACCAGTACCAACGCATACTAACACAAGAAAATAATAGACATGCATGTAGTCAAGCATCAATCAATGTAAACTAAACTGAATTGAAGCAAGTACAGTACATGATGAACAAACAATCAATCATGGACAATCAAGTCTTATATATGACTTGCTACCATTAACTAACTAAGACTATCATAATCCTGGTTACAGAAAATCCAAGTGAGGATTCCACAGCCGTAAGAACGTGTAGGTGTGTGTGGATTGTAATAAATTTTTTTTATAAATTCTAATAAATTATGAATAAGTCAAGAGACAGTTTTTCTTTTCTAATTAGAATACCATATTGTAAATAAAACTAAAAAAATCTAATGTTTGTTCTCATATATTTAGAAAATTATTTGAACTTAGATACCACAAATCCAAGACCAACAAGAATAGAGGAATACATTTTTTCAAATTACTAAGATATTTCATAAAATGGCAGACGTATTCTCTCTATCAATAACTGAGCGGGTGTATCATAAAGATTTCTTTTCTATTGATTCACACGGGTTGGATCAAAAATAAGAAGTTTGAATGAGGTAACAACTCCATAAATGAATCATGTTAGTCTTGACTTCGATTTGATGAATGTCAACGCTTTAGGGTCGAGGATGGGCTAATTATTTCGTAAATTGAACACACATGTGGAACTTTGGAAGGATAGTTAAATGTAAAAAAAAAAAATTTGGCTAGCATGACATTTTTTTTGTCCTACAACAATACACGAAAGAAGGTAATGAAAGAAAAGGTGGAAAGAATAGGAAATTTTTGCAATAGTATATGCATTAATATTCTTAGAATTCCCTATCTTATCTAGGTGGGTAATCTCATTTTGAAAGAAAATAAATTACCCTAGGTATTGAGACAACCAAAGATAATATTATTTGGTGATTCATGCATCTATGTAGGTGGAAAAAAAAAAGAGTAGGGGAACATTTGTTTTTTTCCTGGGTAGATGTAACCTCCACATGCAGCACTTCATAGAAAACAGATTCTTGATCTCGGGCTAAATGTGGGACTAAGCTTTGCATTCAAAATTGGAGATGGACGCAACTAAAAGTCTTGGTTGGCTCAATACAAGTATATATACACGTGTATATGTCCTAGCTCAAGTAAAGCCTTTATATTTTTTTTTTTTTTGAAATCCCACGCACACACACAATTGGGGGACTCGAACCTTGTCGGTCCCTCCAGGTGTCCGCTCTAATACCACTAGGCTAGAGAGCTCGGACAAAGCCTTTATATTTTAACACTTGAAATTGTGATAGGCTAGCTAGATCGTTAACTATCACTTATCAGCACAGCCGTACGTAATTGACCTGGTGCAGTGGCAGTATGCTGACAAATAATTTAATGTCACAATCTGCTGACAATCGACAGGGTTTATTTTATTTTCCTGTTGTTGTTGCATGGTTGGGGAGAATACAATTGTCACATTGTTGGATCTCTCTTGAACAGGTGGGAATTGGTCGGTTGCTATGCTTTTTTTTTTCTTTTCTTTTCTTGTCTGATGTATGTACGAAATTTTTGTACATTGTATTGTATATTATTTGGACTTACTATTTTTAATTTTCACATATACATCCACACCTTCGCAGTTCAATTTCGAGACCGTGGAAAATTATATTTTTTTCTTGGTGACCATAAAAGTCAGCTTAGTTCGGTCCTCCATTCATTGTTGCTAATCATGAGATGTTATCAGTATGAGCACAATTCCACCGCCCAGTTTAGCTCTATTGTTGGAGGTGTTCTAAAGCCCACGACTAGACTGGCTCGATAGAACGAAGGCCGACTCGTATCTACGTATCACGCACAACATGAATCAGGCACTCCATGAACATTTACAAAAATACACCAGGTAGGGATCTCTATGAGTACCTCATAGAGAAATAGGGACTGGAACCACATCTACCAATTATTTAACCTTCTCAATAGTCGCTAATGAATGTGACAAAGGATCATAAAGGTTTCTAATAGTCAAAATATTTTGAACCATATCTACCAATTACTTTAAGTCTTATTTAACAGCTGATTGTTTCTAATAGTCAAAATGTTTTGCTGACTGCCTCTTATGTTGGTTTGGACAAGGATCATAAAGGTTTCGGTAATAAATGAGTTGATCCGTTAATATAGGTTCAAGTATTTTAAGTTCGTCGGTGGTTTGATTGACCAAATTTGGGTTTATAATGTGATCCGATTGACACGACATTATTCACTTTGCATTGGATTTCGCCGTTAACGCCACCAAATGCACAAAATGTGTTTCCAAGCAGATTCAGTGAGGTAAAGTATATATTATTTTCGACTCCCTCGATTGACAAGGAGAAGGGTGATTGGTTTCGTTACCACACAAAAGCCAGATGTCGTTTTTTTTAATCATAATGCATTGACGAGGCTGCTTGTTATGTCTGGTAGCACTCGTTACATTTTCTATAACGCTTGGGTACTCCAACTGCTTGGCGTACACTCTCTCTCCTGGATTTGGCTTGAGCTCCTTCTCACAACCACCAGTGGCAGATCGAGGTTTACAATTCACTGGCGGCACAATTATAAGGGATTCAAAAATAACGTCTCCGAATTTTTTTTTTGGAATATAATAATATTATATTATATTAAATAGTATATTTTTATACAATAAAATATTACATCTCACTATTGTTCTCTATGAGTTTTCAAACTTTCAAAATGTTTAACTATAACATTATTTGTAACACTACTAAACAATTCGTTTTCTACGAAGACAATCATTTAAAAACCTTATTTATGACTAATAAGTCGACATCCTTATTTATGATTAATAAGTTAAGAACGTTTGATGGCACAGTTTTCTAAAAAGAAAGGATTTCAATTGGGGGCCAGTCTCCCAGTGCAGTCCATGTGGATCGGCATCGAACATGAATATGAGTGAAAACTAACAACTATTGCAGACTAGAATACAAAATTAACAACTGGTACACTAGAATATAAAGGCAACGAGTACTGAGGTCTTAATTTATAAAACAAGAAGTTAAAAATATATAGTTTGCAAAATCAGCAAGCTTCTTCGTCTTATATGAAAAATCATCAAGTCTTATATGAAAATTTCTAATATTTCAGTGGGGGCACCGCCCCCCACTGGACACCACTAGCGTCCGCCCCTTGTCACAACTATAAGGAGTATCAATATCTGGAAGGTCCTGATATCCAAAGTGTTTGATCATCTTTTCTACGTAGTGAGCTTGTGATATAGCAAGTCCAGTTTTCGCCCAAATATATATTTCAGCATATTGTCTTTCATACTGAACTTAGTCCGAATGTATGTTAACATGTCTTATGCAGGTGGTAAGTATATATTATATAATGTATCTTATGCAGGTGTAGGAAAGTCGTCCATCAGTAAGAAATCACTGAAAAGTGGTGTATCTATCTTTCATGTTATTCAACTTTTACTGCTTAACATGTAAACACAAATATGCTAAACTGTTGCTATTTATGAATTGTTAATTGACTCTATGCCCCAATAGAAAGATCATCATAATAAATGCTTGCTCACATAACTAGAAGAGTTGGTTTAATTAGGTGAGTGGGCTAGTTCTACTCACTAGTACAAGGCAATGTACTACTGTGGGCTTTCTTACAAGTACTTGGAATATGCAGTATGCATAGATTGGCTTGTTCAGTTCTGAGGAATCGAAGTTTTGTTGGACGTGCAGAAACTCTTCTTGTAAAAGATGATGTATTCTGATTGTAAAGGACATAATGTATGGAATATTGTAATTTAGTTGCACCAGTGAGCTGCAAACGGAGTTGGCAAGTTAAGAGTAAGCTAAGTTGAAATGAGTTGATGGTTATTAAGAGCCATTGTAATCTTTGTATTCCGCTGCTATGATCAACAAAGAATTCTTTTCAATAAAGAGATATTTTTCGTATATCTTCAATTTATCTGATTATCCTGCTATGATGTGTTCGTTTGGATACTAATTATCAACTGTGCATCGTTCTTACCTTATACAAGTGTAATTTAGACTTGTACGGTATCACGTAGCAAGGAGCATCAATTCGACAGGAATCAAAACGATGAAGAACGATTCGACAAAATCGGAGCATGACACTAGGGTTAGACACCAAACCCTAACTCAAATTGTAAGT
Organism: Iris pallida; assembly: GCA_029216955.1. Lineage (NCBI taxonomy): Eukaryota > Viridiplantae > Streptophyta > Magnoliopsida > Asparagales > Iridaceae > Iris > Iris pallida. The sequence goes on along the minus strand of JANAVB010005599.1, from coordinate 26,728,609 downwards.
TCCTAGGGCCTCCTTGTTCAGCTAAAAGAGAAGAAGGAAAAAAGAAATTATGAAGAGTAAATGAGAATAAAAAAAAATATGAGAGAGAAGAAGGGAGTTTAGAAAGAGAGCGTAAGATATTCTGGCCATTAGACCATCTCCAATGGGGGTTTCTATCTTCCCTATTTCTATGGAAGAAATCCATTTTAGAAAAAACTTGTCCCAATGGTGATTTTTATCACCATTTCTATCCTAGGTGGCAATGATGTAGGATGGAAACTTTCTAGGAGAGTTTCTATATGTAGAAACTCTCATAGAAATTCTACTATCTCTCATGACAATTATTATTGGACCCCACACCATTAAATTGGTACTTTTACTATGTGACACATAGGATAGAAATGGAGAACCATTGAAGAGCATTTTTGTATGTAAACAATTTCTATATAGAAACTTTTCCAACTATGATAGAAATCTCATTAAAGTACAATGCCAACCAATCCCAGCTACTCTTTACAAGACCAAGTAGCCAATGGGTTATAGCCTAGCCAATCCCAGCTACTAGGACTCAGTGTTTTGGGTATCTGTATATGCATGAGTCCTAGTGCAGGTTTTGGGCAGTGCCCATGTAATAGCTAGTGGTCTAATGTAGTCTTCCATGAAGAAAAGAAATCTAATTTATTACTAAAACTTAGACTACGAAAACCAATTTCGAGAAATACGAAAACAAAATACGCGAAACACGAAATGCAATATAAGGGATTTTTTACGAAAAAATACAAAAAAAAAATCAGAAATATGAAATATGTGAACGGATGTGACAGTGAGACCTTGTTATCGAGATCAGTGTCTCCCTGCTCACCGCTTCTAGGAAGTCGAGCATCGATCTAGCACTCCCCCAGCTCCGGCGACCCATCATTTCCCCAACCGTATTGCCCACATCCCCACCGTGCCATGGCCTCGTCGACCCGTCATTTTTCTGAGGCCCAATGTTTCCGCTCACAGCTTATAATTCAAATAAAGAAGAATAAAGAGGAGATGGAAATAAGAAAATAGAAGAAGTAGATGTAGAAGAGGAGTTGAAAAAAAAAGGAGAATAGAAGAATAGAGAAAAGAGTAACAAAAGAAGAAGATGAAAGAGTCATCGAATCCTTTTCAAATCCAAAGAATTATGTAACTCACATATATGCCTTTGAATCTTATATATGCATATCTATATTACTTTCTTATATATATATATACATGGGTATTCTTTTATATATTTTTTTGAAGTGGCGAACTCGCCTCCACTGGCGCTCGAACTCCCGACCACTTGGGCCACATGTATCTCTCTTAACCACTAGGCTAGAGGTCATTTGCGAGTATATATATATATATATATATATATATATATATATATATATATATATATATATATATATATATTTGAAGCAATGGGTACTTGTGGCGAACTCGCATCCACTGAGGCTCGAACTCCCGACCACTTGGGCCGCATGCATCTCTCTTAACCACTAGGTTAGAGATCATTTGCATATATATATATATATATATATATATATATATATATATATATATATAAATATATATATATATATATATATATATATATATATATATATAGTGTTTGTTAACAAATTACTTGAGGATAATTTAAATAGACTTTATAAGCAATATATGTACAAGTGAAATATATTGGAACCTACTTGAAATCTATTTCTATAAAGTTATATTAAATTGGTAGACCGTTGGATCCTCTAGGACTTCAGAGATAAAACTGGAGTTTATGGGTACCTAGTTAGCTAACAAGTCCATCCATCCAAAGGCTAAGACAAGTACTTGTTTAATGCTTTTATGTGCATTTATTTTATATTGTTCATGATTCAGCTATGTATGCTTACCTTCCATGTCTTGATCTTCAGTGTCTTGATTATTTACGAGACTAGAGTGATCTATTTGTATTCATGATCAATTATTTTCATGTACCGTTATCATGTGTTTTATCATTATCATCGTAACAGTGTTATTGATGGTGAGATGGGGTGTTAGTAGATGTGTGGATATTAGTCCCATCATCAACATTCCTTCCATTTACGGGGGAGAGTCACTTCCTAGTGTTTTTATCTAAGCCTGATCAACATGTTCAAAGCTTGTTTCCAAAGACACTTGAGCACGTACTTTAGTCTTAATTCATCTAGTTACTTGTTTCTGTCAGTACAACAATTTTAACATGAAAATTTTTTACAGAAAAATTTACGGGTCGATCGGAATCCAACCCTGAAAAGCATCCACTAATAGAATAAGAAGATTCAAACTCCTTACAAACTTCTTGCTGATCCAAAAGGATCACAACAACTACTTGGATGTTGCATTGAAAATAAATTACAAACACCGAAGAACAAAAGAAGATGAAAATAATTATCCGAAACAATGTCTCCTTCAAATAGTCGTCTATCTCTCTTTAAGTTGTAAAATCTCGATCTCCTTTTATATATATATATATATATATATATATATATATATCATCAGAATTACTTTGCTTCAGCCCAATTGACCTGTCACGCCCCAGAACCAGAATACTGGAAAGCGGGGGCAGACATAGCCAGCTACGTATATTGAAATGGAAACCACCTCGATATACGGTCACGGCTATCTAGATATGTGAGGGTTTTCTACAAGCCAACAGTCTCTTATGGTCATGTAGAAGCCTAGTGTCTCAATCACCACAAGTAAGTAAAGTCGCATGATGTATGATCATTAAATATACAACAATAAGGCGTCCCAAATATTACATATTCAGCTGATCATGAAGCTAGTCGTTACAAAATGTTAGGACTAGCAAGAGTTTAGTCATACATGATCAACCCTAGGATTTGTCAATCATGTTTACAGCCCGTAGGCAGACAGTAAGTAAAAGTGCTACGAGCTAACAGGTGCTCGTCGGCTAAACGCCTCAAAAGAATAATTTTTACAATAGAGTGAGCGAAACAAAATAGAAAATCCATTCTTGGCCCGAATTTCGTCTAGTGTTCACCATTGGGTTGAAAGCTTGGTAGATCCTCGGGAGCTGCTCCGAAATCTGGCCACACAAAACCAGCTGGGTCAACCCGAGAAAGAACAAGTGCCACAAGGGGGCCACGAAATAAGAACAAAAGCCAACAATCAGCACAGAAAATCTAATATTAAAACTAAAATTACGAAAACATGTCAGGATGATATACGACGAGATAACCATAGAACTATTCCGATAGTCAGGTTACAACCCGTAAACCAAATAAGGACCGGGGTTGTAACCCTTCATCTGAACAGAGCTTGGTTTCCCACCATTTATCGGCAAGATAAGTAATGTAAGTAATCAAGACAGGAAGCAATCTTGCATGGGATCAAGACATGACTAGACTGGTTATACCTCATTCAATCAATCACGGCCAAGCAGATCCTACGGCTTACTACTTTAACTAACTAGGGTTATCACAGACCTAATTACTAACAAGATGCAGTGAGATTGTTCCACAGCCACAAGCCCTGCAGACCATCCAGGTTACCCAGGACGAAAGATTAGGGTTGAATTCAGGTGGGTACATCGTCCAGGAGACGCATGTACCCTTAGGTGACTTAGAGGGTGCAACACCTGACAGTGTGCTGGAAATGCGCCCTACTCGACGGCAGGCTACAAATCCCTGGAGCGCCCAGGTAACGGAATTGCCTGTAGCTGTGTCATCTCTTCATGACTATTGTGTTATTCTAGTTATTAGCCTTAATCCATTTTAGTAGGTACTCCTGACCGTGGTACTCAGGAGTCCCATCCTAGACATGATGCGAGACTGGACAAGTGGATTTAACAAGCAAGCAAGAAAGAACCACCCACGGTGTCAAGACAGGTCAAGCTAAGTTATCAGGTCATGTCAAGTCAGGAGTGCGCCGTCACGGGCCACTATCAAGTTATCAAGATAAATCATGTCAGGGTACTTGTCAGGAGTGTGCCACGACGGGCCACTATCATGTCAGGTTGGTCATGTCAGGAGTGCACCACTACGGGTCACTGTCGTGTTATGCAAGTTCCTTGTCATACCATACCGTGTACAATAGTCATTCCAAACATATTAAGTAAAATCAAGTTCATGACAAAAGGCGTAAGGATATAAAATGGACGTAAAATATCTAATAAAATATTAATAAACAGGGCTATAGAAGAGCCAAGCTTAAAGAAATAAAACCAAAACTCCAAGAGCCAATGGGTTAAGCAAGGGTCAGGGGAGCAGCGTACGAAAAGTAACGCACGCTGAAAGAGCTGCGTACGTGAAGAGTCACGCACGCCAGAGAGCAGCGTGGGTGAAAAGTCACGCACGCTACAGAGAGCTGCATGGGTGAAAGGTCACGCACGCTACAGAGAGCAGCGTGGGTGAAAAGTCACGCACGCTCAAGGGAGCAGTGTACGTGAAAAGTCACGCACGCTACAGAGAGCAGCGTGGGTGAAAAGTCACGCACGCTGAAGGGAGCAGTGTACGTGAAAAGTCACGCACGCTACAGAGAGCAACGTGGGTGAAAAGTCACGCACGCTACAGAGAGCAGCGTGGGTGAAAAGTCACGCACGTTCAAGGGAGCAGTGTACGTGAAAAGTCACGCACACTCAAGGAGTCACGCTTCCAACAGGAAGCGTACTCAAGTCTGCGTACGCACGCTAAAGAGCGCGCGCAGCTCAGTGTGCGTAAGCTAAACAGCTCTGCACACTGCTCACTGTCTTCTCCAAACAGCAAGAACACCATGGTTGAACTCATGGCTACACAGCATCATAACTTGGCCATCCGAACTCCAAATCCGGATATCCAAAGTTCCAATTATGGTGGAATTGAATGCTCTTCCACGTGGAAACACCAAAACCCATGAAAATCCAACTTAAAGAGATCAACCCATGCAAAATCCGAAAATAGAAATAACTTAGATCTAGAGCAAAGGAGACTTCAAATCACAAAACACCAAATTCTAATGTTGATCACCATGTCCTAATCTAGCAAATGAACCAAGAAAATAGGGCTCTCATGAAGTGGCAAGGTGCACTTGCCTAGGGTTAGTAGAGTTGTGGAGGAAGGAGAAGAAGAAGAAGAAGGAAATTAATGGTGGAAGTTATGAGGAGAGAGAGTGGTAGGTGGGGGTTATAAAGAGGGTGAGTTGTGGTGGGTTGAGGGGTAGCATAGGTTAAGGTGATCCAACTCACATAAAACCGAACCAATCCAAATAAAATCGAGCCATGCCAAAATCCAAAATACGAGAAATACCGAAATCCCACAAGTTTGAGAAAAATAAAAATACATGCCAAAAATCCAAATACGAGTATAAATACGAAATACGAAAAATACGAAAAATGAGGGTGACATGACCGAATCAATTGACCGAATTCGGTCATTGTAGGCCAAATAGTTCTGTTTGAATATGACAGAGTTCAGATCGAACTCATTTTGAACCGAATTCGATATGGTCTTGGTAGAACTTGGCCTTCGACATCGTAACTTTCCGAACTTCGACATATAGATGATGCTCGTTGCACGTCGAAATATTTTCCATATAATTGGAAACCTGCCCTTTGATTAGGGGACTCTTTGGTGGAGGATAATTGGAAAGCTCATGTCTTTTGATTTGGAGACCCTTTGGTGGGCTTGGTCTTGCATGGGGCTTGGTCGAACTTTGCTTGTTATTTAACCGTGGACTAGGGGAGAGAGAGAGAGAGAGAGAGAGAGGAGAGAGAGAGAGAGAGAGAGAGGCGTTGTGCGCAGGGCCTGATTTTTTTTTTTTTTTTTTTCCTGATTTTCATCGGTGTCCATATTTTATAAAAACTGCTGATATAATTGACTTTGTAAAGTCCACTACAAACAGCGCGATCTTGAAAACATTGACTGGTGATAGAAAGACTCGTTCAATAGTCAGATTTCAAACAGGGACTTGAGGAAAACCAAAAATTTCCTTCCCAAATTATTCCCAGGCAGTGTCACGACAGTATACTATACATATAAACTGTACTTTATCATTATAACATGTACTTTTATTACACACCACCGACTGAATCAATGAACAACAACAGAATCAACGAATATCCTCATAAAACCATTGTGGCAGATCTGATTAATAAGCAATCAAACAAAAATATACATAAAAATTGTATGTTGAGTTGTTCAAGCCAATATTTCCTACTAATAAATTATATTCACGCCTAGATTCTTCTGTCTGCAAGTACCACCTTCAACCCTCCGGCCATGTGCGCCGTCAGCAGCGGCACCAGCACCGGCGTGCTCTGTTGATCCGCTCTTCTGATCTCGAAGCGGCTTAGCACCGCGGCCGCGACGTACTTCATTTGCACAAATGCCATGTCCTTCCCCAAGCAAACCCTAGGCCCCGCTTGGAACACTGGATACTTGTACGGCGACACCCGCAACAACTCCTTCCCTTCTCCTTCTTCGACGGACATCCACCTCCCGGGCCTGAACTCCATCCAGTCCTTCCCCAGATGCTCTCCATCCTCCCCATTCCGTAGGGGAAGTAAGTCACCCTATCCCCCTTCCGGACGCGAGTGCCGTCCGGTAGCACGTCGTCGTTGTCGGCGTGCTTCGAGTCCCACACCACCGGAGGGAACAGCCTCATCGTCTCGCAGAGGCACGCCTCTAGATACTTCATCTCCCTCAGTGATTCGTAGTCCACCCTCCTCTCCTTGCTTCGTGTCACTTGCATGATTTCTGTGAGCAGTTCGGCCTCGACGTCCGGGTAGCAAGAAACCGACCAGAAGAACCACGTGAGAGCGGCGGAGGAAGTGTCCCTTCCGGCCATCACGAAGCTGATCACCATGTCCCTTATCGCCTCGTCGCTGTTGCCGCCGGCGATGAGCCTCGACAGGAGATCGTTCCGCCCCACTTCTTTCTCCCCAGCTGCTTTAACATTAATCTCCTCCTTTCTTCGCTTGATAATGTCGTTGACGTACTCGTGGATTGAGCCTACTGCCTCCTCGAGCTGCCTCTCCGACCCGACGCCGAGCGCACGCTTCACCCTCCACACCGCAGACACCGGCTCCGCCCCCCGCCGTGCGCTGACCATGGAGGCCGCATCGAACGCGTTCACGAAAGGTAACTCGGGCAGGGATACGTCGAGGAACCCCGGGTCGGTCCCCAGGGATATGTTACATATCACGTCGAACGCGAAACGGCGGAACAGGTCCTGGAGGTCGACGGCGCGGCGTTCGCTGCACGCGGAGGTCAGGACGGGAACTAGACGTCCGTCGGCCTCCGAGTCGAGCGCGGAGACCAGGAGGTCGCGGAGGGACCGTGCGGTGAACTCGTGGCTGGCGAGCTTGCGCTGGGCGAGCCACAGGTCTCCGTCGGAGTTGAAAATGCCGCGGCCGAGGAGGTCGCCGAGGATGTCGGTGAAGGGCTTGCCCTTGGGGTAGTTGGGGAAGTTGGTCTTGAGGATGTGCTCGATGTTTTTCGGGTTGGCGGTGACGACGGTGCGGCGGGCGCCGAGGCGGCCGATGACGAACGTCTGGGTCGGGGAGGTGGCGAGGAGGGAGGTGTACCAGTCGAGGAGGCGGTGGCGGTTCTCGTAGAAGGGGATCAGGCTGCCGATGACGGGATGGGTCTTGGGTCCATGGGGAGGTGGTGGAGGAAGAATGAAGTGGCTGATGATCAAGAAGAGGAGGTAGAGGGAGAGGAGAGAGAGTATCGCTGAGAATAAGTCCATATTGACACAATTGTATATTTCGCAGAGGGAGACGGAAGCATGGGGTCCTTTATATATAGGTTAGTTGAACGAAGCAAAGGAACCTTAGCAACGTCGACTGGGATTGGGATCCGATTGGCTACTACTTTTTTTGTAGGCGGAAAAGAGAGGGAAAATATGGTGGGCGTGGCAGGAACGTGAATAATTAGCGACTAATTCAAGAAGTAGACCGTGTGTACGTACCAGAGTCGTTAGTCCAATATTGATACGTTCCTCTCTGCACGTGCTATAATTTGCAGACCTACACATCTTTTAGTCAGGCGGTCACCATCGGAATGGCAATGGCAGCGGTTATGACGCGGCCCAATCTCAACATTCAGATTAGTGTGGGAATATATATATATATATATTTTTTTTGGAACCATGTATATATATATATAGGAATGGCAATGGCAGCGGTTATGACGCGGCCCAATCTCAACATTCAGATTAGTGTGGGAATATATATATATATATTTTTTTTTTGGAACCATGTATATATATATATATATATATATATATATATATATATATATATATATATATATATATATATATAAAATGTGGCTTCGGTGTAGCCCAATAAAAAAATAAAATAACATATAAAAAATATTTATATAAAAAATATTTGATAAATAATAACTTATCAAAGATTTACATAGTGCCTAAAAAATTTAACAAACATGTCGTTTTTTATTGCAGGAGAAAAAAAAAATTTCATTAATTTGGAGAATTGTTAAGTAATATGAGTCATCTAATGTGGCTTCGGTGTGGCCCAGTAAAAAATAAAATAACACATAAAAAAAATTATATAAAAAATATTTAATTAATAATAACTTATCAAAGATTTACATAGTGCCTAAAAATTTAACAAACATGTCGTTATTTATCGCAGGAGAAATTTTTTTTTCATTAATTTAGAGAATTGTTAAGTATTTTTTTATGCATTAAATGCTCAACTCTGTTATAAATTTTATAGACAAAGATTTGATAAGTTTATAGGCAAATTTTTGATAAGTTATTATTTAACAAATCTTTTCTATACAATTCCGTGATATTTCATTTTTATTGAACCACATGAAAGCCGCGTAAGATATTAAGAATATGAATCATATGACTCGTATTCCGTTTACAGGGCCGGCCCTGAGCAATTGGGGGCCCCAGGCAAAACTTTCAAAATGGACTCCCATGCATAATATAAAAAAAATTATAAATAAAACAAAATTTTGTTGTAGTTAAGATTTGAACCAATGACTTATTAAATATAAGTCTAGCATTGTAACCACTACACCACAATATTTTTTGTTAAAAAAAGACATGATATATATTAGTTATATTATAGACAGTTCCATGTTGGTGCCCCCTTTCGTCAGGGGGCCCTGGGCCGTCGCCCGGCCTGCCCTGGGCCAGGGCCGCCCCTGTCCGTTTATATATATATATATATATATATATATATATATATATATATATATATATATATATATATATATATATATATATATATATATATATAGGGCTATAAAACGATTCAAACCGTTCGCATTCGACTCGTGTTCGGCTCGGTCCAAGCTCGGTTTAAACTCGTTCGTGGACTAATCAATACCTAGTTCGACCATAGGTTGTTCGACTCGATCTTGTTCGCAAACAGGCTCGAGCTCGGCTCGGTTTATCACATTAGAACTTTTTCTAGTATATGCGATGCCTTTTTTAATAGATAGAAATACATTTTGTCTTAGAAGTTTTACTCAATTTTTTGTTCTTTATATGATGGTAAATTTATGATGTAAAGAGCATAAGTAATTCAATAAAAAAAGTCTTTAAAACTTGAGAGAAACAGTGTGATAGTCTATACAATATGTCCTATAAATACTCACTACTAGGGCTGTAAAACGATTCAAACCGTTCGTATTCAGCTAATGTTCGGCTCGGTCCAAACTCAGCTCGAATCAATCTCGTTCGATAGTTAAGTCAAACCAAGCTTGAACACTCTTTGTTCGAACTCGTTCGTTCGGTTTTCAGCCCTCTCTCTCTCTCTCTCTCTCTCTCTCTCTCTCTCTATATATATATATATATATATATATATATATTTTGTAGAATATATATATATATATATATATATAAAAAAAAAAAAAATATATATATATATATATATATATATATATATATATATATATATATATATATATATATATATATTTTGTAGAATATATATATATATATATATATATAAAAAAAAAAAAAAAATATATATATATATATATATATATATATATATATATATATATATATATATATATATATATATATATTTTGTAGAATATATATATATATATATATATAAATATATATATATATATAATATATATATATATATATATATATATATATATATATATATATTTCGTAGGTGAGAATTTTGGACAAGGGGTGGCCATGGCCCCCTTTGTTACGCATGTAGGTTCGTCACTGGATCAAACGTGATCCAAAAACTAGACTTTACAACTGAGTCGACCCTATGTCGGTTTGTCTTACGCTCCGAAAAGTGTCCTCTCTCAAGAAAAAGCATCATGCAAAACTGTATGCAAGTTCCAATTTTGCTTTCCATTTTGAAGAACCATTTTTACCGGAGGTATGCCGGTATAACCGTTCTTCCATATTTCTAAGTACTAGTGGCTCTTATATGAGCCTTCATTGAAACATCGATTCCTCCACGAGCTTCTTTGGCATTGGTCGTACTCGTGAATGTTTTCCATATAGGAAGGGAACCTAACCCAACACTATGTTGGGTTTTAGTCTTTTTTGTTTTGGAACTTTAGTCTCACATCGGCTAGGCCAAAGGAGTTGTATATCTATATTAGGGGTGAGTATTCGGTTCCAACCGAACCGAATAACCGAAAATCGAATTGGACCAAAACCGAATAAGCAAAACCGAAACCGAACCGAATTGGTCAATAACCGAACCGAACCGAATTAAATCGGTTCGATTTTCGGTTTATTTGGTTTTTGGGTTTATTTGTATTTTTTTTAATATATATAATAACTAAAAATACCTAGATATATATATATATATATATATATATATATATATATATATATATATATATATATATATATATATATATATATATATATACACTAAATTTTCTTATTCGGTTTTCGGTTTTGGACCGAAACCGAAACCCAAATTCGAAACCGAAACCGAATAAGAAAATTTAGTATTTTCAAAACCGAAACCGAACCGATTTTTTTTTTAAAACCAAACCGAATCTCTTATTCGGTTCGGTTTTCGGTTCAAAACCGAATAATGCTCACCCCTATTCTATATATTAGCTATGCTCTTTTAGAGATGCACTTGTGGTGTGGAGGTGCACATGGGTGTGCCATATGGGATTATTTTTCTAATGGAAAAAATGTTAAATCAACAATTGAAAGCATTTATGCTTTTTGCTCTTGAAAAATTTATTTCCATTGGAGCCAAGTCCTGTAGGGGATTAGCGACTCGGACTCGGACACGGACACATGAACTCATTGGCTCATGAGACGTAATGTGGCATTTTGTTGGCGCACTTAACACGTCAGCGCGCGTCCCAGTGGCGCTGCCCGTTGGCATGCGGTTGGCGCAGGTTGCGCGGGATGTGCAAGTGGCGCAAATGGCATGCGATGTGCTCCTTTTGGCTCAGATCGTGTATGTACATGATTGAGCAGTTACAGCATCTTCGGGACTGTTTCTTCCCACATCCCGAACATGTTGCTAGCTGGACGGTTACAGAACGAGGCTATATAAGTTTCTCTGCTCTCTCTTTCTTAAAGTACAAGTTCAGAATTCACATAAGGTAGAAGTGTTTTTTATCACCATTCCTTACGTGTTTCCATAGAGTTTGAGAGTGAAGAGAAGCAGTGCATCAGCACCACTTAGCGCAGGAGTTCATACGCCTTCGGAGGAGTCAGAAGAGCAGAGTATTCCAAATTTCTCCATCGAACTTGTTGGTTCCTGGAAGCTGTTCGTGTGGGACGAATTAAGTTTTGAGCAATGGTGATCATTCACCCTAGCAATCTTCCATCTATCGCCTGTCATCCAAGTTGCTGTTGCCTATAACAATTCACTTAGTATCTTCTTTTAGAAGTAGTACTGTCGTTTGCTATTGTTACGAAATTCTTTTAGATTATCGTAATCTAGAATCCTCCTAGGATCTCTGTTCTGTACCTTCTTTGAAGTGTTACGTTGAAACGTTGTTTTTATAATTGTTTCATTTTTTTAGTTTTCCATCGAAAATTGTGCTCCGACAATAACACACTATGTAATGTCCCGCTCTGCACGGCGCATTACGCTGAAGCGTTGACTCAACGAGTCGCGTTGATCGAATGAAATATATCGATGCAAAACGATACGAGAGTTAAGTTGTTCCGAACAATGCATCAAACTAAGTTGATGCGAAGAGTTGCCTTGCCCCGAAAGAATGTATCGAGTTGAATCGATGCGAAGCGCCGCGTTGCCCCGAAGGATGAGTGCGTTGAATCGGCTCGAAGATTCTAAAAAATCGAATCGACCAAGGCGCAAGTCCGAATCGATGCAAGTATTGATTTTAGTTGGTTTCGTGTGCAGGTTATACTTTGACGGGAAAATATTAGAGGTCGATCTTTTGCAATATTTAGTAAGGGGTCCGCGAAATTAAATCGTCGCCTTGCGACGGGCCAAGACTTGGGCACGCTAAGGCAAATCGGACGTATAACTCAATGAAGCACGAAGTGCTCGAATGGCTAAGTCAGGAGAGCGGCCGTACAACAAAGTTAGGAAATCGAGTCGCATCGGCTCGGCGAAACAACGAAGGCATATCGACTCAAGGTGGGAGGATTGACTTCTTCTTACTCCTTCATTCGATAAGTCAAATATATCATTGTATGCTAAGTTAACCTATCGGCGCCACGGGCGTGGTCTGATCGGAGATAAATCATAGTGTGAGTCAAACACTAAGTTAGAACAATTGAAATGAAACGTGCATCAATATGCACGAGTCGTTATGGAACATTGGATATCGCTAAGGCGAGCGCCTCGGTGCGCAAGCCGCAAGAACATGGAATAACTGTACTCGGCGAGTGCCTTAGTGCACGGACCATATCATGCCTTTGCTGCACGAGTTAGACAGCTAGAACATTGGAAGACAATAGGCGAGCGCCCTAGCGCGCAAGCCCCGAACATTGGATGCTAAGTTATAGAACATGGGAATACGGTCGAAACGTGCCTACGCGCACGGGATAATAAAAGATGGCTTCGTTGCGAGAGAATACAGTTATGGCATGAATGTGGCGAAACTGTCGGATATGACATGGTGCCTCAAAAGGTGTTCGAGACCTTCGGGTCGTTCAGTTGACGAGCATTGAGTTGAGGCACGATGCCATTGAATCATTGAAACGAAGTATGAAATGTAAGAACACAGAATGTTAACGAAAGAGATGCGAGACGATAAGTCTGAGTCTCAGACTCAAGACTATGTTTGGTTGTTTGAATTTGATTGCTTGAATGATAGGGCGTTGCATGGTCGAATGGGATGGACTTGAGATTAAATGTGATAATTGCCCGTGCACGGGTATTTTCCCCAAAACGGTTAAATGCCGGAGGAGTGCCCCGGAACCGATTGGCCGCGGAGGGATTCGAATAATCTTTGTAGGCGCACATCCTTAAACGAGTAGCACTCATCTTATAGATGGAAAAAGTCGCAAATGATGGCATACAGCGGGAACGTTTCGGTTGTTGGGCCCGCAATCCACCCGTGAAACGCTGGGCAGCCCGACAAATAGAAAGAAAAGAAGGAGAGAAAAGAAAGGAATTCTTTTAGTCCATTCCGGCGCGGATACGCCCACGACCCTCATATAGTTAAGGAATGATGGATTGAAAGTGTAGGCGCATATGCGTCCCGCATAGAGATCCTGCTTAGAGATGCACAATAACATGACAGGGAAGGATTACGGCGTATTTACCTTGCGTCGGTGCAAGGGCGAGTGCATCGACTTGGTAAGTCGCGCCACGAATTAAACACGAGATTGCTTGTTTGCTTGCCTATTCAATTTGATAACATGCTGCTATGATAACATGCTTTACGCTTTCGAAGACGCCATGAAATTGACCTTAAGGAGAACATAGCAAGATCATAAGCTAAGTTGCATGATTCAACATAAATATTAAAATATCGGTTTTGAAAGATGATCTTTGCTTCAGTACATGCGAGGACGAACGTACTGATCCCCCACCAACTTCATGTAGGGTGCTGGGAATGGATTGCTCGCGGCGAAGCGTTGCTTGAACGTGTTAAGGCTTGGAAATGCCGAAGCGCATTGAAGCGTGCTATCGCATTGACGCTCGGACTACGCAGCTGGATTGATGCGGCCGAGATATAGAAGGCATGATGTATGGAACGGTAAAATCCTTTGTGGGCAAGAGAGAACCTGAGTGTTGTAGCCAATCTGGCATATATTGTTAGGCTATCGAAAGCCATTGTAATCTCAGTTTCAGATATCAATAAAGAGAATTGTTTCGTATACTCTGTTTCTTTTCGTTGTTAATATCGAATCAAAAGATAACCATTTGAGAACTTGTCATCTTGCCTTGCACGAGCGCAACTCCAGGCTCGTGCAGCATCACGCCCCCTGCGAGGACGATGATTCGGGTGATTCCGGATCGGGGCATGACAAATTGGTATCAGAGCTCTAGGCTCAATTTCCTCTGGACGCTCGCTTCATTACAATTCGAAAAGTTGCCCACCACCACTTGATATCACTCTTGACTCTATTCGATGCCGCACTGGATGTTCCATACAATAAGTCTAATACAAATCATGAAATTTTGCCGCTTGTGTTTTGGAAATTTCATGATGTTTGCTAAGAAAGTCGCGAAGGGTGTATTGCGTTGAATACAAACGAGCCGTAAAAATGTTAGTTGCTGCAAGCGCAACAAATTGTGAAATACGATTTGAGATGTTGTCGCAATGTAACATGTTGAAAGAGAAATAAAATGATGCACGATGTGCAACGAGTTAATGTGAATATGCGGTAAAATGAAAGTGAGAAGTGATAAGCCAATACCGAATGTGTTAAACGGATTGGGCATTGACTTGGAAAGTCGAGAATAAATTGCTGCACGATGTGCAACGCGTGTTGGAAGAAAAATCATTGCACGTGGTGCAACGCATATCAAATTAATCGTTGCACGAAGTGCAAAGGAAATTGGAAATGAATCGTTGTACAAAGTGAAATGAAAGTGTCAAAAATAAATCGTAGCACGATGTGCAACGCGTATCGAAAGTAAAAAAAAATTTGTTGTACGGGGTGCAATGCATATCAAATAAATTGTTGCACGAGATGCAATGTAAGGAAAGAATTGAAATCGTAAATCGATAGAACGAATTGTTCGGTTGCACACCAAACTTATGTTGGCAAACGAGAACATTGATCGAGTTACGTCGGATTTGATAGAATCAAAGTTACGGTTGTGATCAAGCACGATCACTGCGGAAATTGTGAGTCGGAAGAGATCGTTGGTTTACACTAAGTATAGCGCGAGGGAAATGGCTTGAATTCCGAGTGGTATATGCCATACCACGTAGGCGATGAATGACTCGATTTTGAGTGGTATATGGTATATCACTTGTGCAATGAATTGCATCGACGCGTTGTGAGAATTACGGAAGGTTTGTCCGCAACGGACGGGGGAGTACCGAGACTCGATTGAAAATTTGTATGGCAATATGTTGATGCAAGTGTTCTTCGAAAATCGGTTGGGACGATAAGGCGAGACTTGTATCGATAAACGATACGTCGGACGAAAGTTATAAGTTGGTCGGACGACCGAGACTAGCGAAACGATTATGCCTTGACGCAATAATTGGATATCGCTAAGGCGAGCGCCTCGGTGCGCAAGCCGTAAGAACATGGAATAACTGTACTCAGCGAGTGCCTTAGTGCAAGGACCATATCATGCCTTTGCTGTACGAGTTAGACAGCTAGAACATTGGAAGACAATAGGCGAGCGCCCTAGCGCGCAAGCCCCGAACATTGAATGCTAAGTTATAGAACATGGGAATACGGTCGAAACGTGCCTACGCGCACGGGATAATAAAAGATGGCTTCGTTGCGAGAGAATACAGTTATGGCATGAATATGGCGGAACTGTCGGATATGACATGGTGCCTCGAAAGGTGTTCGAGACCTTCGGGTCGTTCAGTTGACGAGCATTGAGTTAAGGCACGATGCCATTGAATCATTGAAACGAAGTATGAAATGTAAGAACACAGAATGTTAACGAAAGAGATGCGAGACGATAAGTCTGAGTCTCAGACTCAAGACTATGTTTGGTTGTTTGAATTTGATTGCTTGAATGATAGGGCGTTGCATGGTCGAATGGGATGGACTTGAGATTAAATGTGATAATTGCCCGTGCACGGGTGTTTTCTCCAAAACGGTTAAATGCCGGAGGAGTGCCCCGGAACCGATTGGCCGCGGAGGGATTCGAATAATCTTTGTAGGCGCACATCCTTAAACGAGTAGCACTCGTCTTATAGATGGAAAAAGCCGCAAATGATGGCATACAGCGGGAACGTTTCGGTTGTTGGACCCGCAATCCACCCGTGAAACGCTGGACAGCCTGACAAATAGAAAGAAAAGAAGGAGAGAAAAGAAAGGAATTCCTTTAGTCCATTCCGGCGTGGATACGCCCACGACCCTCATATAGTTAAGGAATGATGGATTGAAAGTGTAGGCGCATATGCGTTCCGTATAGAGATCCTGCTTAGAGATGCACAATAACATGACAGGGAAGGATTACGGCGTATTTACCTTGCGTCGGTGCAAGGACGAGTGCGTCGACTTGGTAAGTCGCGCCACGAATTAAACACGAGATTGCTTGTTTGCTTGCCTATTCAATTTGATAACATGCTGCTATGATAACATGCTTTACGCTTTCGAAGACGCCATGAAATTGACCTTAAGGAGAACATAGCAAGATCATAAGCTAAGTTGCATGATTCAACATAAATATTAAAATATCGATTTTGAAAGATGATCTTTGCTTCAGTACATGCGAGGACGAACGTACTGATCCCCCACCAGCTTCATGTAGGGTGCTGGGAATGGATTGCTCGCGGCGAAGCGTTGCTTGAACGTGTTAAGGCTTGGAAATGCCGAAGCGCATTGAAGCGTGCTATCGCATTGACGCTCGGACTACGCAGCTGGATTGATGCGGCCGAGATATAGAAGGCATGATGTATGGAACGGTGAAATCCTTTGTGGGCAAGAGAGAACCTGAGTATTGTAGCCAATCTGGCATATATTGTTAGGCTATCGAAAGCCATTGTAATCTCAGTTTCAGATATCAATAAAGAGAATTGTTTCGTATACTCTGTTTCCTTTCGTTGTTAATATCGAATCAAAAGATAACCATTTGAGAACTTGTCATCTTGTCTTGCACGAGCGCAACTCCAGGCTCGTGCGGCATCACGCCCCCTGCGAGGACGATGATTCGGGTGATTCCGGATCGGGGCATGACAAATTGGTATCAGAGGTCTAGGCTCAATTTCCTCTGGACGCTCGCTTCATTACAATTCGAAAAGTTGCCCACCACCACTTGATATCACTCTTGACTCTACTCGATGCCGCACTGGATGTTCCATACAATAAGTCTAATACAAATCATGAAATTTTGCCGCTTGTGTTTTGGAAATTTTATGATGTTTGCTAAGAAAGTCGCGAAGGGTGTATTGCGTTGAATGCAAACGAGCCGTAAAAATGTTAGTTGCTGCAAGCGCAACAAATTGTGAAATACGATTTGAGATGTTGTCGCAATGTAACATGTTGAAAGAGAAATAAAATGATGTACGATGTGCAACGAGTTAATGTAAATATG
The DNA here is from genome assembly GCA_029216955.1 of Iris pallida. Lineage (NCBI taxonomy): Eukaryota > Viridiplantae > Streptophyta > Magnoliopsida > Asparagales > Iridaceae > Iris > Iris pallida. The sequence goes on along the minus strand of JANAVB010005599.1, from coordinate 26,711,004 downwards.
CGGTAAAATAAAAGTGAGAAGTGATAAGCCAATACCGAATGTGTTAAACGGATTGGGCATTGACTTGGAAAGTCGAGAATAAATTGCTGCACGATGTGCAACGTGTGTTGGAAGAAAAATCATTGCACGTGGTGCAACGCATATCAAATTAATCGTTGCACAAAGTGCAAAGGAAATTGGAAATGAATCGTTGTACAAAGTGAAATAAAAGTGTCAAAAATAAATCGTAGCACGATGTGCAACGCGTATCGAAAGTAAAAAAAAAATTTGTTGTACGGGGTGCAACGCATATCAAATAAATTGTTGCACGAGATGCAATGTAAGGAAAGAATTGAAATCGTAAATCGATAGAACGAATTGTTCGGTTGCACACCAAACTTATGTTGGCAAACGAGAACATTGATCGAGTTACGTCGGATTTGATAGAATCAAAGTTACGGTTGTGATCAAGCACGATCACTGCGGAAATTGTGAGTCGGAAGAGATCGTTGGTTTACACTAAGTATAGCGCGAGGGAAATGGCTTGAATTCCGAGTGGTATTTGCCATACCACGTAGGCGATGAATGACTCGATTTTGAGTGGTATATGGTATATCACTTGTGCGATGAATTGCATCGACGCGTTGTGAGAATTATGGAAGGTTTGTCCGCAACGGACGGGGGAGTACCGAGACTCGATTGAAAATTTGTATGGCAATATGTTGATGCAAGTGTTCTTCAAAAATCGGTTGGGACGATAAGGCGAGACTTGTATCGATAAACGATACGTCGGACGAAAGTTATAAGTTGGTCGGACGACCGAGACTAGCGAAACGATTATGCCTTGACGCAATAATCGGATCGACGGAAAAGGGAAAACTCGAGCTTACGAATGAGTCGTACGAATTGCGATCTCGATAGAATTGTTGGGCGAGACGAATCGAATCGCACGACTTGCGATCTCGATAGGAATGTTCGGCAAGGCGAATTGAATCGCACGACTTGCAATTTTGATAGAAATGTTGGGCGAGGCAAGTTGTAATCGAACCGCACGATGTGCGACTTCGGTGAAGAGTTGGTTGACGTGAGTAATAGTGCCTAAGAAATAGTTGGTTACGTTACGGCGAAACTCATTTGAGTACGACTGAAAACACGCAAAACTTAGAGGGCGAGATCGTATAACTCGAGGGCACGATGTTGGATAATCGGTAACTCGGTTACGCGATCAAAGTATAGCGGGATGCGGCAAATCGGAGAACGAGTGGATGCGTATAGAAAAGTTTGTTGCGAACTTGGATGTATGCAATGCGAGTTAAGTTGACGTTGAAACGGATTCGAAGTCGACCCTCTTGCTGTCGAAATTGATATGAACTATCAAGATCGATACGCAAGAAAACAGGCACAATGTGAGAGTACAAAATAGAGTGCGCCTTCGCTATCAAATTTTTTTGTAAGTAACGATACGAGAATGAACGAACTTGGTTGATCGTAAATTTTGTGATTAATCAAGACGAGACTATAAGTCATCGACGATTGCTCGATGCGTATAGCATCTCGTGTGTCGACCCGCAAATAAGATAGACTCGAACTCGATGCGAGTAGATATTTCGTAAATTGCGGAATCATCGACGGTAGTGCATGACTTGACTCGGAGGATAGTTGCGCATCAGTTGCGCCGATAGAAATAGTTTTGTCCGAAATTGGGTAGTCGCATAGAATCGTCGAAACGTGATTTGGCTCCGAAATAAGATATAGCATGGTTCGTAGTAAAACTGTCCTTCGGTGATGATCCACAATTATCAAGCGTAGCTTCAGGGCAGCTGAGCCTAGAAGACTTGACCGCCAAATCAAATTGATTGCTGCAGACCGTAAGACGACTCATGCGATATCGCATATGAGATTGCACCGATAACAAATATAACACGGTACATGTTGACGATAAGTCTAGGCGATCGAGAATTGTTGGAACAGCTTTCGATTGAGAATGATAAGTTAGATTTTGGAGTATTCGTCGGATGAATACTTGAATGGTTATGTTGGTCGACGGTCGAATTAGAATTCATTAACGGACTTGGTGATTCGGATAGGCGATTGTGAGAAACGTGCTATGCACGAGAGGGAATGACTTACGAGTCATGTCGTTAGATTCGGATTCACCTTGCAATTGAGCTTGCACGAATCAAAATTTACATTCGATGTTGCGAGATGGATAAGTTGGGAATTTGGCTAGTAAATTCCTACTCGTTAGGAAATTGAATGTTAGACGCGTCGTAAAGACCTTCGTGCTAAGGCGATCGTTGCCTTGAGCACTGTCGCCTTGCTATAAACTTTCGTGTCGGACAGATTGTGGTCTTTGTGCAATGTCAATTTAAAGTTACATCGGGAGAAGTTAAGTACGGTGCCTGGAAAAGTAACCTAGCGGGCGTAGCCCTGAATGTTGATGCATTTGCAAGTCAACAAAGGAAAACGTATCGAGATAAGTGCATAGCCAGACTTCGAAAATAGTTGAGTGGCAACTTCGAACGCAAGGCGTTGCGGAGGATCGTTGCGATCGGATGCGCGACGGCTTGACGCGACGCGTAGAATTGATAGTCCCGATAAAATATACGAAATGAGAAATGCGATTTTGAATCGCGTCGCGTGCAGTGACTTTGTTGAATGAATCGCATGTGTATCAATATGCATATGCGATGAAATTTTGAGAACAGTTGCTAAGAATAAGTCCGATCGAGAGTACGAGATGACAAGCATAGGATTGAAATTTACCTGTCAGCTTTGTTCCAATTTGCTACCACTTGAATTGGTCAAAATACATATATCTTCGGGATGCCTTGAATATAGGTATGAATCCAAATCGAGTTGTATACAAAAATTTAATTCGAGCTGCAGGGAAGACTATAAAATGTTAATAAAAAGCTTGCGAGATAGTGTGAAACTGAACAACGTTGGTGGGACGAGATCATGAAACGATCTATAAAACACTTAGTCGGAGTGTTGGTTTTGGTTCGAGGACGAACCTTGTTTTGAGTGGTATATTCTGTAATGCCCCGCTCCGCACGGCGCATTACGCTGAAGCGTTGACTCAACGAGTTGCGTTGACCGAATTAAATATATCGATGCAAAACGATACGAGAGTTAAGTTGTTCCGAGAAATGCATCAAACTAAGTTGATGCGAAGAGTTGCCTTGTCCCGAAAGAATGTATCGAGTTGAATCGATGCGAAGCGCCGCGTTACCCCGAAGGATGAGTGCGTTGAATCGGCTCGAAGATTCTAAGAAATCGAATCGACCAAGGCGCAAGTCCGAATCGATGCAAGTATTGATTTTAGTTGGTTTCGTGTGCAGGTTATACTTTGACGGAAAAATATTAGAGGTCGATCTTTTGCAATATTTAGTAAGGGGTCCGCGAAATCAAATCGTCGCCTTGCGACGGGCCGAGACTTGGGCACGCTAAGGCAAATCGGACGTATAACTCAATGAAGCATGAAGTGCTCGAATAGCTAAGTCAGGAGAGCGGCCGTGCAACAAAGTTAGGGAATCGAGTCGCATCGGCTCGGCAAAACAACGAAGGCATATCGACTCAAGGTGGGAGGATTGACTTCTTTTTACTCCTTCATTCGATAAGTCAAATATATTATTGTATGCTAAGTTAACCTGTCGGCGGCACGGGCGTGGTCTGATCGGAGATAAATCATAGTGTGAGTCAAACACTAAGTTAGAACAATTGAAATGAAACGTGCATCAATATGCACGAGTCGCTATGGAACATTGGATATCGCTAAGGCGAGCGCCTCGGTGCGCAAGCCGCAAGAACATGGGATAACTGTACTCGGCGAGTGCCTTAGTGCACGGACCATATCGTGCCTTTGCTGCACGAGTTAGACGGCAAGAACATTGGAAGACAATAGGCGAGCGCCCTAGCGCACAAGCCCCGAACATTGAATGCTAAGTTATAGAACATGGGAATACGGTCGAAACGTGCCTACGCGTACGGGATAATAAAAGATGGCTTCGTTGTGAGAGAATACAGTTGTGGCATGAATGTGGCAGAACTGTCGGATATGACATGGTGCCTCAAAAGGTGTTCGAGACCTTCGGGTCGTTCGGTTGACGAGCATTGAGTTGAGGCACGATGCCATTGAATCATTGAAACGAAGTATGAAATGTAAGAACACAGAAAGTTAACGAAAGAGATGCGAGACGATAAGTCTAAGTCTCGGACTCAAGACTATGTTTGGTTGTTTGAATTTGATTGCTTGAATGATAGGGCGTTGCATGGTCGAATGGGATAGACTTGAGATTAAATGTGATAATTGCCCGTGCACGGGTGTTTCCCCCAAAACGGTTAAATGCCGGAGGAGCGCCCCGGAACCGATTGGCCGCGGAGGAATTCGAATAATCTTTGTAGGCGCACATCCTTAAACGAGTAGCGCTCGTCTTATAGATGGAAAAAGCCGCAAATGATGGCATGCAGCAGGAACGTTTCGGTTGTTGGGCCCGCAACCCACCCGTGAAACGTCGGGCAGCCCGACAAATAGAGAGAAAAGAAAGGAACTCCTTTAGTCCATTCCGGCACGGATACGCCTACGACCCTCATATAGTTAAGAAACGATGGATTGAAAGTGTAGGCGCATATGCGTCCCGCATAGAGATCCTGCTTAGAGATGCACAATAACATGACAGGGAAGGATTACTGCGTATTTATCTTACGTCGGTGCAAGGGCGAGTGCGTCGACTTGGTAAGTCGCACCACGAATCAAACACGAGATTGCTTGTTTGCTTGCCTATTCAATTCGATAACATGCTGCTATGATAACATGCTTTACGCTTTCGAAGATGCCATGAAATTGACCCTAAGAAGAACATAGCAAGATCATAAGCTAAGTTGCATGATTCAACATAAATATTAAAATGTCGGTTTGGAAAGATGATCTTTGCTTCAGTACATGCGAGGACGAACGTACTGATCCCCCACCAGCTTCATGTAGGGTGCAGGGAATGGATTGCTCGCGGCGAAGCGTTACTTGAACGTGTTAAGGCTTGGAAATGCCGAAGCGCATTGAAGCGTGCTATCGCATTGACGCTCGGACTACGCAGTTGGATTGATGCGGCCGAGATATAGAAGGCATGATGTATGGAATGGTAAAATCCTTTGTGGGCAAGAGAGAACCTGAGTATTGTAGCCAATCTGGCATATATTGTTAGGCTATCGAAAGCCATTATAATCTCAGTTTCAGATATCAATAAAGAGAATTGTTTCGTATACTCTGTTTCCTTTCGTTGTTAATATCGAATCAAAAGATAACCATTTGAGAACTTTTCATCTTGCCTTGCACGAGCGCAACTCCAGGCTCGTGCGGCATCACGCCCCCTGCGAGGACGATGATTCGGGTGATTCCGGATCGGGGCGTGACACACTATACCCTATAAATGTTGGCCACCTTCTGCTCGACTTGATTTCAGTGTTTAGCACAATCGATATCATGAGTAAATGTTCTCTTTAACCATGAAGGTAACTAAGGTATTGTTTGGAAAGAGGGGAATATGAGAGAAAAGAAAATGTTGAGAAAAAATGAGAGAAAATTAAGTGTTTGGGAAGGGGGAGAGAAAATGAGCGAGAAAAAAATTCATATGGGTCTCACCTAAAAACATTTCTCCAAAAAATGGGAGAAAAATGGAGAGAGTTGAGAGGATTGTGAAAGAAATTACCCAACTACCCTTCAATGAAGTAAGTATTAATTATGATTTGAAAAAATTAAGGACTAAATGGTAAATATATCTTTCTCCATAAATAAACAAAATATTATTTTTAAAATTTTCCTTCTCCTACCTTTTGGTTATCCAAACAAGAGAAAGAAAAATTAATTTTACTTTTATTTTACTCTCCTCTATTTTTTTTCCTCAAATTTTTCTTCCCCTTCTCAAAAAGGTTCCCAAACACACTGTAAAAGTAAAGTTTGTAGATTGAAGGATAATCACTAACTCTACAAAAAAAAAATAAAAATAAAAAATAAAAAATAAAAATAAAAAAAAATAAAAAATAAAAAATTGCAAGAAAAAGAGAATAAGACTCGAATAGGCCTCGTTTGGTATACTGAAATGTAATAATAATCGCAATATAATAAAAAAATAATTTTTTTTATTTGATTACATTGTAATTATAATTACATTGTAGTGTACCAAAAGGAGTCATAGTCTTATTGCTTATCCACTATTCAAATAGGTTGAGCAAGGAATTAAAGAACCCATTTGGAAGGCTAGGTTACAACCCAATGAAGAACCTAAGTAAATAAAATATTGTTGCAACTCAATAAGCCCATTAAAAATAACAATGTTATCTGTTGACACCATTTAATTTTCATATGGAGGATGAACACAAATCTAACTTCCTGTTAATAAATGATGAGTCCATTTTTATTCATCCACTAAAATTAGTGTATTTGTTCACCCTCCAATAATTGATTGACACTTTGCCAAGCTAAAAAGTGTTGTTGTGATTGTTCCCAAGATGCTTTCGTGGTTCGTGTTCTATCAATTTTCAGAAAAGTGTGAACACACGGTTTCAATTCACAATGGTAGCTAGTCTCAACACAAAGATGTTCAACCAAAAAAAAAATCTACGAAGAGAAGAGGTAGATGAAGAGGTAGATTGAGTTGTTATCCACCTACGAAGATAGAGACATCTAGAATTTGATCAAACAAAACTTGTTCACATCTAGAATTGATCAAACAAAAGTTGTTATGGACTTAGAAGCAACTCTATTTGAAAATAAGGATGATCAACGGCCTGAAGACCATTCTAACTCGAAGAGCATGCAGGAGAGTGGGTTGGTGTATTTATTTCTAATATATATATATATATATATATATATATATATATATATATATATATATATATATATATATATATATATATATATATATATATATATGTGTGTGTTGAGAATCAATAAGGGACTTTTAGTCCCACATCGGAATTTGTAGTATGTAGAGGAGCTAGACTCCCTATACGTAGTGAAGTAGTCCATCAATAAAATTCATCCCAACTATTATTTTTTACATGGTATCAGAGCCATAACTCTCTCTCTCTCTCTCTCCACACAAAAAAAAAAATATATATATATATTTTAGCCCCCTCCCGGAAGCAGCCCCCCCCCCCCCCCCCCCCCCCCCCCCCCCCCCCCCCCCCCCCCCCCCCCCCCCGGACCCCCCTTTCCCCCCCTCCCGGAGCAGCCCCCCTTTTCCCCCCCCGACCCCCCTTTCCCCCCCACCCGCTGACCCGCGCCCCCCTCCCCCCCCCCCCGCTGACCCGCGCCCCCCCTGCTGACCCGCCGGCCCCCTTCCCCCCTCCAGCGCCCCCCCCCCCGCCCCCCCCCGCCCCTTTACTGCTGCTACAGCACCCTTTTTAGGGTTTTCTTTTTGCTGTTTCCAAAAAAAAAAAAAAAACAGATTTCTTCTCTTTAGAAGATCTCTGTAGTTGCCTCGAGAATCAGAGTTCCTTCTCTTTAGAAGATCTCTGTAGTTGCCTTCGAGAATTAGTACCTTCTTTTTAGAAGCTCTGCTACGAATACGAAATCTCTTTAGATCTTCGTATCTCAGAAACGTTGTCTTTACAATCATTTCTGCACGGCTGGTATACCTCTGGTTTGTCTCATGCAAGGAGGCACAACTACGTTGGTTATCCTTGAGCCGTCCGAACGCGTTATCATGACGCGGTTCTAGTTGGTCGTATAAACTACGACATATCAGTGAGGGATCTCGTTTTGTTGTTTCCCCCCGGTAGCTGACTAAGACGAAGACGACTCCAAAGAAGACGACTCCGGAAACAACAACACCTCACTGATTGCAGTTGCAGAAGTCATGGATTCCATCTATAAGAAGTTGACAGCAGAAGAAATGAAGGCCCTGGTCGAGGATCTCTTGACCAAGAGATTACCGGAGGCGACCCCACGCGTGACCCATACTGATGTGGATCCGTCACCGTACAAAATGGAGAAGTTGGACAAGCTGGAGACGAAGTTGGAAGGTACGACCAACTACTTGAAATGGTCGCGGCAGGCGATGCGGACGCTGAAGGGACGTGGCTTGGTTGGTTATGTTGATGGCCACACTACGGCCCCTGTCGATCACTCCTCGAAGGAGTTTGCTGTATGGGACATTGTCAACAATGTCGTGGCTGGTTGGTTGACAGCCTCTTTGACCGACCAAGTGTCGGGTAACGTTGAAGCAATGGAGGAAGCTGCTGATATCTGGAGAACGTTGAAGGACATGTACTGAAGGACATGTACTCCGGTTCGGGTAACCCCATGCGAGTCTTCCAACTGCAGGATGAGCTCGATAGGGTAATCCAAGACGATCGTACCATCTCTGAGTACGCTGCCTTGTTGAAGAAGTACTGGTCTGATCTTGACCATTATGATCCTCTTGGCATGGAGGATGCTCAGGTTGAACCGACTTTTGCCAAATATTTCCAGAAATTTTTGGATTATATTTCGCGGCAACGGATGATGAAGTTTTTGAAGGGGCTCAACCCAGCGTTTGAGCAACGGCGGAATGTCCTTCTCGCACAACCGACGCTGCCGACATTAGAGGACGCCATAGCTGCCATGGCACAAGAAGAAGCACGGTTGAAGCTGATGCCTACCATGGGTATCTTCCAGGGGGAGCAGGCCAGAGTTGACACATCTGCTCTTGCCACTTTCACACAGCCTCCTTCTACGGGAGGCGTTTGCCACAACTGTGGTAACACAGGGCATTACATCCGCTTTTGTCCAAAATTGACACGGACTCCCTCGAATGGTCGGGGTCGTGGTCGCGGTGGACGACGAGGTGGTCGAGGCAGCTACGGTGGTGGAAGGGGCACTTACTCTGGAGGCAATAAGACGCATCTGGCGGATGGAGGTGGGGACAATCAGCTGGCGGACATCACTCCATTTGAGAGGGAAGTTCTCGAGAAGATGCGCGGCTCAAAGCTTAGTTCTGGTGAAAGACAAGTCATTCCTGGGGCGCCGTCCGCTACAGGAGATTACTGCACTTACTTCTCCCAAACCCGTGCCGGTATACCTCTGCGTGCTCTTGCATCTGTCTCTCAGCCAGCTTGGATTATGGACTCTGGGGCATCTTGCCATGTCACGGGGTCCCGAGGAGAGTTCCGGGAATACTCTCCTCTAATGCCGCCAGAAAGCATTCAGACTGCTGATGGTACCTACATGCCGGTTACGGGTAAAGGCACTGTTGATTGCACTCCTTCCATCACTCTATCTAATGTCTTACATGCTCCTTTCTTTCCTGTCAATCTTATTTCCATTAGTGCCATTATCCTTGATCTAAACTGTATTGTTTCCTTTGATATTCCTAAGGTAACTTTTCAAGAGAAGGGAACGGGGAGACGAATAGGCACTGGCACATGGCATAAGGGTCTATGGTACTTGGACAGGAACGGTCTGGATAGAGCACTGGCATCTTTGGTTGCAGACGCCCAACCGGAAGTCCGAAGTCGAAGTGTCGAAGCCGAGCTGCTCCTCCAACATCAGCGTGTAGGACATTCTTCTTTTCCCGTTATTGGTCGACTGTATCCGTCATTATATCAAAATACAAATAAAGAGTTGTTAGTTTATGATTCTTGTGAGTTGGGGAAACATACCAGAAGCTCCTATGTGCATTCTGGACATCGATGTTCTGCTGCTTTTGATATGATTCATTCCGATGTGTGGGACCCTTGTCCTACAAACGGTGTTAACGGTTATAGATGGTTTGTTACTTTTATTGACTGCTCTACCCGCATAACATGGGTCTACCTGCTGAAGAATAAAAGTGATGTTTTCGAGGCATTTCAAAGCTTCCATCAACGGGTGCGGACACAGTATAATGCTCGTGTTAAGTGTTTTCGGTCGGATAATGGGCCGGAATATACCCATAAGAGGTTTGCTGCGTATTTATCCTCTCATGGTATACTGCATCAAACCTCTTGTGCTTATACACCGGCTCAAAATGGTGTTGCCGAGCGAAAGAATAGGCACCTGCTGGAGGTGGCTCGGACAATGATGCTGGCTATGAATGTCCCTAAATTTTTGTGGGGGCAGGCTGTCTTGACAGCCTCTTATCTCATCAACAGGATGCCCTCTCAATTACTGGACTGGAAGACGCCTTTAGAAATGCTCACGGGGACAACTGCGTACACTGTTCCTCCGAAAGTATTTGGTTGTATGCTTCGTCCACGATAACAGGCCTGGTGTTGGTAAGATGGATCCTCGAGCACTTAAGTGTATCTTTGTTGGGTACACCGGGACACAGAAGGGTTACGTATGCTGGAGCCCGGTTGAACGAAAGCTGTTTGTAAGCATGGACGTTACATTCAGAGAGCTGGAACCTTATTATGGTTCGGACGAAGGTTCTGCGTTTGGGAACACGCCTCACACAGCGGGTGTTAGACTTGAGGGGGGGTAGTACGCCCAAACGTCGTTGTCGGATCGGTACCTTGTCCTGTCGTGACAGACTGGCAGAAAGGGGGAGACAACATCACTGATACTGATACGGAGGATGGAGAAGACAATACGTACATTACGCAGGGGGAGAAGCAGACAAGGGAAAAGGAGCTCCAAGTTTACAGAAGAAGACAGCAGAGGTCCAGTATGTAGGACCGATTGTAGGAACGAGTTGTAAAGCACAATACTCTAGAGGGAGGGTGAATAGAGTAGGCAGCGAAAATTAGCTATTTAAAAAAAAGTTAGTAACAAGATCACAGATAATATATCACAGATATGTAAATGAAAAAGTAGAGCGTAGAGAGCAAACGCAAACACAAGGATGTATACTGGTTTCCCTCTGTTGAGGACTAGTCCAGTCGGTAGAACTCTTGCTACCAGTTGAATCCACTATGGAAAATTACCACAAGTTTTCATCCGAAGTTCTTGCAACTTCTACAACGCGAGCTTTGATCCGAATTACTCGACCAACTTCAATTGTGAAGTGTGTAACTTCAATCAAGCCTCCGATTACAACCACTCTGAAACTTCTAGACCGTACCGCACTGGCAAATCGACTAGAGGATTGTAACTGGCTTGAGATTTGAAAATGAATAGCTCAGAATACTTTGGAAGAAGTAGTAGGCGTATAGAGAAGAGATATGAAAGTGAATGAGTGTATTGAAATGATCGAAATCCTTCTCTATTTATAGTTTTTCCAAAGGCAGAATTCTGACAGAATTCGGGCAGAATTCGGACAGAACTCGATGAGAAAATCTCGGTGGGATCCGTAACTGCAGGAAGACCAAGTTCAAAAAGCAACGTTCACTAACCGAACTCTGGCCGAACTCTGGCCGAATTCGGGCCGAACTCTGGCCGAATTCTGTCCGAGTTCTGTTGGAGTTCTGTCAGGGTTTTTGCAAATTAGTTTTGGGCTTTTTGAAAAAGTCAGGCAGTTAGAAAGTAGTTTGGGCTTTTGTAAGTGGGCTTGTTTTCAAAATGAAAGGGTATTTTGAAAACGTTTCTTGGGTAGCCTATTTACCAGTACGATGCAGTGTACATCGTATTCCTAGACTCAATAAATATGCAAAATTACATTGATAAAAATAGGAAAACCAAGAACCCTTTGATGACGCCTTTCTTCAAATATTTGAGCAGACTTGAAGACGCCTTTTTCACTGACGGCGGTCATCCAAAAATAAATAGATCTGAAAATCTGAATACCTTTCGGGGGCTTCGCCAACACCGTCTTTGGCCCATCAATAATTCTTCGTTGCATATGTCCTGGTTTGACAAAGCTTGATCATGCTTACTGCATGTCTACAAATACTTCTTCGTTGCATATGTCCTGGTTTGACAAAGCTTGATCATACTTACTGCATGTCTACAAATACATGTTAGACAAACAATATGATACAAGCATAGCAATATGATATAGAACATTTATGACAATGCTAATATTAGGACAATGCTAAGTTTAAGTAGCAACAAGATAATGATTACATGAATATTAGTGACATCATTATGTTAAACTTAATTGATTAGCCATATTCAAAAATATGATATAATCATTGGGCTAACAATCTCCCCCTTTTTGATTATGGCAAATTCTTTAAGTTTAATATATATACAATAGATGCATGGCTCTCCCGTAATAAGAGCTAAAAATGAACTCAAGCATAAGTAAAGGAGAAAAAAAATAATCATGATCAAGGATTAGGAGAACAGTGTAATGACAAGTGTAGAAAATTGCATAAAATGCATAACTAAAGAATAAAAACTTGTCAAAACACAACATAGTTGGTTGAACTAAGAACACTGAAATCAATCAATAAATATTTTACCAACTAGAAATCCAAAAATGAAATATGTTTTGAATGTTATTTGACCAAAAAAAAAATATCAATATAGTAGAAATCAATCATTGGTCATAAATAAATCATGAAAAATAGAAATTTGCAGATATAGTATAAAAAAATCAAAAGTATATGAGACTTTTAACAATGATCACAAAAAAGTATGATTCATAATTTGCCCATACAAATTAGTGAATCAATTCCATAAAGAGTATAATCATTGAAAAATATATATCAAAATAAGTATACTAGAATCTATGCAAAATCTATACCAAAGTTCATGCATTTGAATTCAATTACCTTAGCATGAAATATATCCATCAGATAAACATGAAGGTAATGAAGACAAAATACTTGAGAAGGGGAAATTCAGTCGACTTGAATGCTCCCCCACAAAGTATGATCAGTCTAAATGAACTTTGAGATAAAACCTAAATAAGAAATGTCAAATCAGTTTAAACTCAAAAGTTTTATCAATAAATTAAATTAATTTTGGTAGGATAACTTTTAGAAACTCAAATGAGAGAATTAAAAATATATAATAATAATCATATATTCTCTCATAAAATACAAATCTAAATATCATGAACAACTCAACAAGATATGTTAGGTAAAAGAATATATGTCCATGATGAACTAGGTATACCACATATTAAGGGCATAAAATAATTGAAACAATTAATTTGCTCCCCCTTAAAATATGCGTATATAGTTCAAAAATAATATATATGCATAAAATAGATAAAAGAAATAATCACAAGGTCTAAGGGATATCCAAGATATGCATCTTTTTTTTTCTTTGATCAAATGCATATAAAATTCCAAACTCAAAACAAATATCATCTTTAGGCAAGAAAAATAAATATCGAATAAATAAATGCTTAAAGATGAACAAACAAAATATATCTCCAATATATATATATAAAAGAAACATTTTAATACATAAAAAGATTTTGAAAACTGTCTTTAATAATAACATTTGAGTACCGGACAGATTCAATAAATCAAAAAGAAATCAAAAAAACTTTTCAAAAATGTGGAATTTATTACGAAAAATTGTCTTAGTAAATGTTCGAACGCGTACATTTAGTCATCAGACTGAAATCTGGCGATTGAATCACAAAAATTTCAATAAAAGAATCCATACATCATAAATAAATCCATTTGAACAAATAAACATAACTAGATGAATGTCCAAAGTAGAATGTATTCTAGATATATGGCATGTCAAGGGGATAATTGACTTAAAACAATTAATTGCTCCACCTTTACATGGCTATATCCAAAAATAATAATGGTATAGATAAAAATTTAAAATAAAATTCAGAGACATATTTCCAGTAACTAATTCAAAAATATTAGGTCTTCTTATCAAAGTTCATTTCTTCCCTTTTAAAGCCTTAGCACGGTGTCCACCTGACAACCGTAAGGTTTAGAAAAAAGAAACGCTTTGAGAGAGAGATTCAATATGCATGACTTCTCCCCTGCAAAGAGTTACTGTTGTAGACAGTAAGTAACTTGAATAAGAAGATAATAATATAAAGCTCAAAAGTCATGAATATTACGCAAGCTAAAGATGAAATCACAAGACCATAATATTCAATGAGTAGTCACGAATACGAAAAACAATCATCTTTAGACAAAAGAAGAAATATCCATTAAATGAACATTTAAAAACAAAAGATATTTCAAATTAGCAAATGAATAATCGTAAAGTCAAAAGATGACATAAATTGATCTATGCTATAGAATCTCACAATTGACAAGATAGATCAACATATGCTACCTTTTGTAAAAATATAAAGAGAGAATATTATCCATCAAATCTAAAATTCAAAATCCATCAGATAATAATTGCAACTAGATCTCAACAAATCTTTAGTTTATAAAGCGGTGATTAATCTTAGGTTAGCTGTAGAGGTATTGTCCCAGCTAACGGAGGTTCACCGGGGAACACTTAAGTACCGCTTCGCTTCGACCGTAGTCGTGGTGACAGACAGACCTTTTGTAGGCTTGTACCCAAAACAAATCACTTCTTTAATAACCAAGGATTTAAGAAAAATTAGTGCAATATGAAATACATTATAGTCTATGGACTTAAAAATCTTAGAACAATGTAGCATATGGTATAAGATGTATGAATTACATTTATCCATATGTGCTACAAAATCATTGGATAACAATAAAATATAAAATATTTGTAAATCAAAATGTAGGACCTAGATACGTTGATGTATTCTGGAACCTAGAAGATTTGACAGCACCTTGGATCCAGAACTAGATAATAGTTGCAAGTAGACCTTAATAAATCTTAAGTCTATAAAGTATTGATCACTTCGGGTTAGCTGTAGGGGCCGGTTCCCAGCTAGCGGTAGTCCGAAGACTAGTGCACCGTGTCGCTTCAGGCTATTTACACCTGTATGACAGAAGGACCCTTTCGGCTTGTTCCCAAAATGATCTCTACTCTTAAGAACTTAGATTCAAAGGAATATATGCAGTATTATCGAACATCGTCGAAATCCAGAATCCCTAAAAGTAAATATCCAAGGAATGGTTTATCAAGATCAAGATATTTAAAATATCACGTATCCAAAATGTCAACCAAAAAGCCAAGAAAATAAAAACATCATTAAAAGTGGCTTTGAGGAAGAAGCTAATAAAGAGAAGTACATGAATTTGTCCAATGTAATCAATAGCTGATGTATGAGATAAGCACAAGTTTGAAACTACTTTTCAAAATAATATAATATAGAACTTGAACTTAACTCATATATTCCCATAAAGATATTTATATAAAAAAATATAAGAAACATGACCAATATGAAAATGAATTATTCATGTATCCTTAAGAAAGCATTAAAAAAAATATCATAAGATCAGAAACATGCATAAATAAACTTTGTCAGACAAAGATGTTATTGATTCATAAGAAGTTAATCAAAATAAAATATGCGAATCAATAGTGAAGTATATTATGCTAGCACAAGGTTAACATAAAAATATATTTATATACTTTTCAAGTAAACAGGAGACTTGTGCTAAACATACATACTCACAAAATACCAATCAAAGTAAATATGACATGTTAAAGACAAATCGGTAAGAAGTGACCATTAAAAAAATATTAAAGGCGAAGAGTCAAAAGCATATTCACCAAAACAAAATTAAGCTCCTATGCATGCTTTAAGAATAAATAATAAGAGTAAATAGCATACATAGACAAATGTGTCACACTAATGGAAAGTGAGTAAAATATTGTATAGTGTGAACTAAACATTTAAGCTAAACAGCTAGTCAAGCTAGGATTATATCTCACATTGATTCAAATAATAAACACTTAAAAAGATGTAAATGAGGACTAGCAGCAAGACATCAAAAAGAACATGCTAGATATTAAGAACTATTTAGAAAGCATGTTACCGAAGTGGTTCTAGTGACCACACTTCTGTTGGTGCAATTGCATGGAAGATGACCTTTGTAGTTTTGCAATCACCAACATGTTCCATGGTTCTATTTGATATAAGAAGCTTCACCTGCAATATTAGGTGAAGACTTTGGTATCCAATACTTGGATCCACATTTGTTAGCTTTGGGAACCCATTTGCACAAGTTCATATCAACTAGTTTTCTAATCTGACAATGATTAGAAACATGTCCATTCATACCACAATAATGACAGAAAGAATTAACATTAGTACTATGTGCAACAGTATGAGAATGTGCAGTAGTGTGATATGATGTGCGTGGATACTTGTAATAGAAAGCATGGTTATGTGAACCTTTAGCTTTGCTTGCTTCCTTAGATGATCTATCGTGTGTGACTTTGTGATGTGCTAAGTGTCTTGTGTTAGACTGAGTCGTAGGTTGTACTACCTGCTTTCCCAGTCTAATCTCTAACTTTTTAGAGTTAGCACAGATCTCATCATACTTAGCAGAGAGAGCATCAATTCTACATGAAGTAATAGAATACTTCTTCTTTTCTGATTCTAATTCCTCCTTAAGTTTAGCATTTTCTTGAGTGCTTTTTTCAATGCATTCAAGCGCCTCATGCAATCTAAACTCAAGTGTGGATATCTCAATAGAATTATCAGAAGTAGAAGTATCTCTAGCATCATTCAATAAGCAAGTAAGCTTTTTAATCTCACGCTTATAGGATAGAATATCCTTTCTAGCTTGCTTATATTTATCTAATACTTTCTTGTGTTCTTCTAACAGATCACTGAAAGCATCAGATAAATTATCATAAGAAAATTCACTCTCTTCAGAAAAAGAATTATTTTGTACCTCGTTAGATAATGCCATTGTGCATAAATTTGCAGCTTGATGAGATTTTTCTTCTTCTTCTTCTTCTTCTTCTTCTTCTTCTTCTTCTTCTTCTTCTTCTTCAGACTTTCTTGCTTCGCTTTCACACCATATACCCGATGATCTTCCTTCATTTGATTGTTCGTAGTGACTCTCCTTTCTTGTAGTAGTACAATCTTCTTGGATATGGTCTATCTTCTTGTAATTGTCACATACAAGCTCTTCTTCGTATAAGGGATTATGCTATACCTTAAGTCCCAATTTCGTCATGTACATATTTGCATCATTATGAAGACTATCCTTCTCTCTGGAGTTGTTAGCTTTGCTTTCATACCTGCACTCATAAGTAGCTTCAAGAACTTTCCAAATTTTATGAGATGTTGTGCAAGTAGAAATAAGATTGAATACATTTGTGTCTACAGCACAATAAAACATATACATGGCTTTTACATCAAGGCTAGCTAACTTCTTCTCTTCATCCGTGTAACTATAATAAGGCTTATTGATTATAGAGGATGTAAGAATAGAGGTGATAGTAGGCTTTTTGTAGCCGGTGACAACAATTGACCATAAGTCAAAATCTAGAGACTTCAAGTAGAAGCTCATCCGTGTCTTCCAATAGCTATAGTTTGTTCCATCAAGTAGTGGGAGTCTATTTGAGGATTGCTCTTCAGTTGTGAAGTACATACTTGCCATATGTGATATAGTGATCTATGTAACAACTATAATAAATAAGAATATAATAGCAGTGTTACCTCGCTTTACCTGTATAACCCGCTCTGATACCAATTGTAGGACCGATTGTAGGAACGAGTTGTAAAGCACAATACTCTAGAGGGGGAGTGAATAGAGTAGGCAGCAGAAATTAGCTATTTAAAAAAAAGTTAGTAACAAGATCACAGATAATATATCACAGATATGTAAATGAAAAAGTAGAGAGTAGAGAGCAAACGCAAACACAAGGATGTATACTGGTTTCCCTCTGTTGAGGACTAGTCCGGTCGGTAGAACTCTTGCTACCAGTTGAATCCACTATGGAAAATCACCACAAGTTTTCATCCGAAGTTCTTGCAACTTCTACAACGCGAGCTTTGATCCGAAGTACTCGACCAACTTCAATTGTGAAGTGTGTAACTTCAATCAAGCCTCCGATTACAACCACTCTGAAACTTTTAGACCGTACCGCACTGGCAAATCGACTAGAGGATTGTAACTGGCTTGAGATTTGAAAATGAATAGCTCAGAATACTTTGGAAGAAGTAGTAGGCGTATAGAGAAGAGATATGAAAGTGAATGAGTGTATTGAAATGATCGAAATCCTTCTCTATTTATAGTTTTTCTAAAGGCAGAATTCTGACAGAATTCGGGCAGAATTCGGGCAGAACTCGATGAGAAAATCTCGGTGGGATCCGTAACTGCAGGAAGACCAAGTTCAAAAAGCAACGTTCACTAACCGAACTCTGGCCGAATTCGGGCCGAACTCGGGCCGAATTCTGTCCGAGTTCTGTTGGAGTTCTGTCAGGGTTTTTGCAAATTGGTTTTGGGCTTTTTGAAAAAGTCAGGCAGTTAGGAAGTAGTTTGGGCTTTTGTAAGTGGGCTTGTTTTCAAAATGAAAGGGTATTTTGAAAACGTTTCTTGGGTAGCCTATTTGCCAGTACGATGCAGTGTACATCGTATTCCTAGACTCAATAAATATGCAAAATTATATTGATAAAAATAGGAAAACCAAGAACCCTTTGATGACGCCTTTCTTCAAATATTTGAGCAGACTTGAAGACGCCTTTTTCACTGACGGCGGTCATCCAAAGATAAACAGATCTGGAAATCTGAATACCTTTCGGGGGCTTCGCCAACACCGTCTTTGGCCCATCAATAATTCTTCGTTGCATATGTCCTGGTTTGACAAAGCTTGATCATGCTTACTGCATGTCTACAAATACTTCTTCGTTGCATATGTCCTGGTTTGACAAAGCTTGATCATGCTTACTGCATGTCTACAAATACATGTTAGACAAACAATATGATACAAGCATAGCAATATGATATAGAACATTTATGACAATGCTAATATTAGGACAATGCTAAGTTTAAGTAGCAACAAGATAATGATTACATGAATATTAGTAACATCATTATGTTAAACTTAATTGATTAGCCATATTCAAAAACATGATATAATCATTGGGCTAACACAGTACTGTGCCGTACCCTGTGCCTATAGTGCCAAGTCCCTCGTCTACTCCTGTCCCGACTCCTGAAGATGTTACTCCCGCACCGGATCGCTCGGATTCGGAAGCGGATCTCTCCGATTCGGATGGTATGCTTTCTCCACCACCCATTGCTCCCTTAAGGAGGTCTTCTCGCATTAATGCGGGAAAGGCTCCTATTCGTTATAAAGATTATGAACATGATATCGCCAACTACCTATCTTATTCTAATATTTCTTCGACTTATCAAACATTCCTCACTTTGTTAGACTCCACTTCTTTACCTAAGAATTGGCAGGAAGCAAAGAAGGACCCAAGATGGAAAGCCGCAATGATGGAAGAACTTGGGGCACTAGAGAAAAATAAGACATGGGAGCTGGTGCCATTACCTGAAGGAAAGAAAGCTGTGGGATGCAAATGGGTTTACACAGTGAAGGAGACACCAGAAGAAAAAGTTGAACGATACAAGGCAAGACTGGTTGCAAAAGGCTATACCCAGACATATGGTATCGATTATGATGAGACTTTTGCCCCAGTAGCGAAGATGAGTACCGTAAGAACACTGGTCTCCATTGCAGCAAACTATGGGTGGAAGCTACACCAGTTAGACGTAAAGAACATATTTCTTCATGGAGACCTACAAGAAGAAGTTTACATGGAGACTCCTCCGGGGTGCTACTCTGTGTCAGATTCAGGTGAAGGAACGTCACATAGAAAAGTGTGCAAACTGAAGAAGTCACTGTACAGGCTGAAGCAATCTCCTCGAGCCTGGTTTGACAGATTCAGAAAGGCTGTCACTGGCATGGGGTACCATCAGACAAATGCAGATCACACGGTCTTCCTCCAGCATGCAAGAGGCCACATAACTATACTTGCTGTATATGTGGATGATATAGTAATCACAGGTGATGATGCTGATGAGATCACTAAGCTGAAGACGAAACTCGCCAAAGAGTTTGAGGTGAAGGACCTGGGGGAGATTGAGATACTTTTTGGGTATCGAGGTGTGTAATGGTGAACAAGGAATTGTTCTCTCACAAAGGAAATATGCACTAGATCTGCTGAAGGAGACAGGAATGCTGGGATGCCGAGCAGCAGTCACTCCAATTGACCAGAAGTGCAAGATGGGAGCAGAAGCAGGAGAGCCTGTTGATCGCGAAAGGTATCAAAGGCTAGTAGGCAGACTGATTTATCTAGGGCATACTCGTCCTGATATCTCATTTGCAGTAAGTGTTGTAAGCCGCTATATACATGATCCAAGAACGGGTCATATGGATGCAGTATTTCAGATCCTAAGATATCTGAAAGGGACGCCGGAAAAAGGACTGTGGTTCAAGAAGAATGGATGCACAAATGTTGAGGGATACTGCGATGCAGACTGGGCAAGCTGCATAGACGACAGAAGGTCTACCACAGGGTACTGTATTTTTGTAGGAGGAAACCTGGTTTCATGGAGAAGCAAGAAACAGTCAGTGGTAGCACGGTCGACAGCTGAAGCAGAATACAGAGCAATGGCTCTAGGAGTATCAGAATTGCTATGGGTAAAGGCGCTGCTGACAGAGTTGAAGCTAGACAAGGGGACACCATTGCACCTTCGGAGCGATAGTCAAGCTGCGATAAGTATAGCGAACAATCCGGTTCAGCACGACAGAACGAAGCACATCGAGATCGATCGATTCTTCATCAAGGAAAAGCTGGAACAAGGGATACTGAAGATTGACTATGTTCGCTCAGAAGAACAAGTGGCAGACTGTCTGACTAAGGGTCTTAGTTCATTGAGTCTGTCAAAGCTATGTAACAAGATGGGGATGATTAATATCTATCGCCCATCTTGAGGGGGAGTGTTGAGAATCAATAAGGGACTTTTAGTCCCACATCGGAATTTGTAGTATGTAGAGGAGCTAGACTCCCTATAAGTAGTGAAGTAGTCCATCAATAAAATTCATCCCAACTATTATTTTCTACAATATATATATATATATATATATATATATATATATATATATATATATATATACACACACACAC
This sequence comes from Iris pallida, assembly GCA_029216955.1. NCBI lineage: Eukaryota > Viridiplantae > Streptophyta > Magnoliopsida > Asparagales > Iridaceae > Iris > Iris pallida. The sequence goes on along the minus strand of JANAVB010005599.1, from coordinate 26,690,170 downwards.
ACACACACACACACACACACACACACGGAGGTGAACAGGTTTACCAGACTACACACGACGAGGATTCGACAAGTATGGATAGACCCAAACATACCCAAAGATTTCTGGGCGTGGGCCGGTTCCCCTAGTGGGGAGTTCGTGTCGTCCATTGTATATGACTAGGCCAGAACCAGTCATGAGAAATGGGTATGGGCGGACATTGTATGGTGTAAGGGACTCCAAGGAAAATGCGAGTGTGTTTATACAAGCTTCTCATGGGTCGTTTGCTCACTAGGGACGGGTTGGGAAGGTTTGGTATTCACTATGATTCAAGTATATGTGTATTATGCGGGCAGAAGCCAGAATCTATGAGACACGTCTTCTTCCAATGTGGTTTGGCTAAACGAGTTTAGGCACTTCAGAAAAATAAGCTAAATATACTGACGAACGCTACATATGAAATAGTTGAGATTCTACAGGCCGGTTCCCCTAGTGGGGAGTTCGTGTCGTCCATTGTATATGACTAGGCCAGAACCAGTCATGAGAAATGGGTATGGGCGGACATTGTATGGTGTAAGGGACTTCAAGGAAAATGCAAGTGTGTTTATACAAGCTTCTCATGGGTCGTTTGCTCACTAGGGACGAGTTGGGAAGGTTTGGTATTCACTATGATTCAAGTATATGTGTATTATGCGGGCAGGAGCCAGAATCTATGAGGCACGTCTTCTTCCAATGTGGTTTGGCTAAACGAGTTTAGGCACTTCAGAAAAATAAGCTAAATATACCGACGAACGCTACATATGAAATAGTTGAGATTCTATGAGAGCTACAAATGAGGAAACGAAGAGGTATTCACTGGTACTGGGAGGCTTGTATCAGGGTGGCGGCTGCAGTGTGGCACATATGGCGTGAGCGAAATGTGTGTTTGGTTTTGGGTTATTCGGAATACCCGATTTTTAAACAAATTTAAATATTTTAATTCGAATTTGAATCCGAATACCTTCAACTCTAATTCAATCCATTGACGAATTTATCCGATCGAATTTGAATTTAGTCCACCTGAGTTGCACCGCCTACAAACAGAAGTGCGGTCGGTGAGTCCTGAAAATGTTTCTCGTGTAGAAAATATGTATCGTGATACACGTACCTCTTTGTGCGAAACAGTCATTGTCAAGGAGAGAAGCTTTTTGGCAGGTGGAACCAATAGCACAATTGCCTCAATTTTCCTGAGCTTGTGACTGGTCTCAATGAGTCATGTCAATGATTAGTAGTGCATATGTGCCGGAAAGAAATTGAAGTTCGTCTTGGCTCCTTGTTTCTTACACGATTGCGGCTAGCAACGGGACGGCGAAGGACAAAGACGGCAAGAGGTGGGTGCCGACTGATAGATGTGCTCTCTCCAAGATCCAACCATTTTGGTGGACGTTAATTTATTAGGTTGCACATGCCACCGTCCAAAACGTAACGTGCATCTACACCACATGCCTTAACAAACAACCAGAGGAAGACGCCTCATACTTAGGTTTAGTGGTGAGCATTCGGTTTATTCGGTTTAAACCGAACCGAATAATTCAAAATCGAATTGGACCGAAACCGAATAAGCAAAATTGAAACCGAACCGAATTGGCCCAAAAACCGAATCAAACCGAACCGAATTAAATCGGTTCGATTTTCGGTTTATTCGGTTTATTCATTTTTTTTTTTTTGATTTTTTTGAGCTTTTTTTTTTGTTAATATATAGTAACTAAATATACATAGACATACTTAGTATATACCTATATATATTTAGTATGTACCTATATATATTAATACTTATATATATAGTACACACACACACACACACACACACACACACACACACACACACACACACACACACACACACACACACACACACACACACATATATATATATATATATATATATATATATTAAATTAATTAATTAAATTTTCTTATTCGGTTTTCGGTTTTGGCCCGAAACCGAAACCCAAAACCGAAACCGAAACCGAATAAGAAAAGTTAGTATTTTCAAAACCGAAACTGAACTGAATTTTTTTAAAACCGAACCGAACCTCTTATTCGGTTCGGTTCGATTCGGTTCGATTTTCGGTCCAAAACCGAATAATGCTCACCCCTACTTAGGTTCATCCACATGCTACATGTAATGACTTTCTGGCCTAGCTCTTTAGCTCTTTCATATATACTAGTAAAAGTAGGTGCATTGGACGTAAATTAATTTTTTTTTTCTTTTATATATATATATATATATATATATATATATATATATATATATATATATATATATATATATATATATGAATTAAGATTTCTACATATCAATTGAATTTTAATTATAATTAGTTATGAATATATGTGGATAAAAAGAGAGGATATTCGGTTATGTGGAAGAAACTGAAAAAAAAAGTTTAAAATTATAATCTTCCATAACTTTTTGTGAATAGAAAAGAGGGTATTCAGTTATGTAAATGAAAAAAAATTAAAATTAAATTATTCCGTAATTTTTTTGAATAAAATGGTTGTTGATATACATACGACTTATACGGCTTAATTTGAAGCCGTTTTGAAGTCCCATTATAATAAACTAGTAATGTGCACCTGCAAATGCACGCGCGAAAAAATATTAAATATAAATTTAAAATTATCAAACCTAGATTGAGCTCAAGCAACCAAGAAAAATACCTCCTATCTTAACCATTTGAGTTAGACAATTTAGTTATAAATATATCATATTAGATAATTAAATATTTTAGTTTTTTGGGTAAAATAATTAGTGGAGTATTTAGGTAGTTATTTATTATTATTATTTTAATTTATTTTAAATGATTGATGATATTCATATGGCTTAAACGGCTCACTTTTGAGCCGTTTTGAAATCTCTTTATATATAAATATATATATATATATATATATATATATATATATATATATATATATATATATATATATATATATATATATATATATATATATATATATATATATCCCCATCGGGCAGAGCGCCCCTCACCCCCTCCTCGGACTGCGTCCTCCTTGGGCTGCGCGCACACACCCCCCTCATCGGGTTGCGTGCCCGCTCATACCCCCCCCCCCTCGTTACTTCGAATTTTTGAATTTCAAAATTCTTGGCAATTTTGAATTTTGAAATTTCGAGCCTCTTCCCCTTTCGGGCTCTGCACCCGTTCACCAACCCCTGTGTAACGTCCCAGAACCAGAATACTGGATAGCGGAGGCGTACATAGCCAGCTACGTATATTGAAGTGCAACCCACCTCGCTATACGGTCACGGCTGTCTAGATACATGAGGGTTTAACTATAAGCCAACAGTCTCCTATGGTCATGAACAAGCCTATTGTCTCAATCTCAAGCAAGCAATAATAGTTAGAAGATGTCAGAGCACCAAATATATAATAGCAAGACGTCCCATACATTACATATTGGATGATCATGAAGCTAGTCGTACAAAATGTCAAGACTAGCAAGAGTTTAGTCATACATGATCAACCCTAGGATCTGTCAATCATGTTACAGCCCGTAGGCAGACAGTAAATAAGGTGCAATATGTGCTAACACGTGCTCGTCGGCTAAACGCCTCAAAAGAATAATTTTTACAATAAAGTGGGAGGACAAAAGAAACCCACTCGTTGCCAGGGTTACGCCTGGTGGTCACCATCTGGCTGGAAGACAGGTAAAACCTCTAGAGCTGCTCCGATATCTGGCCATACAAAACCAACTGGGTCAGACCCCAGAAAGAGCAAGTGCCACAAAGGAGGCTTCACTTAGAAACTAAAACCAGCATATCACAATAGAGTATTAAAGATAAATAATAAATAAAGAACTGATAATAATAGAGATGACAACAGTAAACTGAGTACGAAGATACCATTCAAGTAGCCAGTTCACAACTCTTAAACCAAATAAGGACCGGAGTTGCAGCCCTTCACCTGAATAGAAACCGGTCTCAAATACTATTGGTAAGTAAAACATGATTAGTCTTGGCATAGGGTAAAATAAGACAATAAACGAAGAGAGGATAAGGAACTGCTCCGGAAGCCAGGTTACAACTCTTAAACCAAATAAGGACCGGAGTTGTAACCCTTCGTCTGAACAGAACCTTGCCCCTGAACTTTATTTGTTAAGGCAATCATAGGTAACCATGTCATGTCATATTCTTGTAAAACAGGACGAGCATGACACGGGATGCAAATAGGACAACAACGAGGAGAAGACACAGAACTGCTCCAGGAGCCAGGTTACAACTCTTAAACCAAATAAGTACCGGAGTTGTAACACTACCAAAATAAGTCATATCAGCGACAAAATTAGCGACGCCGACTTAAAACGTCGCTAATATTTTTGGATTTAGCGACTCCTAAAATATGCATCACAATACGTCGCTGGTAGCGACAAACAGCGACATATTGCGACTATATTTAGTGTAATAAAAACCAACGTCGTTGATTTGTCGAAAAACGTCGCTAGTTTTATTAGTTCAGCGACGTTTAGCGTCGCAACGATTATTAAGTCGCAGAATATTAAACGATTACCGACACTTGGCGACGTATTTTCGGAAGTCGCTAATTTTTGATAAAAGGGTTTCCTCGGTTCGACTTTTCATTTCTCCCTCTCCCCAAATTTTTTGTTCCCGCCCCTCTTCCCCGACCTCGACGACAGCCACCCCCTTCCCTCCGGCGCCGCTCATCCTCCTCCTCCACCGCGAGCCCCTTCTCCTCCCTCCGGCGAGCCCGTTCTCCTCCTCCTCCTCCACCGCGAGCCCCTTCTCCTTCTCCACCGCGAGATCCTCCTCCTCCTCCTCCTCCACCGCGAGGAGACTGAAGGTAAACCATAACCCTAATTGAGGTATTTTTCATGTCCAAAATGGACACGTAGACACATTACGACCATGTGTTCACTGATACAGTGTGTTCGTGAGGTTTTGGACACTTTGTGTCCATTTGTTGGACACGTGGACACCCGCAAGCATGCATATATATGTATTTCACCTCTGTACACTTAATCCCCTCCTCCTCCACCACCGAACATGTCCTCCTCCTCCTCTTCCACCACCATGAGGAGACTGAAGGTAAACCCTAACCCTAATTGAGGTGTTTTTCGTGTCCAAAATGGACACGGAGACACGTTACGACCATGTGTTCACTGATACAGTGTGTTCGTGAGGTTTTGGACACTTTGTGTCCATTTGTTGGACACGTGGACACCCCCAAGCTTGCATATATATGTATTTCACCTCTGTACACTTAATCCCCTACATACACTTGTGTATTTTCGTATTAATTTGGATTTACATATTGGGTTTGGATTTCGATATAGTTTTTGATACATTGTTTCACCTTGCAACATTCCTATACTTATTTTAGACAACAAGTATATGAACAAATTAGTCAACATCTATTTGTTGGAGTATGGTACTCCATTCTTCGTAAGTTCTAGCTATATATGTCTCTCAAGATCCAATACTCAAAAATCCCAAGAAGAAGAAAAAGAAAAGAATAAAATGACATCGCTCAACACCCTATGACAACTCTTTGTTGAATTGTGTTAAAGTGTGAGTTCTACAGTATGAGTTCTACAGTATGGTTCTCTTTGTAGAATAAAATGACATCGCTCAACCCTATCGATCCTCCATACAAGTCTTCCTTCATCTATTGTCTTAAAGTGTGAGTTACAGTATGGTTCTCTTTGGTGAATTGTGTCTTATTATAGTTCCTGCAGCCATTCGACTAGCGAGGCAGAAATTATGTAGTCGTAGATAAAGTTGACTGTCATCCGACCCTCATTCCTCGGCAATAATGATACGACAACCAACCGGAGAGGCAAGGACATAGTCCCTGCATCCATTTGGATTAGTAAATGTTAATATGGGGTTTGGATTCATGGTGTATATGTTCACTGTCTCAAGGACATAGTACCTGCAGCCATTCGACTGGCGAGGCAGAAACTATGTAGCCGTAGATAAAGTTGACTGTCCTCCGACCCTCATCCCTCGGCAATGATGATACGACAACCTATCACTATATCTTATATAGTAGTAGATGATGTCTTAGTATTACAATTATATTATTTGTGACTATCGATCTTACCAGATGGCACCCATGACCCAAGGAGCGGCACGTCGTTTGAAGAAAACAGTGAATGCTGAGGTGGCTCCTCCTACAGTTGAGGAGGAAGTGGCACCGGTTGCTAGTGAGACCGGGAGTTCTATTCATCCAGCACCGGTAGCTAGTGAGACCGAGAGTACTCTTCATGCAGTCCTTGCAAGGGACGACATCTCTCCTCGCGCCAAAAATCTTGCTTTTTCGAGGTGGTTGCGTGAACGTATCACTGAGCGTTTGCGTGAGCAGCGTGGTTCTCATTAGCTATTAGTACTTATTTGTATTTGACTATTTGTATTGGGTTGTTTTTGTATTAGACTATTTGTATTGGACTACATATATGAATTAGAACTGTGTCAATCTCTGGATTATATTGGACTACGACATGGTGATCAGGACATAGTCCCTGCAGCCATTCGACTGGCGAGGCAGAAACTATGTATCCGTAGATAAAGTCGACTGTCCTCTGACCCTCATCCCTCGGCAATGATGATACGACAACCCAACCGGAGAGGATACTCTGAGAGATCTATCTGAGAGGGACGTATACTCTGAGAGATCACCTTTACAAGAATTATATCAGTAGTGGGATCGAGTGTTGGAGGAGATATTATCAAAGTATACGTTCTACTCAGATGGGTCTCTCACCGTTACTATTTTTTCCTGACAGCATGGTGGATGTGCTCCGTCCACAGATTCTTGCTCCGAGCCAAAACTTTGTCCCGGAGCTCAAGTGGACATCTTTGGTGTAGAGTTCGAGTGAGAGGTTCCTGACAGCATGGTGGCCTCCTTTGTTAAAGTATTCGTGCTCATCCCACATTGGTTGTGGGACGAGCACGGATACTTTAACAAAGGAGACCACCATGCTGTCAGGAACCTCTCACTCGAGCTCTACACCAAGGATGTCCACTTGAGCTCCGGGACAAAGTTTTGGCTCGGAGCAAGAATCTGTGGACGGAGCACATCCACCATGCTGTCAGAAAAAAATAGTAACGGTGAGAGAGCCATCTGAGTAGGACGTATACTTTGATAATATCTCCTCCAACACTCGATCCCACTACTGATATAATTCTTGTAAAGGTGATCTCTCAGAGTATACGTCCCTCTCAGATGGATCTCTCAGAGTATCCTCTCCGGTTGGGTTGTGTTCTGAGCCATCCGTTCTCACAGAGGGTCCTATTTTGGATTCTATATTTTGTATTTTGGTTTCTGTATTTTGTATTTTGGTTTCTGTATTTTGTATTTTAGTTTCTGTATTTTGTATTTTGGTTTCTGTATTTTGTATTTTGGTTTCTGTATTTTGTATTTTGGTTTTTGTATTTTGTATTTTGTATTTTGGATTCTGTATTTTGTATTTTGGTTTCTGTATTTTGGCTCCAGCTCTATTTGCATTAATCTACGGTACGACATGGTGATCAGGACATAGTCCCTGCAGCCATTCGACTGGCGAGGTAGAAACTATGTAGCCGTAGATAAAGTTGACTGTCCTCCGACCCTCATCCCTCGACAATGATGATACGACAACCTATCAGAATCCTCGAGTCTCTTTCGTTTCTTGGATATTGACCCAGCTTCCAATCTCTCATTTCCCTCCGGGTCCACTCTACTCCCAATCTCTTCCTCTTTTATACACGGATCTACAGAATCAATACCATCCAAGGAAGGCAAAACTGAATCAGCATTGTCTTCCGGATCGTCCTCATCAAGGCATAACGGGCTGCTCAGCGTGCCCAGCTTCTTCAACTTCTCGCTGGCTGCAGAGTCGAAATGGGAACGGGTCCTCTTTGCCGGCCCGGAGCTCTGACTCGCACTCGTCGCTGCGCTACTGGTTTCCTCTCCTCCTCTGACGCGGGTCATAAGAAAAGAAATTTCGTACCTCTTCTTCACATAAACATCATTGCCGCCTTATACTCGAGCCTCCTCGTCTGTGATGCTATCCGACTTCTCGGTGCCTACATTGTCACTCGAATCTCCCGTTCGACTCGTATCGTCCTCTTATTCGCCTGTCTTTTCGCTCCCTGTCTTGCAATCATCTGCTATCATCGTCGACTCATTCGACTCCTTCTCCGATGACTCCGAGAAGTTGGATAGCGTCACAGACGAGGAGGCTAGGCTCGAGTACAAGACGGTAATGATGTTTATGTGAAGAAGAGGTACAAAATTTCTTTTCTTATGACCCGCGTCAGAGGAGGAGAGGAAACCGGTAGCGCGGCGACGAGTGCGAGTCAGAGCTCCGGACCGGCAAAGAGGACCCGTTTCTATTTCGACTCTGCAGCCAGCGAGAAGTTGAAGAAGCTGGGCACGCTGAGCAGCCCGTTATGCCTTGATGAGGACGATCCGGAAGACAATGTTGATTCAGTTTTGCCTTCTCCTCTCCTCCACCATGGCTATGGACCCATCTGCTCCTCCCTACTTCCATTCTTCTTATTTGACTCTCTCAGGCACATATGATATCCAGCTCAAGTGTAGAGTCGGGGGAGAAGAAGTGGACAGGAAGAGGAGGGGGAAGCAGCACAGCCGGCGGCATGACCCGAAGAAAGTACAGAGGTTTTCTTCAACATACGTAGGAGAACTATAAGGATATATCTTTTCATAATATGTCATCTTGTCAAAGACCCTTAATGTGACAACCATGTTACCGCGGTGTCGGAAGACTAACATGTCATAATTTTCTAAGCCGTGTGTTTTGACATAATCCTCCCAACTCTTTCCTCCTATGTCGTAATCTTGCATTATTACATAGAACTGAAATCCGGTTGAAGGATTATGCCAAAACACACGGCTTATAAAATTATGACATATTAGTCTTCCGACACCGCGGTAACATGGTTGTCACATTAAGGGTCTTTGACAAGGTGAAATGTTGTGAAAAGATATATCCTTATAGTTCTTCTACGTATGTTGAAGAAAACCTCTGTACTTTCTCCGGGTCATACCGCCGGCTGTGCTGCTTCCCCCTCCTCTTCATGTCCACTTCTTCTCCCCCGACTCTACACTTGAGCTGGATATCATATGTGGCTGAGAGAGTCAAATAAGAAGAAGGGAAGTAGGGAGGAGCAGATAGGTTCAGAGCCATGGTGGAGGAGAGGAGAAGGAAAATGCTTGATCAAAACTTGAGGTGGAAAAGTTGTGACGTTGATAGCGTGAGAGAGGGAGAGGGTGGAAAAGATCTTCTCCCCGACTCTACACTTGAGGTGGATATCATATTTTGGTTTCTGTATTTTGGCTCCAGCTCCATTTGCATTAATTTACGGTACGACATGGTGATCGGGACATAGTCCCTGCAGCCATTCGACTGACGAGGCAGAAACTATGTATCCGTAGATAAAGTCGACTGTCCTCCGACCCTCATCCCTCGGCAATGATGATACGACAACCTATCACTATATCTTATATAGTAGTATGATGATGTCTTAGTATTACATTATGTGAGTTCATCTTGATTCTGTTACATTTTTCAGATACTAGATACGATAAGAACATATACTACACCATATGTACAGAACATAGATGATTCACACTAATGTATGCTAGAATAAATTTTGGGTTGTGTTCTGACATGAGCCATTCGTTCCCATATTTTGTGTGATTGTTGTAGACTTGGTTATAGGGACTGAAACCTGTGTACAGCGAGAAATGGACATTCTGTGATTGTTTGGATCCTATTCTACAGAGAGAAATGGTTATCTTTTTAAACTGCAGGGAGAAATAGATATTCTGTATTTTATTTTTATATTTTTTTTGCAGATTTAGCGACGTTTACCGACGTCCTCCGACCCTCATCCTTCGGCAATGATGATACGACAACCTATTACTATATCTTATATAGTAGTAGATGATGTCTTAGTATTACATTATGTGAGTTCATCTTGATTCTGTTACATTCTTCAGATACTAGATACGATAAGAACATATACTACACCATATGTACAGAACATAGATGATTCACACTAATGTATGCTAGAATGAATTTTGGGTTGTGTTCTGAGCCATTCGTTGATAGCGACTCCGAAAGTAAGCATCACAATACGTCGCTGATAGCGACAAACAGCGACATATTGCGACTACCTTTAGTGTAATAAAAACCAACGTCGTTGATTTGTCGGAAAACGTTGCTAGTTTTATTAGTTCAGCGACGTTTAGCGTCGCAAAGATTATTACGTCGCCGAATATTAAACGAATATCGACGCTTTGCGACGTATTTACGGACGTCGCTAATTTCTGATAAAAAGGGTTTCCTCGGTTCGACTTTTCATATCTCCTTCTCCCCAAATTTTTTGTTCCCGGCCCTCTTTTTCGACCTCGACGACAGCCCGACCCCCTTCCCTCCGGCGCCGCTCATCCTCCTCCTCCACCGCGAGCCCCTTCTCCTCCCTCCGGCGAGCACCTATCACTATATCTTATATAGTAGTAGATGATGTCTTAGTATTACATTATGTGAGTTCATCTTGATTCTGTTACATTCTTCAGATACTATATACGATAAGAACATATACTACACCATATGTACAGAACATAGATGATTCACACTAATGTACGCTAGAATGAATTTTGGGTTGTGTTCTGAGCCATTCGTTTCCATACTTGGCAATTAAGCTATTCGACTGGCGAGGCAGAAACTATGTATCCGTAGATAAAGTTGACTGTCCTCCGACTCTCATCCCTCGGCAATGATGATACGACAACCTATCACTATATCTTATATAGTAGTATGATGATGTCTTAGTATTACATTATGTGAGTTCATCTTGATTCTGTTATATCCTTCAGATACTAGATACGATAAGAACATATACTACACCATATGTACAGAACATAGATGATTCACACTAATGTATGCTAGAATGAATTTTGGATTGTGTTCTGAGCCATTCGTTCCCATACTTGGCAATTAAGCCATTCGACTGGCGAGTCAGAAACTATGTATCCGTAGATAAAGTTGACTGTCCTCCGACCCTCATCCCTCGGCAATAATGATACGACAACCTATCACTATATCTTATATAGTAGTAGATGATGTCTTAGTATTATATTATGTGAGTTCATCTTGATTCTGTTATATCCTTCAGATACTAGATACGATAAGAACATATACTACACCATATGTATAGAACATAGATGATTCACACTAATGTATGCTAGAATGAATTTTGGGTTATGTTCTGAGCCATTCGTTCCCATACTTGGCAATTAAGCATGTGAAATAGAACTGATTATGTTTAGTTTGTCTTACGATACAGATTTGGACATTGCTAGAATGATTGTTGTAGACTAGGACATTGTGTGAATTTTGGGTTGTGTTCTGAGCCATTCTGAGAACTGGACATTGTGTGATTGTTGTAGACTTGGTTATAGGGACTGAAACCTGTGTACAGTGAGAAATGGACATTATGTGATTGTTTGGATCCTATTCTACAGTGAGAAATGGGCTTTTTAAACTGCAGGGAGAAATGGACATTCTGTATTTTATTTTATTTTTATTTTTTTGCAGATTTAACGACGTTTACCGACGCCTTCCGACGTAATTTTGCGTCGATAAACATCGGTAGATAATTAATATTATCCAGGCTACCGACGTTTAGCGACGTCAATATATGTCGGAGGACGTCGGTAAACGTCGGTGCACGTCGGTAATTATCCCCAGGAATTCCCAGGATTTACCGACGCTTTGCGACTTTGTACATGTCACTAAATCACCGACGATTCGTCGGTAATACGTCGGTAATTGACCGACGCATAGCGATACGCATTAATACGTCGCTAATCCACCGACGTCACGACGGCAGACGTCGGTAATATACCGACGTATATATACGTCGGTAAACGTCGATAATTGCAACGTTTGGCGACGTTTAGTAGATTAGCGACTTACATTTCAGCGACTATCACGAAACGTCGGTAATTCCGTCGCTAAATATCTTTAGCGACGAAATTTATCGTTTTAGCGACGTCTTTATGCGTCGCTAAAACGACTTATTCTGGTAGTGTAACCCTTCGCCTGAACAGAACTGGCCCCTGATCATTATTGTCAAGGTAAGCATAAATAGTCATGGTATTAAGGTAAGGTAAAACATGACGAATGTGGCATGGGGTTGCGATAAGACAATAAACGAAGAGAGGACACATAACTGCTCCGGGAGCCAGGTTACAACTCTTAAACCAAACAAGGACCGGAGTTGTAACCCTTCGCCTGAACGGAACTGGACCCCCGATCGTTATTGTTAAGGCAAGCATAAATAATCCCGTCAGGTAACAATCTTGTACAGGATCAGGAGAAGATTAAGCTGGACTAAATTCCATCCAATCAATCACGGCCAAGCAATGAGTACGGCTTGGTACTTTTAACTAACTAGGGTTATCACAAGCCTAGTTACTAGCAAGATGCAATGAGATTATCCCAACAGCCACAAGTCCTGCAGACCATCCGGTTGTCCAGGACGAATGTCCGTTTATGAAGAATGCAACACGTGACTGTGTGCTGGAAATGTGTCCTACTCGTCGGTAGGCTACAAGTCCACTGAATGCGCCCAGATAACGGGATTGCTTGTAGCTGGGAAATCTCTTCATGTCTACTGAATTATTCTAGTTAATTAGCCTTAGTCAATTTCAGTAGGTGCCCTGACCGTGGTATTCAGGGGTCCCCGTCCTAGACATGATGCGAGACAGTAATTGTTTATTTGTACAAATACAATCGTCCACGGTGTCCAGTTCAATCACTCTTGTCACGTCATGTCATGTCATGTTAGTCGTCGCAACAGCAATTCAAGATAATCATGTCAGGTATACTTGTCATACCATGCCATGTTTAATTATCATTTCCAAACATATTAAATAAATTCATGATTATCAAGTTTCTACGCGTGTACTACTACGCTAGACCAGGGGGCCTTCAAGCGTAAAGTGGCTTACGCTAGCAAGGTAAGATAGCTCCACGCGAGCAAGGGTACATGTGGGTGGGGTTTTACGCTAGCCGGGCTTTACGCTCGTAAGATTACGCACGCCAACTCTCGATCAAAGCTTTACACGAGGGAAACTTTACGCGAGGAACACTCGGCAAACTTTACGCTCGTGAGAGCCGGCTCGAGCTAGGAATTTTACGCTAGCTTGATTTTACGCGAGCGGGAGAGTCCCGAGCGTAAAATCGATTAGCTCAGCGTAAAACGAGTACGCTTGGCACGCGATGTGTGAGCATAAAGGGGCACTACGCGAACACGTTAAGACGTTAGCGTAAAAGGCTGAACAATACGCTGGCATGTAAAATGTGTGCGTAAAACTATGTCTTCTCCATATGGCCAAATTCAAACAGGCGTAAAAGCTCAAAAAATCCATCTCGGCCAGGACTTGGTGAAATCCGGCCATCCCAAAACCAAACTTGTGCAAAATCATGCGGCCTACTACATGGAACTCTTAGTTTTTAAAAATAAGCTATTTTAGTAGATCTAAACCAAGAAGATCAAAAATACTAGAAACTTAGATCTACATAGAATGAGCCATGGAATTTGAAAACACTAAGTACTAAATGTGTCACGCCCCAGAACCAGAATACTGGAGAGCGGGGGCAGACATAGCCAGCTACGTATAATGAAATGGAATCCATCTCACCATACGGTCACGGCTGTCTAGATATGTGAGGGTTTATCTACAAGCCATCAGTTTCTTAAGGTCATAAATTATCCTATTGTCTCAATCTCAACCAACTAGTAATAGTTACAAGATATCAGACCACCGAATATACAATTGTAAGGCGTCCCAAACATTACATATCCAGATGATCATGAAGCTAGTCGTACAAAATGTAAGGACTAGCAAGAGTTAAGTTATACATGATCAACCTCGAGTTGCCAATCATGTTACAGCCCGTAGGCAGACAGTAAGATAAAGTGCATCGAGTTAACAAGTGCTCGGCGGCTAAATGCCTCAAAAGAATAATGTACAATTACAGTGGGAGAACAAAAAGAAAACCCACTCGTTGCCCTGGTTATGCCTGGCGGTCACCATCGGGCTGGAAGGCAGGTAGATCCTTTGCTGCTGCTCCGGTATCTGGCCATACAAACCAGCTGGGTCAGACCCCAGAAAGAGCAAGTGCCACAAAGGAGGCTTCACTTAGGAACTAAAACCAGCAATTAGCACAAGAATATAATTACTTAATAAGCGACAGTAATTTAAGAAAAGCATGACAGGTGAATATAAAAGACAATCTTGTACCGAATCAATAAAAGACAGAACATATGAAAAAGCATGACAGGATGATATACGATGAGATAACCATGGGACTATTCAGATAACCAGGTTACAACCCGTAAACCAAACAAAGACTGGGGTTGTAACCTTTCGTCTGAACGGAACTTGGCTTCTCCCACCATTTATCGGCAAGGTAAATAGAGACATGTAACAATCTTGTACAGGATCAAGTCAAGACTAGACAGATTGAACCCCATCCAACATTCACTGCCAAGGAATAAGTACGGCTTGCTACTTTAACTAACTAGGGTTATCACAGGCCTAGTTACTAGCAAGATGCAAATGAGAATTCCAAGTCCGATTACCTGTTTGTTACTACCTGAGTGATCCCAGCAAGAAAAGAAAAAGATAGCAGGATATAGCAGACACACTGTAGTAAGATACATGTGTCCTAAGGTACCACACTTGACGGCGGACTGGAAGTGCGCTCATCTCGACGGATAGCAACAAATCCCATGTATATATATATAAGGCCGGGACCAAAGGGGCAACAGGTAACTGGAAAATTCTTCATGAACTATTTGATCAATCTAGTCATTAACCTAGCCAGATTCAGTATGAGTCCCTGACCGTGGTACTCAGGGATCATGCCCTAGACATGATGTAAGACACAACCGGACTCGTAGTTTATACAGGCACAATCAATGCAAACAACCACGGTGTCAGGATTAATTATACAGGTCATGTCATGTCAGGTAGCCGTCGCAACAGCTATCCGAGATAATCATGTCAGGTTTATCATATCGAGTGTGCTAGTCAGGAGTGCGCCACGACGGGCCACTATCAGGTCATGTCAGGTTATCATGTCAAGAGTGCACCCCTACGGGTCACTACCACATCATGCTCAATTATCAATTCCAAACATGTCAAATGAATTCATGATTTTCAAGTTCAGGACAAAAGGTGTAAGGATATAAAATGGACATAAAAATATACAATAAGGAGTTACAAAACATAGGTAATTAATGATAAATAATAATACACATGGTTATTAGAAAGTCATGCGGCTCAGGCCTATGCGGCCAGGGGAGAATAAGACAAATGCGGCTCAAGGGGAGCGAGTCCATGCGACTGGGTCAATACAGGTTCATGCGACTGGGACTGCACGCTCATGCGGCTCAGGGAGCCCAAGGCGCATGCGGCTGGAAAGGTGGGTTCATGCGAACGAAGGGGAGTCAGCTTATGCGGCTGCGAAGGGAGCAATCGCCATGCGACCGGAGTTCAACAGCACATGCGGCTATGATCAGACGAAGTCTTATGCGGCTGAGCAAGGGCGATACATATGTGGCTGGGTGCGAAGAAACTCATGCGGCTGAAAGCTAGCCGGATGAAGTCCATGCGACTCAAGATAACAGGGGCTCATGTGGCTGAGTCTGAGCAAGGCTATGCGGCCAGCGGGATGAGAAATCTTATGCGGCTCAAAGGCTATGCGGCTCAATTACTTGCCACATAAAGATTCATGCGGTCAAGTACTCAAGCAAGCCTTATGCGGCTAGGAAGGACTTTCCATGCGGCTGAGCTCGAACGAGTCTCATGCGGCTGGAAAGGCCATGCGGCCAGAGACTTGCCGCATGAGGATTCATGCGGCCAAGTCTGCTCTTCTTCTCCACTTGTCCGAGAAGAGGAGCCAAGCAACCATGGCTTCCAAACTACACAAAACTTTCATCCGGAACCCAAATCGGAACTTCCATAGGTCAAAATGGGGCAGAATGAAAGGCTCTACAACATGGAACCATCAAAAATCAGAAATAACAGGATTAAGTAGATCAAAACCCAAGAAATCTGAAAATAAAGTAAACTTAGATCTAGAAGAATCTAGCCACGGAAAGTGAAAATGCCAAGTACTAAAGTAAGTTAAAATGCTGTAAGGAAGAGAATGAAGCAATAAAATTTGAGTTTCTCCATGAAGCAAGTTGCACTTGCCTAGACCTCCCTGGTAGGTGAGGAAGTTAATGGAGGAAGAAGAAAAGAAATGAGGAGAGAGAAGGAAGTTGGGGTTAATAAATGGTAGTGGTGGTAGGTAGGGGCTCATGCTAGCCCAAACCAAGCCACACCAAATCCAAGCCCAACCCGAACCAAGCCAGGCCAAACTGAACCAAACCAAGCCAATGCAATGCCAGGATGAACCATGAAATACTCAATAAACCAAGCTCCATTAATCAGAATTAATCCATGAACGATAAATGACAATTAAACCACAATGCTAAATATAAAAATAAACCACAACTAACTAGTCAAAGAAAAGAGAAATACGGGTCAGAAATACGAATACGTATAAAATACGTATCACAAATTTTAGGGCACTACAAAATGTTACGCCCCGAGTCGACAAACCGTTCGTCCCCGGTGTTATTTTGCCGAATCGATCGTCCTCGCTAAGGCGTGATGCCGTACGAGTCTGGAATTGCACTCGTACAAGGCAAGAACGTTACGTTGGGTCTTTATATTGAAACGCCAAGTTGAAACTTTATAATTCACATCAGAATATAAGACGCAGTATAGGAAGATAGAAATTTGCTTTTCATTCATAGCTTGCAACGAAGTGCAAGTCGTAATTTACATTGGATGCCGTTGCGGCTACATTGATTGAAAATAGAAAGAAATACATTTGACAAGCTGCCTAAACTAACACTTGCCGTTCCATACATTCGCCCCTTTATACAAAGCCATCGATTGAATTGGCTTCAAAATACTTCAGCATAGGAAGAGCTTCAAAACGCCTCTCCGTACTTCAGTTCCAGTTTAGTTGCGATCGCCCGTCACACCTGGGGAAAATTGGGAGAGGGGATTAGCACACTTGCTAAGTGGACGAGACGAACCAACCCGTCTAAACCGACTCTGATTGATAGGATAGGCATGCTTTAGAGTTGTCTTTCTATTAGAACTAAATGAATTCAGTTCATATTCGATAGCCATCTTTGAGTAATAAAGCATACAGAAAAACATAGCAGTTTAACACATTTCTTACCACGGCCGTGCTTGTCCTTGCATAAAACACATATAATATGTACTACCTGTATAAGATAATAGGTGAGCATGCTCTATCTTATATGTGCGGTCATTGATGCTATGCATCACGAGGGACTATATGGCATTACGACGTGCCTGCAGCGTGGGTTGCAAGCCCTTCTGCAGGTCCCGTAATGCCTCGCGCCGAAGCATGAATTTATCTTTTCCCCCTAGGTCGATTCAGTTCCGATGCCCCGGATACCGCATCGAGGAAAGTTCAACTTGTGCACAAGCTGTCCATGACCATGCCAATGCGTGAACTTGTTTAATATGTGCGGGCAGATTTGTATAGCGAGGACAGTATTGAAGGGCATTATCATTTCTTCCAACTCATGCAACTATTTGATTTCTCCGAGGCCATACTCCCGATTTAGCGTCTCGTGGACACCAAATTGTCCGAGGCATCATAACCCATGATCAACATTTCATAATATTTTACAGCACTTGAAATAGTCTATTTTTTTCTGTAAACCTTAAACTTTTTGAGTTATGTGATAAAACTTGTATTTTTCCAGAGTAGAACACTCTAAATCGATACGTTTTTCTTTCCCGAGTTCTTGACTTAGTGGATTGGCATGCAATTAACTTGGCATCGTTTGATTTGAATGAATTGAAGCAAAGAATTAGTTTGCGGGACGGAATGGAAAAGAAGGCCGAATCACCCACCGATTTCTTTGCTTTGTGCCGATCGTCCAAGTGCTACGCAACGTCAATCCTCAGTTACGCGAGCTCCTGCAATGGCACCAACGTCTTGTTAGAATTCCTTCTTTTTCCCTTGCATCGAAATTGTAATTGCATCCTTGAAAATGACGCGAAAGCACTTCAATCAAGCCCAGCGGCAAAGCTCCAAGAAAACCATACAGCGGTCCGGTCCCGTCGAAGGGACTCTTA
This sequence comes from Iris pallida, assembly GCA_029216955.1. NCBI lineage: Eukaryota > Viridiplantae > Streptophyta > Magnoliopsida > Asparagales > Iridaceae > Iris > Iris pallida. The sequence continues at coordinate 26,671,916 of JANAVB010005599.1, read as the reverse complement.
TAGAGAGCTCACTTGCCGAGACGCAGCCCGCTGCATCTAGGACTTATTCCAACAGAAGTTATTCCATTAGTTGGATCGATTCTCGTAACTTTCGTCCAAATTAATTTGAATCGATGCCGCAAGGCGTTAACGTTTACCAAGCTTAGCGATCGAGTCAGATGGCCATCTAAGTTCCCGGCCGATCTGACTCGACGCTAGCATATTATGAAGTTCCGTCGCCTATCGAAAGCGGGGCGCTACATAATATACCACTAAGAAAAAGTTTCGTCCCGAAACTTAAGAACAAGGGTCTGACCTTAACTTAGAGAAACAATGCAGGGTACTTCTCCTTCATCTCCGCTTCCATCTCCCACGTCGACTCCTCGACTGAATGGTTCCGTCAAAGCACGCGGACCAAGGACATCGACCAATTTTGTAGCACCTTCTCCTTGCGGTCCAAAATTTGAATAGGCTCCTCTGAGTAAGACAAGTCAGTACGTAGTTTCAACTGATCGAAGCTAACCACATGACTTAGATCGTGCACGTATTTTCGAAGTTGTGAAACGTGGAAAACATCGTGCACATCAGCTAAGGCAGGAGGTAGTGCGATCCGATAAGCAACCGTCGCAACTCGCTCAATGATCTCGAAGGGGCCTACAAATCTTGGGCTCAACTTGCCCTTAACGCCGAACCGCATCACACCGCGCATGGGCGTTACTTTCAGAAATACATGGTCCCCGGCCAAGAACTCTAGCGGTCGTCGACGAAGATCTGCGTAGCTCTTTTGTCGACTTTGCGCGATGCGGAGTCTATCTCGAATCAAGCGGACCTTTTCGACGGCCTGCTCCACCAGTTCAGGTCCAAGCACTTGTCGCTCTCCGACTTTATCCCAGCATATCGGCGAACGACACTTCCTTTCGTAGAGCGCTTCGTATGGAGCCATCTGAATGCTCGACTGAAAACTATTGTTATACGCAAACTCCGCAAGCGGCAAATGCGTATCCCAACTAGTTTTTAGGTCGATCGCACACAGACGCAACATATCCTCTAAGATCTGATTGACCCTCTCCGTCTGACCGTCTGTTTGGGGATGGTACGCCGAACTAAAGTTTAGTTTGGTCCCCATCGCCGCTTGGAGGCCCGTCCAGAAACGCTATAGGAATCGCCCGTCTCTGTCCGAAATTATTGAGGCCGGCACCCCGTGCAGTCGAACAATCTCATCGATGTAGATTTACGCTAACCGATCGACGCTCCATCCTACTTTAATTGCGATGAAGTGAGCCGACTTGGTCAATCTATCAACAATGACCCAAATTGCGTCATTCCCCCACGGCGTCTTCGAAAATCCCATAATGAAATCCATCGAGATATTGTCCCACTTCCACTCAGGAATGGCGATGTTCTGCAGCTCTCCGCCGGGCCTCTGGTGTTTCGCCTTCACCTGCTGACACGCCATGCATTGCGATACGAACGTAGCCACGTCTTTCTTCATGCCGTGCCACAAAAAGTTTGTGCGCAAGTCCTTGTACATCTTGGTGCTTCCAGGATGTAACGAGTACTTCGCATAGTGCGCCTCCGTCAGAATTTCTTTTCTGAGTTTGGCAGTTTCAGGAATGCAGAGCCTTCCCTTTAGTCGCATCGTCCCGTCTCCGTCTTCCGCAAAGTCAGTCGCCCTTTCCGTAGAAATCAGCTCGCGTATTTTCTTCAGGAATGAGTCGTCCTCCTGTGCGGTCTTTATCTTGCTAAGCAGGCTCGATCCTAACTTCAGTTGAGCTAGGTGCAGGTGTCGATACTCAATTCCGAGTTCGATACCCATCGCTTCAAGGTCTCGTCATATTTCTTTGTTTATGGCCAGTGTTCCCATAAACATTCTGCTGAGTGCGTCGGCCACCATGTTTCCCTTTCCCGGTGTATATTCGATCGTTAGCTCGTAATCTTTTATGAGTTCGAGCCAACGTCGCTATCGTAGGTTGAGTTCCCGTTGCGTAAATAAGTACTTCAGGCTTTTGTGATCTGTGTAGATTCTGCATGCCACACCATAGAGGTAGTGCCGCCATAACTTCAACGCAAAGACGATCGCTGCCAATTCTAGGTCGTGCGTCGGGTAGTTTTTCTCGTGCTGCTTCAACTGTCGTGAAGCGTAGGAGATGACTTTGTCTCTCTGTATGAGTACGCACCCGAGGCCAGTTCCTGACGCGTCGCTAAATATCTGAAAGCCTTCTGGACCGTCTAGAAGTGCAAGGATTGGAGATGAGACGAGCCGTTGCTTCAACTCTAGAAAGTTGGATTCACAGTCGTCGCTCCATTCAAATACTACTCCCTTCTGGGTGAGGCGAGTCAGAGGCGACGCTAGTTTTGAAAAGTTTCGTACGAACCTACGATAGTAGCCCGCTAAGCCCAGGAAACTCCGAATGTCGCTAGCCGAGGCAGGTCGTTTCCAATCCACCACCGCATCAATCTTCTTTGGGTCCACCGCGACACCTTCGGCAGAGATTATGTGCCCGAGGAATGTCACGCTACTCATCCAGAACTCGCACTTACTCTGCTTCGCGTACAATTTGTTTTCACGCAGAATCTGCAGTACCGTCTTCAAATATTCCGCATGTTCTTCACGATTCTTTGAGTAGACAAGGATATCGTCGATGAATACGACTACAAATTTATCTATTTGAGGTCGGAAGACTCGGTTCATCAGATCCATGAACGCGGATGGGGCATTCGTCAAACCGAACGGCATGACGAGGAATTCGTAATGACCATATCGAGTGCGGAAGGCAGACTTCGATATGTCGTCGGACTTGATCTTCAATTGATGATAGCCTGAACGAAGATCGATTTTTGAAAATATTTCCGCGCCTTGCAGTTGGTCAAACAAGTCGTCGATTCGCGGCAAAGGATACTTGTTTCGCACGGTCGCCTTGTTGAGTTCCCAATAGTCGATGCATAGCCGCAACGACCCATCTTTCTTCTTCACGAACAGTACGGGAGCTCCCTACGGAGAGACGCTAGGGCGAATAAATCTGCGGTCTAGCAACTCTTGTAATTGCACCTTCAGTTCCTTCAGTTCTGCTGGAGCCATTCGGTAAGGCACCTTTAATATCGGCCGTGTATTCGGAAAGGTGTCGATGCTGAATTCAATTTCTCGATCCGGCGGCATCTCGGGCATCTCGTCAGGAAAAATGTCAGAAAAATCTGCCACAACATCCGTCTGCATTGTGTTTGTATTATCCGTCCGCGTGTCTCGAACTGATGCCAAGTATCCCGTACAGCCGGAACGTAGCATACGCCTCGTCGAGATTGCCGATACCATCATCGCCGTCTTCGAGGCCGTACCGCACGAATATGAGAACTCTGTCTCGCCAGGAAGACGAAACACCACTCTTTTCTCCGCGCACTCGATCGTTGCACGACAAGCGCCCAACCAATCCATGCCTAGGATTATGTCGTAATCTTTGATGTCTAGCACGACGGCATCCAAGGATAGATATCTTCCCCCGACGCAAAGGTGGCCATCCCTACAAATAAAATTTGTAGGCAAATTGACTCCCGACGGAGTGCTAACGCTAATATTTATATCTAGTGATTGCATGGTTATTTTATTTTCTTTCGCATAATCAGCAGATATAAAGCTATGCGTCGCACCCGAATCGAATAGGACTCGAGCAGGTATATCTTTGTAGAGTAATATACCTGTTACAACCGTATCGGACGCGTACGCCTCATCCCGAGTTAAGGCATAAACTCGGCCTTGAGCTCCGTGGCATTGATTCTGCGGGTTCACAAGCACCGCATTCGCGCCTTGCAGAGTAGGCACTTTATACGGATTCGGAACGTCCCTTGGTGGGTTCTGTTGGTTCAGAACATTTCTTAGACATTGCGACTTTGAATGGCCCCTCGTACCACACCCGTAACATGTTCTTTGGTAACAATCTTTCTGGCGATGCCCATGCCTGCCACAAATATTGCAGTGTAATCCTGGATACAGACGCTGAATATCGGATGTGTTTGGACGCCTTTGAACTCCCGATCCCCCCGCGTCGTTAGGACGCTTGTTGCAATTGTTGTGGACGACAGGTACAGCCCTTTGTGACATACGGCCAAAGATCCGCTCGCTATCAAGCGTCGCTTCGTAGGACTCACGATAAGTTTTGCATCGCTGGTTCATGACGTCCCTATGCAATTCGTCGTTGAGGCCCTGTTGAAAACGCTCGCACCATTCTTCTTTGTTGGGCAGGAAGGCGCCGACAAATTTTGCAAGTTTCGAGAAGCTTGCATCATAATCTTTAACACTCATATTCCCCTGCCTCAACATCATGAACTCATCCGCTTTCTGCGACGGACGGCGCGAGGAACGTACTACTCAAGGAAGGCTGTCTTGAACATTTCCCAAAAAATCTTTTTGTTGGAATCGGCTTCACAGATCTCTTGTTTCTTCGCCGCCCACCAGTCGTGTGCTCTTAGTTGTAATTGCAGCGCCGCACAGGCCACCCTCTGGGACCCTTCGATGCAGAGGAGATCGAACAAGTCCTCCATTTCTGCGAGCCATCCTACTATCACGTCGGGCTCTGCTCGGCCGTTGAACTTCGGCGGATTCATTTTGCGAAACTCCTTCACTTTGAACATGGAAGGAGAGTTCACCATTTGCGGGGAGCCATCTTCCTCCTCGTCTTCTTCTTGATCACCTTGCTTTTCCTCGGGCTCTTCGTCCATCGTCTTGTTATCGCCCGCCATTCTGCTCACTATCTAAGTCAGGACATTCATTTGTTTTTGTTGTACCTCAAATTGGGCTTTGAATTGTGTCTGAAGCTGTTGCTGCTGCAGTTCCATCAACTGTAGCATCTTCTCCATAGTCGTCTCACTAGGGCCAGTACTTTTGTGCTCGACGTACTATCTACGGTTTGGGTTGTTGGGCCGGCGATTTTCTTATCTCGCTTAGTCATTCCTACAAACAGTGTAAACCCGTTAGTATTTTTCAAAAATATCTACGGGCTTACCTGTATGGAACTTATATTTCACGCAGCATGCCGACAAGCATTCAATCAAGCCATCGCAACGGACATTCCAACAATGAAACATCTTTCGAAAATCTGAGGAAACATAACTGTGCTCTGATACCAATTAGTCACGCCCCGAGTCGACAAACCGTTCGTCTCCGGTGTTATTTTGCCGAATCGATCGTCCTCGCTAAGGCGTGATGCCGTACGAGTCTGGAATTGCACTCGTACAAGGCAAGAACGTTACGTTGGGTCTTTATATTAAAACGCCAAGTTGAAACTTCACAATTCACATCAAAATATAAGACGCAGTATAGGAAGATAGAAATTTGCTTTTCATTCATAGCTTGCAACGAAGTGCAAGTCGTAATTTACATTGGATGCCGTTGCGGCTACATTGATTGAAAACAGAAAGAAATACATTCGACAAGCTGCCTAAACTAATACTTGTCGTTCTATACATTCGCCCCTTTATACAAAGTCGTCGATTGAATTGGCTTCAAAATACTTCAGCATAGGAAGAGCTTCAAAACGCCTCTCCGCACTTCAGTTTCAGTTTAGTTGCGATCGCCCGTCGCACCTGGGGGAAATTGGGGGAGGGGATTAGCACACTTGCTAAGTGGACGAGACGAACCAACCCGTCTAAACTGACTCTGATTGATAGGATAGGCACGCTTTAGAGTTGTCTTTCTATTAGAACTAAATGAATTCAGTTCATATTCGATAGCCATCTTTGAGTAATAAAGCATACAGAGAAACATAGCAGTTTAACACATTTCTTACCACGGCCGTGCTTGTCCCTGCATAAAACACAGATAATATGTACTACCTGCATAAGACAATAGGTGAGCATGCTCTATCTTATATGTGCGGTCATTGGTGCTATGCATCACGAGGGACTATATGGCATTACGACGTGCCTGCAGCGTGGGTTGCAAGCCCTTTTGCAGGTCCCGTAATGCCTCGTGTCGAAGCACGAATTTATCTTTTCCTCCTAGGTCGATTCGGTTCCGATGCCCCGGATACCGCATCGAGGAAAGTTCAACTTGTGCACAAGCTGTCCATGACCATGCCAATGCATGAACTTGTTTAATATGTGCGGGTAGATTTGTATAGCGCGGACAGTATTGAAGGGCATTATCATTTCTCCCAACTCATGCAACTATTTGTTTTCCCCGAGGCCGTACTCCCGATTTAGCGTCCCGTGGACACCAAATTGTCCGAGGCATCATAACCCATGATCAACATTTCATAATATTTTGCAATACTTGAAATAGTCTATCTTTTTCTGTAAATCTTAAACTTTTCGAGTTATGTGATAAAACTTGTATTTTTCCAGAGTAGAACACTCTAAATCGATACGTTTTTCTTTCCCGAGTTCTTGACTTAGTGGATTGGCATGCAATTAACTTGGCATCGTTCGATTTGAATGAATTGAAGCAAGGAATTAGTTTGCGGGACGGAATGGAAAAGAAGGCCGAATCACCCACCGATTTCTTTGCTTTGTGCCGATCGTTCAAGTGCTACGCAACGTCAATCCTCAGTTACGCGAGCTCCTGCAATGGCACCAACGTCTTGTTAGAATTTCTTCTTTTCTCCTTGCATCGAAATTGTAATTGCATCCTTAAAAACGACGCGAAAGCACTTCAATCAAGTCCAGCGACAAAGTTCCAAGAAAACCATACAGCGGTCCGGTCCCGTCGAAGGGACTCTTATAGAGAGCTCACTCGCCGAGACGCAGCCCGCTGCATCTAGGACTTATTCCAACAGAAGTCATTCCATTAGTTGGATCGATTCTCGTAACTTCCGTCCAAATCGATTTGAATCGTTGCCGCAAGACGTTAACGTTTACCAAGCTTAGCGATCGAGTCAGATGGCCATCTAAGTTTCCAGCCGATCTGACTCGGCGCTAGCATATTATGAAGTTCCGTCGCCTATCGAAAGCGGGGCGCTACACTAAAGAGACTTAAGATCTTGAGGAGAAGAAAATGGAACAACAAAATGGGAATTCCTTCGTGAAGCAAGTTACACTTGCCTACGGTGGGGGTTCGGTGAGGAAGAAGAAGAGGAAGAGTAGTAATGAGAAAATTGAATGAAGAGAGAGAAAGGTGGTTGGGGTTAATAAATGGAGATGGTGGTAGGTGGGGGTTCTTCACTTGGTTCATGATGAACCAAATAAGCAAACCCAAGCCTAGCCGAACCAATCCCAAGGTGAACAAGCAATGAAAATGCCAAATAAATCAAGCAGGAAGACGTGCAATACGAGTCAAAATACGTACACGTATACCAAGATACGTAATACGAACCACAGGCATTACACCCTGGGTTTCCGTTCTAGCGTGACGTTTTGAATTTCGTAATTTCGAAATCTTGGTTTTGAAATTTCGACACTTAGATTTTCTACTGTTCTAATTTTCTACCTTGTTCAACAGGGCCCCTTTTGTGTTTCTCGGTCTTGTACCCGTCTGTAATGCTCTCTCAGAGCTTCCTTTATTTCAATAAAATGTCTTTTTGTTAATATATATATATATATATATATATATATATATATATATATATATATATATATATATATATATATATATATATATATATAAACAAGTAAATTCCTTCATCTGGAAGCTTAGAAAGGAAGGAAAGAAGTTCATCTGCCTTGGAGCATCCACACTGGTTAGTGGTATAAACCCAACCCACTTAAACCAACACAATAATCATGTGAAATCATGTAAGATTATTAAGTGATCATTATACTTTTTCTAGGGTCTGTTATCAATTCATAAAAATAAATAAACATAAACGTGTCACTATATAGTGATTATTACCCACAGTTACTTCTCTTACCAGCACTATCAATTTCCATATTTTCCTGCCTCTACAAGGCTATATTAGAGCTCACAATATAAATTTCACAGGTCCATCCCTACATCAATTGGTTAGTCAGTAAAATAATTGTCATTAGCATGCAACCTAGCTAATGACGATCACTGGTGACATACCACCCTGAAATATTCATTAGAAAATATGACGTCCCTTCCAGTGTATGTTGATAGCCTCGTATATCGAAGGTCCCGTAAATCCCTGTGCTTATAATTTAGCACTATATTCGAATGAAAAGAAAAGTAAAATTTCTTCCATGGAAAAATTTTGTATAACACAAAGAATTATATTATAGTAACTGCAAATATACAAAAATTTCTATACAAGTTGAGATTCTGGAAAGCATAGGGGTGGAGATTGAATCGACACATGATGATTTAATGGTGGTGACAGCCGCCACAATAATGATAGGCTTCTCAAAATTTTCCCTCTTTGCCAATTATAATGATTCCTCGTATTCTGAACCTTCCGCATTGATGCGCGCCTCAATGGCACATTTAATACTCTTAGTTGTGTCTCGTGGTTTTTTTTTTTTTTTTTTGATAAAGTGTCTCGTGGTTAAGTCGCTCCATGTAACATCCACTCCCAAAGTTTTAGTTTGAGTACCTTAATGAAGTATTAAATAGGATAGGAGTTTCAACGTATTCACAAGACTTTTTCGATTGTCAACTTATTCAATAGGAATGGAAGAAAGCGGATTGAAACTAGGAAGTATAAGATCCTAGTTAAGCCTAGGAAATCAATTTTAGGGCATTAGGTATGATCCATTCAAACAATTCGACCCTCAATCCCGAACCACTATTACCATTTTTACTAGGGTTCAAAATCCAAACTACTGGAGAAAATGCCTTCCACCTTAGCTACAGCCGGAGAAAATTATCTACCTTTTGCGAAAGGTAACTGTCTTTGATACATTGTTCTTTCATCGTTGAAAACCCACACCCACCCCAACCCACCCCACCCCACCCCAACCACACACACACCCATCACAAACACACCCACCCCACGCAAGAGTCAGGGCAAAATTAATATTGTCTTTTGTGACTCCTTAATGCAAATAAGATTGATTTGAGATATCAAGTTAAAAATACAGATTTGTAGAACACTTAGGGTGCCTTTGATTGCAAGGTGGAAAATACGTTGAAAAGAAATTAATTCCATGGAATAATTTTTCTAGGAAAAAAATTCCATAAAATTTTAAAAAAAATTCATGGAAAACTAATTTGGGTGTTTGATTGCCATTATTTTCCACGAAAAATAGTTATTTTCCATAGAAAATGATATTTTCCTATGTGTTGAACAAGTTTCACTTTCCACCATTTTAGATGAAAATATGGAAAATGATAGTTTTTTGGAAAATAATTCCATGGAAAATATAAGCTATCAAACACTACAATTGGTGGAAAATTTATGATAGAAATATTTTCCATGGAAAAAAAGTCCAATCAAACACAGCCTTAGTGTGGAAAGAGTAACAATTCCTTTGCTAAGTAAATGCCTATGGCAAAATATCAGTGTAACTTAGTTTATTATCATAAATTTATTGAGAAGTTATGGTTAGTGGCCAAAAAATATTTTGAGAGTGAAAATACATTTAATAAAATTTAGAGGGGGCATCATTTATATAAAATTATTGTGGACCAATGCTGATTTTGTAAGAGAGAATTGATCATGTTAGAACGAAAAAAGAAACAGATGAGACACATTTCTTTACGTGGCAATCCTAATTGAGAAAAATTATAGACAGATAATTTCATACTTAAGATGACCGGACAATGATTATAAACCCCCACATAAAACATAAACGAATTTGGATAAATAATAGGCATACAACTTAATGTCGAGTACATAAAATACAATATACACCAAATCGTCTCGAAAGCATTGCTCTGAACCCCAACTAAGGCCTCGTTTGGTATATTGTAATGCAATCGTAATCACAATCTAATCAAAAGGAAAAGAAAAAGAATTCAATTTACAGTGTACCAAACGGGATCTAACTCTGTGTAGCGCACACTGTAGTGGACAGTGGACCTATTCATGGTAGTGTGGATAAACAGACTTTTTGAACACCAGGTAATATAATTAGTTCAAGACTGTTAGAACCGGAGCACAATTTTTCAATGAAAAACCGAATGAAATAGTTGTAAGAACAACGTTCAAACGCAACGCTTCAAGTAAGGTGCGTACAAAGATCTTAAGAGGTTTCTGGAATACGAAAATCTAAGAAGATTTCGTAAACGTAGCAAACGATAGTAGTGCTTCTAAACAGAAGGTACTAATCGAAATGCTAAATGCAGCAACGAAGGTGACAGGCGATAGATGGAAGGTGGTGGCCTGCTGGGGTGTCAAGGACACCAGTGCTCAAAGCTAGATCCACCAACACGGTCAGCTTCCAGGAACCAGCAAGTTCAAAAAGAACTCTAGAACGCTCTGGTAATCTGCTCTACGACGGACAGCTCGGAAAGACAAGGACATAACTCCAGTCGTGCGAGAAAGAACAAGGTGCGCAGCAGCTCTCTCTTTTCTCTTCATAAATTTCTGAAGTCTTAGAAGTGTTCTGAGAGAGAAGAGAGGCTCTGAATATATAGCCACTGCTGTAACTGTCCAGATCCGAAATATGTGCCACATTATAATGTCAGATCCACATATCCCGGATCAGTTACGAAACAGTCAGAACGTGGACAGCCACGAACTACGCGAGTTGCGCCATTTGAACGAGTTGCGCGCACGCCATCAGCGCACACTGTGCGCACTGTGCACACTGCGCATACTACGCGCATTGCGCACACTGTGCGTACTGCGCACGCGGCGCATGCTGCGCAACCAGCGCAACTGGCACAACCCAAGCGCCCGCGCACCCGTGCAACCCAGCGCACCTGCGCAACCCGCGCAACCCACGCTCCCGCGCACGCGCGTACACCGCGCAACCCAGTGCACCCGCGCAACCCAGCACACCCTGCGCAACCCAGCGCAACGTGGATGCGCAATTGGGCCGCGCAACGTGGGCGTGCAACCTGTGTCATGCCCCGACCCGGAATTACTCGAATCATCGTCCTCGCTGGGGCGTGATGCCGCACGAGCCTGGAGTTGCGCTCGTGCAAGGCAAGATGGCAAGTTCTCAAATGGTTATCTTTGAGTTGAACGTTAACAATGAAAGACAAAACAGAGTATACGAAAACGATTCTCTTTATTGATATTCGAAATCAGATTTCAAAGGCTTTCGATAGCCCAACGAAATTTGCCAGATTGGCTACAACACTCAGGTTCTCTCTTGCCCACAAGGGATTTCGCCGTTCTATACATCATGCCTTCTATATCTCGGCCGCATCAATCCTGTCGCGAGTCCGAGCGTCAATGCGATCGTACGCTTCAATACGCTTTGGCATTCCAAGCCTCAACGCGTTCAAGCAACGCTTCGCCGCGAGCAATCCATTCCCTGCACCCTGGATGAAGTTGGTGGAGGATCCGTACGTTCGTCCTCGCATGTACTGAAGCAAAGATCTTCTTTCCAAACCGACATTCTAATATTTATGTTGAATCATGCAACTTAGCTTATGATCTTGCTATGTTCTCCTTAGGGTCAATTTCATGGCATATTCGAAAGCGTAAAGCATGTTATCATAACAAGCATGTTATCGAATTGAATAGGCAAACAAGCAAGCATTCTCGTGTTTGATTCGTGGCGCGACTCTTACTAAGTCGACGCACTCGTCCTTGCACCGACGCAAGGTGAATACGCCTATCAGTTTTCCATGTCATGTTATAAGTGCCCTCTATTCAGAATCCGTCCATGCAGGATATACGCATACCTTGCACTTCCAAACCCATCGCCCTTATCTATATGAAGGTCACTAGCTTTTTGGGCTAGAATGGACTTATATTTATCGAATCGAAACATAAGACGATGTTAACTCTGTGCGGTTGCTAACCAACATCAGAGGCCACCGAAATAATCGCAGCAAGTGGCTTATCACATTCACCAGACGGTCGCTACCCATCTAAATGAAGTGCACAAACAATACCGTAAACGAATCCCTCCTAGGCCGAACGGTCCCAGTGCCCTGGCGCACCACGTTCGAGGGAATACCCATGCACGGGCTTTTATATCTTTAAGTCCATTTGACCATACAACGCATCTTATTTTCAAACAACCAAGCAAGTTCGCTTATCTCTATTTCAATTGGCACAACGCCCGAATGTTCTCAACGAACGCCCGAAGGCCGTGAACATTTCAAAGGACACCATGCCGCATTATCATCTCGCATTTTTTTCGTTAATTTTCTATGTTCTTACGTTTCATTCTTCGTTTCAATGTTTCTATGGCATCATGCCTCAACTCAATGCTCGTCAAGCGAACGACCCGAAGGTCTCGAACACCTTTCGAGGCATTATGTCATATCCGACAGTTCCGTCACATTCATGCCACTACTGTATTCTTTCGCAACGAAGCCATCTTTTATTATCCCGTGCACGTAGGCACATTTCGACCGTATTTCGATGTTCTATGACTTAGCATTCAATGTCCGTGGCTTGCGCGCTAGGGCGCTCGCCTATTGTCTTTCAATGTTCTAGCCGTTCTAACTCGTGCGTGAAGGCACGGTATGGTTCGTGCACTAAGGCACTCGCCGAGTATAGTTATCCCATGTTCTTGCGGCTTGCGCACCGAGGCGCTCGCCTTTGCGATATCCAATGTTCTATAGCGACTCGTACGTTTGCCGTACGATTCATTTCAATTGTTCTATCTAATGTTCGACACGCACTACGTTTATCTCTCTATCGAGCCACGCCCGTGGCGTTGATAGGTTAACTCAGCATACAATGATATATTTGACTTATCGAATGAAGGAGTAAAAAGAAGTCAATCCTCCCACCTTGAGTCGATACGCCTTTCTCGTTTCGTCGAGCCGATGCGGCTCGATTTCATAAATTTGTTGCACGGTCACTCTCCTGACTTAGCCATTCGAGCACTTCGTGCTTATTGAGTTTGTACGTCCGATTTGCCTTAGCGTGCCAACGTTTCCGTCCGTCGCAAGACGACGATTTGCTTTCGCGGACCCCTTACTGAATAAGGCAAAATATCGACCTCTAATATTTTAGCGTAAACGTATAGCCTGCACATGAAACCAACTAAAATCATTAATTGCATCAATTTGGACTTACACCTTGGTCGATTCGATTTCTTAGAATCTTCGAGCCGCCTCAACGCACTTATCCTTCGAGGCAACGCGGCGCTTCGCATCGATTCACTCGATGCATTCTTTGGAACAAGGCAACTCTTCGCATCGACTTAGTTCGATGCATTGCTCAGGACAACTTAACACTTTGTATCGATTCACATCGATACGTAATCGGGTCAACGTAACTCTTCAAGTCAACGACTCAGCATAATGTACCGTACGGAGCGGGGCATTACAGAATATACCACTCAAAATAAGGTTCGTCCCGAACCGAAACCAATAATAAATTTCCAAGGGTTTCATTAGATCGTTCCACGATCTCGTCTCACTATCGTTTGGATCGTACAACTTAGTTTGGAATCATACACATATTTTAGACGTCCCACCAATATATGCATTTCAGCCGAGCTCAGTTGTAAGATATCGGAACAATGCAAACACGTAACTCTTATTCTCAATTACTTGCCATCTCGTATTCTTGATCGGACTTGGCTCTATTACTTGTTCTCGCAATTCTAGCGCACATTTATATTGATACATACGCGATACGCCAACAAAAGTTAAGGTACACGATGCGATTCAAAAATCGCATTTCTCACTTTGTATGTTTTATCGGGACTACCAATCCTACGCGTCGCGTCAAGCCGTCGCACAACCGATCACAACGGGTCTCCGCAACGCCTTGCGTTCGGCGTCACTATCCAACGATTTCTGATGTTTCACTTCGTATCTTATCTCGACATGATTCTCTTTTGTTGACTTGTAAAAGTATCAACATTCAGGACTACGTCCGCTAGGTGACTTACCTAGACACCGTGCTCAAATCCTTCCGACGCAAGTTTAAATTGACATTGCACAAAGGCCACAATCTATCCGACATAACAGTTTACATCAAGGCGACGGTGCTCAAGACAACGATCGCCTTGACACGAAGGTCTTTACGATGCGCCTTACGTTCGATTTCTAACGAGTAGGAATTTACTAGCCAAATACCCAACTTATCCATCTCGCAACATCGAATATAAGTTTTGATTCACGCAAGCTCAATTACAAGGTGAATCCGAATCTAACGGTACAACTCGTAAGTCATTTCCTTATCGTTCTCTCTCGTGCATAGCACGACTCTCACAATCGCCTATCCGAATCACCAAGTTCGTTGGTGAATTTCTAGTTTGATCGTCGACCATATTACCATTCAAGAATTCATCCGACGAATACTCAAAATCTAACTATATCATTCTCAATCGAAAGCTGTTCCAACAATTCTCGATCGCCTAGACTTATCGTCAACATGCACCGTATTATATTTGTTATCGGTGCAATCTCATATGCGATATCGTATGGGTCATCTTACGGTCTGCAGCATTCAATTTGATTTGGCGGTCAAGTCTTCTAGGGTCAGCTGCCCCGAAGCTACACTCGATAATTGTGGATCATCACCGAAGGACAGTTTACTACGAACCATGTTATATCTTATTTCGGAGCCAAATCACGTTCCGACGATTTCTATGCAACTAGCCAAATCTGTACATAACCATTTCTATCGGCGCAACTGATGCGCAGCTATCCTTCGAGTAAAGTCACGTACTGCCGTCGATGATTCCACAATTTACGAAATATCTACTCGTATCGAGTTCGAGTCTATCTTATTTCGCGGTCGACACACGAGATGTTATACGCATCGAGCAATCGTCGATGACTTATAGTCTCGTCTTTGATAAATCACAAAGTTCATGATCAACCATTTTGTTTCATTCTCGTATCGTTACTTACAAAATTTTATCGCACGAGGCACACTCTATTTGTATTCTCACATCGTTTACGTTTCCTTACGTATCGATCTCGATACGCCGTATCCATTTCGATAACGTAAGGGTCAACTTTGAATCCGTTTCAACGTCAACTTAACTCGCATCGCATACATCCAAGTTCGCAACAAACTTTTCCATATGCATCGACTCATTCTCCGAATTATCGCATTCCGCTATACTTCGATCGCGTAACTGAGTTACCGATTATCCAACATCGAACCCTCAAGTTATACGATCTCGCCCTCTAAGTTTCGCGTGTTTTCAGTCGTACTCAAATGAGTTTCGCCGTAACGTAACCAACTATTTCTTAGGCACGATTACTCGCGTCAACCAACTTTCTTACCAAAATCGCACATCGTACGATTCGATTACAATTCGTATCGCCTAACAATTTATCGAAATTGCAAGTCGTGCGATTCGATTCGCCTAGCCGAACATTTCTATCGAGATCGCAAGTCATGCAATTCGATTCGCCTCGTCCAACATTTCAATCGAGATCGCAAGTCATGTAGTTCGATTTCAACGTTTCGAGTTTCCTATCCCGTCGATCCGATTGTTGCCTCAAGGCAAAATCGTTTCGCTAGTTCCCGTCATTCGATCGACACATAATTTTCAATCGACGTATCATTCAATGTTACAAGTTCCGCCTTACCGTTCTAACCGATCATCGAAGAACACTTGCATCAACATGCCGTCGTACAAATTCTCAATCGAGTTTCGGTGCTATCCCGTCCGTTGCGGACAAACCTTCCGCAATTCTCACAATACGTCGATGCAATTCATCGCACAAATGGTATTACATATACCACTCGAGATCGACCCATTCATTGCATCGGTGGTATGCCATATACCACCCAGAAATTAAGTTACTTCCGTCGCAACGTACACTTTACGAATCAACGATCTCTTCCGACTCACGATTTCTGCAGTGATCGTGCTTGATCACAACCGTAACTTTGATTAATCAAAATCCGACGCAACTCGGCCAATGCATTCATTTGCCAACGCAAGCTCGGTGCGCAACCGAACCGATTTCGTTTCTCGATTTATAGCTTTTATTTCCTTCTGTTGCATCTTGTGCAAAATTTATTTTCGATATCCGTTGCACTTCGTGCATCGATTATTTTGATACGTGTTACACCACGTGCAATAATTTTTTTTACTTTCAATACGCATTGCACATCGTGCAACGATTTATTTTCGATATTTATCGCACCTCGTGCATCGATTTCCTTTCAATACGCATTACATATCGTGCAAAGATTTATTTCCGACATTCAAAGTCAATGCTCAAATCCGTTCAACACATTCGATATTGACTTATCGCTTTTCATCGCAAACGCACATTCGAAATCGATATGTGAATCCGTTCGACACATTCAATATCAACTTTTATTTTCTTTTCAACGCATTGTTTATAATCAACGCGTGGCAATTACTGCAGCAACATTCCACGACTATTATTGTATCGATGCAACCAACATTTCTCGTATCGTTCGTTATAAACAACGAATATCTCAAACCATAGTTCACGACGTGTTGCATCTACGACAACAAATTCTCGAATTCATATCTCGCAACTTGTTGCACTCGTAGCAACAAACTTTTTTCGACTTTTCCAACTAACACCATGTAATTTCCAAACAACACGCGGTAAAATTACATGATTAGTATTAGACTTATTGTATGGAACATCCAGTGCGGCATCGAGTAGAGTCAAGAGTGATTTCGATTGGTGGTGGGCAACTTTTAGAACTGAAATGAAGCAAGCGTCCAGAGGAAATTGAGCCTAGAGCTCTGATACCAATTTGTCACGCCCCGACCCGGAATCACCCGAATCATCGTCCTCGCTGGGGCGTGATGCCGCACGAGCCTGCAGTTGCGCTCATGCAAGGCAAGATGACAAGTTCTCAAATGGTTATCTTTGAGTTAAACGTTAACAATAAAAGGCAAAACAGAGTATACGAAAACGATTCTTTTTATTGATATTCGAAATCAGATTACAAAGGCTTTCGATAGCCCAACGGAATTTGCCAGATTGGCTACAACACTCAGGTTCTCTCTTGCCCACAAGGGATTTCGCCGTTCCATACATCATGCCTTCTATATATCGGCCACATCAATCCTGTCACGAGTCCGAGCGTCAATGCGATCGCACGCTTCAATAAGCTTCGGCATTCCAAGCCTCAACGCGTTCAAGCAACGCTTCGCCGCGAGCAATCCATTCCCTGCACCCTGCATAAAGCTGGTGGGGGATCAGTACGTTCGTCCTCGCATGTACTGAAGCAAAGATCTTTTTTCCAAACCGATATTCTAATATTTATGTTGAATCATGCAACTTAGCTTATGATCTTGCTATGTTCTCCTTAGGATCAATTTCATGGCATATTCGAAAGCGTAAAGTATGTTATCATAACAAGCATGTTATCGAATTGAATAGGCAAACGAGCAAGCATTCTCGTGTTTGATTCGTGGCACGACTCTTACTAAGTCGACGCACTCGCCCTTGCACCGACGCAAGGTGAATACGCCTATCAGTTTTCCCTGTCATGTTATAAGTGCCCTCTATTCAGAATCCGTCCATGCAGGATATACGCATACCTTGCACTTCCAAACCCATCGCCCTTATCTATATGAAGGTCACTAGCTTTTTGGGCTAGAATGGACTTATATTTACCGAATCAAAACATAAGACGATGTTAACTCTGTGCGGTTGCTAACCAACATCAGAGGCCACCGAAATAATCGCAGCAAGTGGCTTATCACATTCACCAGACGGTCGTGAACATTTCGAAGGGCACCATGCCGCATTATCATCTCGCATTTCTTTCGTTAACTTTCTATGTTCTTACGTTTCATTCTTCGTTTCAATGTTTCAATGGCATCATACCTCAACTCAATGCTCGTCAACCGAACGACCCGAAGGTCTCGAACACCTTTCGAGGCATTATGTCATATCCGACAGTTCCGTCACATTCATGCCACAACTGTATTCTTTCGCAATGAAGCCATCTTTTATTATCCCGTACACGTAGGCACGTTTCGACCGTATTTCGATGTTCTATGACTTAGCATTCATTGTCCGTGGCTTGCGCGCTAGGGCGCTCGTCTATTGTCTTTCAATGTTCTAGCCGTTCTAACTCGTGTGCGAAGGCACGGTATGGTTCGTGCACTAAGGCACTCGCCGAGTACAGTTATCCTATGTTCTTGCGGCTTGCGCACCGAGGTGCTCGCCTTTGCGATATCCAATGTTCCATAGCGACTCGTACGTTTGCCGTACGATTCATTTCAATTGTTCTATCTAGTGTTCGACACGCACTATGTTTATCTCTCTATCGAGCCACGCCCGTGGCGTTGATAGGTTAACTCAGCATACAATGATATATTTGACTTATCGAATGAAGGAGTAAAAAGAAGTCAATCCTCCCACCTTGAGTCGATACGCCTTTCTCGTTTCGCCGAGCCGATGCGGCTCGATTTCATAACTTTGTTGCACGGCCACTCTCCTGACTTAGCCATTCGAGCACTTCGTGCTTATTGAGTTTGTACGTCCGATTTGCCTTAGCGTGCCAACGCTTCCGTCCGTCGCAAGGCGACGATTTGCTTTCGCGGACCCCTTACTGAATAAGGCAAAAGATCGACCTCTAATATTTCAGCGTAAACGTATAGCCTGTACATGAAACCAACTAAAATTATTACTTGTATCGATTTGGACTTGCACCTTGGTCGATTCGATTTCTTAGAATCCACGTGCCGTCTCAACGCACTTATCCTTCGAGGCAACGCGGCGCTTCGCATCGATTCACTCGATGCATTCTTTGGGACAAAGCAACACTTCGCATCGACTTAGTTCGATATATTGCTCGGGACAACTTAACACTTTGTATCGATTCGTATCGATACGTAATCGGGTCAACGCAACTCTTCGAGTCAATAACTCAGCATAATGCACCGTGCGGAACGGGGCATTACAACCTGGACGCGCAACGTGGCCGCGCAAGTGGCTCGCACAACGAGTGCAACTTAAGCGCACTATGCACCTAGCGACGATGCTGACGTACTAAGTGCAAAGTGCGCCAACAAAATGCCATATTATGCCTCATGAGCCCATGAGCCCAAGTCCGAGTCCGAGTCGCTATGCCCCTACGGGGCTTAGTCCCAATGGAAATTAATTTTCCATGAGCAAAAAGCATGAATGGTTTTCTTGGAGCCTTATCCTTACCTCCTAGTAAAATCACCCACATGGTTCCCTCCTTAGGGTCACCACCCCATGTGCATATCCCAACAACCCATACAAGTATATATTTTGAGATAACTCATGGTGCTTTTCTAATGTGGGACTAAACTTTGCTAGGCATGTTGAGAGCAAACTCCCTTCATGTCAAGGAGCAAGAGCACCAATAATCTCCGACATATCTGAACATATATATGTGTCTAGGGTTGGGCATTCCCCACAGTAACTGTTCCTATTGTATTAGGATAGATGTCGCTGACGACCTGAATCTTCCCGCATGGATTAAATAACAATGTGGTACAAGAATGGACTATGCCTTGAATTCTGCACCACAATTATAATTCTTTCCACTCACAAAGTGTAGTTATATGTGCTTTTGGCTGCACATTAAAGGCCTTGTGCCAGCCTGGTTTCAGTGTATAATTTTGGGCGTCTCCAAGTTTACCCTCAAGAGACGGCTTGATATCTCTTTCCATACACTATAGGTAAGTTCTTTATTAAAGAGACATGGCATTGACGCCTTGCGCTTCCCTGCGGTGCTACGCCGCTATGACATGGCCAAAAGCCGAGGCATTATCCCTATCTGGGAACCTCATCGTAGAGTCATACTACTGCAGCATGAGGTCACAGCCTCTTTGAAGTGCCATTCTATCCAGCATAAAGCCTAAGGCTTTCTTACGGTGTTACGCCGCAACGACATGGCTTGCAAGGTCGAGACTTTACCCCTAACCGGGTACCTAAACGTGGTGTCATGCCACTGTAACATGGGGTTACCCTCCCCTTTGTAGTGCTGTCTACAACTCTTTAATTTCATCATACAGCATTAGGCTACCTGCCTATTTGCGGTGCTACGTCGCTATAACTTGACTTGCAAAGCCGAGGCATTACCCCTACCTGGGAACCTCATGGTGGCGTCATCCCACTGTAGCATGGAGTTTTACTCCTTGTAGTGCTGTACTACCGTGCTTCCTGTAAAGCACACCAGGCATTCACTCTGCCTGAGAACTTATTAAGGCATTTAAGCCAACCTCAACACATGATCCATTTTTCGTAAAAATACATAGTAGGCAATAGTGGTTATGGGTTCGTAACCCTTCCATGTTCCTAGGAACAAGTGCCCACTGTTACCTGATAGTTTTTTAGTCAGTGGTCCTCCCTTGAACCGAAAGTTAGATGTCTATTAGATTTCTCTTTAAACTAATAACATAAAACTTTATAGTAGGATTACAAAAAACGTACTATCAGAATGCCTTCAAGCCCATCTTTCTTACTGTGTCTTCAACCAGCTGACGCTTGAGGCCCTTCGTGAATGGATCCGCCAGGTTCTCCTGACTCCGAACATCGATTACTACAATGACACCTCTCTTGATAAGATCGTTCACTGCCCTGTACTTTAACCACACAGTTTTATTCTTTCCGTTGAAGAGATCATTTGATGCCACCTCCGCAGTCACCTGGTTGTCGCAGTATATCAAAATTGCCGGTATCTGCGCTCCAACCACTGGAAGATCATACATGAGCTCCCGAAGCCATTCTGCTTCATCGCTGCGGTATCAAGTGCAAAGAACTCAGATTCCATAGGAGACCGCGAGAGCATAGTCTGCTTCTTCGACTTCTACGATATAGCAGCTCCATCCATTGTGAAAATAAATCCACCAATGGACCTCTCGCTCTCCAACTCTGAGCACCAGCAGGCATCACTGAAGCCTTCTACTATCGGCGACTCTCCACTGAAGTGCAGTGTATATGTCTGAGTATTCTTGAGATATCTCATAACACGCTTCACAGCTTTCCAGTGCTCAACACCTGGATTGCTCGTGAATCGACTCAGCATTCCCACAACAAAAGCTATGTCAGGCCTAGTGGCAGTAGTAGTATACATCAAACTCCCGATGATGCTAGCATATTCTAATTGCCTGACGCTTTCTTTCGAGTTTATCTCCAGCTTATGATTACTTCGGTACGGCATATCAATTATGGAAAGATCATGATACCCGTATCGAGTGAGCATCTTCTCAATGTAATAAGATTGTGACAGTGTCAATCCAGTGTCCGTCCAGATGATCTTGAGTTCCAAGATAACATCAGCATCCCCCAAATCCTTCAGACTGAACTTTGTCGAGAGAAGCTTCTTTGTCTCAGTAATACAGCTTATATCCGTACCTAGGATTAGCATGTCGTCCACGTACAGACAAACGATGACTCCTCTTCCGTCAGCAAATTTAGTATAGACATACTTGTCTGTTTTGCTGACCCTGTAGCTGTTTGATCTGATAACTTTGTCAAACTTCTCATGCCATATTTTGGGAGCTTGCTTTAAGCCGTATAGAGATTTTACCAACTTGCAGACTTTGTCTTCTAGGTCTCTGACGACAAATCCTTCTGGCTGTTGCATATAAATCTCCCCGGTCAGTTCGCCATTCAAAAATGCTATTTTCACATCCATCTGATGTATCACCAGTTTGTGTATTACCGCAAGGGCAATCAACAATCTAATGGTTGTCATCCGTGCTACTGGAGTATATGTGTCAAAGTAGTCGATCCCCTATTTTTGAGAATACCCCTTGGCCACTAGCCTGGCCTTGAACTTATCAATGGTTCCATTATCTTTCATCTTCTTTTTGAAGATCCACTTGCATCCGATGGATTTTGCTCCTTTGGGTAAATCAACTAACACCCTTGTGTTATTGGAGGTAATTGAGTCAATTTCATTGTCTATTGCCTTCTTCCAGAAGACAACATCTCTGGCCTTTATCGCCTCATCATAGGTAAGCGGATCTGCTTCCATATGATAGGTGACGAAGTCATCTCCGAAGCTCTTCGGCCTCCTTGCTCGCTTCGTCGACAGCTCAGCAAGTTCTGGTTCAATTATTGTTTCTCCACCAACAACTTCATCTTGGACTACTGGCTCATATGAGATCTCAGTCTCATTTGCACCTACATCATTCTCCGGAATGTCTGGAAGAACAATATTTTTGTGTCTTGCAAACTTGTCTTCAAAATATTCAGCATCACGAGATTCGATGATATGATTTGACTGAATGTCAAGACATCTTCGAGCATTACTCTTCTCAGCATACCCCAAGAAGATCGCCTTCGTAGTCCTTGTCTCCAGCTTCTGAATCTTCATATCTGGGAGCTTCATATAAGCCAAACACCCCCACACTCGAATAACATTCAAGTTAGGTCTAACTTTGAACCAGAGTTCATGAGGAGTTATGTCAGAAGTTGCATAAGGCACTCTATTCAGAATGAAAGTGGCTGTTAATGCAGCTTCTCCCCAGTAACATTTTGGAAGACCTGCAGTTAGCAGCATTGAGTTCATCATTTCTGTCAACGTTCGGTTCTTTCTCTCTGCTAATCCGTTAGATTGAGGAGAATACGGAGCAGTAGTCTCGCATATGATTATATGTTCTTTGCAGAACGATGCAAATTTATGAGACCGATATTCTTTGCCTCGATCACTTCTCAACCTCTTGAGTTATTGTCCAGTTTGCCGTTCAGCTTCGGCCCTGAACTACTTGAATTACTCGAACGCTTCGTCTTTAGATTTGAGCAAGTAGACGAATGCATACTTAGAGAAGTCATCGATGAAGGTTATGAAATACTTCATCCAGACTTTTGTAGTGAATTGTTTAAAGTCACAAATATCGAAGTGAATCAACTCCAGAAGATTTGTGCTTCGATTGACCAGATGAAAGGATTTTCTAGTTATCTTTGTCTGAGCACATACTTCACACTTCTCTACCTTACCCCCACATTTGGAGATAAGTCCTAGACTAGACATTTTGTTTATTCTTCTACAATGAACATGTCCTAGCCTGTTATGCCACAACTCAAGAGAATAATCAGAAAGAGCGATTGCATTAATTTCATTAGACTGGTTTACAAGCTGAATTTTAAACATCCCTTCGGTTTGATAAGCCTTTTCGAAGTATGTTCCCTTCTTGGACATCACCATTTGACCAGCATTAATGTCCATTCTCAAGCCGGTGTTGCTAAGCAGACTTCCAGAGATCATGTTCTTTGCAATCATCGGAACAAGCTTAACTCCTTGGAGCATCAGAGTGTTCCCGGAAGTGAGTTTCAGCTCCACAGTCCCGATCCCTAGAACTTCAACTTGGGCCTGGTTCGCCATGACAACCTTCTCAGAAGTTGGCTGGTATGTGACGAACCATTACTTCCCAAAACAGACATGACATGTCGTACCGGTGTCTATCCACCAGTCAGAGTCAGCCCCCACAGTTGTGACCTGAGCGATCATAGCAACGAGGTTAGAAATCAAAGAAACCTTACTAGGCTCACCTTTATCTGATTGTTTGGGCTTGGATCTACATTCACTCTTGTAGTGGCCTTTCTTGCCATAATTGAAGCAAATCACATGGGACTTGGACTTCTGTTGCTTGAATGAAGGACCCTTCACTTTCAGATTACTGGAATCCTTCTTTTTGTGATGAGAAGCCACCTGCTTCCCCTTGGGCTCTTTCGTCTGCACCAGATTGGCCTTGGCAAACTGTTTGGACAGAGTGTCCATTTTCTGTTGAGAACGCATCTCGTCCTCAACATGGATCTCTTGAAGGAGATCTTCCAAGCAAATATCCCGCTTTTTCTGATGCATTCTTGCATAGAATGTACTCCATCCAGCGGGAAATTTAGAGACCATTTCTCCAACAACAAACATGTCGACGAGGGACATTTTCTCGTCTTCTAGCTTCTGGCGCAGCTTTAAGAACTCTTTTATCTGAGGCAGCATAGCCTTCTGGTCTTCGAATAGCCACTTATGGTACTTTTCGACGATGAAGATTTTTGATCTATTGTCGTCATCTTTATACAGCTTTTCCAAGGACTCCCAGATGTCCCTAGCAGAAGTATTCTTGGAGTATGACTCTACCAGGGAGTCCTCCATTGCATTCAGAATCAATAGCCTACAAATACTATTGTTACTTCTCCATTTGGTCAGTTTGACTTGTGCAGCAGCAATGGCATCTGCTGTACCACCTTCTGGAGTCGTCGGTCCTTCTGGAATATTTGGTTCAGTCTCAATCAGCACATGATCGACGTCCACTAGTTGAAGATTGAGAGTGATTTTTCTCTTCCAAATTTGAAAGTGTTCTCCGTCGAACTTCTTCAGTTTGTTAAAGCTGGTATCGAGGAGAGAGGCACGAGAGTTTTCCATTGTGCTGGTCTAGCTTTGAGATTGTTAGAACCGGGGCACAATTTTTCAATGGAAAATCGAATGAAACAGTTGTAAGAACAACGTTCCAACGCAACGCTTCAAGGAAGGAGCGTAACAGAGATCCTAAGAGGATTCTGGAATACAAAAATCTAAGAAAATTTTGTAAACGTAGCAAACGATAGTAGTGCTTCTAAACAGAAGGTACTAATCGAAATGCTAAATGCAGCAGCGAAGGTGACAGGCGATAGATGGAAGGTGGTGGCCTGCTGGGGTGTCAAGGACACCGTGCTCAAAGCTAGATCCGCCCACACGGTCAGCTTCCAGGAACCAGCAAGTTCAAAAAAACTCTGGAACGCTCTGTTAATCTGCTCTACGACTGACAGCTCGAAAAGACAAGGACATAACTCCAGTTGCGCGAGAAAGAATAAGGTGCGCAGCAGCTCTCTCTTTTCTCTTCGTGAATTTCTGAAGTCTTAGAAGTATTCTGAGAGAGAAGAGAGACTCTGAATTTATAGCCACTACTGTAACTGTCCAGATCCAAGATATATGCCACGTTATAATATAATATCCACAAATCCAGGATCATTTACGAAACAGTCAGAACGTAGACAGCCACGAACTGCACGAGTTGTGCCATTTGAACGAGTTGCGCGTGCGCCATCAGCGTACACTGTGCACACTGCACATACGGTACACGCTGCACAACCAGCGCAAGCTGGCGCAACCCGCGCGCCCATGCACCCGCGCAACCCAGCGCACCTGTGCAACCCGCGCAACCCACTTTCCCGTGCACCGCGTACAACCCGCACAACCCAGCGCACCCGCATATCCTGTGCAACCTGGCCGCGCAACCTGGATGCGCAACGTGTGCGCACAACGTGGCCGCACAAGTGGCTCGCGCAACGAGTGCAACTTAAGCATACTACGCGCCTAGCGACGATGCTGACGCCTAAGTGCAAAGTGCGCCAACAAAACGCCACATTACGCCTCATTATCCCGAGTTCGAGTCCGAGTCCGAGTCGCGGGGCTTAGCCCCAATGGAAATTAATTTCCCAAGAGCAAAAATCATGAATGCTTTTCTTGGAGCCTTATCCTTGTCATGCCCTGAGTCGAAAAACCGTTCGTCCCCGGTATTACTTTGCCGATTCGATCGTCCTCACTAAGGCGTGGTACTGTACGAGTCTGGAATTTGCACTCGTACAAGGCAAGAACGTTACGTTGCTTTTTATATTAATACGTCAAGTTGAAACTTCATAAATCACATCAGAATATAAGATGCAGTATAGGAAGATAGAAATGTTTTTCATTCATAGCTTGCAACGAAGTACAAGTCGTAATTACATTGGATGCCGTTGCGGCTACATTGATTAAAAACAGAAAGAAACACACTCAACAAGTTGCCTGAACTAACGCTTGCCGTCCCATGCAATCGCCCCTTTATACATAAGCCGTCGATTGAATTGGCTTAAAAAATACTTCAGCATAGGAAGAGCTTCAAAACGCCTCTCCGTACTTCAGCTTCAGTTTAGTTTCGAGCTCCCGCCGTACATGAGAAAATTGGGGGAGGGGATTAGCACACTTGCTAAGTGGACGAGACGAACCCACTCGTTTAAATCGACTCTGATTATTAGGGTAGGCATGCTTTAGAGTTGTCTTTCTATTAGAACTAAATGAATTCAGTTCATATTCGATAGCCATTTTTGAGTAGTAAAGCATATAGTAAAACATAGAAGTTTATCATATTTCTTACCACGGTCGTGCTCATTCCTGCATAAAAATAGAGATAATATTTGAAAACAGAGATAATATTTACACCTGCATAAGACAATAAGTGAGCATGCCACTATCATATATGCGGTCATTGATGTTACACATCACGTGGGACTATCTCAACGACATTTTGGCCCGCTCAGTCTAGGTTGCAAGCCTGACTGACGGTCCCGTAATGCATCAGTGCCGAAGCACGATTATTCATTCCCCCTAGGTCAATTCGATTTCGATGCCCCGAATACCGATTCGAAGAAAAATCAACTTGTGCACAAGCTGTCCATGACCATGCCAATGCGTGAACAGTTTAACATATACAACGGTTTTGTATAGCGCGATCAGTATTGAACGGCATTATCATTTCCCCCAACTCATGCAACGATTCATTTTTCCCAAAGCCGTACTCCCGATTTAGCATCCCGTAGGTACCAAATTGTCTGAGGCATTATAACCCACGATCGACGTTTTATATTATTTTGCAGCACGTAAAATAGTCTATATTTTTACTAGAACCTTAAACTTTCTGGTTTATGTGATAGACTTGTATTTTCAGAGTGAATTACGCTAAATCGATATATTTTTTCCGAGTTCTTGAACTTAGTAGATTGGCAGGCAATTAACTTGACATCGTTCGATTTGAATGAATTTGAGGCAAGGAATTAGTTTGCGAGACAGAGTAGAAAAGAAGGGGCCGAATCACCCCCGATTACTTTGCTCATGCCGATCGTAGAAGCGCTTCGCAATGTCAAGCTTTAGTTATGCGAGCTCCTGCATTGGCACCAACACTTTGTTAGAATTCCTTCTTTTTCCCTTGCTTCAAAATTTGTAATTACATCCATGAAAATGACGCGAAAGCACTTCATCAAAACTCAGCGGCAAAAACTCCAAGAAAACCATACAGCGGTCCGGTCCCGTTGAAGGGACTCTTTCATAGAGCTCACTCGCCGAGACACAGCCCGCTGCATCTAGGACTTATTCCAACAGAAGTCGTTTCATTAGTTGGATCGATTCTCGTACCGTTCGTCCAAATCGATTTGTTCGATACCGCAAGGTGTTATCGTTTACCAAGCTTAACGATCGAGTCAGATGGCCATCTAAGTTCCCGATCGATCCGACTCGACGCAAGCATATTATGAAGTCCGTCGCCTATCGAAAGCGGGGCGCTACATAATATACCACTAAAAAAAAGTTTCGTCCCGAAACTTAAGAACAAGGGCCTGACCTTATTTTAGACAAACAACGCAGGGTATTTCTCTTTCATCTCCGCCTCCATCTCCCACGTCGACTCTTCAGCTGAATGGTTCCGCCAAAGCACGCAGACCAAAGACATCGACCGATTTTGTAGCACCTTTTCTTTGCGGTCCAAAATTTGAATAGGCTCCTCCGAGTAAGACAAGTCAGTATGTAGCTCCAACTGATCGAAGCTAACCACATGACTTGGATCGTGCACGTATTTTCGAAGTTGTAAAACGTGGAAAACATCATGCACATCAGCCAAGACAGGAGGGAGTGTGATCCAATAAGCAACTGTTGCAACTCGCTCGATGATCTCGAAGGGGCCTACAAATCTCGGGCTCAACTTGCCTTTAACGCCGAACCGTATCACACCGCGCATGGGCGTTACTTTCAGAAATATATGATCTCCGACCAAGAATTCTAGCGGTCGTCGACGAAGATCTGCGTAGCTCTTTTATCGACTTTGCGCAATACGGAGTCTATCTCGAATCAAGCGGACCTTTTCGACGGCCTGCTTCACCAGTTCCGGTCCAAGCACTTGTTGCTCTCCGAATTCGTCCCAGCATATTGGCGAACGACACTTCCTCCCGTAGAGCGCTTCATATAGGGCCATCTGAATGCTCGACTAATAACTGTTGTTATACGCAAACTCCACAAGCGGCAAATGTATTGTTTGTCTAAGATAAGGCCATCTGAATGCTCGACTAATAACTGTTGTTATACGCTTAACTAGTCTTTAGGTCGATCGCACACAGACGTAACATATCTTCTAAGATCTGATTTACCCTCTCCGTCCGACC
Organism: Iris pallida; assembly: GCA_029216955.1. NCBI lineage: Eukaryota > Viridiplantae > Streptophyta > Magnoliopsida > Asparagales > Iridaceae > Iris > Iris pallida. The sequence goes on along the minus strand of JANAVB010005599.1, from coordinate 26,643,862 downwards.
GTCTGTTTAGGGATGGTACGCAGAACTAAAGTTCAGTTTGGTCCACATCGTCGTTGTAGGCTCGTCCAGAAACGCTATACGAATCGCCCGTCTCTGTCCAAAATTATTGAGGCCGGTACCCCGTGCAGTCGAACAATCTCGTCGATGTAGATTTGTGCTAACCGATCGACGCTCCATCCTACTTTAATTTCGATGAAGTGAGCCGACTTGGTCAATCTAACAACAATGATCCAAATTGTATCATTTTCCCACAGCATCTTCGGAAATTCTACAATGAAATCCATCGAGTTGTCCCACTTCCACTCGGAAATGGTGAGGTTCAGCAGCTCTCCGCCTGGCCTTTGGTGTTCCGCCTTCACTTGGTGACACGCCATGCACTGCGACACGAATGTAGCAACATCTTTCTTCATGCCGTGCCACCAAAAGTTTGTGCGCAAGTCCTTATACATCTTAGTGCTTACAGGATGTAACGAGTACTTCGCATAGTGTGCCTCCGTCAGAATTTTTTTCTAAGCTCGGCAGTTTCAGGAATGCAAAGCCTTCCCTTTAGTCGCATCATCCCGTATTCGTCTTCCGTAAAGTCAATCGCCCTTCCTGTCGAAATCAGCTCGCGCATCTTCTTCAGGAATGAGTCGTCCTTCTGTGTGGTCTTTATCTTGCTAAGCAGGCTCGAACCTAACTTCAACTGAGCTAGGTGCTGGTGTCGATACTCAATTCCGAGTTCGATACCCATCGCTTCAAGGTCTCGCCGTATCTCCTTATTTATGGCTAGTGTTCCCATAAACATTCTACTAAGCGCGTCGGCCACCACATTTCCTTTGCCCGGCGTATACTCGATCGTTAGCTCGTAATCTTTTATGAGTTCGAGCCATCGTCGCTGTTGTAGGTTGAGTTCTCGTTGCGTAAACAAGTATTTCAAGCTTTTATGATCGGTGTAGATTCTGCAAACCACACCATAGAGATAGTGCCGCCAGAGTTTCAACGCAAACACGATCGCCGCCAATTCTAGGTCATGTGTCGGGTAGTTTTTCTCGTGCTGCTTCAACTGCCGTGAAGCGTAGGAGATGACTTTGTCTTTCTGCATGAGTACACACCCGAGGCCAGTTCCGGATGCATCACTGAATATCTGAAAGCCTTCTGGACTGTCTGGAAGTAAAAGGATTGGACCTGAGACGAGTCGTTGCTTCAACTCTTGAAAGCTGGATTCACAGTCGTCACTCCCTTTAAATACTACTCCCTTTTGGGTGAGACGAGTCAGAGGCGACGCTAGTTTTGAAAAGCTTCGTACGAATCTACGGTAGTAGCCCGCTAAGCCAAGAAAACTCCGAATGTCGCTAGCCGAGGCAGGTCGTTTCCAATCTACCACCACGTCAATCTTCTTTGGGTCCACCGCGATACCTTCGGTAGAGATTACGTGCCCGAGGAATGTCATGCTACTCATCCAGAACTCGTACTTACTCTACTTGGCATATAATTTATTTTTACGCAGAATCTGCAGTACCGTCTTCAAGTTTTCTGCATGCTCTTCTCGGTCCCTTGAGTAGATAAGAATATCGTCGATGAACACAACTAAAAATTTATCGATTTGAGGTCGGAAGACTCGGTTCATCAAATCTATGAAAGCGGCTGGGGCATTCGTCAAACCGAACGACATGACTAGGAATTCGTAATGACCAAATCGAGTACAGAAGGCAGACTTCGATACGTCGTCGGACTTGATCTTCAACTGATGATAGCCTGAACGAAGATCAATTTTTGAAAATACTGACGCCCCTTGCAGTTGGTCAAACAAGTCGTCGATTCGTGGCAAAGGATACTTGTTCCGCATGGTCGCCTTGTTGAGTTCCCGATAGTCGATGCATAGCCACATCGACCCATCCTTCTTCTTCATAAACAATACGGAAGCTCCCCACGGAGAGACGCTAGGGCGAATAAATCTGCGGTCTAGCAACTCTTGTAATTTTACCTTCAGCTCCTTCAGTTCTGCTGGAGCCATTCGGTAAGGCACCTTTGATATCGGTCTTGTATCGGGAAAGGTGTCGATGCTAAATTCAATTTCTCGATCCGACGGCATCTCGGGTATCTCGTCAGGAAAAATATCGAAAAAATCTGCCACAACACCAGTCTGTATTGTGTTTGTATTATCCTTCCGTGTGTCTCGAACTGATGCCAAGTATCCCGTGTAGCCGAAACGCAGCATACGCCTTGCCGAGATTGCCGATACCATCATCGCCATCTTCGAGACCGTACCGTACGAATATGAGAACTTTGTCTCGCCAGGAAGATGAAACACCACTCTCTTCTCCGTGCACTCGATCGTTGCATGACAAGCGTCCAACCAATCCATGCCCAGGATTATGTCGTACTCTTTGATGTCTAGTACGACGGCATCCAAGGATAGATTTATCCTCCGATGAAAATATAGCCATCCCTACAAATAAAGTTCGTAGGCATATCGACTCCCGACGGAGTGCTAACGCTAATATTTATATCTAGTGATTGCATGGTTATTTTATTTTCTTTCGCATAATCAGCATATATAAAGCTATACATCGCACCCGAATCAAATAGTACTCGAGCATGTATATTTTTGTAGAGTAATATACTTATTACAACAATATCGGACGCAAACGTCTCGTCCCGAGTTAAGGCATAAACTAGGCCTTGAGCTCCGTAGCGTTGATTCTGCTGGTTGACGGGCATCGCATTTGTGCCTTGCAGTATCGGCGCTTTATGCGGATTCGGAACGTTCCTTGGTGGGTTGGGTTGATTCGAAACTTTTTGCGAGCAATATGTAACAATATGGCCTACCTCGCCACACTTGTAGCAAGATCTCGTGACACAATCGACGGTTCGGTGCCCATGCCTACCGCACATGGTGCAGTGTTAACTGCCATGGCCTCGGTCATCGAATCTGTTCGGACGTTTTGTTATTTCCGATCCCCCGGCGTCGTTAGGACGCTTGTTGAAGTGGTTATGGATGCCTCTCTATGACATATGGCCAAAGATACGCTCACTATCGAGAGCGGCATTGTAGGATTCACGGTATGTTCGACACCTTTGATTCATGACGTCCCTTCGTAGTTCGTCATTTAGGTCTTGTTGGAAGCGTTCATACCATGCTTCTTTATTGGGCAGGAAGGCGCCGGCAAACTTTACCAGCTTTGAGAAGCTCGAATCATAATCATCGACAGACATATTTCTCTGTCGCAGCGTCATGAACTCGTCTTCTTTTTGTTGACGGACGGCGCGAGGAACGTACTGTTCGAGGAAAGCTTCCTTGAATATTTTCCAGGAAATCGTGGCATCTGTATCGACTTCATAGATTTCCTGCTTCTTAGCTGCCCGCCAGTCGTACGACCTTAGTTACAGCTGTAACGCTGCACAAGTTATCCTCTGGGACCCTTTGATGCTAAGCAGATTAAACAGGTCCTCCATCTCCGCGAGCCATCCCTCGATCACATCAGGCTCTGCTCGGCCGTTGAATTTTGGTGGGTTCATCTTGCGAAACTCCTTTGCCTTGAACAAGGAAGAAGAATTTATCATTTGCGGCTGAGCTTCTTCTTCCTCGTTTTCTTCTTGATCACCTTGTGTAATGCCCATATCTCGTGTTACATATTTGAAATACGTGTACGTATTTTGTCCCGTATTGCATGTCTTCCTGCTTGATTTATTTTGGCATCTCATTGATGGATTTATCTTGGTTCGGTTTGGTTTGTTGGCTTGGTTCGGTTTTGCTTGATTTTATGTGAACCAAACCACACCCACCTACCACCACCTTCATTAAATATCCCACCACACATTTCTCTCTCCACATTAACTTTTTTCTTCCCCACCATTACTTCTCCACCAACCGGAGAGAGAGTGGAGAGCTTAGGCAAGTATATCTTGCTTCATGGAGGAACCCCATCTTTGTTGTTCTATTGTCTTTCTCATGTGTTTCTAATCCACTTTAGTACTTAGCATTTTTCATTTATGTGGTTAATTTCTTGTAGATCTAGTTTTGCAGTATTTTTGGTTCCCATGAACTTTGATCTATCAACTTGCAGATTTCTGCTAGTTGATGGTTCCATGTTGTAGAGAATTTTATTTACCCAAATTTGACCCTTGGAAGTCTGGATTTGAGTTCTTATTGTAGTTGGTGGAGCATGGAGGCCATGGTATTTTCCATGGACCTAGTCTCTGTGGGAAGCCATTAATTGCATTTTTGGAGCTGCATGCTTGCTTGTATTTTAGAGCCGCATGTATTAGTTTGCTTGCAATTATTTGTTTGTGGGCCGCATGCAACTGTAGGCTTGAGCTTGCATGGCCGCATGTAATAATAGTTGCATGCTAGCATAATTCTTTTACATTTGCCGCATAAGCATAAATATGCTTGGCTGAGCTTGCATTGGCTTGTATAAATTATTGTTTGGCCTATCAATTCTTTGGCCGCTTGTATCTTCATTTAGTATGGCCAATTGCTTAATAGCTGCCGCATGGCCATGCGTGCACTAATTGCATTAGCTTAGTTCATTTGCAAGCACATGATAGTGGCCGCATGGCCTACAGCCAGTTGCCTTGGCCTTAATGCATTAGTTGCATTTTGCATGGCCTTAATGCATTGTTAGTGCATGGCCGTCCATGATAGTGGCCGCATGGCCAGTCATTCGTAAGTAGCCGCATAAGCATTCAGGAGCAAGCATTACTTTAATGCAAATCCATTTCTTAAATGCATTCTTTAATGCATTTAATGCTTTAAAGCATCGTATAATGTATTGTTAGATGCATGCTTACGTACAAGTAAGCCTAATGTATGGAAATTTCATGCATGCACTTGTTGCATGTGCATGTATTATTTAATGCATTGTGTTGGATGAATAATAATACATGTGTCATTATTTCGCTTGCATTCTGGGCCTCATAACATTAGCTGACATTTAATGCATTAAGAATAATGAGCCGCATGGCTCTATATAGTGGTGTATTATTTAATCTCCTATATATTTGCATTTGCTTGCAAATGCTAATTTTAGCCGCATGGGAATTTATCAGTTGCTTGCATGCATTAAATTGCCTACCTGGCCCAGCATTGTAGTTGTCGCATGAAAATAATTGCTTGGCCACGTGGCCTTATTTGCATAGGCCGTAGGGCAATATTTGTATAGTTGTATTTTGTGGGCCCCATGACATTTTTTTGCTTGCTAAATATAAGCTTACCTAGTGGCCCCATAGCCTTACCTAATTATTTGTATATAGCCATTTTAATTTTAGGCCACATGGCCCCAGTACTTGAGTGGCCACGTGTCCTTTTCTTTTGCTTGAGTGGAAGCTTACATTTATTGCGGGTTCCTCTCTCCTTGTCTTTTCTGGTTGTATGAATATTTTTTGCTGGCCGCATGGCCCCTTCAGTTATTTTATGACCGCATAAGCTTTGGCTGGCCGCATGGGTGGCCTCCCACTCTCTTTGGCCGCATGTATGTTCTCCCACTTTTGGGCCGCATGGGGTCCACTTTGATTGTTTAAATATTTTATTTGCCTAAATTGTGGTCAGAATTTCTTTCCACTTCCAACATAAAAGTTGTAGAGTTTCTCCTTGGCTTCAAGAATATATATATTATAAATATATTATTATTTAATTATGCAAGTTTCTTCCCTCCTTGATAAATGAGAATGACTTTACAGTGACCCGTGGTGGTGCACTCTTGACAAGTAATAATGAATGATAATGAATGATAGTGGCCCGCCGTGGCGCACTTTTGACATGATAAACCTGACATGATATTTCTCGATCTGCTGTTGCGACGGCTAGCTTGACATGACAAGATTGAATAACTTGAACACCGTGGACGATTGTACTTGTATAAATGAACCCGTCTTTTCTTGCATCATGTCTAGGACATGGACCCCTGAGTACCACGGTCAGGGCTACCCACTAAAATTGACTAAGGCTAACAACTAGAATAATCCAGTACTCATGAAGAGATTTTCCAGCTATAGGCAATCCCGTTACCTGGGCGCACTTATGGATTTGTAGCCTGCCGACGAGTAGGGCACACTTCCAGCACACTGTCATGTGTTGCACCCTTATTGTACTAATATTCGCCTGTATAACCTGGATGGTCTGCAGGGCTTGTGGCTGTGGAATAATCTCACTGTATCTTGCTAGTAACTAGGCCTGTGATAACCCTAGTTAGTTAAAGTATCAAGCCGTACTTATTGCTTGGCCGTGAATGTTGGATGGAGTTCTGCCAGTCTAGTCTTGTCTTGATCCTATACAAGAATGTCACATATCCTGATTTCTTATATTATCTTGCCGATAAATGGTGGGAGAAACCAAGTTCTGTTCAGACGAAGGGTTACAACCCCGGTCCTTGTTTGGTTTACGGGTTGTAACCTGGTTATCTGAATAGTCCCATGGTTATCTCATCGTATATCACCTGTCATGCTTGATACTTTTTACCTTACCAACAAGATTTGGGAAACGGAGTTCTATTCAGGCAAAGGGTTACAACCCCGGTCCTTCTTTGGTTTAAGGGTTGTGACCTGGCTACTTGAATGGTTCCCTCGTACTCCATTATGACTGTTGTTATTCTTTTACTTCAAGTTCTTTTAACTGCTTTAATATATATTTCCTGATGTTCTGGTTTTAGTTCTTAAGTGAAGCCTCCTTTGTGGCACTTGCTCTTTCTGGGGTCTGACCCAGCTGGTTTTCTTTGGCCAGATACCGGAGCAACTCCAGAGGATCTACCGACTTTCCAGCCAGATGGTGACCACTAGACGGAACCCTGACAACGAGTGGGTTTATTTTGGCTCTCCTACTCTATTATAAAATTATTCTTTGAGGCGTTTAGCCACCGAGCAAGTGTTAGCTCGTATACATTTTTACTTACTGTCTGCCTACGGGCTGTAATATTTTTACTTACTCTTGCTAGTCCTCACATTTTGTAACGACTAGCTTCATGATCAGCTGAATATATAATGTTTGGGACGTCTTACTATTGTATATTTGGTGATCTTACATCTTGTAACATTTACTTACTTGCTTGTGATTGAGAAACTATGCTTGTTCATGACCATAAGAGATTGATGGCTTGTAGATAAACCCTCATATATCTAGACAGCCGTGACCGTATAGTGGAGTGGATCACATTTCACTATACGTAGCTGGCTATGTCTGCCCCCGCTCTCCAGTGTTCTGGTTCTGGGGCGTGACATGGTTTTAAGTGGTGGTCCATGCAGGTCTTGTAAATCAAGATATGTGAGGGTTTACCGAATAGATGTCTCAATCAGCACTCGCCCTTGATCTCTGCCCGTATCTTCTTATCCCTGAGATTCTTGTCCTGATCACATGCTTGTATCATTGATCTGTCTTCATCCTTCCTTATTGTTCCCTTTGTCGTCTTCTTCAGCGGCAATGTTCCTGGACCTGCCGATCAGCAAGGCGGAGCGCCTCCCGTGGAGCAGCAGCAATAGCAGTACCAGCCTCCGAGGCCATTGCCGCCTGGCATAAGTATTCCAGCAGCAGAGACCCCAGCAGTACGCCCTGGTCCAAGCTCAGATTCAGAACCGGCAGAGAGGTTCCTAGCAGGATGTCTACCCTCTTCATCATGCCTTCAAATTCCTTGCTTGCATGATTGATTGTTTGATTGATTGCTTAGTATAGCTTGACATTGCAATATCTAGCCTCTTGATTAAATTCCGAGGACAGAATTCTTTTAAGGTGGGTAGAGTTGTAATGCCCATATCTCGTATTACGTATTTGGAATACGTGTACATATTTTGCCCCGTATTGCATGTCTCCCTGCTTGATTTATTTTGGCATCTCATTGATGGGTTTATCTTGGTTCGGTTCGGTTTGTTGGCTTGGTTCGATTTTGCTTGATTTTATGTGAACCAAACCACTCCCACCTACCACCACCTTCATTAAATATCCCACCACACATTTCTCTCTCCATATTAACTTTCTTTTCCCCCCATTACTTCTCCACCAACCGGAGAGAGAGTGGAGAGCTTATGCAAGTGTATCTTGCTTCATGGAGGAACCCCATTTTTATTGTTCTATTGTCTTTCTCATGTGTTTCTAACCCACTTTAGTACTTAGAATTTTTTATTTATGTGGTTAATTTCTTGTAGATCTAGTTTTGCGGTATTTTCAGTTCCCATGAATTTTGATCTATCAACTTGCAGATTTCTGCTAGTTGATGGTTCCATGTTGTAGAAAATTTCATTTTACCCAAATTTGACCCTTAGAAGTCTGGATTTGAATTCCTATTGTAGTTAGTGGAGCAATGAGGCCATGGTATTTTTCTATGGACCTAGTCTCTGTGGAAAGCCATTAATTGCATTTTTGGAGCTGCATGCTTGCTTGCATTTTAGAGCCGTATGCATTAGTTTGCTTGGAATTATTTGTTTGTGGGCCGCATGCAACTGTAGGCTTGAGCTTGCATGGCCGCATGTAATAATAGTTGCATGCTAGCATAATTCTTTTGCATTTGCCGCATAAGCATAAATATGCTTGGCTGAGCTTGCATTGGCTTATATAAATTATTGTTTGGCCTATCAATTCTTTGGCCGCATGTATCTTCATTTAGCATGGCCAATTGCCAAATAGCTGCCGCATGGCCATGCGTGCACTAATTACATTAGCTTAGTTCATTTGCAAGCACATGATAGCGGCCGCATGGCCTATAGCCAGTTGCCTTGGCCTTAATGCATTAGTTGTATTTTGCATGGCCTTAATGCATTGTTAGTGCATGGACGCCCATAATAGTGGCCGCATGGCCAGCCATTCGTAAGTAGCCGCATAAGCATTCAGGAGCATGCATTACTTTAATGCAAATCCATTTCTTAAATGCATTCTTTAATGCATTTAATGCTTTAAAGCATCCTATAATGCATTGTTAGATGCATGCTTACGTACAAGTAATCTTAATGCATGGAAATTTCATGCATGCACTTGTTGCATGTGCATGCATTATTTAATGCATTGTGTTGGATGCATAATAATGCATGTGTCATTATTTCGCTTGTATTCTGGGCCACATAACATTAGCTGGCATTTAATGCATTAAGAATAATGAGCCGCATGGCTCTATATTGTGGTGTATTATTTAATCTCCTATATATTTGCATTTGCTTGCAAATGCTAATTGTAGCCGCATGGAAATTTATCAATTGCTTGCATGCATTAAATTGCATACCTGGCCCAACACTTTAGTTGTCGCATAAAAATAATTGCTTGGCCACGTGGCCTTATTTGCATAGGCCGCAGGGCAATATTTGTATAGTTGTATTTTGTGGGCCCATGACATTTCTTTGCTCGCTAAATGCAAGCTTACCTTGTGGCCGCAAGGCCTTACCTAATTATTTGCATATAGCCATTTTAATTTTAGGCCACATGGCCCCAGTACTTGAGTGGCCATGTGTCCTTTTCTTTTGCTTGAGTGGAAGCTTGTATTTATTGTGGGTTTCTCTCTACTTGTCTTTTCTGGTTGCATGAATATTTTTTGCTAGCCGCATGGCCCCTTCAGTTATTTTCTGACCGCATAAGCTTTGGCTGGCCGCATGGGTGGCCTCCCACTCTCTTTGGCCGCTTGTATGTTCTCCCACTTTTGTGCCGCATGGGTTCCACTTTGATTGTTTAACTGTTTTATTTGCCTAAATTATGGTCAGAATTTTTTTTCACTCCCAACATGAAAGTTATAGAGTTTCTCCTTGGCTTCAAGAATATATATATTATAAATATATTATTATTTAATTGTACAAGTTTCTTCCCTCCTTGATAAATGAGAATGACTTTACAGTGACCCGTGGTGGTGCACTCTTGACTAGTAATAATGAATGATAGTGGCCCGCCGTGGCGCACTCTTGACATGATAAACCTGACATGATATTTCTCGATCTGCTGTTGCGACGGCTAACTTGACATAACAAGATTGAATAACTTGGACATCATGGACGATTGTGCTTGTATAAATGAACCCGTCTTGTCTTGCATCATGTCTAGGACAGGGACCACTGAGTACCACGGTCAGGGCTACCCACTAAAATTGACTAAGGCTAATAACTAGAATAATCCAGTAGTCATGAAGAGATTTTCCAGCTATAGGCAATCCCGTTACCTGGGCACGCTTGTGGATTTGTAGCCTGCCGACGAGTAGGGCACACTTCCAGCACACTGTCATGTGTTGCACCCTTATTGTACTAATATTCGCCTGGATAACCTGGATGGTCTGCAGGGCTTGTGGCTGTGGAATAATCTCACTGCATCTTGCTAGTAACTAGGCCTGTAATAACCCTAGTTAGTTAAAGTATCAAGCCGTACTTATTGCTTGGCCGTGAATGTTGGATGGAGTTCCGCCAGTCTTGTCTTGTCTTGATCATGTACAAGATTGTCACATATCCTGATTTCTTATATTATCTTGCCGATAAATGGTGGGAGAAACCAAGTTCTGTTCAGACGAAGGGTTACAATCCCGGTCCTTGTTTGGTTTACGGGTTGTAACCTGATTATCTGAATAGTCCTATGGTTATCTCATCGTAAATCACCTGTCATGCTTGATACGTTTTACCTTACCAAAAAGATTTGGGAGACGGAGTTCTATTCAGGCAAAGGGTTACAACCCCGATCCTTGTTTGGTTTAAGGGTTGTGACCTGGCTACTTGAATGGTTCCCTCGTACTCCATTATGACTGTTGTTATTCTTTTACTTCAAGTTCTTTTAACTGCTTTAATATATATTTTCTGATGTGCTGGTTTTACTTCTTAAGTGAAGCCTCCTTTGTGGCACTTGCTCTTTCTGGGGTCTGACCCTGCTGGTTTTGTATGGCCAGATACCGGAGCAACTCCAGAGGATCTACCGACTTTTCAGCCAGATGGTGACCGCTAGACGGAACCCTGGCAACGAGTGGGTTTATTTTGGCTCTCCCACTCTATTGTAAAATTATTCTTTTGAGGCGTTAGCCACCGAGCAAGTGTTATCTCGTGTACATTTTTACTAACTGTCTGCCTATGGGCTGTAACATGATTGGCAACCTAGGGTTGATCATGTATGGCGAAACTATTGCTAGTCCTCATATTTTGTAACGACTAGCTTCATGATCAACCCGAGTCGACAAACCGTTCGTCCCCGGTGTTATTTTGCCGATTCGATCATCCTCGCTAAGGCGTGATGCCGTACGAGTCTGAAATTTGCACTCGTACAAGGCAAGAACGTTACGTTGCTTTTTATATTAATACGCGAAGTTAAAACTTAACAAATTACACCAGAATATAAGACGCAGTATAGGAAGATAGAAATGCTTTTCATTCATAGCTTGCAACAAAGTGCAAGTCGTAATTACATTGGATGCCGTTGCGGCTACATTGATTGAAAACAGAAAGAAACACACTCGACAAGTTGCCTGAACTAACGCTTGCCGACCCATACAATCGCCCCTTTATACATAAGCCGTCGATTGAATTGGCTTCAAAATACTTCAGCATAGGAAGAGCTTCAAAATGCCTCTCCGCACTTCAGCTTCAGTTTAGTTTCGAGCGCCCGCCGTACCTGGAGAAATTGGAGGAGGGGATTAGCACACTTGCTAAGTAGACGAGACGAACCCACTCATCTAAACCGACTCTAATTCTTAGGGTATGCATGCTTTAGAGTTTTCTTTCTATTAGAACTAAATGAATTCAGTTCATATTCGATAGCCATCTTTGAGTAGTAAAGCATACAGTAAAACATAGAAGTTTATCATATTTTTTACCACGGTCGTGCTCGTCCCTACATAAAAACAGAGATAATATTTAAAAACAGAGATAATATCTGCACCTGCATAAGATAATAGGTAAGCATGCTACTATCTTATATGCGGTCGTTGATTTTACACATCACGTGGGACTATCTCAACGGCATTTCGGCCCGCTCAGTCTAGGTTGTAAGCCTGACTGACGGTCCTGTAATGCATCAGTGCCGAAGCACGATTATTCATTCTCCCTAGGTCGATTCGATTCCGATGCCCCGGATACCGATTCGAGAAAAAATCAACTTGTGCACAAGCTGTCCATGACCATGCCAATGTATGAACAGTTTAACATACACAACAGTTTTGTATAGCGCAGACAGTATTGAACGGCATTATCATTTCACCCAACTCATGCAACGATTCATTTTCCCAAAAATCGTACTCCCGATTTAACGTCCCGTAGGCACCAAATTGTCCGAGGTATAACCCACGATCGACATTTCATATTATTTTGCAGCACGTGAAATAGTCTATCTTTTTACTAGAACCTTAAACTTTCTGGTTTATGTGATAGACTTGTATTTTCAGAGTGAATTACTCTAAATCGATACATTTTTCCCGAGTTCTTGAACTTAGTGGATTGGCATGCAATTAACTTGACATCGTTCGATTTGAATGAATTCGAGACAAGGAATTAGTTTGCGGGATAGAGTAGAAAAGAAGGGGCCGAATCACCCACCGATTACTTTGCTCGTGCCGATCGCCGAAGCGCTTCGCAACGTCAAGTTTTAGTTACGCGAGCTCCTGCATTGGCACCAACACTTTGTTAGAATTCTTTCTTTTTTCTTTGCTTCGAAATTTGTAATTGCATCCATGAAAGCGACGCGAAAGCACTTCATCAAAACCCAGCGGCAAATACTCCAAGAAAACCATACAGCGGTCCGGTCCGGTCCCGTCGAAGGGACTCTTTCATAGAGCTCACTCGCTGAGACGCAGTCCGCTGCATCTAGGACTTATTCCAACAGAAGTCGTTCCATTAGTTGGATCGATTCTCGTACCGTCCGCCCAAATCGATTTGTTCGATGTCGCAAGGTGTTATCGTTTACCAAGCTTAGCGATCGAGTCAGATGGCCATCTAAGTTCCCGGCCGATCCGACTCGGCACAAGCATATTATAAAGTCCGTCGTCTATCGAAAGCGGGGCGCTACAATCCTTACCTCCTAGTAAAATCATCCACATGGTTTCCTCCTTAGGGTCACCATCCCATGTGCATATCCCAACAACACATACAAGTATATATGTTGAGATAACTCATGATACTTTTTCAATGTGGGACTAAACTTTGCTAGGCATGTTTAGAGCAAGCACTCTTCATGTCAAGGAGCAAGAGCACCAACAAAGACATCCTTAGTTAATAAGAATTAAACTAAGATCTCCTTATTATAATTATAGACTCATCAGTCACGAACTATGTCACCATTTGGAAATAAAGTGATTAATACTACAAAGAGTCCGGTGCTTATAGTTCATATGGAAAGCAGCACAGACACCGAACGGAACCGACAGGATTTGAACTTCCCAACCGGACGTGAAGGTACGTATAGATTGTAGTAAAAAAAAAATACTACAAAGAGAAAATGGAAACCCTCGATTATGGTTGGTTTGGTTCATTACCCCTGGTTGTATATTAAGGCTCATGTCAATGTTTCTTTGTAAGTTACCAACATGAAAATAATCAACTAAGATGCTACTGAATGCCATAAAGTGCCGATAAATTCAATTGGATCTACTTTTACAAAACGAACCACTATAAAAATTCGAGTAGGCTATCGGTTCCGATCCCATTGCTTGAAGCTAGTCAGTGATATTTGATTTTCCTTATTTTTATTTATTTTTATGGAGATAAAAAAGAAGGGTAAACAAACATCCAGGCACTCAACCTGAATGGATTTTCAACCTACTAGTATTAATAATACCAGAATTTCTGAAACTAACCACTGCCCATATGGACCTACCCCTCTCCGCAATCATGGTGAGCATCTCAAGGCACTGCTTGATGATCACTCTTTTGTTAGTCCCGGGGCTTGATCAAAGATGAAAAACAAATGCAATCGAGATCTGAGATGTCACACAAAACTTTGCAGTGATCAAACTCAAGATCTACGATGGTACAATAAATCAAATAGCCAAATTACAATTTGAAGGAGGGAAAAAAAGAAGAGAAGAACTCTCGTTCTTCCTTGCAAACGTGTTGCAATTGGGACAGAACGAGTTACAATAAAACTAGAGAGAGATGAGAAGAAGAACAATACTGGGGTGTCAAAACACCGTTGCTCAAAGCAAGATTCGCCCCACACGATCTGCTTCCAGGAACCAGCAAGTTTGAAGAACTTGTGGAACGCTCGAAGTCACCTCTGTTCTAACTCCTCGGATGGACTTGCAATGGCGGCAGCAACTCTCTCTCTCTCTTTCTTCTTTTCTAACTTGTAATTTTCGTAGTAGTCACAAAGGAGGCCAGAAGAGAGTATTTATAGAGAGAGGGTGGAAACCCTAACCGCCTCTTCAGTTATGGAAAGATTGAATCAAATCCCAAAAGATAGCAACGAGATTTAATTCAAATCCCACAAAATTAATTCAAATCCCACAAAGATAGGATCTGAATTAATTCAAATCCTACAAAGATAGGATCTGATTTAATCGCATTGATTCAGCATTTCCATAACTGATTTGTAATCTGCACAGTCAGCGGATCCCTCCAAGCGGCAGCAGCAGCAGCCTGGCCGCATGAGCCTAATGGCCGCATGGACCGCATGAGCCGCATGTGCCGCAGGAGCCGTATGGACCGCATGGACCGCATGTGTTGCATAGACCGCATAGATCGCATGTGCCGCATGAGCCACATGGACTGCATGTGCCGCATGAGCCGCATGAAGCCGCATATGAGCCGCATGCCGCATAAGACCGCATGGCCGCATATGAGCCGCATGACTGCTGACGTGCTAAGTGCAAAGTGCGCCAACAAAATGCCACATTATGCCTCATGAGCCCATGAGCCCGAGCCCGAGTCCGAGTCCGAGTCCGAGTCGCTAAGCCCCGTTGGGGCTTAGCTCCAAGTGGAATTATTCCAAGAGAATGACAAAAGCATTAATGCTTAATCCTTGGAGCCTTATTCTTACCTCCTAGTAAAATCACCCACATGGTTTCCTCCTTAGGGTCACCACCCCATGTGCATCTCTCAACAACACAACCAAGTATATATGTTGAGATAACTCATGGTGCATTTCCGATGTGGGACTATAATTTTACAAGGCATGTTGAGAGCAAGCTCTCTCCATGTAAAGAAAGCACCAACAATCCCCCACATATCACAACATATATATGTGTCCAGGGTTGAGCGTTCCCTACAGTAACTGTCCATTTTGTATTAGGATAGATGTCGCTGACGACTTGAATCTTCCCGCATGGGTTAAATAACAATGTGATACAAGAATGGACTACGCCTTGAATTCTGCACCACAATTGTAATTCTTTCCACTCACAAAGTGTAGTTACGTGTGCTTCTGGCTGCACATTAAAGGCCCTGTGCCAGCCTGATTTCAGTATATAATTTTGGGCGTCTACAAGTTTACCCTCAAGAGACGGCCTGATATCTCTTTCCATACACTATAGGTGAGTTCTTTATTAAAGAGATATGGCATGAAGCCTTGCGCTTCCTTGCGGTGCTACGCCGCTATGACATGGCCTGAAGCCGAGGCATTACCCCTACCTGGGAACCTCATCGTAGTGTCATACTACTGTAGCATGAGGTCAAAAGCCTCTTTGTAGTGCCAAACTATCCAGCATGAAGCCTAAGGCTTCCTTGCGGTGTTACGCCGCAACGACATGGCTTGCAATCCCGAGGCTTTACCCCTACCTGGGTACCTCATCGTGGTGTCGTGCCACTGTAACATGGGGCCATCCTCCCCTTTGTAGTGCTGTCTACAACTCTTTAATTACGTCATACAGC
This sequence comes from Iris pallida, assembly GCA_029216955.1. Classification (NCBI taxonomy): domain Eukaryota; kingdom Viridiplantae; phylum Streptophyta; class Magnoliopsida; order Asparagales; family Iridaceae; genus Iris; species Iris pallida. The sequence continues at coordinate 26,628,145 of JANAVB010005599.1, read as the reverse complement.
ATTAGGCTACCTGCCTATTTGCGGTGCTACGCCGCTGTGACTTGGCTTGCAAAACCGAGGCATTACCCCTACCTGAGAACCTCATGGTGGAGTCACCCTACTGTAGCACGGAGATTCACTCCTTGTAGTGCTGCTCTACCGTGCTTCCTGTAAAGCATACCAGGCATTCACTCTGCCTGAGAACTCATTAAGGCGTTTAAGCCAACCTTCCACAGGATCTGTTTTTCCGCAGAAAAATACATAGTAGACAACAGTGGTTATGGGTCCGTATCGCTTCCATGTTCCAAAGAACAAGTACCCACTGTTACCTGATAGTTTCCCAGTCAGTGATCCTCCTTTGAACCAAAAGTTAGATGCCTAGTAGATTTCTCTTTGAACTAATAGCATAAAACTTTATGGTAGGATTACAAAGACACACTATCAGAATGCCTTCAAGCCCATTTTATAAGCTGTGTCATCGACCAACTGGCGCTTGAGGCCCTTTGTGAACGGATCTGCCAGGTTCTCCTGACTCCGAACATCAACCACTGCAATTACACCTCTTTTGATAAGATCGTGTACTGCCCTGTGCTTCAACCGCACAGTCCTCTTCTTCCCGTTGAAGAGGTCATTTGATGCCACCGCCGCAGTCGCCTGGTTGTCACAGTATATCGGTATCGCCGGTATCTGAGCCCCAACCACTGGAAGATCATACATGAGCTTCCGAAGCCATTCTGCTTCATCTACTGCAGTTTCAAGTGCATAGAATTCAGATTCCATGGAGGAACGAGAGAGTATAGTCTGCTTTTTCGACTTCCACGATATAGCAGCTCCACCCAAGGAAAAGACATATCCACCTGTGGATCTCTCGCTTTCCACCTCTGAACACCAGCTAGCATCACTGAAGCCTTCCACTACTGTCGGATACCCGTTGTAGTGCAGTGTATATGTCTGAGTTTTCTTGAGATATCTCATCACCCGCTTCACAGCTTTTTAGTGCTCAACCCCTGGGTTGCTTGTGAACCGACTCAGTATTCCCACGGCGAAAGCTATATCAGGCCTTGTGGCAGTGGTTGCGTACATCAAACTTCCGATAACGCTAGAATACTCCAGCTGCCTAACGCTTTCCCTTGAATTTGGCTTCAGCTTCTGATCACACCTGTATGGCGTATCGATCCCTGGAAGATCCTTATACCCATAGCGTGTGAGCATCTTCTCAATGTAGTGAGATTGTGACAGCGCTACTCCAGTGTCTGTCCGAATGATCTTTATGTCCAAGATGACATCTGCATCCCCCAAGTCCTTCATATTGAACTTGGTTGAGAGAAACTTTTTTGTCTCTGTGACACAGCCTATATCCGTACCTAGGATTAGCATGTCGTCCACGTACAGACAAACGATGACTCCTCTTCCATCAGCGAACTTTGTGTAAACACATTTGTCCGTCTCGCTGACTCTGTAGCCGTTTGACTTAATAACTTTGTCAAACTTCTCATGCCACATCTTGGGAGCTTGCTTCAAACCATACAATGATTTCACCAACTTGCAGACTTTGTCTTCAAGACCTTTGACGACAAATCCATCTGGCTGTTGCATGTAAATCTCTTCGGTCAGCTCCCCATTCAGGAATGCGGTCTATACATCCATCTGATGTATCACCAACTTATGTATAGCTGCTAGAGCGATTAACATCCTGATGGTGGTCATCGGGCTACTGGAGCGTACATGTCAAAGTAGTCTATCCCCTGTTTCTGAGAAAATCCCTTAGCTACCAGACTGGCCTTGAACTTGTCAATAGTTCCATCCGCCTTCATCTTCTTCTTGAAGATCCATTTACATCCGATGGGCTTTTCTCCTTCAGGTAGATCTACCAACACCCATGTGTTATTGGAGGTGATAGAGTCAAACTCGTCATTCACTGCCTCCTTCCAGAAGATAGCATCTCTGGTCTTCATCGTCTCATCATAGGTAAGCGGATCTGCTTCCACATAATAGGTGACAAAGTCATCTCCGAAGTCTTTCGGTCTCCTCGCTCGCTTAGCTGACGGCTCTGCGAGTTCTGGTACAGGAGTTGTTTCCTCAACAACAGCTTCTTCTTGGACTACTGGCTCATATGAGATTTCAGTCTCATTTGCACCTCCATCATTTTTCGGAATGTCCGAAAGAACAATATTTTTGTCTTTTGCAAACTTGTCTTCAAAGTATTCAGCATCGCGAGATTCGATGATATGATTTGACTCAATATCAAGAAATCTCTGAGCATCACTCTTCTCGACATACCCCAAGAAGATCGCCTTCGTAGTCCTTGTCCCTAGCTTCTGAATCTTCAGATCTGGGAGTTTCATATACGCCAGACACCCCCACACTCGAATAACATTCAAGTTAGGTCTGACTTTGAACCAGAGTTCATGAGGAGTTACGTCCGAAGTTGCATGTGGCACTCTATTTAGAATAAAAGTGGCCGTCAATGCAGCTTCTCCCCAGTAGCATTTAGGAAGACCCGCGGTTAGCAGCATAGAGTTCATCATTTCTGTCAACGTTCTGTTCTTCCTCTCAGCTACTCCGTTAGATTGGGGAGAATATGGAGCAGTAGTCTCGCATATGATTCCATGTTCTCTGCAGAACATTGCAAATTCATGAGACCTGTACTCCCCACCTCGATCACTCCTTAACCTCTTGAGTTGTTGTCCAGTCTGCCGTTCAGCTTCGGCCCTGAACTCTCTGAACTTCTCGAAGGATTCGTCTTTAGACTTGAGCAAGTAGACGAACGCGTATTTTGAGAAGTCGTCGATGAAGGTTATGAAATACTTCATTCCGGCCTTCGTGGAGAAATGTTTGAAGTCACAGATATCGGAGTGCACCAACTCCAGAAGATCTGTGCTTCGATTGACCCGATGAAAGGGTTTCCTTGTTATCTTCGTCTGAGCACACACCTCACACTTCTCCACCTTACCCCCACATTTGGAGATAAGTCCTAGACTAGACATTTTGTTAATTCTTTTACAATGAACATGTCCTAGTCTATTATGCCACAACTCAAGAGAACAATCAGAAAATGCAACTGCATTAATGTCTTCAAACTGGTTAACAAGCTGAATTTTAAACATGCCTTCGGTTTGATAAGCCTTCCCGAAGTATGTTCCTTTCTTGGACATCACCATTTGACCAGCATTGATGTCCATCCTCAAGCCTGCGTTGCAGAGCAGGCTCCCAGAGATCAGGTTCTTGGCAATCGTCGGAACATGCTTTACACCTTGAAGCGTCAGAGTATTCCCAGAAGTGAGTTTCAGTTCCACGGTCCCGATCCCCAGAACTTCAGCTTGGGCCTAGTTCGCCATGATAACCTTTTCAGTTTTCGGCTGATACGTGACGAACCATTCCTTGCCTGAACAGACATGGCAAGTCGCTCCAGTGTCTATCCACCAGTCAGAGTCAACCCCCACAGTTGTGACCTGTCCGATCATAGCAACAATGTTAGAAACCAATAAAACCTTATTAGGCTCACATTTCTCTGATTGTTTAGGCTTAGATCTGCATTCACTCTTGTAGTGGCCTTTCTTGCCACAATTGTAACAAGTCACGTGGGACTTGGTCTTCTGTCGTTTGAAAGAAGGACCCTTCACTTTTAGATTAGTGAAGTCCTTCTTTTTGGGATGAGAAGCCGCCTGCTTCCCCTTGGGATCTCTCGTCTGCACAAGATTGGTTTTAGCTAACTGTTTGGACAGAGTGTCCACCTTCTGTTGAGAACGCATCTCGTCCTCAACATGGATCTCTTGAAGTAGATCTCCCAAGCAAATGTCTAGCTTCTTTCAGGTACTCCATCCAGCAGGAAGTTTTGAGACGATCCCTCCGACGACAAACTTGTCGGGAAGGGGCATCTCTTCGTCTTCCAGTTTCTGACGCAGCTTCAGAAATTCCTTCACCTGTGGCAGCATGGACATTTTGTCCTCAAAGAGCAATTTCTGATATTTTTCAACCACAAACATTTTGCTTCTGTTCTTATCTTCTTCATACAGATTTTTCACAGACTCCCATATGTCTTTGGCAAGTTCCTTCTTTGAGTAGGATTCTGCCAGAGAGTCCTCCATAGCATTCAGGATGAGAAGCCTGCAGATGCTATTTTCTCTTCTCCACTTGGCCTGGAGTTTGGTAGCCACGTTGATGGTGGCAGTAGATCCAGTGTCTGGAACAGAGGGTTCTTTTTCCAACAGAACATGATCAACGTCTTTCAGTTGAAGAGTTAGGTACACCTTTCTCTTTCAGACTTGATAGTGCTCTCCATCGAACTTTTCCAACTTGCATAAGTTCGATTGGAGGAGCGAAGCATTAATGTTTTCTATCTATACGGATCTTGCTTTGAGATTGTTAGTCCCGGGGCTTGATCAAAGATGAAAAACAAATACAATCGAGATCTGAGATGTCACACAAAACTTTGCAGTGATCAAACTCAAGATCTACGATGGTACAATAAATCAAATAGCCAAATTACAATCTGAAAGAGGAAAAAAAAGAAGAGAAGATCTCTCGTTCTTCCTTGCAAACATGTTGCAATTGGGACAGAACGAGTTACAATAAAACTAGAGAGAGATGAGAAGAAGAACAATGCTGGGGTGTCAAAATACCGTTGCTCAAAGCAAGATTCGCCCCACACGATCTGCTTCCAGGAACCAGCAAGTTTGAAGAACTTGTGGAACTCTCGAAGTCACCTCTGTTCTAACTCCTCGGATGGACTTGCAATGGCGGCAGCAACTCTCTCTCTCTCTCTTTCTCCTTTTCTAACTTGTAATTTTCGTAGTAGTCACAAAGGAGGCCAGAAGAGAGTATTTATAGAGAGAGGGTGGAAACCCTAACCGCCTCTTCAGTTATGGAAAGATTGAATCAAATCCCAAAAGATAGCAACGAGATTTAATTCAAATCCCACGAAATTAATTCAAATCCCACAAAGATAGGATCTGAATTAATTCAAATCCCACAAAGATAGGATCTGATTTAATCGTATTGATTCAGCCTTTCCATAACTGATTTGTAATCTGCACAGTCAGCGGATCCCTCCATGCGGCAGCAGCAGCCTGGCCGCATGAGCCTAATGGCCGCATGGACCGCATGAGCCGCATGGACCGCATGTGCCGCCGCAGCTGACGTGCTAAGTGCAAAGTGCGCCAACAAAACGCCACATTACGCCTCATGAGCCCATAAGCCCGAGCCCGAGTCCGAGTCCGAGTCCGAGTCCGAGTCGCTAAGCCCCGTTGGGGCTTAGCTCCAAGTGGAATTAATCCAAGAGAATGACAAAAGCATTAATGCTTAATCCTTGGAGCCTTATTCTTACCTCCTAGTAAAATCACCCACATGGTTCCCTCCTTAGGGTCACCACCCCATGTGCATCTCTCAACAACACAACCAAGTATATATGTTGAGATAACTCATGGTGCATTTCCGATGTGGGACTATAATTTTACAAGGCATGTTGAGAGCAAGCTCTCTCCATGTAAAGAAAGCACCAACATCTTTCATGCGGGCATTGGCAGGGCCGGTTTTGAGAGAGTGCAATGGGTGCGATCGCACTAGGCCACCTAAATTCGTAGGCCTCAATTTTTTTATATTCCTATATGTATTATGTATACTAAATTAACTTATGAATAAATAATTTAAAAATTATGAGTAAATAATTTAAAAAATGTATATGTATATTTATTATGTATACTGCAATATAAAGTAACTTATGAATAAATAATTTATAAATTCATTGGCCTCCTTATGTATACTAAGGTAACCAATGTGGAGATTATACTAATAACTAAGGCTTCTATTATTTCCAATTAACAAAACAAGTCATATATTCTTTCAATTACATTCAGTTCATATTCGAAATCAATAAGAAATCCTAACACTTAATAGAAAATTCTATGACTTATAGGATTCAAATAAAATACTATGTATCTCTGACTCTATCGATCGTCTATCTCTCGACCCCTTCTTGTATGTATAGTAATTCATGCTATTGCGTCACTCAAAAGAAGGTCCGAACAATATTAAAACTATATGAGAATATTTTTTATTTATTTTGTTCAATTCAGAAAATTTAAATTCAGAAAATAGAGATAGTTTGAAAGCTTGTTATAGTCATCTAGAAAGTACTTTGAGACATTGTGACTACTCTGATATTGATCGAGATGAATTGTTTGAGGACATAGAAACTTTACAAGATCTTCTGCCAAAAGACATCCAAGCACTTGAGATATTAAATTTTGTGAAAAATTTAATTATTTTCCCATAGAATACTATCGACAATTACAGTGACTTGCATATGCAGAAAATAAGTTTTTTTAAGTTGAAATTATTGAAATTGTACATTCAGTCAGCCATGTCACGAGATATTAAATGAACTAGGTCTAATTTCATTGGAAATGAATTCTTGGAGGGTGTTGATTATGAATGATTGATTGATGATTTTGGAGCTAGAAAAGCTAGAAGATTGTTCTTTATATGAAGAAGACAAAAGATGTTTGTTTGTTTAGCTTTATTTTATCTATTTTAGTCGAATATTATTTCAATTGAAATATATTGTAGTTGAATAATTTTTCTTAATTGATGTTAAGTTTGGATAATTTAATTTCTGAAATTCTTAATTAGAATTTTATGTATATAAGAATAGGCCTTCATTTATTTTTTGCACCGGACCTCGTCGTCTTTGATGAATCTCAGCTCCGGCCCTGGGAATTGGTAGTTCAGTGAGTTATGAGCTTCATGACAAGATATAAAACGTAATTGTCACTATATGTCTGTATCACAATACTAGTCTAAAGAGCCAAAATAATAATAATTATAATTATAATAACAATCTTCTACTATATAATGCGGCTTCAAAATGTTTCAAAGATGAGCCGTTTAAGCCGTATGTATATCATCAACCATTTAATTTAAAAAATTACAAAAAATTATAATTTTAAAATTTGTACGTTCCGCATAACCGAATACCCTCTCTTTTTTATTTTGCTTCCGCATAACCGAATATCCTCTCTTTTATTCACATATCTCCATAACAAACTATAATAAAATTTAAATTAAATTTCTATAAATTTTAGTGTGTGTGTGTGTGTGTTGGGGGGCAGTGGAGGCGGCAAGAAGGTAGAGAAAATAATTGGACAGATCAAACCCAAAGAACTAGAGTTTCGGAGTGGTTTTGAGAGACCCGACTGTGCCTGAGTGCTACGGTTTGGCATGTCTGGAGGGAGAAATAACCGCATATTTGAGGGGGTCAACACTTCCTTTGTTGGGATTCTGCACAATATTGACTGTGATGTAACGGATATGAGACAACTACATAAGGTCCGTCCCACTGGCTAAGTTGTAACAGATTGTTGATCTATAATATTTACCAATTCTTTCAAATATTTACCAATTCTTTCAAATATATATATATATATATATATATATATATATATATATATATATATATATATATATATATATATATATATAATCCAAACAACCATTTTATTCAATAAGGCCTAAAAAGCCAACCTGTACAAGTATACCATGTGGTGCAAAATGTCGATGCCTGTACACGTATACTGACAAAAGAAGAAGGAAACAAGAAACAAAACGGCTAAGCCGAGGATAGGAGAGAGGTCCAGAATGCCTCCTGGCCGTGCCTATAGAGGGCTCTCCTTTTGTGGCATTGACGAACGGTCTCCCGAATAAGTTGGTCCGTATTGTACTGGCGGCCTTCGTATGTAGCCTTGTTCCGATTTCTCCAGATGACCCATGTGGCTGCTGCAGCGACTATCTGGTGGCCATGGGACACTGAGGCCCGGGTGGTCATGAGATGGTGAAAGTTGACGCCTCCGTGAGGCAATCTGCAATGCTGGGATAGAGCTCTCCAGACCTTGACCGGAAGGTCCCCCTGATTGAGGATGTGGTTGGCCGTTTCCGATTGTCGGTCAGAGCAGAATGTGCACGCCGAGGCAAGACTGAACCCGATTGTGGTGAGATTGTCGTCAGTGGGGAGGATATTGCGTAGGGCTCTCCAGATGAGGAAAAACTACTTCTTGGGGATGCACGCCTGCCAGAATGGGGCAAAGGTAGGGGGACGTGGCCGCGTTGCCCCGAATAACGCTTCTGGCCGACCTAACCGAGAAGGTTCCGTCTCCGTCGGGCTTCCACACGAGCTTATCTTTGTGTTCAATCCTCAAACCGCTACGACGAATGTAATCGGTCGCTTCGGTCCCAGCCCATGACCTGATTTTGATCTAGTTCCAGGTGTTATTAGGAGGTTGCCATAGATCCTTGATAGTGCTATTCCTAGGAGCCGTCGGAGTGTTTGGAAGTAAGAAATTGTCAACCCAGCGCTCCTGGAATGGGGAAGCTTCCCCTATGCCCACCTTGAGGTGAATCTCTGGTTCGGCGAGGGACCGCCCGTAAAGGATGCGATGCCAGGCCGCGGAGGATCTGCTATTAGAGATAGCCGTGGACGGACGGATATGTTTGAAGTATCTGGCCTTCATGAATCTGGACCATAAGTTCTTACTGGTGCGAAGCGTGTATATATATATATATATATATATATATATATATATATATATATATATATATATATATATATATATAACAAAAAAAAAAAATATATATATATATATATATATATAACAAATTTTAATTTAATTTATATTTTGATAAGATTAGAAAGAAGAAAAATTATTTACACGTGCTTTTAGTAGTAATAATAAGGGATAATTTAGCAAATGCCCCCATTCTAAATATTGAAATTAGCATATACCCCCACTATTTTATTTATCTAACAAATACCCCCATTTTGATATAAAATAATAAAAATTTAAGATATACCCCCACTCTTTTACATAGGAGTGGGGGTATTTGCTAAATAAAATAAATAGTGGGGATATATGCTAGTTTTAACATTTGGAATGGAGGTATTTGTTAAATTATCCCTAATAATAACTATTAACTATTCACTATTCACTATATGTCAAAATAAGCAAGCTACTTCAGATTTCTTTTATCCTCTCTACTTCTCTTTCACCTTAGATTTCAGTTTGTAGCATCATCCGCCTCCATCCCCTGTACACCCCAGGAAGGGGGGAAAACTTGGCTTATTTGAAAGTGAGCCCGTCCAAGAAAAATTGCACAAAACTAGCTAAAATATCCCCGCACAAAATGCAAATAGTATCACAAGGTATGTTTTTTTCCAGGTAAAATATCAGCAGTTTGAAGCTTATTATGAATCATTAACCAAATTAAAATTCTCACTTTTAAAGGACAACCCAACTCCTATATAATTTCACTAAAAGGGGAACTCATGCCAGAATTATTAAGAAAATCATAAAAAGATCAGAAAACGTGCCAACAGCATTCCAGTGGGTTTCAGTCTTACAAACACTACTGAAATGAAATTCGAGTCAGGTTCGGATTAGAGCCTGAAGCTAAAATATTTTTGGGACCCGAAGTTTACAATGAATCCAACCCGAACATGAGTTTTTTTACGATTACATTAGGGGGAAATGAGGGTATATTTCCTTCTACAGATAGTTTTGACTTTCTTGGTGCGGGCAATCCAACCGGCCGTCTTGATCTCAATGGTTGAGATTAATGAAGAGTTCTTAATACAAATCCAAAAATGAGCTTCAGCTCACAAAAATGCAGGTATGTCCTGAGTATAGCACATTAATCAACTAGGAAGCACCGACATTTCGAAAGTGGAAATTGTATCCATCAGATGGTGGTGCCACATGTTGGAAAAGAAACGCGGAAACCTTTCCCCAAATCGGAGAGTACCTGCGAGAGGACCAAGCAATACAACGCACGAGCCCAAAAATAGCCACACAAAAACAATCACGCAGACACAGAGAATTTTTGACGTGGAAACCCTTGCGAGAAAAACCACGGGACGATCGGAGTCCAACCCTGAGAAGCCTCCACTAATGGAATAGAAGAATTACACCCTCTACAAACTCCTCCCGATCCAAATCGGATCCCCACAACACTCAGAGATAAGAACAATGATTACAAGGCTACGAAGAGCGAGAACGACGAGTAGAGATTACCCGAACACGATCTCCTTCGAACAGCGACCTTCAATCCTCCGTCTTCTTCTCCGAAGTTGTAGTGGCACTCTTGCCTCCTTCCTCTCTCAAACTTGTGTTGTCCAATGTGTTGCACTCATGAATTAGGGTTGAGAAACTCGATATATCTCCCTAATCCCGCAACCAACCTGGACCGTTGGATTAGATCCAATGATGAAAACTCATCCAGAAATCCGCTTCAGCCCCCGACGACACAGAGTTCGGCCAGAACTCTGTGTGGGGCAACCAGCACCTACTGGCCAAACCCTGGAACGGCCAGACCGAGTTCGGCCAGAACTCGGCCTGGGACCGAGTTCGGCCCGAACTCGGATCCCCTGCTTCCAGCAGCTCCAGCAGCAGCAGCAGCAACTCCGTCGCCTACTTCCCGAGCTTCTCCGACATCGGACGGCGCTCGTCGCACTCCGGGGTCTTCTCCACATAGGTTGTGAACCCCACCCACTCCAACAAATCTCCCCCTTCACAACTATGGGGAGGATGTCGTCATCCCGACGACCTGCCTGCAGTACTCAAACTTCCCTCTTGGTAGAATCTTCGTGAACATATCAGCTCCGTTGTCATCTGTATGCACCTTCTCAAGCTCCGCGTCCTTCTTCTCAACTACATCCCGTATCCAATGATACCGGGTCTCGATGTGCTTGGACCGGCTATGAAACGTCTGATTCTTCACAAGGTGGATCGCACTCTGACTGTCGCAAAGCAAAGTATACTGCTCTTGCTTCAGTCCCATTTCCTGCAGCAGCTTCTTCATCCACAACAGCTCCTTGCAAGCCTCCGTCGCCGCAATGTACTCTGCCTCTGTCGTCGACAAGGCAACACACTTCTGCAACCGCGACTGCCACGACACCGCTCCTCCTGCAAACATCATCACGTAGCCCGAAGTCGATCGCCTCGTGTCTACATCTCCAGCCATATCAGCGTCGGTATACCCAACCAGCTTCGGCTCGTCACCACCAAAGGAAAGTCTCCAACCAGCAGTGCCCTGAAGATAACGTAGAATCCACTTGACCGCACTCCAATGTACCCTTCCAGGATTTGAAAGATACCTGCTAACCGTACCAACTGCATGAGCAATATCTGGCCTCGTACACACCATAGCATACATCAGGCTTCCCACAGCTGAGGCATATGGAACCCGCTCCATATCTTCCTTTTTGTCCTCGGTAGATGGACACTGTTCCTCAGTGAGCTTAAAGTGAGCCGCGAGGGGGGAACTCACTTTCTTCGACCCGTCCATCCCGAAACGCTGAAGTACCCGGTGAATGTACTTCTTTTGGGACAAGTGTAGCAGCTTGGACTCTCTCTCTCGGTTGATCTCCATCCCAAGAATAGTCTTCGCTGCGCCCAAATCCTTCATAGAGAAAGCCGCGCCCAGTTGGCGCTTCAACTCCGCTATCCTAGTGGTATTCCGACCCACTAATAGCATATCATCAACATAGAGCAACAAAATGATGAAATCATCATCGGCAAAATACCTCACAAATGCACAATGGTCCGACGTCGTCCGTGCATAACCATGCTCCTCCATAAACGACTCGAACTTCCTGTACCACTGCCTCGGAGCCTGCTTCAGACCATACAAGCTCTTTCTCAACCGGCAGACCAAATGTGACTTGCCCTTCTCACAGAATCCCTCCGGCTGCTCCATGTACAACTCCTCCTCAAGATCACCGTGGAGGAATGCCGTCTTCACGTCCATCTGCTCGACCTCCAAGTCGAAACTGGCTGCTAATGCTAGCACCACCCGGATAGACGAATGCTTGACGACAGGCGAAAAGATCTCATCATAATCCACGCCTTTACGCTGACCGTAGCCTTTGACTACCAGCCTCGCTTTGTATCGAGGGCGAGTAGCATCTTCCGTCTGCTTCACTCTGAACACCCATCGATTCTTTAAAGCCTTCTTGCCCTTTGGCAACCGCACCAGATCATAAGTGGAATTGGTGTGCAAGGAACTCATCTCCTCCTGCATAGCCACCATCCACTCCTGCCTGTGTTCGTCTTCCATAGCCTCTGCAAAACTTTCGGGCTCCCCCCCGTCAGTCAATAGCACATACTCATCCGGTGAGTATCTCGTAGATGGTCGACGATCCCTGTCACTCCTTCTCAGTGGAGCCACTGGTGCTGGCTGTATACCGACAGCCTCCGCCCCTTCAGGAACTACCTCTCCGGCATGCTCATCCTCCTGAGGGACACCCTGACCACCATCAGCAGGCTGATGGTCAAGGTTGGGAGCAACTCCATGTACCGGCTCCCCCATAACTGGATCCTCTGCGATGTCCTCTGGAAACTGTTCGAAGCGAAATGACTCTAACTCAGGCAATTCCTCAGCCTCAGAAGGCGTCTCGGAATCCTGAGTGTTGGTCATGGTCTGATCCTCGACGAACACCACGTCCCTGCTTCTGTAGAGCTTTCCTTCCACTGGGTCGTAGAGTCTATAGCCAAACTCATCCCGACCGTAGCCGACAAAGACGCATCGCCTCGTCTTCGGCTCAAGTTTGGTCCTCTCGTCCTTCGGTACATGCACGAAGGCTTTACAACCAAACGCCCGCAGGTGATTGTATGACGGCTCTTTGCCGTACCATACTTTATCAGGCACATCACCCTGCAAAGGAGCACTAGGAGACAAATTAATAATATAAGCAGCTGTGAGAAGAGCCTCACCCCAATAACTGCCCGGCAAGTTTGCTTCTGACAGCAAACACCGCACCCTCTCCATCAGTGTCCTGTTCATGCGCTCCGCTACACCATTGAGCTGAGGTGTCTTTGGCGGAGTCTTCTGGTGTCGTATCCCTTGCTCTCTGCAATACGCATCAAAGGGACCGATGTATTCGCCGCCATTGTCGGACCGAACACACAACAACTTCTTGCCCGTCTCCCTTTCAACAGAGGCCTGAACTCCTTGAAAGTAGGCAGCACCTGATCCTTGGTCTTTAAGGCATAGACCCAAACCTTCCTGGAACAGTCATCAATAAAAGTCACAAAGTAAGAAGCACCACCAAGAGATTTTACCTTCATAGGACCGCAGACATTCGAGTGAATCAACTCGAGCAACGCCAGCTTCCTCGAACTTGGATGACTTTGGAAAGACACCCTATTCTGCTTTCCAGCTAAACAGTGCGTGCATTTCTCCAACTTTGTTGACTTGAGCCCCGGAATCACTTTCCTGTTCACCAAGTAGCTCATCCCCTTCTCGCTGATATGGCCGAGCCGCCTGTGCCACAACTCGGTAGACGCATCACTGACTGCGTTCACCTCCTGTGCCCCCTCTGCGCTCCCCTCCATATAGTAGAGACCGGACTTCTTGCTTCCTCTGGCAATCACCATCGAACCTCTGGAAAGCTTCCACTGACTGTTCCCGAAGAGACTGAAGAATCCCTCGTCATCCAACCTTCCAACCGACACCAGGTTGAAACGGATATCAGGGACATGACGAACATCCTTGAGAACAAGAACCGCACCCGTCTTCGTTCTCAAATGCACATCTCCAACGGCAACCGCCTTCGACACATCTCCGTTGCCCATCTTCAGCACGCCACAGTCGCCTGTCGTGTAAGTGACAAACAGTACCCTATTGTGAGATACATGTGCTGAAGCCCCTGAGTCCACCAGCCAAGAATTGTCATCGCAGGCGAGGTTAGTAATGACCTCATCACCTACGACGATCACATCGTCTCCATGCACCGAGGCCGCCGCTGTAGTGTTCTCCTCTTGCTTCCCCTTGTCGCCCTTCTTCTCTCTCTTCCAAGCGAAACAATTTCGCTTGATATGGCCCTTCTTACCGCAATGGTAACACTCTGAGTCCTCGTAACGACCCTTGGACTTCCCCCTGCTCTTGTCTCTGCCACCACCTGGACCCCTGCTTTTGCCCTTTCCGCAGCTCTCTGAAACAAGTGCCTCTGAGTGGTGGGATGTGGATGAAGTGCCCTGAGAACGTCTCCGTATCTCTTCATTCAACACCCCGCTCTTGGCAAACTCCAGACTGACCACGCCCTCTGGAGCAGAAGCGATCATAGATACTCGTACGGTTTTCCACGAGTCTGGCAATGTACACAGCAGCCACAGTCCCTGAACTTCGTCGTCGAACTTGACTCCCATAGAAGATAGCTGGTCAACCACGCCCCGGAAATCACTCAAGTGATCCGTAATAGACGTCCCATCTTTGTACCGCAGACCCATCATCGTCCGGATCAGGAACAACTTGTTTACCCTGGTCTTCTTCGTGTACAAAGATTCCAACTTATCCCATAACGTTTTCGCGTGCTCAATATTGGCAACGTGGTTGTACACGTTCTCGTCAACGAACTGCCTGATGTATCCGCACACCTGTATATGCTCGAATTTCCAGTCCTCCTCGGATTTATCACTGGGCTTCTCGGATGCAAATACGGGCAGATGCAGCTTCTTGACGAACAGCAAATCCTTCATCTTGCTCCGCCAATAATGATAGTTTGTGCCGTTCAGATTCACCATGCGCACCGGCTTCGCGTCCATCTCTCCTCTCTGGTTCCTCTGTCAACTCCTGACACCCTTCGAACCCAAAGCTCTGATACCACTCTGTTGGAAAAGAAACGCGGAAACCTTTCTCCAAACCGGAGAGTAACTGCGAGAGGACCGAGCAATACAACGCACGAGCCCAAAAATAGCCACACAAAAACAATCACGCAGACACAGAGAATTTTTGACGTGGAAACCCTTGCGGAAAAAACCACGGGACGATCGGAGTCCAACCCTGAGAAGCCTCCACTAATGGAATAGAAGAATTACACCCTCTACAAACTCCTCCCGATCCAAATCGGATCCCCACAACACTCAGAGATAAGAACAATGATTACAAGGCTACGAAGAGCGAGAACGACGAGTAGAGATTACCCGAACACGATCTCCTTCGAACAGCGACCTTCAATCCTCCGTCTTCTTCTCCGAAGTTGTAGTGGCACTCTTGCCTCCTTCCTCTCTCAAACTTGTGTTGTCCAATGTGTTGCACTCATGAATTAGGGTTGAGAAAACTCGATATATCTCCCTAATCCCGCAACCAACCTGGACCGTTGGATTAGATCCAATGGTGAAAACTCATCCAGAAGTCCGCTTCAGCCCCCGACGACACAGAGTTCGGCCAGAACTCTGTGTGGGGCAACCAGCACCTACTGGCCAAACCCTGGAACGGCCAGACCGAGTTCGGCCAGAACTCGGCCTGGGACCGAGTTCGGCCCGAACTCGGATCCCCTGCTTCCAGCAGCTCCAGCAGCAGCAGCAGCAACTCCGTCGCCTACTTCCCGAGCTTCTCCGACATCGGACGGCGCTCGTCGCACTCCGGGGTCTTTTCCACATAGGTTGTGAACCCCACCCACTCCAACACCACATTCACATTGTGTCAGTGTTTGATACGTACAGGATACGATAAAAAAAACACATAAAGGCACAACAAAACCAATGTCATGTCCACTTCGACATGTCCATATTGGGTGGTATCTGTGCAAACAAATGTAATAAAAAGAAACCTCGATGTACAAACTTCACCCACCACTAACAAGACCCATGTAACCTTAATAAAGTGTTCCTATCCAGTTCAGATAAATAACATATCCGGTAACAGCAAATACAACTTATGAAGTTATAAGGATACAAGGGAAAATAGACCACAGGTGGTTCAAGGAAACTAGTAAAACCAACAAATCAGTTGGATACATCAACAACAACCTGCTTAGTCTGCTTGGTAACGGTGTTTTCACCGGTTTTGGGGTGTTTTTGAACCGACCGTTTATGAAAACCCATGTTTGTTAATTTTTTTGAGGCACCGGTTTTGGTTGGCTCAAAAACCCCCCAAAACCGGTGTAATGTATTTTTGGGCGGCTTTATAAACACCCCAAATCGGTGGGTTTTGAGCGGCTCTATTTTTCATTTATATCCTCACAAATATATATATATATATATATATATATAATTATAACTACTGATACCCTTCCCTATTTAATTTATTCGTGTAAAAAAAATTTAGAACCGTTCGTTAGTGAATTACCAAGCATGGATTGGACTGGTTTAAAAGCCGCTACTTAAAAACCATCCAAAACCGGACCCCTCATAACCGTTCATAAGTCATAACCGGTACTCTAAAAACACCTCATAACCGCTACCCTTACAATTGCCAAGCAAAGAATTTAGTACTCGGCTGCCAACTGTTATTTAGAGATTCTACTTGGATATATGCTGAAGATATTCATGGACAACTGTACTTGTAGGTAAACACCAACACAGTACTATTTAATCTATCGCTTAGCTCGATGGTTCCTTGTTCTAGTAGCACCTGCACCCTCCTTGAACTCCATAAGCTCGGAAATAGCTACTCCCTTTGATGGGCTCCGAAAATTTTCTACATAGGCTACCAAACTGTCTGTTCCAGTCGTCATAGGTACCCAATTCATTCATGGAAACAGAAGGCCCAATCTCCCGCTGCGTGTTCTCAAAATCCTAACATAAGAAACAGGTTAGCTAAATCCTAACATAAGAATTGTTCAAATTTAGGTTAAATTTTTTTTTTTTTTTTAATTTTTGAAGTTAAGCAGTATGTGTGTTGTGTATGTGTGTGTGTGGGTGTGTTGTTGTTGTTGTTTGGGGGGGGGTGGGGGGGGGGGGGGGGGGGGGGGGGGGGTGTGTTGCCAAAGAACCTGAATATTCTAAGCTATCATACAATTCAGTCTTTCTGTCATAAGTCCCTACTACAAATAAGGTATAAAAAATTGTTAAATCTGTATGTAAGTCTAATATGCGCAAATCTAGTAGCTATGTATCGTATCTGGATCTTATATGTTTAAGTCAAACGACAGACATACACTCTTTCTATTTTTCATATGATCTTGCACGAAGAGTTTTTTTAGTGTAACATGTGGGAATACAGTGGGATCACACAGAATGTACTCTCCTTATTTGTACGCTAGGAATGAAACATTTCATATTAATCATTTACTACCTTCGTGAGTAAATTATTCATACCAAATGTCTGCCCTTTGACGACCTGTGGTTAGGATCTGAGTGGAGCAATATCTACATGTGGTTGCATACTCACAAGCAATGTGACGCGGGACGAAGACCCAAAGACAAACTATTAATATCAAATTAGGAATTTGAGAATATTTGGATGCGGAAGCTTTAATTGAAGAGTTAACAACAACTATTATAAATTTGTCTGAAAAATTACAATAGAAATGCAAAATAATAATATGATTACAGTTGAAGATGTCAACGTCAAAAGCAAAGAAGCAGCATTGAAAACGTCAACGTCAAAAGCAGAGAAGCAGCATTGAAACGTCAACGTCGAAAGCGGAGAAGCTACTTCGAAGACGTCAACTTCGAAAGCGAAAAAACAATGTTGAAAACGTTAACGTCAAAAGCAAAGAAGCAGCATTGAAACGTCAATGTCGAAAGCGGAGAAGCTACTTCGAAGACGTCAACGTCGAAAGCGAAGAAGCAACGTTGATAGAGAGATTCACTTTATGGTTTTGGCATCGCACCATATAAACTCAAAATAGATTTCTCATTCTCAATTCTTCGATCCAAAACTTATAAAATTACAAACTATTTATAAGCTACAAAACAATCAAAAGAAGATAAATTAAATCTCTAAGTTCTTATCCATAAAATAAGTCAATCCCTAACCAACCCCAACCAACTCAAGAGATAACATTCTCTTTATTTTGATTTATCCTAACAAACAAACTAAAGAAATCCAAAATTACCGAAAATCCAAGTTATTCTCCATCACAGTGTGATGATCTTGGGTCGGGAGACCACTTGCACGGTTGCACCAATAGCACAGAATACTTCCCATTTAACTATTTAAGTGTAGCATACAACTCCAATGGGGATTTCTTATGTGAATCATTTGGTGAACTCATTCAATTACTGAGCACATAAACTCTTGCTACAGTGTCAAATGTACCAATAATTTATGATATTAGTCATGCTCGTCATGTTAACAATGCAATTAAATGATTAAAGGAGTATAAAGACATTAAAAATATTTCATAATAATTCATATGTCAAGTACATACATAAAGCTATATTTGAACAATTAGAAACATCATTTTGAATTGGTTATTAGGGCATACCATTAGCATCCATAACTCCTGATCAACCGTTACTCGTCAGTCCTTCACTCCATGTGAGGGTAGGGAAAGAAGCAAGAATTGACGCTTACCTCTTCTTCTTCTCTGATTCTTTTCCATCTTTCTCCTCGCATTACAACCAGCAAGATCTATAGCACCACATGATACCAATCTCTCCACCATCACAACAAGACCGCTTCTTATTTCTCCTTTCCAACCTCAGCCACCAAACCCACTTCCAAACTACTCTCATCTTTTGATGTCCTTGGCATAACACTCAGACTCGACTCCTTTTCCAGCCCGGTTCACTATCCAATTCACTCAACCAGGTTCTACAACCATTCAACCCCACCATACTTTAGCTCTGTCACCATACTTTAGCTCTGTGTCTAGAATAACTCATCTTCATTACCAGGCTCTTGTGTACTCAACCATAACTGAGTATCAGACGCTGTGTATCAGACAGTATCAGAGATCAGCTCATTGAGTCAATTGGCATTCCAGATCAATCTAGGCCTCCTACAACGAAGGGCAAAGCAATGACTTGAGTACCAAGCCATTCTGTTAGTTAGTTAGTAAGTTAGAGGGCATTATTGTCATTTGGTATGAAATGTAAATCTGTGTCTGTCCAGACTAATAAACAGACAGAACAATACAGAGAAGAGGAAGTGCGATGTATGAATTCCTTTTTCATTTCTACTGCAATTTAAACGCAATCGTCTTCGTTTACATTTCCAGCTTTCAAACCCTAGTTTCTAATATCTATCAATTCCTTTTCCACTAATATAAAATTTGAATACAAAAATACGGCGAGAAGCTTCAGATCTGTGGCAAATATCACTCAGACTGGAAGAGGTTCCATCATCTTTCTTCTTCATCCACTTCTTTAATCGAGAGACCAACTGCTTACTAGGCAGCACCCCATATCTCTTCACCATTGTTGCATTATAGATCCTTTGAATTGTTTGACTGTAAGTTTGTTAATGGTGGTATTTCACTTTTTCACATAAATTTGTCCACAAATTACTATATGATATATCGGTGTGGTGTGGTGTGATTTGCTATGCTCTGAACATATTTATAGTCATCACATGGTAAAGAGAATAACGTTGAAAAAGATAAAGATATTATTACCAAATTTCCTTTCATCTCCTTTTATTTCTTTCATTTTCTGCGAACTCCAAGTATTTGATGCAATGCGTAAGTAATCGTTCTGTAAAAACTCGAGCTTGAAGCAAGGATTAGAATGGAGAAGACACTTTATGTCACCAAAAATTGTAGCAAACCCCTATCAAGTGGAACCAAGTGTGGAAGCTACATTGTCCCACCGCCACCGGGCATGTCATTTGTTGACCGTCACATTTTGGACACAATAAAATGGGAAGGTTTACGAGTGGCGGATTCATGTGATTGTCATTTAGGATCCAATACTCTGTTGCATGTTACATGCAAAAGCCAAGTCCTCAAAAGTCAAGTCTTCAACATGTGTCATTTTTAAGTTGGAGACTTAGCCTCTTTTAGTTAATTTTAATATAGGCTATTTTAAGCATAGACTATCTTTAGCATATGCTTAATGCTATATAAGAGAGCATCATTTCAATAAAAAAACACAATCTTCACTCCACTCTCTCCCTCTCATTCTCTCTTGTTCAATTCAAAGCATTGTTTTTCGGTTTGTGCTCTGGGCAGAAAAGCTAAGTTCGGGGTCGCTCTTTCCGAGTTGTGTGCGACGAGGAGATACCGGTAGAGCGAAAGTTTTACCAATAGGAGCATTCGGAACAAGTCTGCACATAGATCCGAATCAACTCTTAGGGCAGTGCTTCGTGCGCGACTTTTCCGGAGGCCGGTAACATTTACTTTATTTTATTTTGTTTGCAGATTTTTTGGAATAATTTTCAACAATCTAAGAGTTGAATCATTTATAAAATAAAATCTCTAATTGCTGCTACGAAATTTGTTATCAACATTGTTATAATATACGGTGCTTAAATTATTGTAAGCATTAAGACTTATATGCATTGTTATAATTTATATTAGTGTTAGCATATCTCTTATTCACTCACTAAATTTGCTGTACATTGCTTACTCTTTACTATCATCAAGCAAATATTTTAACTTACCATTAACAAGTTATTTGTTAATTTTGAATATTTGTCAAATTAGTAACAATTTATCATTTTCATAAAGTGACACCTGAGACAAACATTATTGTGTTAGTAATTTTGTCAATTCTAGTTTTCTTTACTCAATATTTATATTTAGGCTAAAGTAAACAATTAATTGATTTAGTAGAATTCCTTTAATTTTAAAGTTCTAAAGTAGAGATTTGTTTGGGAACAAGCCGAAAGGGCCCTTCTGTCAAAAAGACGTAAATCGTCTAAGCGACCGGTTCTTAAGAGGTCCTAGTGAACCTCCGCTTGCTGGGATCCGGCCCCTACAGCTAATCCAACCTTATCAAAACTTGAAAAACTAAAATTTTAAAGGTCTATTACTAAAATCATTTAAATTGTTAAGTTTTAGCTTAATCCATCTTATTGAGTAAATATTTTATTTTATTTTCAGACCTTAGAAATCATGTCTACCAAAGACGAGACTTCGACTGCTAAGCCAGCCAAGTTTGATGGCACCCACTTCAAGAGGTGGCAGAGTCAAATAAATTTCTGGCTCACCACTTTAGGACTGATTTCAGCCATTGATGGTTTCACACCCATCATAAATGATTCTGACGACACTGAGTCTGACATAGGAATGTCCAAACCCTCCAGTTCCTCCAAACCTAAAACCCCTAAGGAAATAGACTTTCACTGCTTTCATCGAATTCTAAGCGCTTTATCTGATTCACTTTATGATATATTCTTTGAATATAAAAGCGCCAAAGAACTTTAGAATGCTTTAGAAGATGAATATGGTTGTGATGATGCTGGAATTGAAAGATTCACTTCTTCAGCATTTAATAAGTATTTCATGGTAGATGACAAACCTATGAATGAACAAATCCATGAATTCCAAAAATTTGTGAGGCACATTCAAGTTAAAGATACAACCTTTTCAGCTGAACATAAGATAGCTTGCCTAGTAGATAAGCTCCCACTACCAAAATAAGTCATATTACCGACGTAATTAGCGACGTCGCAGAAAAAAAACAATTTAGCGACGTTTTTTTTATAACGTCGCAAGACGTCATTATTAGCGACTGACAGCAACGTTCTGCGACGTATTTAAACTACGTTTGCGTTTTAAAGAGCTCACGCCGCGTATTAGTCGGTAAACGTCGCTAATATTAGTGATATTAGCGACGTTTACCGACGTATTTATTACTTCATCGCTAATATCACTGATATTAGCGACGTTTACCGACGTTCTAATATGACGTCGCTAAATTGAAAATATAGGTCAGGTTCGAGTTTTCATTCCCCCCATTATTTTTGCCCCCAAATTTCTTTCATCCTTCCCCCCCCCCCTCCGACCCCTATCCGGCGACCCCCACCCCCCCGGCCCCCGACCGACCGCCCTCGGCGACCCCCACTGACCTCGGCAACCACCACCCCCTTGGCGACCCCTCTCCTCTCCCCAACCCAAACCATTCCCTCTCCTCTCCCCAACCCTCCCCCTCCCCCCCATCAGCTCCCCGGCCCCCTCCTTCGGTGACCGCCGCTCCCCGACTCCCTCCTCCGGAGACCGTCGACCCCCTCTTCCCCTCGCCATCGCCGCGCCCGATCCCTCGTTCGAGCGTCCCTCCCGTTCGCCAGAGCCAGCTCCAGCCACCTCCACCGTCGCTCCCCCTCGCCGTCGCCGCTCCCCTTCGCCGTCGCCCCTTCCCTCCTGCCACGGTTGATCAGGTAAACCCTAACCCTAACCGGCTCGTATACACACAGATACGACACTTTGACACATGACACAACACTTTGACACACACACGCACACTTTGACACATGATACAACACTGACGCGCACATACTATGACACCTGTGTGCTCAAATTTTGGCTAAATTAGGGTATTCTAGATATAAGATAAATAATATGCTAAATTACTACCCAAACTTTATTCTCATATTGATACATAATATTCACAAATATCCTAGTTACAGACATTACTATTGGTGTTATTGGACTCCTAGCTTAGCTTAGCCCATTAAGTCCTAACCCATATCTTATACTTAGTACATGATTATGCAGAGTAACTCCTCTAATATGACTCATGCAAAGTCACAGTCTTTCTACTGAAGCTAACTCATACAAATATCCATCTTCTTTCACAGTTTAGTTAGTCTACATCTAACACCAACTGTTTGGCCCTCCACATACTAATATGATTGTCTGAAATAAATCCAACTACCTAATGTTGATTCACCACTTCATAAACCATTCCAAACATCATTCCTACTGTTAACATTAGTGCAACCCGTCTAGGTGAGTACTCAATTGGAAACATTAAATGCTTACTCTCAGCTAAGGTTAACATCATTAATTTGACATGGAGAAGGATTCAGTTATGATACTTGACCATAGTGTCAGAGTCTTAATTGTAAAGGATCACTTGCTCGAACCCACCTCTATCCACTTCAATATCTGCAACCTAATATTCTAAACCAACTGATTTGCCAACATCTGATTCAATATGCCTAGGACTATAAGTCCAAAAGTTCTTTTAGTAATACTCTATACTTGGCTTATAAAGTTATGTTAGTATAAAGTTGACTCGGTTTAGCTTAGATACAATATAGCTAGATACATAATATATAGACTAATATCCTAAAACTTGACTTATACAACTTAGAAATGGCTAGTTTGACCAAGTTGGACTAGTTTAGCTTAGAGTTGACTCGGTTGGACTATACATAATATATAGACTAATATCCTAAAACTTGACTTATACAACTCAGCCTTTGAGTGATATGCCGCCGCGATCGCTGTACCGATGAAGGAGGGGGTCACTGAGGGGGGAGGGGGTCACCGAGGGGGAGGAGCTCGTCGAGGGGGAATGAGGCGGGAGAACAAAAATTTTGGGTGAAAAAATGAAATCGATCGAGCAGCCAACCCTATATAAAATATTGTAGCGACGTCCTTATGTAGACACGGGTGATATGCTGCCGCGATAATCTCTGACCATCGCACGCACAAACACGCGAAACAAAAGTTAGCAATGCGAAAAGAAGATGACCGATAATCTCTTACCATTTAACGTAAAATGTCATGTGTACATATACTGCGGAAAGTGTAGACCGCATAAACTGACAAACGAGAATTTGGGGATCAAAGTTGTAACAAGTAAAGTTGTGTTTTGGATATGTTCTATTCTTGTTAAGCTCTTTGTGCACAAAGTAAGATATAACGAATGCAGAACATCTCTCGAGTTTACGACTCTTGTATGCTCTATACTTGAGTTACGAACTCGATATTTGTTCTGTATTCTCTATTTATTGCTTGCTTTGTGAACAAAGAGCTTGCAAGAGTTCTTTTTCCAAAGCACAACTTGACTTGTTCCAGCTTTGAGACCCTCATTTTTATGCGTCATCAGTTCATGTCGGTCTTCACTTTCCCCAGTAACTTCATCCAATTATGTTGAGCTACTATTTCAAAGCTTTGACACTTGCATATCATTCACTACCTTGATGTATCTATCTTACAGAATTATGGAGCTGAATTACTATCTGCGGAATCGTACTTGGATGTATAACCGTCATCCTGATGACATATGCGGTGTGCGGGATGAATTTGTTGGCCCAATGATTACATCGTATTTTTGAATATGGCTAATCAGTTAAGTTTAATATAATGATGTCACTAATATTCATATACTCACTATCATGTTGCTACTTAAACTTAGCATTGGCCTAATTGTCCTATATTATATTGCCATGCTTGTATCGTACTGTAACATATTTTTCTTACCTAACATGTATTTGTAGACATGCAGTAAAGCATGATCTAACATGATCAAACCAGGACATAGGCAATAAAGAATTAATGATGGACGAAAGACGGCGTCATACAAAAAAATTTCTCCGAACCGCCTAGCGATCTATCCGGGGCCTCGCATCGGGGGTTCTTGGTTTATCTTTGGACGAGTGTTGTCAAAGAAAAATATGTCTTCAGGACGAGTGCTGTCAAGGTATTCAGATTTTCAGATCTGTTTATCTTTGGACGAGTGCTGTCAAGGAAAAAGACGTCTTCAGGACTGCTCAAATATCAGAAGAAAGGCGTCATCAAAGGGCTCTTGGTTTTCCTACTTGGTCCAAGTCTGTAATCTTCAATTTATTGAGTCTAGGAGAATGTGTACGTTGAGTCGCACTGAGTCATCTCAACCCCTAGACATATCTCTCCAAGCTCTACCATACAAACAGACCAATTCCTGAACCAAAGCCCAAGATCCACCAAGCCAAACAAAGCCCATAGGCCCAAAGGCCATTCTGCCACCTAGGAGGCAGAGTTCGGGCCGAACTCTGCCCCCACACAGAGTTCGGGCAGAACTCTGTCCCCTGATTTCCAGGAACTGATTTTTAGGATTACCAATTGCTAGCTGGTATAACGGCCATATTTTCGAATTTTGAGGACAAAATTCTGGCCGAATTCTGCCTTCCAGACTAGTATATATAGGACATGATTTCAACCATTTTCATTCATCTCTTCATCATCTTTCTATCTCTCACTCTCAATCATCTAAGCCTTATACTACCTAAGCCTTACTCTTCCAATCTACTAGCCACAAAACTTCCTAAGCCCCAAGGTGCTCAACTGCGATTCAGCTAGAAGTTTTTGTGCAAGAGTTGAAAAGAAAAGTCACTTGGACAATTCCAAGTTTCGCCACCTGCGAATCTGTAAGAAGTTGGCGTGCTCTTCTGAGTAAAGGCACGTGGTTGTACATTATTTCACAAATAGTGGATTTCAATCCTGAGCTAGAGTTCTCAGGCCTGGACTAGTCCTCCACGAGGGAAACCAGATTAAAACTACTGTGTTTGTGTATGCTCTTCTTGATCTTTATTTACTTCCGTATTTCTCTCTGATTTATTTACTATCTTGATATTTGTTTGTGGAGGTGATATAGAGTTAACTTTTTATTTGGTAATTATCGACACAAACTCTATTCACCCCCCTCTAGAGTTGCCTACACGTTATTTGTCACTCCCCGTTCCCGGAATGCATATTTTTTTTATACATGTACAACTCATATATATTTATTTAGTATTTATCATGTATTATCCTGTATTTAAAATTCCTTTAATTTTATGTTAATTAATTAACTGTATTTTATTTCCTGCAATTTTATTCCTGTATTTTATCTCTGCATTTTATTTTCTGCTTTTAACTTCTCTGCTTTAGTCTTATTGTGGTTCGGCCATGGTTGGTTTTCTCGGGTTCATGGTGGTTCAATGAACCGAACCCCACCTACCACCACCCTTCCTATTTAAAGCCCCCATCTCCTTCTCTCTCCTCATAACTCTCATTCTTCACCATTACTTCTTCTTCTTCCTCACCACTCTCTTCCACCAACCAACAGCAGGCAAGTACATCTTGCTTCTTGCTTCCCACTTGGAGAACCATTTTTATGGTTCATTTGTCTTCCTCTCATGATCCTGAGAGAGTTTAGTACTTAGCATTTTTGATTTCTTTGGCTTGTTTCTTCTAGATCTAAGTTGTTGTATTCTCGGTTGTTCATGGGTTTTGATCTCCCAACCTGGCGTGTATTCTCGGGTGTCCATGGGTTCTGAACCATGGGAACTTCATTTCTGGCTTGGAACGAAGGTTCAGTCACGCACACGTTCTTACGTGTCTGCGTAAATTTTCAGTCACGCACACGTCTTTACGTGTCTGCGTGAATTTTCAGTCACACACACGTCTTTACGTGCCTGCGTGAATTTTCAGTCACGCACACGTCTTTACGTGTCTACATGAATTTTGAGTCACGCTCACGTTCTTACGTGCGTGCGTGAATTTTTAGTCACGCACACGTCTTTACGTGTCTGCGTGAATTTTCAGTCACGCACACGTCTTTACGTGTCTGCGTGAATTTTCAGTCACGCACACGTTCTTACATGAGTGCGTAAATTTTTAGTCACGCACACGTTCTTACGTGCGTGCGTGAATTTTTAGTCACGCACACGTTCTTGCGTGTCAGCGTGACATTTTAGTTACGCACATGTCTTTGCGTGCGTGCGTGGATTTCTTATCATTTTCCACGCTCACTTTCCACGCTCACTTTTCACGCTCACGCTGTGCGTGCGTGAGTTACTTTTCACGCTCACATTATGAGTGCGTGAATTATCCTTCACGATCACGCTGTGCGTGCCAACGTGAACCACTTTTCACGCTCACGCTGTTTATACGCTCACTCCTGCTAGACCTGGCGTGACTTGTTGGTCTTAGCATAGACTTGTTGGCGTGACTTCCTGACTTGGGTGTTTCTATTTGTTCTATAATTTATTCATTCAATGGTGGCATGATAATTCTCCTATTATATCCTTATGCTTTTTGCATGAACTCGATAATTTTAGCATGTTAATATTTTTAATACATATGGTTGTGTAGAACGTGCCTTGTGTCTTGATTGGTTTATGGATACCCAGTAAGACTGGAACTTAAACTTGAGAGTTATAGACTCGACCCCATTTAATACTAATTGACTTTCATGCCTTATCACCATTGATGATGATGGTTATCTTGACTAAAAATTGATCATGCGTTCCTAGTTGGAACTAAGAGACTGGCTAGTCATCTTATTGAATTGAATGAATGAGACACGTTCATGTAATGAACTATTGAAATCGACTGGCTGATCCCGAATATTGACGTATAGGCACATGCAGGCTTCAATCTATTTATTTATTTATTTAATTATTTTTCTATAAAAGCAGCATGTGTACTTTGTGGTCAAGGCATGATTACTCCGTGGTTAGAATTGATTGTTGCATTACGCTATGTAAGACCTACAACCTAGCCGCACGGGTATCGTTGTAGAGTTGCGCATATCGTACCCCGTACGAAAGTACTTATTTGAATGACCATGATCCACGGCATGGGATTTCACTCAACGTAGGGACTATTAAGTTCAATAAAATAATGATTGCATGGAGAGAATGGATCCCCGAGTTCTTACATGGCAGCCCCCTTGGGACTAGTAGTACCCGACGGGCCGGTTGGTTCCTACAGATACTGTAAACCTGCCACACGGGCAGGAAGCGGTATCTGCTTATATTATTATTGTATATTGTATATTGATGACGGGCGTCCCGCTGGGACTCGTCTAATTCATGATTGGCGCAATTGATTGATTGGACAGACTAGCCTTGCTCGCACATAGTAAGAACTGAGGAATCCCTATTTGCATAATTCCAGGATAACTTGGGACTCACAATAGCAAGCCGTAGGAGTTGATTGGCCGTTCAAGATGATTTGTTTGTGTACTGTACCTACTCTGTTGCCTAACTGAGATGATCAGAATGTCAGGACATGACGGGCCAACTTCTGTCCTTGTTTAGTTGGGAGGTTGGTTCGAAGTGTCGTGATGTTATGTGAATCCTAGTGGAAAGCAGAGATCTATTATTATATTCTCTTACTTACTGGTTTAGTCCTTCATATCGTGCTTCCTTGTGGTACTTGCTATTAGAGGTCTAACCTCTCTGGTTTTGTATGGCCAGATTTAGAGCCGGTCCCCGAGGATCCAGCTTACTTCTACCTCCAAGATGGTCAATACTAGAGGAATGATCGCAGGAGGACTCGAGTGGGTCCCTTACTTCACCGCTCGTTTTGTTATTTACTTCATACTTAGCCATTTGGCACCGACGTGTTAGTCGGATTGTCTTGCACTTACTTTTACATAATTGTAATTAAGTCAGACTGCAGCTGATAACAATTGTGTATATGTTACTATACCATCTGACCATAGTAAGACTTTCATGTAGTATGCACCCCCTCGTCTGGTTAGACAGCATTGATCGTATTATACGGTATTCATCTACCCGTAATACGTAGCTGGCTGAGTCATTCCCCCGCTCTCCAGTATTCTGGTTCTGGGGCATGACATTATTTCAATTGGTATCAGAGCAAGGACTCTATTGTTAGGCTTAACATCCTTAGAGTAGATCCTTATTTATTTGTGTATGGCATCGTATTCCTCCTCCTCCGATAAAGAGGGTTTTACTTCTAGTAGCATAGACAATCATGTTTCTTCTAAATACAAGAAATGCTCTAAGTGGAAAGCCATGGCTAACCAATCCTTAAAGTTTGCTAAGGCTTTTCATTCTACAAATGAAGAACTTTCAGAAAAAGTTATTCATTTAGAAGAATCTAATAAGTTTTTGAGAAATGAAAACAATGATTTATTATCTAGACTTGACTCTCAAAACTCATCTTGTGTTTCTTTAAAGAGTTTGAATGATTCTTTAACTTTGAAAATCAAATCTCTTTCCTCATCAATAGAAGATCTTAAGAAGCAATCACATGAGCTAAATCATTTGCATGATTCTTCTATTGACTCTTTAAAGAAACAAAATGATGATTTTATTTCTAGAATTGCTTTATTTGAAAAAAAGAATTATGCTTTAAATGCTAAATTTGATTCTCTTACTTGTTTGCATAATGATTTGCTATTAGAACATAATATTCTTAAGACCAAATCCATGCATGCTCACTGTAGAGATATTCATCATTCTAGTATGTCACATGTTCATAATCATGCTCATTCCGATACATGTGCACACACTAGTATTAGGTGCTTCTATTGCTCTCGCATTGGACACATGAGTGTAACTTGTCCTATTCGTAGGAGTTTTTCTACTAATGCTAGAGTAAATAGTATATGGGTCCCTAAATCTAACAAATGTGGATCCAAGTTTATTTGGATACCAAAGTCTTCGCCTAATGTTGTAGGTGGAGCTTCTTGTATCGGGATATAGCACCGAGGAGCGTGTTGGTGGTTGCAAAGCTCAAAGGTCATCTTCCAAGTAATTGCACCAACACAAGTGTGGCCACTAAAGCCACTTTGGTAACATGCTAAACGATTCTCTTTAAATAGTTTATATTTGCTGAATCTAGCATGTTTCTCTTGATGTCTTGCTACTAGCTCACATTGACATCCTTTAGTTGCTTATTATATAAATCAATGTGAGATATAATACTAGCATGCTTAGTTAA
Source organism: Iris pallida (assembly GCA_029216955.1). Lineage (NCBI taxonomy): Eukaryota > Viridiplantae > Streptophyta > Magnoliopsida > Asparagales > Iridaceae > Iris > Iris pallida. Next base: position 26,598,837 of record JANAVB010005599.1, on the reverse strand, counting down.
TTTTCTTATTATTTCTTTTTTCTAGCATGACTGGTTACTTAGCTTAAATGATTAGTTCATACTATGTAGTTTATCACTCATTTTCTAGTAGTGTGACACATTTATATATGCATGCTCGTTAATCTTTATCCTTATTTATAAAGCATGCATATCACTCTATTCCATAGGACCTTGGTTTTGGTTTGAGTTAATATGACTTTAACTCTTCATCTTTAAAAGTTTTGAGGTAGTTACTTCTTGCCGATTTGTATTTAGTATATCATTGGTATTTGTGAATATATGTGTTTTGCACTTATGTGGACCATCAACGACTTTCCGGCCTATGGAATGTTATCTGGATGGAGCACGCATGGTCGTCTTTCATGTCCGTATTGCATGGACAGCACTAAGGCTTTCCGTTTGAAACACGGAGGCAAACCGTGCTTCTTCGATTGTCATCGACAATTCCTGCCGAAGGATCATCCGTACCAGAGGAACATGAATGCTTTTCGTGCTGGCGTTGTGAAGAAGGCTAATCCTCCGCCAAAGTGGCCCGGATACACGATATGGGAAGAGGTAAAAGATTTACCAAGAGCTATTGAGCAGCTTGCTACGGGCTACAAGTGTGACAGATTTGGTCGCACTCATAACTGGACGAAGAGGAGTATATTCTGGGATCTTCTATATTGGAGCACCAATCTGATTAGACATAACCTTGATGTCATGCATATCGAGAAGAATGTGTTTGACAACATAATTAATATTGTAATAGACGTAAAGGGGAAGGCGAAAGACAATCCAAAGGTTAGATTGGACTTGGAAGAAATATGTAGACGTCCTGCATTGCATTTGATAGAGGACGGGAATGGGAAGTTGAAGCAGCCTAAGGCAATTTTCTCACTGGAAAATGAGGATAAAGTGAGGCTTTGTAGGTGGATTCAAGGTCTGAAATTTCCAGATAGGTATGTTTCGAACTTGAGAAGATGCGTCGACCTCAAGGAGAACAAACTGACAGGTATGAAGAGCCATGATTGTCACGTATTCATGGAGCGGTTAATTCCGATTGCATTTCAGAAATTCTTACCGCAGGCAGTTTGGGATCCATTGACGGAGCTTAGCATATTCTTCAGGGACCTTTGTTCTAAGAAATTGCTCGTTGATCGTCTAGAAAAGCAAGAGAAGGACATTACAGTAACACTGTGCAAGCTAGAGAGTGTGTTCCCTCCTGGATTCTTCGACTCTATGGAGCATTTGCCGATTCATCTTTTCTACGAGGCACGTGTTGGTGGACCCGTCGAATATCGATGGATGTACCCGTTCGAGCGACATTTGAATCACCTAAAAAGAAAGGTGAAAAATAAGGCTCGGGTCGAGGGTTCTATTTGTGAAGCCTATATTCTCGAGGAGATTACAAATTTCTGCTCCTCCTATTTCAAATCTCATGTTGCTACGAATAGAACGAGGGCTCCGAGAAACGACGACGGATATTAAAAATTTAATGATGGAATACTGAAAGTATTCAATGCGTCCGAAAAGCCTTCGGAGAAAATAAAGAAGAGATATTTGTATGACGAAGAGCTAAGGGCTGCTCAGTTGTATGTATTACTCAATTACGACGAGGATGAAGTGGAGAAGCTAGAGGGGTGAGTAAGGAATGATGAGTTTACGTTATCTCAATGTAATAGTATAAGCTAATATTATTGTACTAATCGGCGGTTGCTTCGTTATTTTCCAGCACAAATAATGATGAGTTGAGGCTGGTTAGACCCTACCTAACAGACGAAGCATTAGAACAAGAAATGAGACGTCATTTTCCTTCTTGGTTGAGCGAATATGTAAGTAGCTCGGTAATTACTGGCCTTTTCTAATGCAACTGCACAATAAATAACTTATTATCTCTTCTTTGATATTCAGGTCGATCGTCTAATTTCATCCGAGATTAAATTAATTAGAACTCTTGCCAAGGGACCAATTACTTTTGTTAAAATATGGCCAAGTTACTGTGTCAATGACTTTCGGTTCAAGTCGACAAATGCTCCGATCAGAGACAGCTTCCTGGATCTTGGTTCCACGAAAAACAGTTGTTTGTGTATCAGGTCTTCGAACTACAAAGACGTCAATCCAGGAAATAATTTCTTTAGCATCTTGCGAGAGATTGTGGAGTTGTCATATAATAATGGCAGAGAACCTGCAAAGATCGTGTTGTTCAAGTGTGAATGGTTCGATCCGATTAAAAATCAAGGTCGGAAAATTGACAAGCATGGTCTTGTGGATATAAACTACAAGCGTAGATATCAAGGCTACGAACCGTTTGTCCTAGCAACTCAGGCTCAGCTCGTGTACTTCACAGCTTATCCGAGACGGGGAGCAACGAAGTCTGACTGGTGGGCAGTATGCAAGACTAAAGCTAGAGATACTTTTGATGTTGACGAAAAAGCTTACCAGGAGGACGAGCTGCCTCTTGTAACCAATATTGTCGATGTGGACTCCACGGAAGTTACGCATTACATGACACATAATGTAGAAGATGTAGAATTATCCGAAGAGGAAGACGAAGCCGACGAAGACGAAGATGAAAGTGAAGATGAGGAGGAAGCGGAAGATGAGGTCGAGGAAGACGAACAAGATGATTATTCTGAAGATGATTGAGAGAGATATACTTATCTGAACTTAGATGTTTCTTCTAGAATATATTATCTGGACTTAGATGTTTATTGTAGAATGTATCATCATATGTTGTCTTGGTTATTATCTTGTCTTTGTTGTACTTTCATATTTCTAGTCTCTATTATTTGTTGTATTATCATATGCTGTTATCAGGTATGGCAGGTCGTCGCGGATCGTTCCGAAAAGGGGGACGACGAGGTCATGATCCTCCGGTACTTCCTACAGGTACTGCTAGAGGACGGGGTTTCCTTCGGTACCTTCTTACTGGTACCGGCTCTGGATCCTCGTCGCCGATTACTCCGACATATCGAACAGTAGCTGGGCCTGCTGGGACGACGTCACGTGGCATATCTCCTGGGACGAGCAGTTCCAGGCCTAATGAGAGTGCTCGTCCGTCTAGCGTTCCTGCTGCTGATACGACGATGGAGACGGATGAGCAGATGGCGGAGGCTGCACCGACGGCCGAGGGGGCTGCGCCGACGGTCGACCAGCATCATGCAGATGATGCGTGCGCACCTCCGGAGGAGAGGAGGACGGAGATCTGGGCCGACGGTACAAAGTAGATGTTTTGGTTTAAATTTTTTTTCTATTTTTATCATAAATTAACTTTTTTCATGAATATAATATGTCTGTATAGATATCGTCCCCCAGAGGTACAGAGACGCCTAGGCCACATGCTGAGGCATAATTATGGTGGTCCTTGGATTAACTACTCTGATGCTCCAGACGAAAGGAAGAACTACGGGTTTACGCGCTTCAAGGTTAAAATAGATTTACTTTTAATATGAATCATATAATTAATTCATATTATATAAAACTGATAAATATTTGGTTTGCGCTCTTCTAGGATATGTTTTTCTATCCACCGCACCGGGCCGAGCTTATCAAGGGGATGTTTCCTGCCGTCGCTGCCAAGCTAATCCGCGACGCTATTAATGATCAGAAGGATCGTGATCGTGCCGGAAAGTCGATCCAAGGTTGGATCATCCCTGATCAGTGGAATGCGATGAAGGTTCGATTCGACGAGCCAAGGTACAAGGAGAAGTCTGAGAAGGCCAAGGCAGCTAGGCAACATGCCTCGAAGTGGTGTGGTGGGTCGATTCCGATGACGGAATATTTTCGTCGTCTGGTATGTCTTTCTCTTTTAGAAATATTATTTTAATGCAAATCCGATAAATTATTACTAAGATAATATATTTAATTACAGGTAAGGAAGGTCGGTAACGCCGACATGGTGACCGTCTTCCTGGCCACCCATCGGAAGGACGAAGGCCTTATTGACGAGAGGGCCGAGCAGACCTATGTAAGTATTACAATACGTTATCTTAATTTAATACTTCGTGTCAATTTTAATATAACTTAGTAAATATGATGCAAATAAATATTCATGTAGTTAGTAATAATAAGTACATTAATTAGAAATTAGAAATTATAGAGTACTATCCATACTTTCTAGGCCGAGTATCAGAGGCTGCGGGAACGGGCGGCTGCTAGTGCACCTAATACAGGAGAGGTCGGTCCTTCCTCGCAGCCCACTCAAGCTCCGTCGGCGGATGAGCTGTGGATGACCGTCGCTGGTGGACTCCATAGGGGTACGTACTACGGTACGGGATCCTATGGCGCCCTAGTTGCGACCCAGTCCTCTAGGGCATCTCCTGCTAGTGTGCATTGTCCACAGCCGTCCCAGGAGTCTGCCCGAGTCCACCAAATGATGGAGTCTCTCCGTGATGACCTGCTACGACGAATCAAGGAGCAGTCTCAGCACCCTACGGACGATCCTGTGCTGCTAGCACGATTGGATGTGCTCGACCGCGGCATTATGGAGCTCATGGAGACGACTGAGAGGACAGAGCGCAGCGTTGGAGGGTTAGAGCGCACGGTGACGGAGCTGCAGACAGCACAGGTGACCATGACCGATAGGCTGAGATTGGTGACGGATTCGATGGTCCAGAGCAGTGATAAACTGTTATCTACCATGGATTCATACAACCAGTGACTTACAGCATTGGGGCGTGCTGGTCCTCCGGGTGCGCCTTCATCGTCGTCGACTCCGCCGCCTCCACCGCCTTCTTCATCGACACCGACTATACCGACGTCACTGCCTGCTCCATCGGTATCGATTTTACTTGAGGAGTATGAGTTGTTCTTATCCCTTCGTTGTGGCAGTGCCCCTCCTGCACCAGATCCCTAGTAGTCCTAGTTAGGACTGTTTGTTTGTGTTTGTTTGATCCTTTGTTTGTGACTTGGATATTTGTTAGTTGTGTAGACTTGGATGTTTGGATCCAACAAATTGGATCCTATTCTATTTGTTGGTTGTGTGTAGACTTTGGTTATTTGGTTGTAGACTTTGTTATTTGGTGTAGACTTGGTTATTTGGATACTTGTTGGTTGTGCATATTCTATTTGTTGGATCCTATTCTATTTGTTGGATCCCATTCTATTTATTGCCTGCTACATTGTGTTATACTGTTGTTTATGTTATTATTCGTTTCAATTGGATGTTAATATGCTTATGTGGTTTACGTTTACCGGTATTGAGTGTTCCACCGAAGGGGTCGGCGAACCCAGGGAGAAAAGGATATCTGTTATACTGTGTCTTTATGGTTATCTTTTTAAACTGCAGGGAGAAAAGGACATTCTGTATTTTATTTTTTTTATTTTTTTGCAGATTTACTGACGTTTACCGACGTCCACCGACGTACGTTTGCGTCGGTAAACGTCGGTAAATCTGTAAAAATTTTCCAGGGTACCGACGTTTACCGACGTCCTTATACGTCGGAGACCGTCGGTAAAAGTCGGTGAACGTCGGTAATAATCCTAGGAATTATCGACATTTAGTGACATAATAGTCGTCGCCAATCCACCGACGTAACGACGGTAAACGTCAGCAAATTCCCAGTATTTTACCGACGTTTTGTGACATTTTCAACGACGTTAATTCACTGACTAAACGACGATAAACGTCGGTAAGTTCCCAGGATTTTACCGACGTGTAGCGACTTTCAACACGTCGCTAATCCACCGACGAAATGACGGTAGACGTCGGTAATATCCCATGATATACCGACGTAATCATACGTCGGTGAACGTCGGTATTTGCGACGTTCGGCGACGTTTTAAAGATCAGCGACTTACGTTTCCGCGACAAGTCCAAAACGTCGGTAATTGCGTCGGTAAATATTTTTAGCGACGTAATTTGTCGTTTTAGCGACGTCTTTAGGCGTCGCTAAAACGACTTATTCTGGTAGTGTCCCTCCTTCTTGGTCTGATGTAAAAAATGACCACCATCGTACCCAAGGTGACCTTACTTTTGCCCAAGTACTGAAGCAAATTAGAGTTGAAAAACAACTTAGGCTAAGGTCTAACTCCAAGACTGAGACTAAGGCTAAGGTAAAACTAGTAGAGTCATCCCATAGCAAATCTAAGTCTAATAATCCTCACAAACCCAAGAATAATATCTTCAAGAAGAAGAATATTGTTCAGCCTCATCACCAGAACCACCAGAATCGTCAACACCAGCAACTCCAACAACCTAGAAACTTTGGTCAGACTCAGGATCAAGGAAGATATTGTTTTGTGTGTGGTAGAACAAACCACACGGCCATCAACTGTTTCCAAAGGAAGAAGGAACCAATCAAGACTTCCTATAGGGGGAAAGGCCCAGCCAAACCAGAAGCCAACATGATTCTGAATGGGGTCTTCTGGTTCCTTCAGGTCTGTGACTTACCAACCCTTAGTTAATATTTCTTACCATTCTGATGACTGGTGGTTGGATTCTGGAGCTAATGTTCACGTTTCATTTGATCGCTCCTGTTTTTTCAAACTATCAGGAATCATGTGGAGGAGGCATAACCCTAGGAGATGGCTCTACGGCACAAATTGTAGGAAGAGAAAGAATAGATCTGAAGATGACATTAGAAAAAATTCTGCCTCTTCATGATGTTCTTTATGTGCCGACTGTTAGGAGAAATTTAGTTAGCGGTTCCCTTCTTGTAGCATCTGGTTACAAGATTGTAATGGAAGCTAATAAAGTTTTATTTTCTAAGAATGAGTCCTTTGTTGGTAAAGGATTTGTAAAGGATGGTCTGTTTATTCTCAGTTCTGTAAATAAAATGTTGGATCCTTCTCCTATTGTTTCCAATGTAGAATCTTCCAATGTATGGCATGGTAGACTAGGTCATGTGAACCTGGGTTCCCTTAGAAGGATGATGAACCTAAATCTTATTCCCAAGTCTCCTGTAGATAATAAAGACAAGTGTGAGATTTGTGTACAAGCCAAACATTCTAGACTACCATTCAAATCCGTAGAAAGGAATTTTGATCTTCTAGAACTAGTTCATAGTGATGTTTGTGATTCAAATAGGGTTTTGACTCGAGGCGATAGGAAATACTTTGTCACATTTATAGATGATTGTTCAAAGTATTGTTATACCTACCTTCTAAAAACCAAAGATGAAGTTCTAGATAGATTTAAGGTTTACAAATCAGAAGCTGAAAACCAATTAGAGAAAAGGATTAAGATCCTTAGATCTGATCGTGGTGGAGAGTATACCTCAAACGAAATGACTAATTTCTGTAAAGAACATGGAATAATTCATGAGGTGACTGCTCCTTATTCACCACAATCCAACGGAGTTGCTGAAAGAAAGAATCGCACTCTGTTAGACATGGTGAATGCCATACTTCTCAGCTCAGGTGCTCCTGATAACTTGTGGGGAGAAGCCTTATTAACAGCTTGCTACATCCTAAATAGGATTCCCAGTAAATCTAAGGATAAGACTCCCTATGAATTATGGAAAGGTAGAACTCCTAGAGTCTATTACCTCAAAATTTGGGAATGTCTAGCAAAAGTTGGAATCCCTGAACCAAAAAAGAAAAAGATTGGACCTAAGACCGTAGATGGTGTGTTCATAGGATATGCCTTAGATAGCAATGCCAATAGATTTCTAGTGACTAATTCTGAAGTAAATGAAATCTCTAACAGTACCATTATAGAAGCTAGAGATGCAGTTTACTTTGAGAATATATTCCCTTTTAAGGATAGAATTTCTTCCAACCCCTCAAGTTCTTCCCTAGCTCCTTCTACAAGTTCCCATTGCCATTCATCAAGCTCACAACCTGAACAAGACTTAGAACCTAGAAGAAGTAAAAGAGGAAGGATTGAAAGGAATTTAGGGGAAGGCTTCTTCACTTATTTGATAGAGGGTGATCCCTCAACTTACGAAGAAGCAATATCTTCTTCTGATGCTCCTTTCTGGAAAGAAGCCATAAACAATGAGTATAACTCTATTATGGAGAATAATACTTGGTTTCTTGCAGATCTACCTTTAGGTAGTAAACCCATAGGTTGCAAGTGGATCTTCATAAAGAAACTCAGAGCTGACGGTACTATAGAGAAATACAAAGCTAGATTAGTAGCCAAGGGTTTCACTCAGAAAAAGGGATTAGATTATTTTGATACATATTCTCCTGTAGCTAGGATTACTTTTATTAGAACCCTTCTAGCCTTAGCATCCATTCATAACATGCTGATCCATCAAATGGATGTAAAAACAGTATTTTTGAATGGAGATCTAGAAGAAGAGATCTACATGGAGCAACCTGAAGGTTTTATTGATAAAGGTCAAAAAAAGAAAGTTTGCAGATTAGTAAAATCACTTTATGGCCTAAAGCAAGCTCCCAAGCAATGACACAACAAATTTGATAAAGTGATTATAGAATATGGTTTCTTGTCAAATGAGTATGACAAATGTATATACTCTAAAAATTCTGGTGGAAGTTGTGTCATTTTACGCTTGTATGTTGATGATATCCTTATTCTAGGATCTTCATTGGAACTGATAAATAACACTAAGAATTATTTATCTAACCAGTTTGATATGAAAGACCTAGGCGAAGCCAACTTGATCCTAGGAATGCAAGTATCCAAATGCAAAGAGGGCTATACTCTATCTTTAGCACATTCAATTGAGAAAATGCTAAAAAAGTTTGAGTATTTTGACAAAAAACCTGTCCTTACTCCTTATGACAGTAATGTTGGCCTCAAGAAGAATGAAGGATCACCTATAGAACAACATAGATATTCACAGATGATAGGGTCCTTTATGTACATATCAAATAGAACCAGACCCGATATTGCATTTGCTATTGGGAGACTTAGTAGATATACCGGAAACCCAAATCAGTCACATTGGACTGCATTAGATAGAGTATTTAGATATCTTAGAGGTACTCTAGATTATAAACTTTATTATTCTAGACACCCTGATATTATAGAAGGTTATTCAGATACAAACTGGGTAACTAATTCACATGATGTGAAATCCACTACTGGATATGTTTTTACTCTAGGAGGAGCAGCAATCTTCTGGAGTTCATGCAAACAAACTATCATAGCTAGGAGTACAATAGACTCTGAAATGATAGCTCTTGACACTACTTATACAGAAGCCGAATGGCTTAGAAATCTAATTATGCGTATACATGTTTATCATATTCCTGTTCCTGCAATTTCTATCAATTGTGATAATAAATCTGTTATTGAACTACTAAAACATGATTCTGTAAATGCTAAGATGAACAGGCACATGCAGCTGCGCTTCAAGTCTATAAAGAGCCTATTGGGCAAATATGTGGTTCTTGACTATATAAAGTCAGAAAAGAACCTTGCAGACCACTTGACGAAGGGTCTGTCTAGGACATTGATCCTAGAATCATCGAGGGGGATGGGGTTAAGCCCATAATTTAGTCACCAGCAGTCGCAACCCAACCGAGTCTGACTGGAGATCCCAAGAAGCCGGTTCAATGGGTAGGAACAAACTGGACTAGGTGACTAATATGGAACACTTACCTTGAGATTAAATTCTCTTTAAAATAAAAGCCCAGGAGGCTATACATGTGTACATTGATACCCCATTCCTATGGTGACAGTGTTCCGGTGTGATATGGTTAGGGTGAGTTTAAACTCTTAATAAGTCCAAGCATGATATACAGGGTTGATACCTATCACCAACCCTTGAGGACTTACCTATATGAGAGATTGTGAAGGCCGCGACTATAGGACAGGGCGATCCTAGACAACTCTCATGAATGTGTAAAAGTGCACATGGCCAATCAGAGCGCCACCCGATAGACCCAAAGAACCTCTAGCGTATTATGTGTGCTATTTTCTGAATCTGGTTCAAGAAGTCTGATTCAAGGCATAGTCCATCAAGCACTTCTTCAGACAAAGACAATAGTAACTAAGTAAGATTCAAGGCTGTAGTTCATCTCATCTATGCATAATATATAAAATCCAAGTCTTCAACATGTGTCATTTTTAAGTTGGAGACTTAGCCTCTTTTGGCTAATTTAAGTATAGGCTATTTTAAGCATAGACTATCTTTAGCATATGCTTAATGCTATATAAGAGAGCATCCTTTCAATAAAAAACACAATCTTCACTCCACTCTCTCCCTCTCATTCTCTCTTGTTCAATTCAAAGCATTGTTCTTCGGTTTGTGCTCTGGACAGAAAAGCTATGTTCGGGGTCGTTCTTTCCGAGTTGTGTACGACGAGGAGACACCGGTAGAGCGAAAGTTTTACTACTAGGAGCATTCGGAACAAGTCTGCACATAAATCCGAATCAACTCTTAGGGCAGTGCTTCGTGCGCGACTTTCCCGGAGGCCGGTAACATTTACTTTATTTTATTTTGTTTGCAGATTTTTTGGAATAATTTCCAACAATACTCAATTTACACCATTACCAACAAGAGAAAACCTTTGATTCCTAACCTTATGAAAACACTTAGCAGTCTACTCTTGATGCAGTATCAGGATCATGTACTGCTAAAATTGCTATAAAAAATTAACATGAGCAAAAATGAATAATAAAAGTGATCGTCGTATGTACAACTAGTCACCTTCACGTGCGTTGTACGTATCAAAAAAAAATTCAATAATAGTATTAATAAAATATATATAATTTAAATTATATTAGAATATTTTAAATATAATTCCAATATATTTTAATATGATTTGTTATAATTATTTTTTAAAATTGTGGATGTGTTTAATTAGATAATATTATATAGTTAGTTTAAACATAATTTAATTTTAAATATATTTTAGTATTGGGTGGGCTTTAATATTTTTTACGCGAAGAGAGAGGATTCGGTTATCCACACAGAAGATAAAAAATATAATTAATTTAAAATTTTATTTTTTTAAAAGAAAATAATTGATGATATACACGGCTTAGACGGCTCAAGAATGAACCGTCTCGAAGCCGCTTTATGATAGTAGAGATTAAAGAGGGGGGGTAGCTGGGGAGGTGAATAACTACATACAGGATGAGCAATGGATTGGTTCTATGAATTGATTTTTTTTTTTTTCTAAAGAAATATAAGTAGGACACCTTTCCCAACTTCCAGACACGTTCCAAGAGCATCTATTAGTGTATTGCACACACCAGCATGCAATTTCATAACAGATAATTGGCAGTATGAAATGAAATTCACTAATGAAGGATCTAAAATATCTGCTGCTGCAAGAGATCGTAGTTTTATATGTAATGCTGACACTCAGTAGAAAAAAAAAAAAGCATGACCATTGATATTGTCACCTGATAATTTTGGAACTTATGAAGTATAGAACTATTCGAGTCAAGGTGTATTATTGTTTTAGAAAGATTAAACTACATGGTACCATCTGCTTCGTATTAGTAAGCATCAGAGTGACTGATATGGACAATAGTACAACCAGATTGTATTGGTTTTGTAGGACTCTGGCTCAAAGGTTATCTACTCTTCAATAATGTCTATGCTGTTACGGAAAATGTAAGATACAAGAAAAAAAAAAAGGAAAAAATGGAAATAAATGTTTCCACGAGTGTCTAAAAGTTACCAATATCATTCCTACGAACATTAGGGTCCTTATACATTATGCTCAATAAGAGGAGTCTCAAGATTCCTCAACTTCTCAGTAAGTTCATCCTACGGACCACACAACATTTTCCAAACTGACATCAAAATCAGAAAGAATCCGAATAGCGGTCTTCTTAGTCAGTCAGGACGATCAATCAACCATTTTCAAGAACTAAGCAACTGGGCACCATAATTCACCCAAAGCTGACACTACACATGTAATTGAAATTCATCAAAATCGTCTTTGCTGAAAATATCAAATGGTGTGGCTAAAAACCATGGATTTTAACGCCTCTAATTTTTCATTCAAATGTGAACCGTACATGATATCATCAAAAGATGACATTCGTAGTTCAGGGGTAGCTGAAAGGCCACCCCTGTCATGTCCCGATCTCGCAAAGTTTTTTCGTTCTTGCTTTGACGTAATACGGTGCAAGTCTAAGTTATACTTGCACAAGGCCAAGACTTATACAATGACAAAATAGACAAGACAGACAATAACGCAACGGAACATAATTGCAGAAATTGAAATGCAACGGACACATTGCAGAATATAATTGAACAGAATGGTAACAAAAATAAATTTTCTTTGTTGATATCTTTTGAACAGATTACAAGACTTTTATTGTCTCTCTGATACATGACATTCTTGGCTTACAATCTCTCAGAAACTTTGCAGATTACAATGATCCTATTACATACATTATATTCATATATATACAAAAGTCAATTCTTGCAACAGATAACCGTCTCTTTGCATCTCTTCTGATTTCTGGCTCCTGAGGATGAGGCTCGAGCTATCGCTTCGAACTATCCATCTCGATGCATTTTACACCTGCATGCAAGCTGATGGTTGGTCAGTACATTAACGTACTGGTGATGTGAACAAATGCTACATTGTCTGAAACGATCACTAATTCATTTAGTGATAAAACATTTCTGTGATATTGATCTTGCTACTTTTACCTACGTTCATTTCATGCAGTACAGAGTCAGATTACTTCTTTTTAAAACACTTTCGAAAAACAGCATATCATTTCTTTTATTCAAGCCAACTATCGGGTCAATATCATGCACAAAGACAATCTCAACTATTCAGATGTGCGCAACGTGTTTCGTAAGCCATATTATTTCATTTGGGACAATATGTAAAATCCCAAAATTTTTGGAATTTTTTTTTAGAACTTGATATATATTTTCTAATTATTTCATTATTTGTACAAATATTGGTAATATTATTATTAAATGGTGTTTTATAATATTTGTACAATTTTCTGGACCCGAATAAGGGTGTGTAGTATAAGTTCACCAAAACTACCATTGGGTTATTTTTATTATTTTATTATTATTAATGTTAATTTCTTGTTGTGATTAAATAAACATATTTATTATTATTGGTGGTTATTTTATTCCATGGTTAAATGAATTTATTTATATACATATTTTCTAGAAATAGGCCATACTCTAGTTATAGATAATATTGAGATTTATTAGATTTTTTGGAATATTATGCAACATATAGGATATATATATATATATATATATATATATATATATATATATATATATATATATATATATAGAGAGAGAGAGAGAGAGAGAGAGAGAGAGAGAGTTAATTATGAAAAACAAAAAAAAACAAATATATTTCCCAGCGGGAACAGTATTACTCCAAAGCCGACCCCCTCTTCCACACAGCTCAACTTTTCCGTTTGAATCAAGATTTGAAGCCCAATAAAATCTCTATCAAATCTCCTATAGATTTCCTCCATGTAATCTTGGTAAGATTCTCTACATATCAAACTAAGTTTTACTCAAATCCAAATCCGATAAAGATCGAGTATCAGTTGACATCCGAGTATGTATAAATACTTACTCGACGGAAACCGAACCCGGTCCCATGTCATTTTGCCTTCTCAATGTAGTGCCCCGTCTCGTTCAGTTAATCGGTGGAATCGAAATGCCGACGGCGTTCGTACTTAGCCTCGCAACGGCTACTCGGAGACACCGCACGGTCGAGGCGACCGCTCGCTCAGGGGGGGTAGTTTCGCTGAACTTGCCTCATCTTAGCCTTCACTTAATAACTCGCATGTTTTCAACTTGCACAAGTAGGCTAATATAAAAGCTACGAACGCACATAGCTAAAGGAATAATCCCGACCCGTCGGAATGTCCTAGAACATGAAAAATGGTCCCATGGTCTGCATAGATGTCGGCTCAGCGTGCTTTCAAATGACACTCGATCCTTCGTCCCGTTGCTTGGGAGAAGGCCGTTGGCCTAAGTTGCTAAGTCGCCTCAACACTTGAAATAACCTAAGTCATAGGCGTCGCCTGCGCGAATGCTTGATAAAACATGCACGGTCCTATCGTTTGTCCCGATACTCGAGTTAGCCTAAGTCATAGGCGTCGCCCGCATGAACGCTTGATAAAGCATGCACGATCCCATCACGCGAGGCTTGACATAGCCTTCGTATGTTCCGTTGGTTAAGTCGTCTTGCACGGCTTGTTGGCTTAAGTCTAGGCACCCGAGAACTCGGTTGTTCAAGTCGAACGCATGCACGGCACGTTCCTTCGATGCAGAGCTCGGCGTAGCCTTTGCCCGTAGAGTCAATGTCCGAATAAGATAGACAAGAGTTACGTTGGGCTATCGAAGCCATTTCTAGCACTGTCCCGCTCTATCTGCGGTTGTCAAGTCGCGTAGTCCATTGAGAACAAGGCTCGTCGTATAACTTATATGACTTGAGCGACAGAGTCGCCTAGAGAATAAGGTCTATCTAAGGCACGAGCCACGGTCGGTACGATATAAAGTTAGCTACGGTCAATGGCATTTAAGGAACACATTTTGGTTAAGTTAAGTTGGAAGGCTATGCAGTAGTCGTTCCCTGAAGTATGAGGCGGTCCTTCGGTTGGGAGTCTCACATTCCTATGCACGTTAAGAAGTATGAGGCGGTCCCTCGGTTGGGAGTCTCATATTCCTATACACGTTAAGAAGTATGAGGCGGTCCCTCGGTTGGGAGTCTCACGTTCTTACGCACGTTATGTAAAGTGTGGTTCAGAGTGTCGAGTTGCTAAGTATAGTTCCAGTCGTACCAACAAATTAGGCCATGCATTTACGTGAGTCTAGATGTCTCGTAGGTGCGTGGTCATGGACAACTTGTTGTTTGCCATTAAAATTGTTTGATTGAAAACTTTAATACAAATAGAACAGTGTTACAATGTAGGACTTAGACGTAGTCCTAGGAGTACACTTTTGTTTAAGCTGGGTCCTTAGTGCCAATGGAGCGAGTGGTAATGCGTTGACTCCGTTGACCGGCTGACGACGGTTATCGGTTCTCTGAAGGCGTGGATTGCTCTGGGTGCTGGAGCTTGCTGAGAGGAGGAAGACGTTGAGTGTCTGTATCTGCCTCTCTTGTACGTTCGTTATGGATTCCTTGTGTTGTCCGTATATGTGAGAAGGAAATGATCCCTCTATTTATAGCTGGGCAGGTTGGCTGCTCATGCGCGCATATGTAGGATGCGCCGGTGCGTGGGAACGCCACGTGGAAGTTGCTGATGGGGGCGCACGGATGATGCGCCCTGATTGGGAGGTTGAACTCTTCATACTGCTGTTGTGAGCCGGCACGTAGCAGAGGAGAAGATCTTTCTGTTGCTGAAATCTTGGACGAGTTGAGTCAAAGGACACGTGTCATCGACCCATGGCTCGAAGATCTCGGATTTGGGGGGGCAGTGATCTGGTGAGCTGCGCCTTGGATCTGGGCGCAGGAGGAGACTGCGGCTCATAACCTTTAGGAGTTATAAACCATTTAGGGCGCATGGCTTTTGAGGCACATGCAGGTGACCTTCCTTCTGTCTTTCGGGATCAGAGATCAGTCTGGGGCGCATGGCTTTTGAGGCGCATGCAAAGCTTCAACCGGAGACTCTTTTTCTGTCTTTAGGGATCATTGAAGGGTCTGAGGCGCATGGCTTTTGAGGCGCATGCTGGTTTGGACGCATGGCCGTGGAGGCGCATGCGGGTTTGGATGCATGACCGTAGAGGCGCATGCGGGTGGCCACGTGGCAGTAGCCGTCGGAATAGATTCATGATGATGCTGACGTTGCCGACGCTTCGTTCTCTGAAAAAGCTGTCAACTGTTCAGACTTTGGGAAGCGTGCTGCCAACTCTGGTGTCAGTTCAGCATTTAATGTTTGTGATGTTCGATGGACAGCTGAGTGGGCACATTGGTTGGTGTTCCACTTGGCATGGAGATGTGAGGGCGCATCCTCTGTGATGCGTCGGGTACTGTAGGGCGCGTCTGTGTGATGCGCCTGATGCAGGAGGGCGCGTCCGTGTGATGCGCCGTTTGGCTGGCACATCCGACATGTCCTTTAATGACGCGGCTGTCTCGCTCCTCGAGTGCTATAAATAGCCGTTTGGCTGAATTCGAGGCGTCCGGTTCATCCATTTAATGCAAATTCATTGCACATAATTCGGAGAGTCATCCACTTGGCGCGTGGGTTTGATTTGCCCGGCCTATAAATAGTGGCATGGAGAGAAGGTTTGCTCCTCATTCCCTCACGTACTTCTAACATGAACTTGGATATGTGGGTGCATTCTGTTGACGAAGTGCTCCCAAGGGTGAAGATGAGACGTCGTGTTGTCTTCGATGCTCTTGAAGGTGACTGTTACATCCAAAAGACGGAGTCGAGGGCTTCTGAGGCAGGCGGAAGGTGCCTGTTGCATCCAAAGATAAGGATGTTCGGGCCTCGTCTCCGTTATTCCGGAAGAGCCGTAGATCGGAATGGCGGTGCTAGGCTCTCTCTTCCTTCAAAGTGGGTGCCGCCCACTTTGATTGTGTCGAAAGCTCCTTGTGCCATGATTTCGATCACGGTCTTCCTTCGCCTTTGGAGGCTCTTTCGAAGCCTCCCCTGGCCACAGCATTTGCGGTGCTCTTCTCTTCCTTGGTTCCAGCCAGAGGGTTAAATGCTTTGTGTAATCGAAGCACTTATCAGGTGACCCTGGCTGGAAGAGCAGCACATAACTGGGCTCTGCTCGGCCAGGTGAGCCTGGTTGGAAGAGTTGCACATAACTGAGCTGCTGAAGGGATGCACATAACTGAGCTGGATGCACATAACTGAGCTGCTGAAGAGATGGTAGGATGCGCCTGGCTGGAGGCGCATGACATCTGCTGCGCCTGGCTGACAGCGCATGGTGACTGCTGCGTCTATCGGAAGGCGCATGGTGGTTGCTGCGCCTATCTGGAAGGCGCATGGTGGTTGCTGGATGTAGATCTAGGATCCTTCCTTTGTAGAAATTCTCCTTTGTACCATCTTTTCTAGACATGTAATAGACTTTTATATATAAAATAAAAAGTCCTTCTTCGAATGTCTACGGCTTATTCGATTAGCTGTCTGAGTTCTGGCGCATATAATGCCTGGCGCATGGGCTTTCTGGTTGTGAAATTCCATGCTTCTACAAGACCCCCTTCAAAGTTTTCAAAACTTTTGAATAAGTTTTGGAATACTTTGAATAAGAAGCATGGAGGTCAGGGCGCATGATTTTTGGGCGCATGCTTGTTCGGGCGCATGCTCCTTTCAGTTGATGATGATGACGCCTTGGTAACCCAAAAGATTAATGATGATCTTTTGGTTGTATTTGTTGTTATCTCCTCACGGAACCCGAAGCAACGGCTGAGATTACACGTCATCGGTTCACGCGTGCGACCAAGCCCTATAAATAGGTAAGGGTTGGGGAGAGAGAGAGTTCATCTGCTCTATGCCTTTGCTTTCTTTAGAGTTTTTTCTTCAAAACCCTAACTTTTTCTTCTTTGAGAGAATGGCTCCCAAGACTCCTCGCGGCGGTGCCGGCAAGGGGAAGGAGAAAGCGAAGGAGCCTGCGGAAGTTGTAACGGCTGACGTTCCCCGACGGCCCGTCGAAGTTCGACCAGAGGTGGTCGGTAAGTCTCGTTTTTCCGTACACCAACGCACATAGACCTTGGGTCTTTAATGATGTGCCGCGGTCTTTGTTCGCCGACGCGCATGGGTTTAGGCCCTGATGATGCGCCGAGGCTGCTGACGCGCATGGGCTAAAACCCTGATGATGCGCCGAGGCTGCTGACGCGCATGGGCTTAAACCCTGACGATGTGCCGAAGCTCTTCTTGTTGCTTCTAACATTTTTTCTGATCTTTGTTAGTGTCGGTAGCAATCCCGCCTTTGAATGAAGTGTTCTTGGAGGCTGTCTTCAACCAGATGGGAGTAGAGTATGATGAGGAAGTGATAAACCCCGCTCAAGAGGCTCTTATGCTGGATCAGCCTCCTGAGAGAATGACCCAAATCCGTGAGCAGCAGTATGGGTTCCTCAAACGGATGATGGAACGTGGTGTTTTAAAATCTTCCACATCTGATAAATTGACCTTCTTGAAGCCCGAGTTCCTATTCGGAGACCGTCTCACTTCTACTGATGCGACGGTGTTGAAGGTCAAGGAGGACTGGTTCTTTACAGCGAATGGGGTGCATATGACTGTCAAGCAACTTGAACGTCAATGGCCTTTGACATCCTTCTGTCGCCTTGTTTCCCAGAGGAAGATGTCTTGGGATCTTACCCCTTCTTAGGGGGGAGCGGTGACTGGCGTCATCCAAATTGATTCTACTTTCGACCGAAGGGATACTTTGACCGCCACACGGTCTGGGTCTTTTTTCACCTGGCGGACTCTACGCCCCGGGAGCCTCTATAGTGACGTACCCATCGATATGTTTGCTTATAGTGCTTTGACTTTTACACATCGTATGCTTTTGATGGAACGCTCATACCCGAAAGGAGATTTTCGGGTAGAGGGTTGGTGCCATTACGTTTCCAAGTGGGATAAACTGACACTCTGGATCTTGTCACGGTTTTGGACCGAGCTTCGAGAGATTGGGTTGACTGCCGCGATCCGTGCTACCCAGGCGGGTGTTGATCTCAACAGGCATATGTTCCTCGCACTACTGGAGATGTTTGATGTCCATACCGGGACCTTTTTTACTCCGGTGGGGGAATTAGGGTTCGCACTTCATGAGATGTACGAGGTGTCAAAACTCCCTTGGGGGTCGGAACCCTATGAAGAGTACTTTCCCACCAACGAGGAACTTCAAGTCCTAGGGGACAGGGCTGAGGAGATGACGACCGTCTTTAAGGAAGTGGCGAGTCATCATTACTATATGCAGAGACGGGATAGGAACGGGACGCAGTCTCATGTGACCGCTTGGAGAGATTATGTCTTTAGACAAGACAAGGAGAATCCCTCATAATTTTCCACTCCACCGGCGCTCTCTCGTAGCGAAGTATTGTCCGAAATGAACAGGTTAGGGGAGAAAAATCCCCGAGGAAGTGAGGACCAGCAGTCAGATGCACGCTCCTACAGCTGCTTCTGGCATCTTGCTTATCGGATGTCACCCAAGGCGGTGTTGGCGTCCTACCTGATGATATGGCTCCGGGATTGCGTGTTCGCGGGCGGATCCGGTGCCGTAGAGAGGGTAACCCGAAACTTAATCCTGCCAGCCGTGAAGCTGGTCTTCGGCCGGCGTTTGGCTCTTCTCCCCGCAATGGTATGTAACCTGCAGCGAGGTTTGAGAGAGTTTGCTGGAAATGTGATTCACGACAGAGGCCGAAACAATAACTTCCCGCGCGCCGAACTGCCGTTTCACTATTTGATGGGATGGCTGATTTTGCATCATCCCAGTGTGATGAGTCCAGGCTCGGAAGAAGATTATAAGGCTGGAGATGCACTCCTTCGTCGTTTCAATCGGAGGAGCTGGTCACATACTGGTGGCCCTGTTTGTAGAAAGGTTTTATCCCGTCTTCAGGGTTGGGAAATTACCAAAGTTGGTCCAATCTACTTGGGCTTTGAGGCCAACGAAGATCTGAGGGATCTGGGCGAAGGTACCACCACTCTGCCTCAATGGGAATTCTGCTGGTTGCAGAGTATCCGGCCGTCTCATCTGGTATACAGGAACAGGAATCAATGCTACCTGGAACCATACTTGCCAAGCCGCTTTGCGCGATAATTTGGTTATGCCCAGATGATGTTGGATAACCCCAGTATTTCTCTGGGGTATATTGGAAGTTTGCTGGATGGTGCACGAGCTTGGCATTACTATAATGCCGGATGTACCGGGGCTCGTTTTACGTTGCCCGTCCCAGATCCGCGGCTGCCCATTCTTTACTCAGCCGCCAAATTTTACTGTGTTATGGCTGCTGCGCCCTCCGGATATGACAGGGAAACCAGTCTTATTGCAGGCACCCAATTAGCGATAACCGGGAACGTGCCGGTGAAGGCCCGATCGCATTGTCCGTCAGGGACAGGTCATCGGAGTGCCCCTTCCGCCTCCCAAGCAGAACCCTCGGGCGATCGATCAAAACGATGTGCAGACGTAGGGATTGAATCTCCTGTACCGAAGAAACAGAAGAAGGCGTCGTCACCGACGGCATCATCGGATTCAACGTCCGCAGAAGTAAAGGCGTCCCACATAATCTGATTTTGGTTCCACTACTTACGAGGCTTCATCTTCTCTTATAGGAACCGTTAAAAAGAAAACCTCGTACCCCAAAGTCAGGTGGGAGCAGGCGAGAAGGGACGGCGGGCCCATCTGAAGTGCGTATCCCACCGACCATGATGTCTCCCATGGAGGAAGATCCGGAGGATGCTGTTGATGTGGAGATTCCGGTATCCCCGAATTATGTTAGGAGGGAAACTGAGGCAAGTACGCCGTTTCCTGGTGGTGAAGAAGAATGGAGTTCGTCGTCTTCCGATGACGTTACTCCAGAGCTGCAAGGGCCTGTTGCGGAGGCAACAGAAGTAGTTGAGACAGAGGAGAGGGTTGAATCCCCTCTTTATCATGATGAGGGAAGGTCGGTTGCATCATTGCCGAGTCCTACCCCGGCTTCAACCGCGAAAGTTGAGGCGGCTACCACTCAGGAGGTAGCGACAGATTCTGTCCCTGTTGAGGGACTCGATGATGAGACCTGTCTGCCAGTCAAGACCGCTGCAACGGGTCAAGAGACAAGTGACAATCTCCCTATTCTGCCAAGGGAGGTGCCAACCGTTGATAGGATGTTGGGGGTAGAAGAGATGGCTGTTGACGTCGGAGGTTCTTCCGGGCTTGAGAAGGGTAAGGGTGTAGAACCCTCTGTTGCTCCTTCTACTTGGGGGACCCTCTCGACGCCTGTGCCGGCTCCTTCTGTTGCTTCGGCTCCTCGGGCTGGAAGTCCAGCCCCTGTTGATGAAGAGCCCATTGATGCCGAGGTTCAAGCCTCGATGATTGAGATTGGCGGATCTTCTTCCGGTCCACGAACTGTAGTAGCTCCTCCAACTCTCGCGATGACGCCGCAGGTCCTGGCGGATGCAGACGAGTATGTGAAATTCCTCGTCGAGGGGGTGTACAAAATATTGCAGAAGGGTGTATCTGCTGTGATGGATGCCAATGGGAGTTTTACGACGGCAAAAGCTCTGGCAATGCCCTGCATCGAGCTGATTCGTATTCACCAAGGCCACGACCACGTGGCCGAAATTCTGGAGGCTTCGGTGATTGAGCTGGATGAGCGGCTCACGGAACTTCAACGCATCCAGCGAAACGACCTTTCTGTCTTGATAGAGGCGGAGAAGGGGAAGCTGATCGCCGAGATCGAATCTTCACACCAGGCCACCGTGGACGTTTGGGAGCGGGAGGTGGCTGAGACTGAGGCTGCGGTAGAGCAGTTGTCTCAGTCCATGAAGACTACGGTGGAAACTCGAGCTGCATTGGAAGCTAATATTGCGGATATCGACACCCAGATGCGCCGCCTTGAAGACCAACGGGCCCGACTCCAGTTAGAGGTCGAGCGTGTCCGGGCTGAACATGCAGCATTTAAGAAGGATGAGGCGACCTTTACTCAGCGGACTCTGGCCTTGGCGCAGCAACGACAACAGCTTGATGAGAAGCATGCAAGTGACACTTCCGCTGGGGCCGATGAATTGATGCGCCGAGAAGCAGAGCGACGAGTCCTGGCAACGGTGGAGGCCCGCGCAGTCGACTTAAAGCTTCGAGTCAAGGAGCTCTCAGCCCATCCTGGGGAGATTCAGGGACCATAGCTTTTTTCCTTTTTCTTTTGTGTTCTTTTGCAACCCTTACTGGGGGATGATGTAGTTTCTTGTACTCCTTTTTCAGAAGAATAAAGAAGTCTACAACTCTTTTTTTTGTGATGTGTTCATCTTTTGTTGTTATGAACTTGATGATTTGTGTGGACCTATTATCTTTTGCGCACCTTGGTTTTCAGGTACAGATAATAAGTTTGAAGGAACCATTATGTTTGCTCAGAGGTAATGTGGACATGGCAATCACTGGGTTCGAAATGATAGAATCTCCCTACTCAGAGGTATTATGGACGTGGTAGGAATGATCTTGGGGGATACGCTGAACAACTCAGAGGTTATATGGACGTGGAAGTTCTGCGATCAATGTACAATAACGCAGGGGTTGTTTGTACAAGATGTTTACTCAGAGGTAATGTGGACGTGGTAAACATGAAGGGTAGCGTAAGCTTACAAAGTGTAAGATTCTGCTTTGCAGGGTGTAGAGAGACAACTCAGAGGTAATATGGACGTGGTTATCTTTCTACTGGAAGATGCCACGGAACAGCTGGGTTCCGGAGGCGTATGAGTTTGTGAAAAGAGGTTGTTTGGGGAAGTACATGTATGGAGGATGTCAAGAATAGTACTTCTTTAGGAACTTGCCGTTGATGGGCATCATGAACAAGTCCCCATTGGGTTTGGCGAGGCGGTAAGCACCGTTTGAGTATACCGTCTCTATGATGAAAGGTCCTTCCCACTTGGGCTCGAACTTTCCTGGTGTCTTGTGGGTCAACACCATTGGTCTTCTGACTGCTAAAACCAGGTCGCCAACTTGGAAAGTCCTCTTTTTGACCTTTTTGTTGAAAGCCTGTGATATACGGGCTTGGTAGAGCTCGATGCGTTGTTGAGCTAAGAGACGTTTTTCGTCAAGTGCCTCCAGTTTCCGCAGACGACGACGTTGATTGTCCTCTTCTGTGAGATCGTTTGTGATTGCCACGCGGAGCGAAGGTATCTGTATCTCGAGAGGCAGTACTGCTTCGCTCCCGTAGACCAGGGAGAATGGAGTGTTGCCTGTTGGGGTCCGTACCGTTGTGCGGTAGGCCCAAAGGCATTCGCCAAGCTTTTCGTCCCAGTCGCGTTTGTTGGATGTCACGACCTTTTTGAGCAGCCTAACGATAGTTTTGTTGAATGCCTCAGCCAATCCGTTTGCTGCCGGATTGTAGGCAGTTGAGGCCACGTTCTGAATGCGATTCTTGTCACAGAACCTGCTGAAAATGTGGCTGATAAACTGAGGACCATTGTCATGGATGATCCGCCGGGGTACCCCGAAACGGTAAATGACATGGTGTTTGATAAAGCTGACCACCCTGGAGCTTTTTACTTCTGCTAGTGGAACTGCTTCCGCCCATTTGGAGAAGTAGTCGGTGATGGCCAGGATGAAACGATGTCCCCTCGACGAAGGAGGGGTGATTAGCCCTACAATGTCCATGCCCCAGGCTTCGAAGGGCCAGGAGGCGACTGTAGGATGTAGCGGCTCCGATGGTGTATGTATGAAATCTGCATGAAGTTGGCACGCGTGGCACTTCTTGGCATATTCGACAGCATCGGCAACCATGGTTGGCCAGTAGTAGCCCATACGTCGCAGTCGATCTTGCAACTTAGGACCGGGTTGATGAGCTCCACAAGTTCCGTCATGAGCTTCTTGAAGAGCTTCGGCTGCTTCTTCGTTAGACAGGCATCGAAGGAGGAGCCCATCGAAGGAGCGTCGGTACAGCGTTTTGGTAGCCGTATCGTAGTAGAATCGAAGAGAGCGTCTCCTGACTGAGACGGCTTCCTTCGGGTCCTCTGGAAGGATTCCGTAGACAGCAAAGTCGATGAACGGGAACCTCCAGTCTCGGACATTAACCCCAGTGTTTGTCGGCATGGCGTGAGCCACCTGCAAGCATCGGTTGTTTCTGGGACAAATCAGATCTCGTCCTGTTACCGTGATATAGTGTTGAATCCCAAAGGGCGCTGCTAATGAGGCTGCGAGGCCGGCCAGAGCATCGGCCTCCAAGTTTTGTAAACGGGGGACATGTTCGATGAAGAACCCGGTGAAGGTTGAAATGATGTTCAAAGCGACTTCATGATAAGGGATTAAATCTTCATGGCGAACTTCGTATTGTCCCCGAACCTGGTTTACGACGAGTTTTGAGTCACCGTAAGCTTCCAGATGGTCGACCCCCAGCTGTTGTGCGAGCTGGAGTCCCATGACGAGTGCATTGTACTCGGCAACGTTGTTGGAGCACGGCTTCGAAAGAGAGTATGCACGCTGGATGACCAGCTGATCGGGGGAGACTAAGACTACCCCCACTCCTGCGATGATTTGGCCTTTGGGGCCTGTTCTTGAAGCGCCGTCGAAGAACATCCGCCAAACGGAGCTTCCTTCGGTGACGTTGGATTCTTGGACCTCATCCGGGATATCTTCATAGAGTTTTGAGGATTCTGGGATGGGGTGCGCAGCTAAAAAGTCAGCCAGAGCTTGACCCTTAACAGCTTTTTGCGGTACAAACACCAGGTTGTACGGTGTTAGCAAGATCGCCCATGTAGCCAGCCGGGAGTTCAATGATCCTGGCTTCGTCATGAGGACTCTGAGCGGATTGACTCGGGAAATGACATGAATTGTCTGACCCGAGACATAATAACGAGTCTTCTGGATGGCAAACACCAAAGCTAAGCACTCCTTTTCGACGGGGTTGTACCGGTGTTCGGCCCCAATGAGTGT
Source organism: Iris pallida (assembly GCA_029216955.1). Lineage (NCBI taxonomy): Eukaryota > Viridiplantae > Streptophyta > Magnoliopsida > Asparagales > Iridaceae > Iris > Iris pallida. Next base: position 26,574,463 of record JANAVB010005599.1, on the reverse strand, counting down.
TCGACTGAGGTAGTAGATTGCTTGCTCGTAGCCTGTATCGCTGTTTTGAGCCAGCAGAGCGCCAAGAGAATGATCCATGGCACGGACGTAGAGGAGAAATGGTTTACCGATGACGGCGCTACCAGGACTGGTGGGCTCGTCAAGTAGGTTTTGATGTCGTCAAAAGCCTTTTGGCACTCTTCTGTCCAGACATAAGAGACTCCCTTCTTCATGAGCTGAGTGAAGGGTTGACATTTACCGGAAAGGTTTGCTATGAACCTTCGGATATATGCCAGACGTCCCTGTAGGCCCCGAAGTTCTCGAAGGTTCTTCGGAGGGTCCATGTTGAGGATGGCTTTGGTCTTCTCAGGATCAACATGAATGCCTTTCGCTGTGATGACGAAGCCCAAGAATTTGCCGCTAGAAACCCCCAGAAAGGATTTAGCGGGGTTCATTTTGAGTTGATGCGCCCGCATGAGATCGAAGACCGTCTTCAGGTCCTGTAGGTGATCTCTTTTGAGGCGGCTCTTGACTGCGATGTCGTCAACATAGCATTCGACTGTCTTGCGAAGATGTTGACGGAAGATGGTGCTCATAGCTCGCTGGTACGTTGCACCGGCGTTCTTCAAGCCGAAGGGCATTACTGTGTAGCAGAAAACACCCTTTGGAGTCCTGAATGACGTGTGTTTTGCGTCATCGGGGAACATCTTGATTTGATTGTAGCCTGAATACCCATCCATGAAGGACATGCGCTCAAAGCCACATGTGTTGTCGATCATCACATCAGTGATTGGAAGCGGGAATTCGTCCTTCGGGCAAGCAGAGTTGAGATCCCTGAAGTCGATACACACTCGTATCTTCCCGTTCTTCTTGGTGACAGGAACGATGTTGGCTACCCAATCCGGGTGTTGTTCCTCACGGATGAAGCCGCTAGTCAAGAGTTTGTCAACCTCCTGATCGATGGCATTCATGATGTCCGGACGGAAGCATCGCTGCTGTTGTTTGATAGGTTTGGCATCAGGTAAGATGTTCAACCTATGCATTGCGATCTGCGGATCGAGTCCCGGCATGTCTTCATAGCTCCAGGCGAAGACGTCGATATACTCTTTAGCCAGTTGGATTAAAGATTCTCGATCTTCTCCTTCCAGGCTTTTACTGATGAAGATGGGTTTGGAAGAAGACTCCTCCCCGAGGTCGATCTGCTCGACTTCGTCTTCGGTGGGAGGTTCACGAAGCTCAAAACGAGATTCCCATTGTTCACCTAGGCGTTGGGCCCAGGGTTCTTCTTCGAAGGGTTCTGGCGCTTGGTCTTCGCCTTCACCTTTTTGAGGTTGTGCTGACGTCATGTTAGCTGACAGCACTTTCCTGAAGACAGATCCGATACTGGTATCGGAATCCCAAGTCGATGCTTCGGACGAATGGGAATTTTCTATGTCTTCTGCATCTGAACTCTCTGGGGTTGATGGCGGCGTGACATAGCCTAACCCTCGTCCAGTCCGATTATAATAGTCCTGTGGCTTTCCATTGGGCATCGAAAGCCGGACAGGGAGATGCCGACCCTTGCCGTAGTTTAAGCCTTTGTTGCTTTTCAGGTCGTAGCCCATCTTTTGGATGATGTGCTTTGCCGTATCCGTGTACCGATAGACTTGTACTCTGCCGATATCAGGTTCGGGCTCGATTGACGGGAGGTCCCGACGACGCTCGATTTTGCCCGAGATGATGGTGTCTTGGTCTCGGCTCCGTGGAGGGACTATGAAGACTCCTTGAGACGGGACTATTTGATTATGGTGGACGGTCGTTACTTGTGTTTGCAATGACCGTAGAGCATTGTCTAATGTATACATGGCATTCCAGTGTGGAAGACAAGAATAATTAAAAGACACTCTATTATTGATAAAGTACGAGATCTTATCCCGTGGGATTACATTGTCAAAGGAGGGTGCCTCTATGTCAGCCGAGATATAATCACCAAGCTCCTCGTCTGTAAGAACTGGGGGCGGACTAGGAGAGTCCAACACAGCTTTGGGGTCTGAGAGGGTTATATGAGCCTTCTCTGACACCTTGGATGACTGCGGCGGCTTGCCCTTGAGACGCACCTTGAGAGGTGCCTCGGTTGCGCCTCCGGTGAGTGGTGTGCTCATTGGAGGCGTCTTCTGGGGTGGTTTCCCCTTCAGACGGATTTTCAAGGGGGCGTCGGGAGTCGTCTCAGGCTCCATGTCCGGCTCTGTTGCCGTCTCTGCCTCATCATCAGCGTCGTTGGCTTCCTCCTCGTCAATGGGTTTGTACAAGTCGGAATCGGTGAAGTAGGCTTCAATCCCTTTGAAAGGATCGATGTCTGCAAACTCCGTCCGGATGACGCCATTGGTGGATACATACTTCATGTACTGGTGGAGCGTGGAGGGCACCACCATGTACTCATGCAGCCATGGTCGACCGAGCAGGATGTTGTAGTTGACCTCGGCATCTACCACATAACAAGTCACCTCAGTTTTGAGGCTGCCAATGTGACACTTCAGTCGGATCTTGCCCAATGGCTCGCTCTTGCTAGCATTGAAGCCACTGATGGTTGTATTGGAGGGCGCCAGCCGGTACATCGGGATCCCCAGCTTAGATAGCAGTGCCTTCAGAATGATGCTTAGGGAAGACCCAGGATCGATCTGAATCCGGCTCACCTTGACCGAGCCAATGTACCCTGTATAATATAGCGGTCGGTTATGTCGGTGATGCTTGAGCAGCATGTCTTGTTGGGTGAAAGTTATGTTTGGGATAACTTCATCCGCACAATGACAGTGCGCACAAGTAGTTGGGAGGTCTTCAGGCTGCTTGACCTGACTGAGAAAGGATTCAGCATCCTTCAGAGCTTCGCAGAGAGCTTCTCGGGAATCTTTAGAAAGACGCAGGAGCTCGAACAAAGACAGGCGCGCAGGTGTACTGGCTAATTGTGCCAGAATGTCGAAGTTGTGAGGCTTGGACAGCCCCGAAGCATTCTCCTTCCGTAGAGGTCTGTCAAAATGGGCCTCCACCTACTTCTGCTTATTGGCGGCTGAGGGCTTAGATGGACCCTCCTCAGGGATGGTGCTAGAAGGCACCACCTCGGCGGCGGCTTCGCCGGACTGGGAGTTCTGTTGTGCACGTGTTTGCACTGGAAGTGCCTCTTCTGTTGAAGAAGAGACTGTGCAGCAAGACTTGATCTTCCTGCCTTTTGATTTGGAGGTAGGGCGTACCTCCGATTGAGTCACCTCGGAGACGAGGTCGGGGTGAACCTAGAGGACCTCTCCTCGAGATGTGGTGAGCGGGGTGAGTCCACTCACATTGTCACGAGTAGGTGGTAAGTTTACCACCTCCATTGTCGCCTTAGGGATGGGGACGACGTCATCTTGTGCGGTAGTTGGCGGCAAGGTGCCGAACTGAAGCGAAACCAGATTGGCCGACACCGTCTTCTCTTCATAGTCGACGGAGATTACATCTGTATTGATCATGCGCTGGATGTAATTCTTGAGGACGTAGCAGTCCTTGGTCGGGTGTCCGACAAACCGATGGTAATGGCAGTACCTTGGGTTGTCCACTTTCCCAACTTCATCGGGCCGCTTTGGGTCCGGTAGCTTGATCTTGTCACCCTGCTTCAGTATCTCGAAAAGTTGCAGGGTGTCGTCATCATTGAATGAATAAACCTCCTTGGGTCTCGGCGCCAGTGGAGGCTTCTGAGTAGGTACAGATGCGCCTTTTGAGGCATTGACAGTCAATGCATGTTTCCCCTTTGCTTCTCGTCCGGAGCTGTTAGCTGCGGACTTTTTCCCCTTATCGTCAAAGGCGGGGAAGCTGACACCCAGAAGACGTGCATTGGCCGCCTTCTTTTCTGCAGCTTCAGCTTCGATGATCAGGGAGCTCCAGTCAGGAGGGGGAGTAGAGTTGAGCCAGAGCTTTACTGCAGGCAACATGTTCATGCTGCAAGCGGAGAGGAGCGCATGTTCTGGCATGCCTGGAGGTAGCCTGAAGCAAGCCTGTCGGAAGCGCTCGATGAACGCCCGAACCGTTTTCTTCTCCTTCTGACGTATCTCTATGAGAGACGCCATCGTCATGTCCTTCCCGCCGTCGTAGAAGCGGTCGAGGAAGAGGTGCGTCAGGTCGTCGAAGGACGATATAGAATTGTCGGGAAGGCTGCAGTACCAGTCATACGCCACTCCTTTCAGGGCCCCGACAAAGATACTGGTGAGGAGCGCGTCCTCCTTCGGAAGATGCCCTGTCTGTGACTGGAAGTACGTCAGGTACCGTCGCGGAGAGTCCTTCCCGTCGTATGGGGTGAGTGTTTGCGGTTTATACTTTGGGGGATAAACCACCTTGTTCCATTCGAAGGGATAAGGCTGGAGAATGCCCATCTTCTGGCGTTCCTCTTGCCTGTTCTTGGACTCGAAGCGCTCCCGCAGGTCTTTGATCATTTCGACCACATCCTCCGTAGAGCTAGGAGTCGGGGAAGGAGGTACCATCTGGATTGGAGCGTTTGAGGGCTCCGAGGTCCGAGGTGCTTCTGTATCCGAGGGCGCCCGTTGGAGGGGCACACTTGACTCCCCATTAGCTCCTGGGTCAGGACCAGTTGAAGGTGTCCTGATCAAGGCCGACCGCATCTCAAACACTGCTTGAGTCAGTGCTTGCATTGAGGCAGAGAGGGTTTTGAGTCCCCCCCTCCAATGAGTCTATGCGCTGGACTATGTCATGTGACGGCGCATCAGACTCGACATCATCCCCAGCCATGTATACTGTCCTGACACGGCCAGGAGTGGATGGATTGGTTGAGGCTTCGCTTTCGGCCTCACTCTCATGCGGAGGAGTTACTTCTCCTGGTGTTTGGCCACCCCCAGCCGCATTCTGGAGTTCATCTTCAATAGGTGCATCTGCAAGGGTCTGCTTGCCCTCAGCTCCGTTTTGAAGGACCTCTTCGTTTCCAGAACTACCCCCGGCAGTGTCCTGGAGGACATCCTTTTGAGGGGCTTCAGGGAGAGTAATCTCGCCTTGATGATGAAGATCCGCCGCAGCTGTGCTTTGGACATCTTCGTCTTCGGAAGGAGGCTCAACAAGGGTCCGGCTACCCCCAGCTTCTTCCAAGGACTTCTTCCTCGACCGAGTGCCTTCAAACACTCCAGAGGTCGAGACAGCTGCCTTGGTTTTCCTCGGCTGGCTTTTGGATGAAGACGAGGAATTGGCAGTCGTCTTCCGGATTGATGAGGAGTTGGAGACCACGTTGCATGAAGCGACCTTTGGCTCCTCTTCAGCTGACACCTTCGCCCCAAGGCAACGTCGGAGAGGTGTCGATGATTGTAGTCGTTGGAAGACCGACTGTCTTGGTGGAACTTCCGTCTTGCAACAGCAGTTGATGGTGACCACCGCACAAGTATGCCCCGTAAGAGGCGCATCGTGCTTGTTGGTCGACTCTCCTGACCGGCGCTTGTGAGTGATCACGTTGCGCAGGTCGTTGGAGGAGAGTGGTGCCTTCACACCCCTTTCAGACGTATGGCAAGGCCAAACGCCGGGGTGGTCAGGTGAGTGCTGCGCCCCCTGATCTAATACCAAGCAGGCATCACGATCAGTAGTGGGGGAACCACAACATTTGAAGTGACTTGAACGGACCTCAAACGCACAACCAGAGGAGGCGCGGAAGTTCAAGACCACTGAGTTTGCCTTTTTCGACTTGGTTGTGCACGCAGTAGATGCGCCCAAGCGAGATGAGGACTTTGAAGATCGACTCGTTGTTAGTGCAGAAGCACTTGAGTCAACCTTGTACAGCTTGCCATCGGCAGCGCGCGTGATGACGAGCGCGTGCCTCTGGCCGGCTTCTGGCATAACACGTTTGTGGCGCATGGCCCGTGCCGCCTTGGATTTCTTCGTACCAGCCCACTGGGGCGCATAGTACTCAGCATCCAAATTCTTCTCGCCATTACAGCGAGTGAGTCTGTCAAAGACAGAGGCTTTTTGTGGCGCATCAGAGGTGATGTGCGGGGCATTGGCTGCGCCCCTGCTCCGTCGATGTATCTTCCTCGCCTGAGAGGGAGATGGCTGGGGAACGTGGTCGGCCGCACGCTTCCCCAAGAGATGCGCTGCATCGGCGGGCGAACCTTGGTTGCTGAGAACGTCAGCAGGAAGGGAAGGCTGGATTGCTGCATCCCCTTCAGTGGTGGTGCCCGAGGCGTCGACTTTGCGCACCCAGGCCGTACGGATCTTCTTCGGCTTTGGTAGCCGCTTCGAAGGACTCGCACTTCCTTCAGAAATGAACTCCTCGTACGCCTGTTGATTGAGGCGCACTACCAGCGTCTTGTGGGAGGAGCCCACCTTCACGTCGTCGGCCTGTGACACGACTTTCTCGGAAGAGGAGAAAGAAGTCCCCAGCAGAGTCGCTAGCTTGTTTGCCATTAAAATTGTTTGATTGAAAACTTTAATACAAACAGAAAAGTATTACAATGTAGGACTTAGACGTAGTCCTAGGAGTACACTTTTGTTTAAGCTGGGTCCTTAGTGCCAATGGAGCGAGTGGTAATGCGTTGACTCCGTTGACCGGCTGACGACGGTTATCGGTTCTCTGAAGGCGTGGATTGCTCTGGGTGCTGGAGCTTGCTGAGAGGAGGAAGACGTTGAGTGTCTGTATCTGCCTCTCTTGTATGTTCGTTCTGGATTCCTTGTGTTGTCCGTATATGTGAGAAGGAAATGATCCCTCTATTTATAGCTGGGCAGGTTGGCTGCTCATGCGCGCATATGTAGGATGCGCCGGTGCGTAGGGACGCCACGTGGAAGTTGCTGATGGGGGCGCACGGATGATGCGCCCTGATTGGGAGGTTGAACTCTTCATACTGCTGTTGTGAGCCGGCACGTAGCAGAGGAGAAGATCTTTCTGTTGCTGAAATCTTGGACGAGTTGAGTCAAAGGACACGTGTCATCGACCCATGGCTCGAAGATCTCGGATTTGGGGGGGCAGTGATCTGGTGAGCTGCGCCTTGGATCTGGGCGCAGGAGGAGACTGCGGCTCATAACCTTTAGGAGTTATAAACCATTTAGGGTGCATGGCTTTTGAGGCGCATGCAGGTGACCTTCCTTCTGTCTTTCGGGATCAGAGATCAGTCTGGGGCGCATGGCTTCTGAGGCGCATGCAAAGCTTCAACCGGAGACTCTTCTTCTGTCTTTAGAGATCATTGAAGGGTCTGAGGCGCATGGCTTTTGAGGCGTATGCTGGTTTGGACGCATGGCCGTAGAGACGCATGCGGGTTTGGACGCATGACCGTAGAGGCGCATGCGGGTGGCCACGTGGCAGTAGCCGTCGGAATAGAGTCATGATGATGCTGACGTTGCCGACGCTTCGTTCTCTGAAAAAGCTGTCAACTGTTCAGACTTTGGGAAGCGTGCTGCCAACTCTGGTGTCAGTTCAGCATTTAATGTTTGTGATGTTCGATGGACAGCTGAGTGGGCACATTGGTTGGTGTTCCACTTGGCATGGAGATGTGAGGGCGCATCCTCTGTGATGCGCCGGGTACTGTAGGGCGCGTCTGTGTGATGCGCCTGATGCAGGAGGGCGCGTCCGTGTGATGCGCCGTTTGGCTGGCGCATCCGACATGTCCTTTAATGACGCGGCTGTCTCGCTCCTCGAGTGCTATAAATAGCCGTTTGGCTGAATTCGAGGCGTCCGGTTCATCCATTTAATGCAAATTTATTGCACAGAATTCGGAGAGTCATCCACTTGGTGCGTGGGTTTGATTTGCCCGGCCTATAAATAGTGGCATGGAGAGAAGGTTTGCTCCTCATTCCCTCACGTACTTCTAACATGAACTTGGATATGTGGGTGCATTCTGTTGACGAAGTGCTCCCAAGGGTGAAGATGAGACGTCGTGTTGTCTTCGATGCTCTTGAAGGTGACTGTTACATCCAAAAGACGGAGTCGAGGGCTTCTGAGGCAGGCGGAAGGTGCCTGTTGCATCCAAAGATAAGGATGTTCGGGCCTCGTCTCCGTTATTCCGGAAGAGCCATAGATCGGAATGGCGGTGCTAGGCTCTCTCTTCCTTTAAAGTGGGTGCCGCCCACTTTGATTGTGTCGAAAGCTCCTTGTGCCATGATTTCGATCACGGTCTTCCTTCGCCTTTGGAGGCTCTTTCGAAGCCTCCCCTGGCCACAGCATTTGCGGTGCTCTTCTCTTCCTTGGTTCCAGCCAGAGGGTTAAATGCTTTGTGTAATCGAAGCACTTATCAGGTGACCCTGGCTGGAAGAGCAGCACATAACTGGGCTCTGCTCGGCCAGGTGAGCCTGGTTGGAAGAGTTGCACATAACTGAGCTGCTGAAGGGATGCACATAACTGAGCTGGATGCACATAACTGAGCTGCTGAAGAGATGGTAGGATGCGTCTGGCTGGAGGCGCATGACATCTGCTGCGCCTGGCTGACAGCGCATGGTGACTGCTGCGCCTATCGGAAGGCGCATGGTGGTTGCTGCGCCTATCTGGAAGGCGCATGGTGGTTGCTGGATGTAGATCTAGGATCCTTCCCTTGTAGAAATTCTCCTTTGTACCATCTTTTCTAGACATGTAATAGACTTTTATATATAAAATAAAAAGTCCTTCTTCGAATGTCTACGGCTTATTCGATTAGCTGTCTGAGTTCTGGCGCATATAATGCCTGGCGCATGGGCTTTCTGGTTGTAAAATTCTATGCTTCTACACTTGTCGACAAAGGCGATGTTTTTTCAAGCGGCAACCCGGGGCCACGGGACCGACTCGGTCTAGGAGAAAACACAATATAGCCGAGCTGGGTATGAAGCAACTGGTAGGTCGGGGACTTGCATCGGGGATCGCAACCTGCGGTACAAGGGTCCCGAATGCTAGGCTATGTCCACGATGGCTTGTCGTGCCAGTGACCTTTCATATAGATAATTGGCGTGCTAAGCGGCGAATCCGCGTGCACGGTGTCGGTCGTAACAAAGGAAGTGTAAGCGAAGTATGACTTGAGTTATGAAATGTGTGCTCAGTTGCACCCAAAGTATTATGAGGCCTAGGGTTTGGCTAAGTAAAGACCCGTGCTTCGGCACGAGATGTGGCGTCGAGTGTTAAGCCGTTGGCATAGATTTGCATAAGTCAAACTTGAGTCATTGCGAATTAAGTCGAGAAGGGCCGTAGGGCAAGTTGGGTGTAGTTCCATTGAGTTTCTGGGCACGACCTCGAAATATGAGGCACGGCCGCGTCGTCATAAGACAAGTATGAGTCGGTGTGTTGACATTGCAAGCAAACGAGAAGGTCTTGATGCAAGGATAAGGATGTTATCGGTGCGATAGCACGTTCATACGAAAATAGAGTCTATCGTGTAGTTGCGTCCCTGATTATGGCCGTAAGGCAAACACGACTTGATAGGTTAACGTTACGAGCACGAGAAAGGTCTAGCGGCAAGTATGAGTACATTATTAGTGCAAGGCACGGTGACGGTCTAAAGACACAAAATAGACCAAGGCGTCAGTCCTAAAATCGATTATAAGGCAAGACTAGAAAAACAATCGTAAAAGGACTTATATTGCACAAAGTAAAATAAACGTGTCAGTTTTATATGGGTGGGAGAGGAGCTCACTCCACCAGTACAGTTGAGTACTGACACCCACACAGTGTTTAATGTGCAGGCACAGGTAGAAGCTCGTGGCGCGGAGCTCGTTTGGATGTGTCGAAGCACGGAGTTCCTTGGCGATTCAAAGCGTGAGGCCGCGTGAACTCAAGACTTATATGGGACATAATATATGGACATCGCCTTCCGAAGCTTCCGCTGGCTCAAGCATTGTAATCGAGAGATGAGAGAGAGTAGAGTGACTTGTAAATGAGAGAAAAGTGAGCACGAGAGACTTGTAATTTGGCCTTGCGCCCACAATGTAATCTTGTATTCAATATCAATAAAGAGCTTCTTTTGAATGACTTGTGTTCATGTGTGCTTGTTCTAAATTTCTGCTGCAAGTTTCAATATTTCTGCTTGGGACTTCTGTGCGACGACCACGTCGCCGCCGATGTAATCGGCCGTTATGAAACTGCCTTGCACGAGCGCAATTTAGGTTCGTGCGGCATCACGCCTTAGCGAGGACGATCGCTCCTACGAGAGCGGGGCGTGACATAATGGTATCAGAGCACGGGTTTACGTCCTTGGACTTTATGTCAATTTTTCAGTTTTGAAAGCTCGTCGTTGGAAAAAGAAGTGTGCGCTCTCTCTCAAAATGTCCCTCGGCATGTCCATACAATAGGTCTAAATATTTTCGAAAGCTCGTACAAGCGTTCACTCGAATGCATCGGTAGGCCTTTGTACCGAACGGTATCGAACTTGTCTTGTTAGAAAATACGTGCTAAAAAGTTAGCAAGTCGCGTGCGTGCCTAGCTAGTCCTGCATCGACCTAGAAATTATGCGTGCGAACTCGGAATATAGTCCGCACGGGATGGCTATGCACACGGCCTTTTGGCTAAGTTGAGCCGCGTGTCGCGCACCTTGACCTTTTGGTGCAAACGAGTCGCGAGCAATATTAAGTATCGCTAGGTCGGGAATGCAGGTACACTTAGAGTGTATATCGATAGGAACGCTATCGAGTTGATGCTTAGGCGTGCACGGAAGATTGGTTTGAATTTTGAGGAATAGTGCGAACGACTTAGTACGTCGATGCGACGTGAGCGATTACGCTAGTGATTCGTCGAACGAATCTGAGAGATGTCTTAGCGAATGATGCGAACATGATTGAGGACTAGATCAGATGTCTCGAATCCTGAGTGGTGTATGGATTTTCTTGGAAATCATTCGAGCAAAATTGAGGATTATGAGTAACAGCGAGTATGTCGGCGAAGCGATACGATCGCGCAGAGCCTTAGATTGCATCACACTTAGTTGGTCGTGACTTCGTACGTCCCGAATGAGATGTCGTTCGGACACTTGTGAATGGGCAATGCGAGTAGGAAACGATTCGGAACGATGAATAAAAATAAATGTCTCGATCGAGGAAACTTGGAGGATCGTGCTTATGATTTCGGATCTTGATCAAATGGAATTATGGTATATCCATTCGGACAATAGCGTCAGTTGCACGGCTCGAAATTAGTTGTAAAGGAAGATCGTCAGGTTACGCATATCGTCGATGGTATTGAGGCGTATCAAAGATCGATATGCGATAACTCGGGGGTACTATGACTCGACGAATGACGATCGTGCAAATGTTATTGTTCTGATGGATGCTATACTCGAGATATTGAAATGTGTTGAAGAAAAAGATAGACTTGGCTCGAGGATTTTCTAGTTGAACGAATGACAAATGGACTATCATAAAATGTTTGGATTTGCTTTGTCGACAATCACAACGTTGACGTTCTTGTCTTATGCGAGCGCAACTCCAGCCTCGCACATACGTCGCGCCGGATTAAGATGATCACTCTGCGTGAGCACTGGTATGGTGATGCATACAGCGGAAGAGATTGAACTTGGGTGGCGTAGCAATTTGATTGCTTCGATTTATGGTTTGACGCGAAGGTGGACTCGAGAATGACTTAGCGTGCGTGACGATCGAATTTGAGGATTACGTAGGTTCAATCCGTGTATCGAGAATGAATTAGTCTAGACGCAAGCAAGAGTTATGCCCCGATGAGGATGATTATTCTGTGGAAGCGTTACATGGTGATTCATGAACCACCGTGGATAATCGGACTCGCGTGAGATTGGGAGGCAACATATTGTCGAGCTAAGATGACCTCGTGATCGAATGCATGAATTGGTTAGAATTGTTGATTTGGACAGAATCGAATATGTGCAACGTGTGCCTTGATACGAATTAGGTGATCGTGCTCGATGTTTAGAAATCTGAGTGACGCGTGCTTGGGTAGAAAACCTCGTACTACCGACTTTGGTTTGACCCTAGGATTGGGTCAGTGTTGGCATTATTGTTGGGGAACTATGATTCCAATCCTAATATTGACTTAGCCTTGCGAAATGGCCTAGCGGTTAGGCGAGACGCCCTGTTTCATGAGTTATCAATCGAAAAGATTGATCTTGAGGATTGGCATGGATGGATAGCGTGAATCACGAATATAGGAATACCCCTCATGAGATTCGGCTGACATGCATATATTTCAGGGACGCCTGAGTATGTGTACGATGCGACTCGAGTAAGAATGACGAATTCTATATCATACGGCTTGGCTGAATGTATGTATTTTTGGGGATGCTTGGAATGAGTGTACGATCCAGCCAAGTGATACGTTGAGTTCAAGAAGACTTGAGGATTGGAAGAGTGTCGAGAAATTGAAATCGTGTTAAAGGAAATATTGAAAGTAGTGCGAGCGTGGCTCGGAATCAAAAAAATGCGTAGGCAAAGTGTGTACGATTAAGTCTTGGCCATAGAATTGGTTGGATGGCTTGCCTTCAGAAAAGTCTCGAGGACGAGACTTGTTCTGAGTGGTGTATGTTGTAGTGCCCCGTCTAGGAATCGAAATGCCGATGATGTTCGTACTTAGCCTCGCAACGGCTACTTGGAGACACCGCACTGTCGAGGCGACCGCTCGCTCAGGTGGGATAGTTTCGGTGAACTTGCCTCATCTTAGCCTTCACTTAATAACTCGCATGTTTTCAACTTGCACAAGTAGGCTAATATAAAATCTACGAACGCACATAGCTAAAGGAATAATCCCGACCCGTCGGAATGTCCTAGAACATGGAAAATGGTCCCATGGTCTGCATAGATGTCGGCTCAGCGTGCTTTCAATTGACACTCGATCCTTCGTCCCGTTGCTAGGGAGAAGGACGTTGGCCTAAGTTGCTAAGTCGCCTCAACACTTGAGATAGCCTAAGTCATAGGCGTCGCCTGCGTGAATGCTTGATAAAGCATGCAAGGTCCCATCGTTTGTCTCGATACTCGAGTTAGTCTAAGTCATAGGCATCGCCCGCATGAACGCTTGACAAAGCATGCACGGTCCCATCGCGCGAGGCTTGACATAGCCTTCGTATGTTCCATTGGTTAAGTCGTCTTGCACGGCTTGCTGGCTTAAATCTAGGCACCCGTGAACTCGGTTATTCAAGTCGTACGTTCCCTTGACGCAGAGCTCGGCGTAGCCTTTGCTCGTCGAGTCAAAGTCCGAATAAGATAGACAAGAGTTACGTTGGGCTATCGAAGCCATTTCTAGCACTGTCCCGCTCTATCTGCGGTTGTCAAGTCGCGTAGTCCCTTGAGAACAAGGCTCGTCGTATAACTTATATGACTTGAGCGACAGAGTTTCCTAGAGAATAAGGTCTATCTAAGGCATGAGCCACGGTCGACACGATGTAAAGTTAGCCACGGTCTATGGCATTTAACGAACACGTTTTGGTTAAGTTAAGTTGGAAGGCTATGCAGTAGTCGTTCCCTGAAGTATGAGGCGGTCCCTCGGTTGGGAGTCTCACATTCCTATGCACGTTAAGAAGTATGAGGCAGTCCCTCGGTTGGGAGTCTCACATTCCAATGCACGTTAAGAAGTATGAGGCGGTCCCTCGGTTGGGAGTCTCACGTTCCTACGTACGTTATGTAAAGTGTGGTTCAGAGCGTCGAGTTGCTAAGTATAGTTCCAGTCGTAGCAACAAATTAGGCCATGCATTTACGTGAGTCTAGATGTCTCGTAGGTGCGTGGTCATGGACAACTTGTCGACAAGGGTGATATTTCTTCGAGTGGCAACCCGGGGCCACGGGACCGACTCGGCCTAGGAGGAAACACGATATAGCCGAGCTGGGTATGAAGCAATCGGTAGGTCGGGGACTTGCATCAGGGATCACAACCTGTGGTACAAGGGTCCCAAATGCCAGGCTATGTCCATGATGGCTTGTCGTACCAGTGACCTTTCATATAGATAATTGGCGTGCTAAGCGGCGAATCCGCGTGCACGGTATCGGTCGTAACAAAGGAAGTGTAAGCGAAGTATGACTTGAGTTATGAAATGTGTGCTCAGTTGCACCCAAAGTATTATGAGGCCTAGGGTTTGGCTATGTAAAGACCCGTGCTTCGGCACGAGATGTGGCGTGGAGTGTTAAGCCGTTGGCATAGAGTTGCATAAGTCAAACTTGAGTCATTGCGAATTAAGTCGAGAAGGGCCGTAGGAAAAGTTGGGTGTAGTTTCGTTGAGTTTCTGGGCACGACCTTGAAATATGAGGCACGGCCGCGTCATCACAAGACAAGTATGAGTCGGTGTGTTGACATTGCAAGCAAACGAAAAGGTCTTGAGGCAAGGATAAGGATGTTATCGGTGCGATAGCACGGTCACACGAAAATAGAGTCTATCGTGTAGTTGCATCCCTGATTATGGCCGTAAGGCAAATACGACTTGATAGGTTAACGTTGCGAGCACGAGAAAGGTCTAGCGGCAAGTATGAGTACATTATTAGTGCAAGACACGGTGACGGTCCAAAGACAAAAAATAGACCAAGGCGTCAGTCCTAAAATCGATTCTAAGGCAAGACTAGAAAGACAATCGTAAAGGGACTTGTATTGCACAAAGTAAAATAAACGTGTCGGTTTTGTATAGGTGGGAGAGGAGCTCACTCCACCGGTACAATTAAGTACTGACACCCACACAGTATTTCATGTACAGGCACAGGTAGAAGCTCGTGGCGCGGAGCTCGCTTGGATGCGTCGAGGCATGGAGTTCCTTGGCGATTCGAAGTGTGCGGCCGCGTGAAGTCAAGACTTATACGGGACATAATGTATGGACATCGCCTTCCGAAGCTTCCGCTGGCTCAAGCATTGTAATCGAGAGATGAGAGAGCATAGTGACTTATAAATGAGAGAAAAGTGAGCACGAGAGACTTGTAATTTGGCCTTGCGCCCACAATGTAATCTTATATTCAATATCAATAAAGAGCTTCTTTTGAATGACTTGTGTTCATGTATGCTTGTTCTAAATTTCTGCTGCAAGTTTCAATATTTTTGTTTGGGACTTCTGTGCGACGATCCCGTCACCGCCGATGTAATCGGCTGTTATAAAACTGCCTTGCACGAGCGCAATCTAGGCTCGTGCGGCATCACGCCTTAGCGAGGACGATCGCTCCTACGAGAGCGGGACGTGACACCCAACTCTCGACCCTTCGACACAAAAGCCTCCATGACCCCTTGGCGACTTCTCCGGCATCGCGAGCACCACCGAAGCAGACGTCGGACCACCGGGGCCACTGCCGCGCACGCCAGGCAGCCGCGAGAACAGTAGCAGCAGTCCGCAGCCCCCTCTCATCTTTGCGGTATGATTACTCCCCCTATGTTCATCCGATTTGTGATTCGTAAATTTCTATGCATAACCTAGTCGACCCTCTATCAACCCCTTCAATTAGATTTTGTCGATATGGCATGAATAAATTATGATAATTCTTGGAAGTTCCTGAAAAATTCTCGACGTAATGACAGATTTATATAATCTGAAGCCCCTGTTTCTCGATGATTCATGACCAGTATATCATAAATCTGAGAAATCTAATTAAACGGTATTAAAGACAACCTATACATATTCTACACTCTTTTTACATATCTTGATTTCATTTATTATACCTCAAGATAAATCACTTTTAAAATCGCTAAAATCCATGCTAAAAACAATTTTCAAACTTTGAAAATTCATCGACAAGGGGTCCGTCCTGACAATCCGGGCGACGTGGTCATGAACCGAAAGCATCGAAAGGTGTGTATCGGCTTTGTGGACGTATGGGTTTTGACGAAATCCAAATTGGTTGCATGTGCGATGAATTTATGCGTATCCGTCAAATTTTTCCGTATCGCCCCCTTTGCAAAATTTCTAATTACTTTGTACACGTTCGTCAAATCGAGACAAAACTTGTGCCAAACGGACCGAAACATTTTTTTGGTCCTGTATGCCAAGTTTGGTCCGATTCTGAGACAGTTGACCGGATCTCCATTTTACGGGTCCCACGATCCAACTCAACGGACGAAATTGTGCACCGCCCATCGAAATCCTACTTTGGACATACCGTTGGATTCGTCTCATCAAAACAAATTCGTAGACATATAGTTTGACGACTTTAGAGACTATTGACTCTGGCACGTATTTCGGTGCAAAACGGATCCAACGGCGGACACCATTTTGACCCGAAATTACCGTTTTGTCCATGTGTCCAGAATTGGACTTATGGGTAGGCTATCCTAGCTAGTTTGCTTATTTTGAGAATGTTGGCAATATTTGTTTCAGCATCCGAGGACAGTTGCAGGAGTTCAGCTTTCGCGGACATTTGATCTGACCGGTTATTTAGATGTGGTTGAGTCTACACCATGCAAGTACACCTTGCCAAACTTTACAGTACTTACATGCTTTTCCATATTGCTATTTTTTTATATCTTACTTAGTTCCATATTTCTCATGTTCCATGGCATGGTTATTCTAGTCTTACGTGCACGTAGATTTTTACTCTTTTCCATATTACTTGTTCTACTTTGTTATCCTGTTCATGTCTAGTAATAGTGTTGTTTGTCCATGCCATGATCTTCTGACCTGTTTGACTTGGACTTGACTTAGTATGATTTTTGGTACTTGGTTGACTTGATTCGGTCATGATCGTTTGATTTGACCCTGACCTGTTATTAGACGTGACTATACCTGACCACCTCGTTCATGATCTCCCATCGAGTGCGAATGAGCCTTACTATAGTTAGAGATTCTCCATCGGCCACTGACTATAGGACTGTGAGCTCCCATCGGGCTGCGGTTACCCCGACTTACTATTAGTCATGCTTGAAAGCACTATCTTTGACGGTATGCCATTTATACTTATTCTTTAGTCTCATATTGTTCCTTGTACCATTTCCTATTTTCTCGCATGTTATTCATTGTACAGTAGGCATGTATATTATGTGTCTTGCTAGTATCCTAAGGACCTGGTGATCTCTTCAGGCTTAGACAGAGAGGAGGTTCACGGTTCTGGTGTCGAGACGGGTGATGTACCTTCGCAGGAGGACGAGATAGTGGCTGAAGACTTCTCTTGAGACATGTCCCTTTTAGACTTGAAACTTAATTTTCTTTCTTTTCAGTGGACATGTAGTAGATTATTTATTTCCTTATACTGTGGTTTCGGGATGTCTTACCCGCATAGTTATTATTTCTATTTCATGTTAGACAGATCTTTCTCATTAGTATCATTTTATTGGACTTGATATCTTGTGTCTTATTTTCTGTGTGGATGAGATTAGCTATGACCTGTGACTTGTAGTGTATTGTTGGGTTGTTATCATGATTTACAGCTTAAGCATTTCGCTAATGGACTTACTTTGAGATATGGCCCATTGGTGAAGTATTGCTGGCATGTACCGTATCCGGGTCCTATACGTATTTTGGGACTGGGACGTTACACAATAGCAACATTCTAGGCATCATAAATCTTTATCAACTCTTGGAACAATGATATTTTATTTGCATCAAATTATTCATAGAAGCATTTAATGATGAAAATATAAGCATTAATGGACATCACTTATTCAGTGATTCTTACCATAGCCGACGATCCATTCCTACACAAGACAATGATTAGATTAAATACTATTTTTTTAATAATATTCCATGTGCGTCTCTGCATTGTTAAGCTCTTAACAAAATCTTTATTGACACATGCAAACTCAATTGGCAGTTATGACTCAAGACACAGCTCTGCACTAGTACATGCACATACCAGCAGTTGTGACACTCCGGTTCAGCTCTTCACCAATCAACACCTGTCACGCCCCGATCCGAGAAATCGCTCGTCCTCGCTAGATTTCACCCGAATGATCGTCCTCGCTGGGGCGTGATGCCGCACGAGCCTGGAGTTGCGCTCGTACAAGGCAAGATAACAGGTTCACATAGTGTTTATCTCAAATTGATAACATAAGCAGCAGAAAGAAACAAAGTATAACATAAGAATCTCTTTTATTGATAACAAACTGAAGGTTACAAAGGCTCTGAATAGCCCAACATATATGCCAATTGGCTACAACGCTCATGATCTCTCTAGCTCACAAAGGATTACATTGTTCCATACATTATGCCTCCTTATTGCCAACAAGTAGTCTTCGGCCGAACATCTCCATGTTGCACGTCCGAACGCCTATGCGGTAGCTCCTCTTGAACGCTATAAGGACCCCATGCCTCGGCGCGTCCAAGCCAAGCCCCGCCTCGAGCCGATCATAACCTGAGCCTGCACACAAACTAGTGGAGGATTAGTGCTTTCGTCCTCGCTCCATTCCTCTTTGCCTAGCCTGCCATGGTTAGAACTTACATAAGCAATCATATGATTCGCGCAACCAACCAATCATAACCGTAAACATATGCATAAGGGTGACAGGCCCTGTGCCTGTACCCAACTCTCATCTCAGCCCACCGGCCCTAACTATATGAAGGTCATAGTATTTCGTACCGTAATGGACTTGGCATCTCCTATGTATAAGCCTACGATCACTTCGATACGGGTTGCTAGCCCATTATCCGAAGGATCCCAAACTTACGGATATCATAGCTTATCACAGCACTGGACGGTCGCAATCCGTCCGAATGATGTGCACCATAAATACCACATATAATTCCCTCCTAGGCCGAACGGTCCCGGTACCCCGGCGTAACCGTCCGAGGGAAGCCACACCCGTGCACGGGCCATCCGAGTCCATTGACCATGCAATACGTACCATAGCATACCAGTCATATCGTACCAACCAATCCTCCGTTCCATAATCATAGTCTCATACCATAAACATATTCGCGTCTCATAAACATAATCCACCATCCATATGGGGAGCTCCGTCGGCTTATGCCCCAACATATCCATATTGATGCACGACGCCCAACGGCTTAGACATCTCGTACTTGTATTCAATGCGTACTATTCGTAAATTATTTTCATAGTATAATTTCGTAGTTACTTAGTTATTCCCTAGCTTTCGTGCACGAGGGCACGCTCAGCGCCGTAATCAATGTTTACGCCTAGTGTTCAATGTTCTCGGAGGCGTGCACGTGATGCACATCTCGATATTGTCTTTCAATGTTCTACCATCACCGCCCTACCGCGACTCGTACACTTGATGCACGTCGCTTCAATTGTTCGATTGTTTAATGTTCTATCTTAGTGTTCAACACATATTTGGACACTTATTCGTCGAGCCACGCTCGCTAACTCGATAAACGTCTTACGCATACAGTAATATATTTTATTAGACGTGAAGGAATAGGGAGAGAGAGTCAAGAACCCGCCCACCTTAAGCCGATACGCCTTGTCATTTTGTCGGGCTGAAGCAGCTCGCTTCCATAACTTGGTCGCATAGCTAACTCTCGGACTTAGCCATTCCTTTGAACTACTCGATTGATTTGGCCTATCGTGCCCATGCCACAATCCGTTGCAAGGTCACAATTTGGTTTCGTGGACATATTACTGCATAAGGCAAAATGCCGACATCTTATTGTCCAGCGTAAAAGCATAGCCTGCACACCAGGTCAACTAAATCAGTACTTGCTCAAATGGGACTTATCCTTTGCATCGATTCGATTCATAGATTCTAACCGAGTTAAAGCTTACTTTTGGCCAACGTAACTCTTGCATCGATACTTCATCGGGTCAACGCAACTCTTCGAGTCAACGACTCATCGAAATGCACCGTGCGAAGCGGGGCATTACATAATATACTACTCAAAATAAGGTTCATCCTCAAACCGAAACCAACACTTAATTCAAGTGCCCCGCATGGATCGTTTCACGATATCGTGCTACTATCATTGAATCATACAACTTAGTCTGGATCATACACATATTTTAGGTGTCCCACCAATATATACATTTCAGCCAAGCTCAGTTGTAGGATATCAGAACAACTAACAAGCTCCACTTAAATCCTCAAGCACCAATCAGTCCGTACTCGACTTAGTCCTGTCTTAGCGCATATTCCTAGAGTCTTGCTTGTAAACATCCTCACATATAACTTGATCCAAACCATAACTTCGATCTCATAAGTTTCTCGATGGCACATCTAACGCACGCATTGCATTAAGCCGTTGCGCATCCGATCGCAACAATTCTCCGTAATGCCTACTCGCCCAATCGTTTCCTATCTCTCACATAACTCAAGTCTTTCTTCCAATCATTCATAACATTTGGCCTTAACGACATGGACTAAGTCCAACATGTCACAAATTCCTTTGTCTACAATCCGTACTAAGTCTCGCACACAACTATCCCAACGAGACCCACGTTCTCGAACTGCCTACGCATCGCGTCTTGGGATACCCCCGCTAGGTAATTTATCCAGACATCGTGCTTAGTATCCTCCAACATAAGAGGTTAACTTGAGTCTACGATGCTCAAAGGCAACAATCTTTTCGACCCAAGGTCTCTTACGATACGCTCATCTCTGATTCTCGACCGAGCACGAACTCTTTACACAATTTCGAATCAATCCCGACTAATTCGTTTCGTAACATAAATCGTGCGCTCGAACACACATAACCTAACCGTTACTAAAATTGATCTATGATACAATTCTTAGGGTCATTCTACTATTCGTCGCTCTCGCGCATTGCAGAATTCTTGTAATCGCCTTACCGCATCGCTATGCTAAGCACGTTTCCTTGGCATCTACTCGATCATCGACTAACCAAGTCTACTTATGCATTCATTCGGTCGATCATAACTTTTTTCACCATATCGATCTATTCGAAGGCTACACGCTAACTTCTGAAACACGATACTCACTCGCTTAAACTTGTCCTCAACATGCACTATATCATCCTTTATCTTTGACGAAATTTCTCATACGACTTCATTGGGTCATCCTATGGGGCTTCAACATTTACTTGATTTGGCGGTCAAGTCTTCTAGGGTCATCTGTCCCGAAACTACGCTCGATAATTGAAGATCATCAACGAGGGACAGTTACAACGAACCATGCTATATCCTATCGCGGAGCCAAATCAATTCCTAACGATTCCTACGAGACTTTATCCAACCCGACGTAATCCACCAATCCATAATTTATCTACTCACTCGCGTAACTGATACGCCGTTACTACTCGAATCACTTAGGCACTACCGTTAACAATATCGCAATCAAGCAATATTTGTTCGCCTTAGTACGAGTCTATCTACTCACGGTCATTGTCTGACACACTTCTAGGCATATCGCACAATCCTCAATTTTACCTTCGCATCAAACCACAAGTCCATATCCAATTTGCCACGCCTTGCAAGTTCGATCATCCCCACTGGATGAATCACCATACCAGTGCTCACGCGGAATGATCGTCCTAATTTGACGTGACGCATGTGCGAGGCTGGTGTTGCGCTCGCTCAAGACAAGAATGTCAGCATAGTGGTGATCCACGAAAAAATCCAGACACTTTCATTTTCATCCAAGTAATATCCATCCACTCTTAAATCTTCCGAAGCACTCCTACCATTATCATCCTAATTGCCGTAACTTAACTTGCATCTTATTCATCCAAAAATAATGCTCACATAATTTTCGTTCATTCGATCAGAGTATCCCCGAGTTATTGCATATCGTCTTTGATACGCCTCAATACTATTGTCGATATGCATAACTTGAACATCTTCGTCTCTCATAAGCTCCAATTCGTTGCAATCACTGTTATTTTCCGAACTCGAATACGAATCAATTCTCATGTACCAAAATCCATTCCGTTGTAACTAACTACCATTATCGAGACACGATTTCCAATTCATATATCCATTCTCACATTCCTTAGCTCGTACTTCGAGATCGTGCTACCGACTCATCGCACTAACCAAATTTCGTTCGTACCATCTCTTCGTACCTACTCAATTCGTTCCGAAGAAGTCTTCATACTAACTCAATATAAGTTCGACCGGGTCGACTATTTCATCAACGTAACATTCCTTCGCTATGCTAAGCCTATCGCTCGACTTACGCTTAACAAATCCTCGCCCGACGTATCATCCATAGGTACGACTTCTCACATAATTGTTCGACTCAATTCATCGAAGCATACTTGCATCGACTTTTCTCAAGTCATTCCCACTTAAGTCTCGGTACTACTCCGTCTGTTGCGAACAAACATATCGTAACAATACAATCGTCTCGATGTAACCTATCGTAAGTCACCAACCGGCTTAACATAGCTATCGTTAAGTGGTATTCCATATACCACTCAAGAATCGAGCCTATAATTATCGATACAACACTTTGCTACACTGATCGCATAATTGGTATTGCATATACCACTCGAAATCAAGTCATTACTCGACATTACACTTCGCATAGGTCCGACATCTATTTCAACTTAACTATCCCGTGTGGCGATCTTTCTCTATCCCAGCTCTAGCGTTCTTCTTACTCAAGTTGGCACAACAACTGAGCCAACATGATAGTCATTCGCTCAAGTTTAACATACATTCAATCTAATCATACCATGGCGATCATCTCGATCACACTCGTAACATTCGCTTATTCAAAGCACAACGTGACATACGGCCAACAAAAAAGTTTGCCTACTCAAACTCGACTTAGCGACCAACTCGACTCGTTCAAATCACATCCATGATTTTCCAATCCCGCTCATTGCAACTCATGCAACAATTTACTCTCGATGCTTAAGGTCACAATCCCATTCGACATATTGCTATCCATACGCATAGCCATACAACACGCATCATACCATGTCGACTCATTGCACTGATGCAACGAACGATTCATGACTTGTTGTACTTCGTGCAACCGACAACACATAACCATTCGCATAGCCACATAATACGCATCGCCTCGTATATCGACCCGTTGCACTTTGTGCAACCAACAACACATATCTTCTCGCACTTCGTGCGACCAACAACACATAACTAATCGCACTTCGTGCGACCAACAACACATAACTTCTCGCATTTCGTGCGATCAACAATACATATATTATTTCACCTGGTGCAACCAACATCACCATATTCGTTGCACTTCGTGCGACTAACATTCTATAACTCGTTGCACTTCGTGCAACCAACGTTCTCCGATGGCACACGGAGATAGCGCGATAGTCACGACATACTTGTGGCAGACATACTCACTTAATATAGACTTATTGTATGGAACATCCAATGTAGCGTCGAGCAGATCCATGAGCCATACGGTTGCGGAAACAACTTAGAGTCAACTGAATTCGATAGCGAAGCAACTGAGGGTCAAAGAGATTCATTCACGGTCCAGAGGATGGAACCGTTCGGATACCAACTTGTCACGCCCCGATTCGAGAAATCGCTCGTCCTAGCTAGATTTCACCCGAATCATCGTCCTCGCTGGGGCGTGATGCCGCACGAGCCTGGAGTTGCGCTCATGCAAGGCAAGATAACAGGTTCACATAGTGTTTATCTCAAATTGATAACATAAGCAGCGAAAAGAAACAAAGTATAACATAAGAATCTCTTTTATTGATAACAAACTGAAGGTTACAAAGGCTCTGAATAGCCCATAATATACGCCAATTGGCTACAACGCTCATGATCTCTCTAGCTCACAAAGGATTACATTGTTCCATACATTATGCCTCCTTATAGCCAACAAGTAGTCTTCGGCCGAACATCTCCATGTTGCACGTCCGAATGCCTATGCGGTAGCTCCTCTTGAACGCTAAGGACCTCATGCCTCGGCGCGTCCAAGCCATGCCCCACCCCGAGCCGATCATAACCTGAGCCTGCATACAAACTAGTGGGGGATTAGTACTTTCATCCTCGCTCCATTCCTCTTTACCTAGCCTGCCATGGTTAGAACTTACATAAGCAATCATACGATTCGCGCAACCAACCAATCATAACCGTAAACATATACATAAGGGTGACAGGCCCTGCGCCTGCACCCAACTCTCATCTCAGCCCACCGGCCCTAACTATATGAAGGTCACGGTGTTTCGCACCGTAATGGACTTGGCATCTCTTATATATAAGCCTACGATCACTTCGATACGGGTTGCTAGCCCAGTATCCGAAGGATCCCAAACTTACGGATATCATAGCTTATCACAGCACTGGACGGTCGTAATCCGTCCGAATGATTTGTACCATAAATACCACACATAATTCCCTCCTAGGCCGAACAGTCCCGGTGCCCCGGCGTAACCGTCCGAGGGAAGCCGTACCCGTGCACGGGCCATCCGAGTACATTGACCATGCAATACGTACCATAGCATACCAGTCATATCATACCAACCAATCCTCCGTTCCATAAACATAGTCTCGTACCATAAACATATTTGCGTCTCATAAACATAATCCACCATCCATATGGGGAGCTCCGTCGGCGTTATGCCCCAACACATCCATATTGATACACGACGCCCAACGGCTTAGACATCTCGTACTTGCATTCAACGTGTACCATTCGTAAGTTATTCTCATAGTATAATTCCGTAGTTACTTAGTTATTCCCTAGCTTCCGTGCACAAGGGCACGTTCAGCGCCGTAATCAATGTTCTACGCCTAGTGTTCAATGTTCTCGGAGGCGTGCACGTGATGCACATCTCGATATTGTCTTTCAATGTTCTACCATCACCGCCCTACCGCGACTCGTACACTTGATGCACGTCGCTTCAATTGTTCGATTGTTCAATGTTCTATCTTAGTGTTCAACACATATTTGGACACTTACTCGCCGAGCCACGCTCGCTAACTCGATAAATGTCTTACGCATGCAGTAACATATTTTATTAGACGTGAAGGAATAGGGAGAGAGAGTCAAGAACCCGCCCACCTTAAGCCGATACGCCTTGTCATTTTGCCGGGCTGAAGCGGCTCGCTTCCATAACTTGGTCGCATAGCTAACTCTCGAACTTAGCCATTCCTTTGAACTACTCGGTTGATTTGCCCTATCGTGCCCATGCTATAATCCGTTGCAAGATCACAATTTGGTTTCGCGGACACTTTACTGCATAAGGCAAAATGTCGACCTCTTATCGTCCAGCGTAAAAGCATAGCCTGCACACCAGGTCAACTAAATCAGCACTTGCTCAAATGGGAGTTATCCTTTGCATCGATTCGATTCATAGATTCCAACTGACTCAAAGCTTACTTTTGGCCAACGTAACTCTTGCATCGATTCGCATCGATACTTCATCGGGTCAACGCAACTCTTCGAGTCAACGACTCATCGAAATGCACCGTGCGGAGCGAAGCATTACAACACCTATCTATATGATGGTTTATGAGTCATTTTCCATGTTTAGCCGTTGTGACTCATTGGTTCAGCTCGTCGCTAGTGGACACAGAAAACAACACTCCATGTACGCGATGTCTCATTTACCCCAGGGTGTCTAAACAAACTCTCCTAGGCCGAGCGGTTCCCAGTGTCCCAGAAACCGTCGAAAGATCTAATGACTTTGTGCACAAGTTGTCCGAGACCAATGCATGAATGTGACATCTATCAGATAAACTCTTGAGGCAATATTTTATTAATGAGCAAATATCCATCTATTCTTTATCTCTTTTAAACAACAGAGTTATGACTCTGCCTTCTCTCTTTTATTTAACTCATAGACAAAGCTCCTACATATCTCAGAGCCGAAGCTCCTATATATTTTATTCCATTACAACATGTACAAGTCCGTCTGTACACGTCTAACATTCAGAACATATTTAAGGGACATGCAATCGTTCATCTCTTTGAAACATGATAACAGTTTTGTACAAATTTAACATATCAATCTACCTTTGACATTATACGAATTCATAACATGAAAACAATCTCTTTTCTCTTCTTATTAGCATGGCAAGGTACCTATTGAGAAAGACAGCATTCATTTCTTATTAGCAGGCAACATTCTTATTGATAGCATGCAGATTATCTCTTTCCTTGCTCTTAGCATAGCAACATGTGAATTCTCTTATAAACATACCGATTTGATGTACCCACAACCAACACACCGGCATACATACATGAAAATGATGATGACTATCATGATTAATCATTGTTGTTGTCCTCACCAATTTAATCACTATAATAAAGCTTTTGATATTAACCAGGAGCAAAACATTTAGTTGGGCACAGAGATAAAACAAAGATATAAGCCAACACAGAAGTCTATTAACATTAAAAGATTAAATTTCTAGCAGGATAATGCAGAAGTGTGCATGATGTGTGCATCATTTTTTTTCCCAAACTATTTTTCCTTCCAGAAACTGAAACGTAGTAGTGAGATCAGTTGAAACTGTTTCAAATAAAAATTCTAAATTATTAACCATCCAAGACATTAGTAACATAAATACAGCAAAGCCTTTAACCCAAAATTTTTGATGTCAGCTAATATTATTAGTATAAAAACAAGACAATAGTTGCAAAAATAGCATGCATAAAAAATTTTGTTGAAATTTGCAGTACATAGAGAGATGAAAACAAGATTCTTCTTCCATTTAACATCACAAATTCTACATGCTACCATTGGGTTGCTAGCTTACGAGATGAATTACATATAGAAAGATATAAAAAGAATATGGGAGTATTTACAGGTTAGAAAGAATAATTTGTATTAGCAATGATTCCTTCAAAAGACTTTGATAAGTGTTCTATTATAAACTGAAGGTCTAGATTGTTTCCTAGTCTAAGGGCATTTAAAGAGCTCCCCACGGTTGCAATAGCTTAATTGTGTGATCCAAAGAGTTAGATATCAAGGTTTGGAGAACCGGCCAATACCGATATGTATTGGTTGTATTGTATCGTTTTGGAATGCTCTAAAACAATAGTGACCCAACCAATATAGGATGATACCAAAACTCTCTCTTTTCCGGTCAATTCAACAATAAAAACTAAAAGAAAAGGAGTACAGGATAGAAGGAATAATTTACATTAGCAATTGATTCCTTCAAAAACCTTTATAAGTGTTCATAAACTTAATTCAGGTCCTGACTGTTTTCTAGTCTAGTGGCAGTTAGAACATGTTTGGTAAATCGTATTTGGAGCAGAAATTTAGAATTTTATAGATTTTGAGCCAAATTTACGAATTTCTATGTTTGCTTGGAGTTAGATTTGGATATGGAAAGTGGATAGCAAATCCAAATTTTGGATTTGGAAGAAAGAAAACTGAATTTTTAAAAAATAATTTTATTGTTTTATAAATATTTAATTAATAATTAAATAAATTATAAAATATTAAGTAATAATTAGTTATTATTTTAGATATGAATTTTTTTATTCTTAATTAATATAGATATGTTCCTCACTTAAATAATTAATTATTAATTAATATTTCATCATAATCTTATTTAATAATTGATTAATCATTATTATAATCTTGATTAATAATTTGTTAATTTATAATTTTATTTTATATTTTATAATAATCTTAATTAATAATTTATACCTTTATCAATCATAATTATAATAATTTAATCATAACTATAATTTTAATTCATAAATAAATATTTAATTATAATCTTAATTAAGAATTATTAATTACTATTTTATTATAATCTTTATTAATAATATATTAATCATAATTATCATCAAAATTAATAATTAATAATTTAATATTTAATATATTATTAAAATTTTAGTTAATAATTTATTAATTGTTATTTTAATCATCATTATAGTCATAATTATTTATTAATCATAACTATTATCATAATTATTATAATAATTTAATTATTAATCATAAATATAATTATAATTATAATAATTTATTTATTATTTATTTAATTAATATTTTATTATCATAATTATTAATTATAATTATAGTTTACCAAATCCTATGTTTCGTTGGAGTTAGATTTGAATTTGGATTTGGATTTGGAAATTCATGATTTGGATTTGGATTTGAATTTTGGATCTCTAAATCCAAATCCAAACCCAAATCTTTTTTTACCAAACAAGTCCTTAAAGGGTTTCATGTGGTTGCATTAGCTCAATTGCACAATCCAAAGAGTTGGAGATCAAGGTTTGAAGTATCATCCGATATGTATCGGATGTATTATATTGTTTTGGCATTGGCATGTTGTGATCCGATACTAACCCTACTAAAATATGTCAATACCCAAACCATCTCTCTTTCCCGGTCAACTCAACAATGAAAACTAAAAGAAAAAGCGTCATATGGCAAAAAAAAATTTAATACAATAATTTGGTCATGTTAAAAATTAACATGCTACAGTGTAACAATAAGATTCCTCATCAACACACTATATGCACTATCATTTGTCGAAGTTGTGTATCTATAAATACACACGAATTATGATTTGTTGAAGTTATATATCTATAAATTTACTACATCGATGCATCTTAATTGTACTGATTTACCATTAAAAGCTATCAATTGTTGTGGTACTTTATCTAAAAGCCAGTAAGACAAACATTATCTAGAGCAAGTGAACAATTCAGCAATGTTGACTAATGAGAAGCAAAATATAATAGACAAGATTTCCTAAATGTACCAAATGTTTTTCTACATTTTAAATACTGGAAATTGCTGAGAAACCCAATTTCGGCGTTGGTTTTTATGAAAAACCCACCCGCATGATGGATTTTATGAAATGTCCAGAATTATATATTTCCACGTTAAGTATTCCAAGATTCCCTTTAGATGTTCTGTATTTACAAAATTAATACCATAACTACCCCTCCGCACAAACTCAGATCTGGATTGCGATTCTCGTCTTCTTCTTCTTCTTCTTCTTCTTCACGAAAGATCTGAATTCAATTGCTATCATCTTCAGCAGAGATCGCAAAGATCGTTCGTAGTTCACCATGCTTTTTTTTCAGTCGAACTCCGATCATCGTTCATCTTCTTCTTCTTCGACAATTAGGTCAACTATGGAGAGAAGATCTTCTTCTTCTTTTCCATAAGAGTTAGCATCGTTTTGAAAGAAGAACGAAAACTCTTGAATCTTTATTCATGTCAAATTTCTTTCCACAAAACAAAAAAATAAAAAATTAGGTTTCTGTCAACTGTTCTCCGTCAATATCACACGAAGAATAGTCATTCTCCTGCATTTTTAACAAGGAGAATGCCATTCTCTGTGTTGAATGAAATTCTCCGTGTTACTAACACGGAGAATGGCATTATCCGTGTTTCTAACACGGAGAATGACCATTCTCCTGTGTTTTAACATTTGAATGACCATTCTCCGTGTCATTTAACACGGAGAATGTCATTCTCCATGTTATTTAGCACGGAGAATGGCCATTCTCCGTGTAATTTAGAAACGGAGAATGCCATTCTCCGTACTAAATTACACGGAGAATGGTCATTCTCCTACGTTTTAACACTGGAAATGACCATTCTCCGTGTAAATTAACACGGAGAATGTCATTCTCCGTGTAAATTAACACGGAGAATGTCATTCTCTCGGAGAATGACATTCTCCGTTTTATTTAACACGGAGAATGGCATTCTCCGTGTTTCTAACACGGAGAATGGTCATTCTCCTGCGTTTTAACACTGGAATGACCATTTTCCGTGCTAAATTACACGGAGAATGGCCATTTTTCGTTTTATTTAACACGGAGAATCCCATTCTCCATTTTATTTAACACGGAGAATGGCATTCTCTGTGTTTTTAACACGGAGAATGGCCATTCTTCTGCGTTTTAACACTGTAATGACCATTCTCCATGCTAAATTACACGGAGAATGACCATTCTCCGTGTAAATTAAGACGGAGAATCATTCTCCGTGTAACTTAGCACGGAGAATGGCCATTCTCCGTGTAAATTAAGACGGAGAATGCCAGTGTTAATAACACAGAGAATGACTATTCTTCGTGTAAATTAAGACGGAGAATGATATTCTCCGTGTTACTAACACGGAGAATGATATTCTCCGTGTTACTAACACGGAGAATGGCCACCCTCATGCGAAATTAACATTTTTTGTGTTCTAACACGGAGAATGACCATTCTCCTGCATTTTATGGTCAGTTGAAACTTTGAAGGGCCATAACTTTTGACTGGGAGGTCGAAACGAGGTCCGGTTTGTCCCAAAATGAGCGTATCTTCAAGGAGCCTGAGATTAACAGCTTCTTTGTTAGACGGCCTTCCGAAATTTTAGAATCGCAAAAAATGATGTTTGGACCTCCGTTTTAGCACTTTTGTCGTTTCTCTCGGTCTTTCCGAAATTTTCCGAAGAGTTTTTGAATATTTTTTAGGAGAAAACCTAGATTCGAAAGTGAGCAGCGTATGGAAGAAGATTAAGTATCGAAACGTTTTTTTTAAGAATAGTTTCGTGGGTGTTTTTAATAAATTAGAAGGAAGGGCAAAAAGGTCATTCGGAACCATCTTTATATATTTTTTGCTAATTCTGTGTACGCGATGAAATGTTATTGTGCGGTAGATTTTTCATAAATTTTTTTCGTTTTTTGGGCATTTCATAAATTCCCCTTTTTAAATAACTTGGTACTATTCCTGGCTCCCATAACAAAGAGCTACGAAACTTTGATCCCACAAAGTCAATATTGATATTCATAAGAAAGATCTAAAATCGATCCCGACATCAACACTCCAAACCTAGGTAGAAACATCTGTTCACTAACTAGTTTCCAGATTTTATGGGAAGGCTATCTCTTGCTTATATATCTTGCCTAAAAATTTGGCACGTCATGTTGATGGTCAATCATAAAAATGATGGCAAACCTCTTTGAGGAGCTTCCTCGTGCTTCATCAACAACCACATTATGAGGGGAGTAAGCTTAAATGAAGATCATGGTGATAAAAGTTTAAGTTCTCTTTTAGTAGTAAGATTTCAACATCAAGTCAAAAAAAATAGTGCTAAAGTCTGAATAGGGATTATAAAAGAGATTTATTTTTTCATGGATTGGTTTTGGCAATTTAAACTGGTTGAGGTGACCAAAAACTGCTAAAATCCTAGCCCTCATGTCGCTATTTGTGTCCTTCAGCCACACGTTGAGGTGACCCAAAAATTGCACGGACAATAATTTCACGGAACCCTAATAACCCAAATATGCTAAAATAGAATCGTTTTCGGGGGTGTATATGCTAACAAGACAGCCAGGGCGAGCATTATTCGGTTTCCGAAAACCGAATTGAACCCAATGAAAGATTCGGTTCAGCTTGAAAAAAATCGATTCGATTTCGTTTTTGAAAATACTAAAAAAATTTGTTCGATATTGGTTTTGATTTTTGGTTTCGGTCCAAAACCGAAAACGGAATAAGACTTGTGCAATTATGTAAATATTCTTAATTCTATGCATATGTTGTAATTAAAATGTGTATATTTTGAAAACTACAATTCTATTTGTGTTTTGAAACAAAACTTTAGTAATTTAACAACTAGTCTACCTGTGGACACATATATAACAAATACGTGTATAAAATCATAATTTTTAATATCATTTAACCAGGATTTCAAAGTTGGACCCTACTCATTAAACAATAGAAATAGTCCAATCGAACAAACCGAATTGTTATTCGGTTCGGTTTCGATTTTGGCTAATTTCGGTTCGGATTCGGTTTTGGATTTTAGATTTTTGTTTATTCGATTTTGACTAATTTTATTCAGTTGAAACCAAATAAACCGAACGCTCACTCCTAAGCCACATTTTCCAAAAAGGGGGAAATCCAGGGGCTTAAGTGAAAAAAAAAGGAGGGTGGGAAGCTACCGGTCGGAACCGTCAGCTAGAGCGCGGTTGGTTGGTGGTCGGCTAGGCTTGGCTCCGGATCGGGTCGAGGTAGTTGGCCGGGGTCCGGTACTTGGCATGGAAGAAGCCGAGGAGCCGCAAGCCCCCCCCCCCCCCCCCCTCCCCCCCCCCCCCCCCCCCCCTCCTTAGGCGGCAGTGGCTTTGGCTCTGAACAGGAGCGACTGGAGCCGGCTCAGGTTTATTCGGCTGCCTTCCTCCAGTTCGCTTATGCCAATGGTGTCTCCTCCGTTCTCCCTCCAGAGGCTCTATTTCTCACTCTCTCTCCTACAAAAAATAGCATGAGAAAATGAAATAATAGGAGTAAATTGTGCCTCCGTTCTCTGTATTAGAAATCACGGAGAATAACCGGAGAATGAGAATGGTAATCCAAATCTGAGAAAATAGCATGAGAAAATGAAATAATAGGAGTAAATTGTGCCTCCGTGCTTTTAACACGGAGAATGGTCATTCTCTGTATTAGAAATCACGGAGAATGACCGGAGAATGACCATTCTCCATTCTTAAAATCACGACGAATGACCATTTCCCGTGTTAAAATCACGGAGAATGGTCATTCTCCGTGTTAAAATCACGGAGAATGATGGAGAATAGTTGACAGAAATCTAATTTTTTATTTTTTATTTTTGTAGAAAAAATTTGTCAGGAATAAAGATTTTCGTTCTTCTTTCAAAACGATGCTAACTCTTATAAAAAAGAAGAAAAAGATCTTCTCTCCACAATTGACCTAATCGCCGAAAAACTTCAAATCTCTCTAGAAAGATGATGATGATGATGATGATGATGATGATGATGATGATGAGCGATGATCGAAGTTCGACTGAAGAAAAGCACAGTGAACTACGAACGATCTTTGCGATCTCTGCTAAAGATGAGAGCAATGAAATTCAGATCTCTCGTGAAGAAGAAGAAGAAGAAGAAGACAAGAATCGTAATCCAAATCTGAGTTTGCGCGAACGGGTAGTTATTGTAATGCCCCACTCTGCACGGCGCATTACGCTGAGACGTTGACTCAAAGAGTCGTATTGACCAAATGAAATATATCGATTTGAATCGATATGAGAGTTATGTTGTCCCGAACAATGCCTCGAGCTAAGTCAATACGAAGAGTTGCATTGTCCCAAAGAATGCATCGAGTTGAATCAATACGAAGTGCTGCATTGCCCCAAAGGATAAGTGCGTTGAGTCGGCTCGAAGATTCTAAGAAATTGAATTGGCCCAAGGCGCAAGTCTGAATCGATGCAAGTATTGATTTTAGTTGGTTTCATGTGCAGGCTATCCATTTACGTTGAAATATTAGAGGTCGGCATTTTGCTTCATTCGCAACGGGTCCGCAAAATCTAAATCATTGCCTCGCAACGGGCTGGGACTTGGACATGGTAGGCCGGAATCGATCGAGCAGTTCAATAAAATAAGAAGTGCTCGAATGGCTAGGTCAGAAGATTTGACCGTGCAACAAAGATACGAAATCGATCCGTATCAGTTCGACAAACAACAAGGCGTATCGGTTTAAGTTGGGAGGATTGACTCTTCTTTTTACTCCTTCATGCCTAAGTAAAAATGTATCATTGTATGCTAAGTTAACCTATCGATGCCATGGGCAAGGTCCGATCGGAAGATAAATTATAGTATGTGTCGAACACTAGTTAGAACAATTGAAATAAAACGTGCATCAAATACACGAGTCGCTATGGAACATTGGGTATCGCAAAGGCGAGTGCCTCGGTGCGCAAGCCACAAGAACATGGGATAACTATATTCGGCGAGTGCCTTCATGCACGAGCCATTCCGTGCCTTCACGCACGAGTTAGAAAGGCTAGCACATTGAAAGATTATGAAGGCGAGCGCCCTAGCGTGCAAGCCACGAACATTGAACATTAAGGCTAAGAACATGGAATTACGGTATCGAGGCGTGCATCGCATGCACGACTCGAAGAAATGAGAACAATTATGTCAAAGCGTGCATGCGTGCACAAAAATCATAAAAGATGGCTTCGTTGCGAAGAGAATAGTTGTGGCATGTAGGTGACAGAACTGTCAAATGTGACATGATGTCTTAAAAAGTGTTCGGGTTATTCGGTTGACGAACATTGAGTTGAGGCATGATGCCATTGAACATTGAAACGAAGTATGAAATGTGAGAACATAGAAAGTTAATTGGAGAAATACGAGATGATAAAGTCTGAGTCTCGGGCTCAAAACTATGTTTGGTTGTTTGAATAATAGTGCGTTGCATGGTCGAATGGACTTAAGAAAATGATGAGATAATCTCTCGTGCACGGGTGTTCCCTTCGAACGGGTGCACCGGGGAACCGGGACCGTTCGGCCTATGAGGTATATAATCTTTGAGGGGCGCACATTCGTAAGACGATTAGCGACCGCTTAGTGAGATATAAAAAGCCGTAAATGATGGTATGCAATGGAATATCTCCGTAATTGGGATAGCAATCCACTACGAGAGGCGTCGGGCTACCCAATTTGAGAAAAAGAAAAAAAAGAAAGAAAAGAAAGAAAGAAAAGAAAGAAAGAAAAGAAAGAGAGGAAAGAAAAAAGAAAAACACCTTTAGTCCATTCTGGCGCAGATACGCCAATGACCTTCATATGTTTAAGGAACGATGGGTTGAAAGTGCAGGCACGTATGTATCCTGCACACATAGATCCTGCATAGAGAGCATTTTTAACTTGCCAGGGAAGAAATGGGACGTATCTACCTTGCGTCGGTACAAGGACGAGGTGCGTTTATGCTGGTAAGAAGTCGCATCACGAAACAAATACGAAATTGCTTGCCTACTTGTCTACTCAATTCGAATAACATGCTTTCCATAATAACATGCTTTACCGCTTTCGAATGTGCCATAAAATCGACCCTAAGGAGAATATAGCAAGATCATAAGCTAAGTTGCATGATTGAACATAAATACTAAATGTCGGTTTAGAAAGTGGGTCTTTTCATCAGTACATGCGAGGACGAACGTATTGATCCCCCGCTAGCTTTTATACAAGGTGCAAGGAATGGATTGCTCATGGCGAAGCTTCACTTGATCGCACAGAGGCATGGAATGTCGTAGCATTTGAAGCGTGCGATCGCATTGACGCTCGGACTTGCAACAGGATTGATGTGGCCGAGATATAGAAGTCATGATGTATGGAACGGCAAAATCCTTTGTGGGCAAGAGAGAACTTGAGTGTTGTAGCCAATCTGGCAAATTCAGTTGGGCTATTGAAAGCCTTTGTAATCTCAGTTCATTATCAATAAAGAGAATTGTTTCGTATAGTCTATTTTCTTCCGTTCGCTAATATTAAATCAAAGATAACCATTTTGAGTACTTATCATCTTGCCTTACACGAGCGCAACTCCAGGCTCGTACGGCATCACGTCCCCTGCGAGGATGATGATTCGGGTGATTCCGGGTCGGGACGTGACAAATTGGTATCAGAGCTCTAGATTCAATTTTCTCATGACGTTTGCTTTGTTTCAATTCCAAAGAGTTTTCTACCACCAATCGAATTACTCTTGACTCTACTCGATGCGACACTGGATGTTCCATATAATAAGTCTAATACAAATCATGTCATTTTGTCGCATATGTTTTGGAAATTACATGATGTTTGCTAAGAAAGTCACGAAAGGTTTATTGCATTGAGTGCAACGAGCCGTAAAATATTGTTGCTGCAAGTGCAAAAAAATTGAAAAATGTGAAATAAGATGTTCGATGTTGTAATATAACAAAGTTGAACGAGAAAAATAATGAGTTGCATGAAGTGTAACGAGTGAAATAAAATGTTGTTGTATCAAATTGCAACGAGTAGAAGTGTGAATGATGCGTGCAAGGATAATAAAAGTTGATATCGAATGTGTAGAACGGATTCGAGCATTGGCTTTGAATGTCACAGATAAATAGTTGCACGAGATGCAATGGTTATCGAAAATGAATCATTGCACAAAGTGCAAAGCATATCAGAAAAAAAATGTTGCACGTTGTGCATTACGTACCGGAAATAAAATCATTGCACATGGTGCAAATACGTGTCGGAAGTAAAATCGTTACACGTGGTACAAATACGTGTCAGAAGTAAAATCGTTGCATGTGATGCAATGTGTGTCAAAGTATAATCCCTGCACGAAGTGCAACGGATATTGAGAATGAGTCGTTACACGAGATACAACGAAAGGAACTGAAATCCTAAATCAATAGAACGAATTGTTCGGTTGCACCCCGAACTTGTGTTTGCGAATGAAAAAATTGGTCGAGTTGTGTCAGATTTGATTAATCAAAAGTTACGGTTGTGATCGGCCTGATCACTGCGAAAATCGTGAGTCGAAATAAATTATTGGCTCATACCGAGTATGATGCGAGAAAAATAACTCGATTTTTGAGTGGTATATGCCATACTACGTATGCGATAAATGACTCGATTTTGAGTGGTATATGATATACCACTTGTGCGATGAATTGCATCTACGCGTTGAGAGAATTATGGAAGGTTTGTCCGCAACGGACGAGAAAGTACCGAGACTCGATTGGAAATTTGTATGACGGTATATTGATGCAAGTGTTCTTCGATAATCGGTTGTAACGATAGGGCGGGTACTTATATCAGTGAATGATACATCGAACAAAAAATTATAAGTTGGTCTAACGATCGAGACTAGCGAAAAGATTATGCCTTGAAGCAATAATCGGATCGACGGAAAAGAAAAACTTGAACTTACAAACGAGTCACACGACTTGCGATCTCGATAGAAATGTTGGGCAAGGCGAATCGAAATCGAATCGCACGACTTGCGATCTCGATAGAAATGTTGGACGTTGCGAATTATAATCTGATCGCACGATGTGCGACTTCGATGAAGAGTTGGTTGATACGGGTAAATAGTGCCTAAGAGATAGTTGGTTACGTTACGGCAAAACTCATTTGAGTACAACTGAAACAAGCAAAAACTTAGAGGACGTAATCATATAACTCGAGGGTTCGATGTTGGATAATCGGTGACTCGGTTACACGATCAAAGTATAGCGGGATGCGATAAAAACAAAAAATGAGTTGATGCGTATGGAAAAGTTTGTAGTGAACTAGGATGTATATAATACAAACTAAAGTCAGCGTTGATGCGGATTCAAAGTTGACCCTCGTGTTATCGAAATTGATACGACCTATCAAAAATTGATATGCAAGAAAACGTAAGCACGATGTGAGAACACAAAATAGAGCGGACCTACGATATCGAGATTTTGGAATAGTAATACGGAAGTGTCGAACTGGTTGGTCGTAAACTTTGTGATTGATCAGGGCGAGACCGTAAATTGATCGACGATTGTTTCGATGCGTATAGCATCTCGGGTGTCAACCGTAGGTAGATAGACTCGAACTCAATACGAGTAGATGTTTCATGAATTTTGAAATCATCGACGGTAATGCATGACTTTACTCAGAGGATAGTTGTGCATTAGTTGCGCGGATATAAATGGTTTTGTTCGAAATTGGGTAGTCGCATAGAAATCGTCGGAACGTAATTTGGCTCCAAAATAAGATATAGCATGGTTCATAGTAACTGTCCTTCGTTAATGATCCACAATTATCGAGCGTAGCTTCGGGACAACTGACCCTAGAAGACTTGACCGCCAAATCAAATTGAATGTTGCAGATCGTAAGATGAACCATGCGATATCGCATATAAAATTGCATCGATAACAAATATAATGTGGTGCATATTGATGATAAGTCTAGGCGATTTTGAGAATCGTGCTATGCACGAGCGCGGGTAGTAAGAGAATGACTTACGATTTATGTCGTTAGATTTGGATTCACCTTGCAATTGAGCTTGCGTGAATCAAATTTATATTCGATGTTGCGAGACGGATAAGTTGGAAATTTGGCTAGTGAATTTCTACTCGTTAGGAATTGAACGTAAGATGCATCGTAGAGACTTTGAGTCAAGGCAATTTTTGCCTTGAGCACCGT
The DNA here is from genome assembly GCA_029216955.1 of Iris pallida. Classification (NCBI taxonomy): domain Eukaryota; kingdom Viridiplantae; phylum Streptophyta; class Magnoliopsida; order Asparagales; family Iridaceae; genus Iris; species Iris pallida. The sequence continues at coordinate 26,536,912 of JANAVB010005599.1, read as the reverse complement.
CGCCTCGATATAAACGTTTATGTCGGATAGAATGTGGCATTTGTGCAATATCAATTTAAAGTTGCGTCGGAAGAATTTAAGCACGGTGTCTAGGTAAGTAACCTAGCGGGTGTAGTCCTGAATGTTGAGGCATTTGCAAGTCAACAAAAAAAATCGTATCGAGATGAGTTGCATAGCCGGACTTCAGAAATAGTTGGACAACGATTTTGAATGCAAGGCGTTGTGGAGGATCGCTACGATCGGATACGCGACGGCTCGACGCGACGCATAGATTTGATGGTCCATACGAAACATACGAAACGAAAAATACGATTTTGAATCGCGTTGCATGCCGTGACCTTATTAGACAATCGCATACGATCGAATATGCATACGCAATAGAAATTTTGAGAATGACCGCTAGAGATTTTATGTGATACGAGAGTACTAGATGGCAAGCATTAGGATTAAAAATTTGCCTGTTAGCTTGTTCAAGTTTGCTACCACTAGACTTGGTCGAAATACATATATCTTTGGGACGTCTTGAATATATGTACAGATCCAAATCGAGTTGTATACAAAATTTAAATTAAGCTGCAGAAAAGAATGAAAGTTAATGAAAGCTTGCAAGATAATGTGAAGCTGAATAATAATGGTAGGACGAGATCGTAAAACGATCTATAAAACACTTAATCGAAGTGTTGGTTTTGGTTCGAGGACAAACCTTGTTTTGAGTGGTATATTCTGTAATGCCCCGCTCCACACGACGTATTACACTGAGACGTTGACTCAAAGAGTCGCGTTGATCGAATGAAATGTATCGATTTGAATCGATACGAGAGTTACGTTGTCCTGAACAATGCATCGAACTAAGTCGATGCGAAGAGTTGCATTATCCCAAAGAATGTATCGAGTTGAATCGATGCGAAGCGCTGCAATATCCCGAAGGATAAGTACGTTGAGTCGGTTCGAAGATTCTAAAAAATCGAATCGGCCCAAGGCGCAAGTCTGAATCGATGCAAGTATTGATTTTAGTTGGTTTTATGTGCAGGCTATCCGTTTACGCTGAAATGTTAGAGGTCGACATTTTGCCTCATTCGCAATAGTCCGCAAAACCTAAATCATTGCTTTGCAATGGGCTGGGACTTGGGCATGGTAGGCCAGAATCGATCGAGTAGTTCAATAAAATAAGAAGTGCTCGAATGGCTAAGTCAGAAGATTTGGCCATACAATAAAGATATGAAATTGAGCCGCATCTGCTCAACAAACAACAAGGAGTATCGGTTTAAGGTGGGAGGACTGACTCTTCTTTTTACTCCTTCATGCCTAAGTAAAAATATATCATTGTATGCTAAGTTAACCTATCGATGCCACGGACGTGGTCCAATCGAAAGATAAATCATAGTATGTATTGAACACTAGTTAGAACAATTGAAATGAAACGTGCATCAAATGCACGAGTCGCTATAGAACATTGGGTATCGCAAAGATGAGCGCCTCAGTGCGTAAGCCACAAGAACATGGGATAACTGTATTCGGCGAGTGCCTTCATGCACGAGCCATTTCGTGCCTTCACGCACGAGTTAGAAAGGCTAGTACATTGAAAGATTATGAAGGCGAGCGCCCTAGCGTGCAAGCCACGAACATTGAACATTAAGGCTAAAAATATTGAATTACGGTATCGAGACGTGCATCGCATGCACGACTCAAAGAAATGAGAACAATCGTGTCAAAGCGTGCCTACGTATATGAGAATCATAAAAGATGGCTTCGTTGTAAAAAGAACAGTTGTGGCATGTAGGTGACGGAACTGTCAGATGTGACATGATGTCTCGAAAAGTGTTCAGGACCTACGGGTCATTCAGTTGACGAACATTGAGTTGAGGAATGATGCCATTGAACATTGAAACGAAGTATGGAATGTTAGAACATAGAAAGTTAATGGAAGAAATACGAGATGATAAAGTCTGAGTCTCAGACTCAAGACTATGTTTGGTTGTTTGAATAATAGTACATTGTATGGTCGAATGGACCTAAGGAATTAATGATGAGATAATCTCCCATGTACGGGTGTTCCCTTCGAGCAGGTGCGTCGGGACACCGGGACCGTTCGGCCTAGAAGGGATATAATCTTTGAGGGGCGTACATCCGTAAGACGATTAGCGACCGCTTAGCGAGATGTAAAAAGCCGCAAATGATGGTATACAACGAAAGGTCTCCGTAATTGGGATAGCAACCCACTACGAGAGGCGTTGGGCTACCCAATTTGAGAAAAAGAAAAGAAAGAAAGAAAAGAAAGAAAGGAAAGAAAGAAAAGAAATAGAGGAAAGAAAAAAGAGAAACACCTTTAGTTCATTCTGGCGCAGATACGCTAATGACCTTCATATAGTTAAAGAATGATGGGTTGAAAGTGCAGGCACGTATGTATCCTGTACACATAGATCCTGCATAGAGAGCACTTATAACATGACAGGGAAGAAATAGGGCGTATTCACCTTGCGTCGGTACAAGGGTGAGTACGTCTATGCCGGTAAGAATTTGCACCACGAAACAAACACGAGATTGCTTACCTGCTTGTCTACTCAATTCGAATAACATGCTTGCCATGATAACATGCTTTACCGCTTTCGAATGTGCCATGAAATCAACCCTAAGGAGAATATAGCAAGATCATAAGCTAAGTTGCATGATTCAACATAAATACTAAATGTCGGTTTAGAAAGTGGGTCTTTAATTTCATCAGTACATGCGAGGACGAACGTACTGATCCCCCGCTAGCTTTCATGTATGGTACAGGGAATGGATGGCTCGCGGCGAAGCTTCGCTTGATCGTACAGAGATATGGAATGTCGTAGCGTTTGAAGCGTGCGACCGCATTGACGCTCAGACTTGCAACATGATTGATACGACCGAGATATAGAAGGCATGATATATGGAACAGTAAAATCCTTTGTGGGCAAGAGAGAACTTGAGTGTTGTAGCCAATCTGGCAAATTCAGTTGGGCTATTGAAAGTCTTTGTAATATCAGTTCATTATCAATAAAGAGAATTGTTTCTTATACTCTGTTTTCTTTCGTTTGCTAATATCAAATCAAAGATAATTATTTTGAGAACTTGTCATCTTGCCTTGCACGAGCGCAACTCCAGGCTCGTGCGGCATCACGCCCCGTACGAGGGCGATGATTCGGGTGATTCCGAGTCGGGGCGTGACAGTTATGGTATTATCAAAATGGTGATTTTGTAAATACAGAGCATCTAAAGTTAATCTTGGAATATTTAATGTGGAAATATATAATTCTGGACATTTCATAAAACCCATCCTGCGAGTGGATTTTTCATAAAAACCAACCCCGAAATTGGGTTTATCAGCAATTTCCAGTTCCTTATATATACGACTAGGAAAAGTTCTGGAATGGATTTCAACAAAAATTATATTTTTATTTTTATTTTTATTTTTATAATTTCTTTTAAGACAACTGCATATATTTATTCACAAAAATTCAAATATTTTATAAAATTTTATTAAATAATTATTTGCTAAAATATTTTACCAAATAGAATTTTTTTACTTTTTATTTCTTAAAATTATTTTCAGATGAAAGTAACAAAACGTAAAGTTAGAATCTGTTTACCCAAAAAATAATTTTATAACATCTTGTCTGAGAACTATTTACATAACAAAATTTCAAAAAACCTATCCAAATAGACACTTAGCTTCTGGAAGTTTTTCTGCCAAATATATCATTAGCTATCTATATTAACTAAAATTGTTCATAAAATTTATGACTGCACTTGGGTAATTACGTAAAAGGAAAAAAATTAAATTGGTTGTCTTTTGCTCTTCCATAATAGTCTAGATTTATTGTATTGTTTTGAAGATTTCTTAGCAAAATGCTCCATGTTATAATTAAGATTGGGTGTAGTAAAATATGTATTAATTCATCCATGCATGCATATCTATACTATTATATGTATTAAGATTGTTCACTAAATTTAACATGAATAGTTAGGTAATTACGTATAAAATAAAAAATTAAAGGTGATTGTTGTTTGTTCTTTTCAAGTAATAAAAAAATAGGAAATTGTTGTTTGTTCTTTCTCAAGTAGTAAAAATTAAGGGGTGTTGTTTTCTGTAGTATTAAATACGAGTAACACATGTGCATATATATACTAATTTAATAAAAAAAATTCTAGGTTTCACCGTGTAATTTTCATGTTCCAAAAATGTCATTATCTAACCTTATGTATGTCAAAATATACTTTTAATTAGGGGTAACAAACATCCCCCACTCATATGATTACCAGTCACTAATAATTATAAATGTTCACCAATTCTCAAGAATAAATTTATTCTAAAATATTTTGTAGAAATGAATAATGGGATGATTTTATTGATGGGCTACTACTTACTAATTATAGAGGTTCCAACTCCTCTTCATACTACATATTCCAATATGGGACTAAAGTCCCTTATTGGTTCTCAATACTCCCCCTCAAGATGGGCGATAGGTATTAATCATCCCCATCTTGTTACATAGCTTTGACAGACTCAATGAACTAAGACCTTTAGTCAGACAGTCTGCAACTTGTTCTTCTGAGCAAACATGGTCAATCTTCAATATCCCTTGTTCCAGCTTCTCCTTGATGAAGAATCGATCGATCTCGATGTGCTTCGTTCTGTCGTGCTGAACTAGATTGTTGGCTATACTTATTGCAGCTTGACTATCGCTCAGAAGATGTAACGGTGCTCCCTTATCCAGCTTCAACTCTGTCAGCAGTGCTTTCACCGACAGTAACTCTGACACTCCCAGAGCCATTGCTCTGTATTCTGCTTCAGCTGATGACCGTGCTACCATTGACTTTTTCTTTCTTCTCCATGAGACCAGGTTTCCTCCTACAAAGACACAGTACCCCGTGGTAGACCTTCTGTCGTCTATACAACTCACCCAGTCTGCATCGCAGTATCCCTCAACTTCTATGCGTCCATTCTTCTTGAACCATAGCCCTTTTTTCCGACGTCCCTTTCAGATATCTCAAGATCTGAAATACTGCTTCCATATAAACCGTTCTTGGATCATGTATGTAGCGACTTACTATACTCACCGCAAATAAGATATCAGGACGAGTGTGCCCCAGATAAATCAATCTCCCTACAAGTCTTTGATACCTTTTATGACCAACTGGCTCTCCTGCTTCTGCTTCCAACTTGCACTTCTGGTCAATTGGAGTGACTGCAGCTTTGCATCCCAGCATCCCAGTCTCCTTTAGCAGATCTTGTCACGACCTGCACCCCGGTTAGGGGCACGAGTATGTGGTTACGTCCAGCCTACGTCGCAGAATCGGCGGTAGAATGCTGTATAGGTCGTCTATAAATACTACAACTAGACAAAATATAAGGGTACCTGTCATCTCCGCACGGAGGTATAATATGGCATAACTCAATCACAAGACAAACTAGGATAGATAGCACGAAATAAAAATAGAAAGGAAAACTGAAAAGGAGTTCAAGATCCAACACAAGCTCAGAGATATAAACACATCACAAAAACTCAAAATATAATATAAAAACTATAGTCTAAAAACACTAGCTGGATCGCAGTCCAGGCAAACCTATCTAACAGTCTAAACAGGGGCTATATCATCTACGGGCTCCAGGGGTAATGTCTCATCAAACTCTATCATGGCCATACCCGTAAAAGGTAGAGCAATCAGCTAACATGCACTCTGTAAACATCAACGGTTATCCAATCAGGAAAATGAGCAAGTACAAACACTAACAGCAGTTCCATATGAATTGACAAATTCTATAAGAGACAATCATAATAAAATACAAGACAAAATCAACAGAAAATGTATAATTGATAAGATGACTTGGGAGGTATTTCGGAAGCCAAGTTACAACCCATAAACCAAACAAGGACCGGGGTTGTAACCCTTCTCCTGAACAGAACTTAGCCTCTAATCAAGGTTTAGCATAAGATCATGTAGAACATGTGAGTACTGAATATCATAACATGGTGAAAAAAGTACTGAATGTGGAACTGAGTAGGATATATGATATAATAAAATAAATATAAAATGTGCCATAAATTATTAGAGCGTTATGTGATCGGCTTGGGAAAGTACACGACAGGCTATCCACTTGGCCCAACAATCACATGAAAATCACTAGAAAGGGTCATGTCGGTCAACCAGGATAAAGAGCACAAGGAATAAGTTCTCGCTACACCCTACGTGAGGTGAGAGTGGCACGAGCACAAGAATATAGTGACAAGATGGTATTGATCACATAGCCCCTAATAATTCTCCATTTCCGAAGAGTATAATGGATCCGGATATAACACGTCATGACACGGGATTCCCTAAGAGGGTAGCTACTCCCTCTCAGGAATCGGTGTCTATACAAGTACAGGAAACAAGACAGAAAATCTACTAATATACCAAAAAAATCCAGGAATAACATCTCATGTCATGATCCGACGTATACTAGTCCGTGAACCATCATGTCAGAAAATTAAGTAAGATACTACAACTGAATCGGATATAGCAGATATCAAGGCAATGAAAACTATCAGTAAATGTACTCGCCTGCGGTCCTGAGCTGTCAAATGGGATCGATGCTCAGAGTGATACCACAAACCTAAAGATGAGATATATATATATAAGCTAATTAGGGTTCAACAGTGTTATGCAGGATTATATAGTATAAGCTATGTAATCTAGGTCAATCTCAGTCCAACTAAGTCAAACTAGGTCACACTGAGTCACACTAGGTTAAACTAGGTCACAGGAAGTCAAACCAAGTCAAACTAGGTCAAACTAGGTCAAAGGTTGACTTACAGTTGACTTTTGATCAACTGGTCAACTCTGGGTCAAACTAGGCTAATGTTGACTAATAGTTGACTTTTGGTCAAAGCAGTCAAACTTGGTCAATCGAGGTTAAAACTAGGGCTATACACAATTAAGTCAAACTGACCAAATCGAACCAAACCAAACCGAATCGATTAGTTTTAAACCGAACCGATGGTTCGGTTGGTTTGGTTCGGCTTTAATTTTTTCAAAACCGACCGGTTCGATTCGGTTCACGGTTTGGTTATGCCAAAAACCGTCTAAACCAAACCGAACCGAACCGAACCAAATCCTTATTAAATAATTAGGGTTGGTCGGTTGGGTATGGGTTCATTGGGTTGTATTATGCCGGTTTGGTTTATTTATTCACATCAAAGCCATTTATTAAGTTGAAGTTGAAAGCGCGCTCTCTCTCTCAGTCTCAAAGAGGAGGCTCCTATTCTTTTCTAATTGCTCATGTGCACACGAAAGGTCTTTTGGTTGAATGTATATGATTTTTTATGTATAATTGGCATTTTTTTCACCTGCAAAGTGCAAGTTGAATTGAAGCTGCTGAATTGTATTTACTGTTGCAAAGTACAAGTTGACTGAGGTTTCACAAAAAAAAACATATAGTCCATTTTTTATGTGATCAAAACCGACCAAGTCGAACCGATCCAAACCGAACCAAATCGGTCGGTTTCAAAACCGAACCGACCATTTGGTTGGTTTGGTTCGGTTTTGTTTATTTTCAAACCGATTAACTTCGGTTCGACTTCGGTTGGGACCAAATAGGTCGACCACCGACCGATGCACACCCCTAGTCAAAACTAGCCTAAGCATATTATTTCTAATATTTACCTACCAAGATACCATATATCTTAGTCAAACAGGATCAACTCTAATCTAAAAATATCAAGTTGTACCTCGTTATTCGTACATCAAAACCTACGACACGCAAATCGAGTTAAGATAATCAACGGTAAAGTTAATAATATTATCACAGTGATCCACATGATTATCTTGTCAATTTCAGCGATATAAGATCACTGGAATCGACTAATCTCAGTTTCGTTGTACTAATTCCGAAATACGAACTTAATAAGAATTAATTATAATAAAAGGTAATACACAGAGAAATATCTACAAACATTGTCGGATAATGAAACAAATATCACCAACGTGTCCAGAATGGTCAAATCAGCTATGATAGCCTATCCATAAGTCCAATTTGGACACAGGGGAAAAAAAAGGTAATTTCGGGTCAAAACAGTGTCCGTGTCGGACCCGCTTTGTACTGAAAAATGTGCAAGAATGCTAGTTCACTAAACCTAACAAATTATATGTCCACGAATCCAGAATGACGATACGAACCCAACGGTATATCCAGAATTGGATTCCGTTGACACGATCTCAAATTGACCCGTTGACCCGGATATTGGTATTCGACTTGCACAGAAATGCGTGCCAGAAATAATGTCCACTAAAACCTAGCAAATAATATGTCAACGAGTCTAGAATGATGATACAAACTCAACGATATATCCAGAATTGGATTTCGATGAGCCGGCGTTAAAAAATTCCGTTGACACGGACTGTGGGGGCCGCTTTGCACCAAAATATGTGCCAGGGCCCACGTCCTCCAAATCTAACAAATTATAAATAAATTCATGCCAGAACGATGCCATGAGTCTACTGGTGGTGTCAGAATTGAAATTTGGAGTCCCGGGTTCAAAAATAGAATTTTACAAGTTGAAAATTACGAATTCGGACGGGCAACTTTGGCGTCAAATTCAACCAATCAAACGTGCTCACAATTAAACAAAACATTAGGGGCAGGAAGAGGGTTATACCAGCTGCACATAGGAACTAGTGGCACGCCAGAAGGAGCTGCGATGGAGGAGATACGAACCAACGAAGTTGGCTCCACAAAACTGTCCAAAAATAACATAATTTAAAGCGTCAACTTGGTGGCCGGTTTTGATGTATCAAACGATAAAATTAACAGACAAACTTGAGGGAAGTGAAGGGATATATACCGAGGTTGTGACAGAGCAAAGCGTTCGCCGATCCAACGATCTGATTTTCCAAAAAATACACATGAAGTCGCTGCGACGGAACGCCATTCTGAAATCCATTCCAACCGCGTCACGACTGGATTTCGTGCAAAATGCACGAATAGCCCATTGTGCATGTTAGGAATGTCGACGATGGCCCTAAGGGGTCGCCCAGGGGTGTGCCCGGACAAGGGGGCTCGTCGACGGCGGGTGCGGCCGCGACGGCGCGTGGTTGGCCGGCTGTGGCGGCTGCCGCGCACGCCACTACTGCTGCGGTTGTCGCAGCAGCTGCTGCTGTTGTGCGCACTATTGCTACTGCCAGGGCGGCGATGCAACATTGGGGCACGACGGTGTGGGGTGGCGTGTGGTGGTTGGTGGTGGTTCGGGTGATAATGGTAATGGTGATGGTGGTGTTAGAGGAGGTTGATGGTGGTGTTGTTGAGAATGATGGTGGTGATGGTGTGATGATGTGAAGGAGGAGAATGGAGAAGGAGGTTGAGTTAAGGGGAAGGTGGTGGTGTTGTGATGGTGTTAATGAAGGTGGAGGTGTCGGCTAAGGCATGGGGGGCTGTTCTTGCTGTTAAAAATGAGAGAGGGAGAGAATATTATGTGTGTGTGTGTAATAAATGAGAGAGGGAGAGGGATTCCTAAATGTTAGGGCCGGCCAATCCATGGGGGGGTGTGTGAGTATGTTATGTAGGAAATGGATGGTGGTGATGAGTTGGGGTAGATCAAAGGCTAGGATTAAAATATGGAATTAGATTATTTCTTTAGGGATTTAAATCAATAAAATATACATTAAATATTTGAAGTGGAAAAACTAGGTATTTAATATTTTTGGTAGGAAAAAGTGTGTGTGGGTATTTATGAGGGGGCAACATGAAGTTTGGGTTGGATTCGGTTGAGCCGGGTCGGGTCAAAATCGGACATGGTGCAATAATTGAATTTAAATAGGTATTTATGATCATGGGTAAATAAGTAACATGTGGGGACTCAAATAAATAGGACACAAGTGTCATATTGGTGGTACGCTTCATGTGGGCCATGTCCATATTTTGGGTCGACTAGGTTGGATCGATGTCGGGTCCCGAAATTAAACTGTAAGTCAGGTCACATTTTACGGTGGATAATTAATTGGCCTAAATTAACCCAAAAGTTGTGCGAAGCAAATGAAGCACAAGATGGTGTGTCTGAGTGGGACACGAAGGTCAGGGGTGTATGGCGTCTCGAGTAGATCATGCATGAGAAGTTGGTTTCAAGAAAATGACTAGCCTTGTGCTCCTAAATTAAAAGTCATGGTAAAGTGCATATGATGATCAAAGATAAAAGTAGAAAAATTAATTAATAATTATTTAATGATCAAATGGTCTAAATTGACCCGAAGTTGTGTGAAGCAAAAAGAGTACAAGGGAACAAGTTTGGATGGGACATGATATATCAACATGAAGATAATCTTGTCTACTACACACTGATGAAGAGAGTTTCCAGAGATTGGCATCCCTGATGCTCCAGAAGTCAAAGTCACGGAAAAGAACATTAAATCAAATAATAATATCTAATGCAAATAATTGATTTATAAAATTAAAAAATAAGCCCTAAATTCAGGGGGGCTTACATCCTACCCACCTTATAAAAATTCCGTCCTCGAAATTAAAAATTATCTAATAGGTCAAGCTAAAACATGCAACTGCTATGGCTGCAGTACCCACTGTGCTACCCTTGTGATCATCTATGTTGTTTCTCTCTACAGGTATTTTGGTTCAGGTTCAACAAACTTATTTTATTTAAAACTATGTCATTTTACCCCTTAGAATCTAAACACAAGATTCTAGTCCTTAATCTGTAGTCATAAAATATAATATTTTATTACTCCTTCTTAGATACCTTAAAACCAATTTATACTATCAAACTAATCATTCTTAATGGTTTCTAAGTCTACTATAGTTAGTCACTCATATCTGTCCTATAAGCTTAACCCAATAAATTCCCAAGAAAAATATACTCATCACAATCACACATTAACATATTACAGTACACTACATAAGCTGTTAACAAGGTTTGGCTATTTCAGTCATCAATTAAATAGAAGGAATCAAAGGCCTAAGACTGGGTCGAGCAATCTATATCAGTATTCAGACAAGGTAAGGGTCAAGCAAGACAGGAAAGATTGTCGAAATATTTCCAAGAATAGTACGAGGCCAAACGAAATGCATAGAACGTAGTCGAAGTAAAACTCTAGAACCATATACCTCCGTAATTATGTCACATGAAGTTACTATCGCGCTAGTGTGCATCTGGCTGCGAATAACTTTCTTGTTCTATAACACGACGGATGGCTGCAGTGCACAGCTGCCACACCAGATAATATAGGTTCCTGAACTTAACTTAGCTAAATCCGTGAAATATTTCCAAACAATTTTTATAAAATAAAGGAGAAGATTTTAGTCAAAATGCTTAGGGAGTGGTCCAAGTAGAATTCAAGAAACATATTTAACCATGATGTCGTTATCCGAAGTCATACCTCGCCAGTATTTCTCTAGATGCAAACTCCTGATTCCTTAATACAAGGATAAATATACTTTTCGAACCTTTCCTGAATCAACCCATGAGGCACTTTCAACAATTATCGGGAAGGACAAGAAGAATTACCCAAGAGGTTAGCGAAGAAGAGTTTAGTCAAATCATAGGAAAGATGGAACATAAAACAATCATGTTGAGAAAATCTTACTTGTGGCTGTAGATAGACAGAGTTAACCAAGACGGGGAAGAATGATGATAAAAATTTGTTCTTGATCATCCGGTCATAACGAAGTGATCCGATTTAAGATATAATCTGATAACCATATACATCTTCCTGAAATTATGTTGCCAGAATTTTGGCCACGCCAGTAAGCATAGCTGCAATAAACGATAGAGTTCATAACTAAGGTATATACCCTAAAATTATGTCATCTGGAATTCTTACCACGCCAACCGGTATGGCTGCAAGAAAATCCAAATTCCATAACTAGGATAAGCATATCTAAAATCAGGCTCTATATTCTTGTCATGCTAGCTTGTATGGCTGCGATAAATTCTAAACTCCATAAATAAAGCAGACATTTACTTTATCAGGATATACCTTAATTCAATCCACAAAATTTATCTCGATGCAAGATCAAAGTCAACAACGAACATCAAAAATCAAAATCAACAACAAATCAAGAAAGTGTAAATGGAGGCAAGTAGGAATAGACTCAAGAGTTTTCGAAGTAAGATTCTCAGGGGTTATCCCTGGAATCTATCAAGAGTTCCTAACTGTGATTGAGCAACTCCTATCATAACCTAGAACATATATCCTAATAGCAGGCTCGTAGCAGCGCTCTAAGTCAAGCACCACTATGAAATTGCACTAGTTGCGACTCTGACCTGCATGGGCCACCACAAAAACGTGTCACGTGACCGCACCTTGGTTAGGGACACGAGTACGTGGTTACGTCCAGCCTACGCTACAGAATCGGCGGTAGAACACTGTATAGGTCATCTATAAATACTACAACTAGACAAAATATAAGGGTACCTGTCATCTCCGTACGGAGGTATAATATGGCATAACTCAATCACAAGACAAACTAGGATAGATAGCACGAAATAGAAATATGATAGAAAGGAAAACTGGAAAGGAGTTCAAGATCCAACACAAGCTCAGAGATATAAACACATCACAAAAACTTAAAATATAATATAAAAACTACAGTCTGAAAATACTAGCTGGATTGCAGTCCAGGCAAATCTATCTAACAGTCTAAACAGGGGCCATATCATCTACGGGCTCCAGGGGTAATGTCTCATCAAACTCTATCCTGGTCATACCCGTAAAAGGTAGAGCAATCAGCTAACATATACTCTGTAAACATCAACGGTTATCCTATCAGAAAAATGAGCAAGTACAAACACTAACAGCAGTTCCATATGAATTGACAAATTCTATAAGAGACAATCATAATGAAATACAAGACAAAAGCAACAGGAAATATATAATTGATAAGATGACTTGGAAGCTATTCCGGAAGCCAAGTTACAACCCGTAAACCAAACAAGGACCGAGGTTGTAACCCTTCTCCTGAACAGATCTTAGCCTCCAATCAAGGTTTAGCATAAGATCATGTAGAACATGTGAGTACTGAATATCATAACATGGTGAGAAAAGTACTGAATGTAGAACTGAGTAGGATATTTGATATAATAAAATAAATATAAAATATGCCGTAAATTATTAGAGCATTATGTGATCGGCTTAGGAAAGTACAGGATAGGTTATCCACTTGGCCCGACAATCACATAAAAATTACTGGAAAGGGTCATGCCGGCCAACCTGGATAACGAGCACAAGGAATAAGATCTCGCTACACCCTACGTGAGGTGAGAGTAGCACGAGCACAAGAATATAGTGACAAGATGGTATTGATTACATAGCCCCTAATAATTCTCCATCCCCGAATAGTATAATGGATCCGGACATGACACGTCATGACACGGGATTCCCTAAGAGGGTAGCTACTCCCTCTCAGGAATCGGTGTCTATACAAGTACAGGAAATAAGACAGGAAATGTACGAATATACCAAGAAAATCCAGGAACAATATCTCATGTCATGATCCGACGTATACTAGTACGTGAACCATCGTGTCGAAAAATCAAGTAAGACACTACAACTGAATTGGATATAGCAGATATCAAGATAATAAAAACTATCAGTAAATGTACTCGCCTGCGGTCATGAGCTGTCAAATGGGGTCGATGCTCAGAGTGATGCCACAAACCTAAAGATGAGATATATATATAAGCTAATTAGGGTTCAACAGTGTTAGGCAGGATTATATAGTATAAGTTATGTAATCTAGGTCAATCTCAGTCCAATTAAGTCAAACTAGGTCACACTGAGTCACACTAGGTCAAACTAGGTCACAGAAAGTCAAACCAAGTCAACTAGGTCAAACTTGGTCAAAGGTTGACTTACAATTGACTTTTGATCAACTTGTCAACTCTGGATCAAACTAGGCTAATGTTGACTAATAGTTGACTTTTGGTCAAAGCAGTCAAACTTGGTCAACCAAGGTCAAAACTAGCCTAAGCATACTATTCCTAATATTTACCTACCAAGATATTATATATCTTGGTCAAACAGGATCAACTCTAATCTAAAAATATCAAGTTGTACCTCGTTATTCGTACATCGAAACCTATGACACGTAAATCGAGATAAGATAATCAACGGTAAAGTTAATAATATTATCACAGTGATCCACATGATTATCTTGTCAATTTCAGCGATGTAAGATCACTGGAATCGACTGATCTCAGTTTCGTTGTACTAATTCCGAAATACGAACTTAATAAGAATTAATTATAATAAAAGGTAATACATAGAGAAATATCTACAAACATTATCGGATGATGAAACAAACATCACCAACGTGTCCAGAATGGTCAAATCAACTAGGATAGCCTATCCATAAGTCCAATTTGGACACAGGAGCAAAAAGGTAATTTTTGGTCAAAACGGTGTTCGTGTCGGACCCGCTTTGCACCAAAAAATGTGCTAGAATGCTAGTCTACTAAACCTAACAAATTATATGTCCACAAATCCAGAATAACGATACGAATCCAACGGTATATCCAGAATTGGATTCCGTTGACCCGATCTCAAATTGATCCGTTGACCCGGATATTGGTATCCGACTTGCACGAAAATGTATGCCGGAACCAATGTCTACTAAAACCTAGCAAATTATATGTCAACGAGTCCAGAATGATGATACAAACTCAACGGTATATCCAGAATTAGATTTCGATGAGCCGACGTCAAAAAGTCCCGTTGACCCGGACTGTGGGACCCGGTTTGCACCAAAATACGTGCCAGGGCATACGTCCTCCAAATATAACAAACTATATATTAATTTGTGCCAGAACGACAAATTTTACAAGTTGGAAGCTACGAATTTGGACGGCCAACTTTGGCGTCAAATTCAACCAATCAAACGTGCTCACAATTAAACGAAACTTAAGAGAGAGGAAGAGGGTTATACCAGCTGCGCATAGGAACCAGTGGCATGCCAGAAGGAACTGCGATGGAGGAGATACGAACCGACGAAGTTGGCTCCACAAAACTGTCCAAAAATAACATAATTTAAAGTGCCAACTTGGTAGCCGGTTTTGATGTATCAAACGATAAAATTAACGGACGAAACTTGAGGGGCGGAAGGGGTATATATCGAGATTATGACGAAGCAAAGAGTTCGCCGATCCAACGGTCGAATTTCTCGAAAAATGCACGTGAAGTCGCTGCGACGAACGCCATTCTGAAATCCATTCCGAGCGCGTCACGACGGGATTTCGTGCGAAATGCACGAATATTCCATTGTGCACGTTGGGAACGTCGACGATGGCCCGGAGGGGGTCGCCCAGCCAAGGGGGCTCGCCGACGGCCACGGCGGCACGCGGTTGGCTGGCAGTGGCTGCTGCCGTACGCGCCACTGCTGCTGTTGCGTGCGCTGCTGCTGCTGCCAAGACGGTAGCGCAGCGGTAGGACACGGCGGTACAGCTACGGGGCACGATGGCGCAGGGTGGCGTGTGGTGGTTGGTGGTGGTTCGGGTGATAATGGTGATGGTGATGGTGGTGTTAGAGGAGGTTGATGGTGGTGTTGTTGAAAATGATGGTGGTTATGGTGTGATGATGTGAAGAAGGAGAATGGAGAAGGAGGCTGAGCTAAGGGGAGGGTGGTGGTGTTATGATGATGTTGATGAAGGTGGGGGTGTCGGCTAAGGCATGGGGGGCTGTTCTTGCTATTAAAATGAGAGAGGGATAGAGAATATTATGTGTGTGTGTGTATGTGTAATAAATGAGAGAGGGAGAGGGATTCCTAAATGTTAGGGCCGGCCAATCAATGGGGGGGTGTGTAAGTATGTTCTGTAGGAAATGGAGGGTGGTGATGAGTTGGGGTAGATCAAAGGCTAGGATTAAAATGGAGAATTAGATTATTTCTTTAGGATTTAAATCAGTGAAATATACATTAAATATAAAGTGGAAAAACTAGGTATTTAATATTTTTGGTAGGAAAAAGTTTGTGTGGGTATTCATGAGGGGGCAACATGAAGTTTGGGTTGGGTTCGGTAGAGCTGGGTCGGGTCAAAATCGGACATGGTGCAATAATTAAATTTAAATAGGTATTTATGATCATGGGTAAATAAGTAACATGTGGGGACTCAAATAAATAAAACACAAGTATCATGTGGGTAGTAGGCTTCATGTGGGCCATGTCCATATTTTGGGTCGACTAGGTTGGATCGATGTCGTGTCCCGAAATTAAACTGGAAGCCTGGTCACATTTTAAGGTGGATAATTAATTGCCCTAAATTGACCCAAAAGTTATGCGAAGCAAATGAAGCACAATATGGTGTGTCTGAGTGGGACACGAAGGTCAGAGATGTAGGGCATCTCGAGTAGATCATGCATGAGAAGTTGGTTTCAAGAAAATGACTAGCCTTGTGCTCCTAAATTAAAAGTTACGGTAACGTGCATATGATGATCAAAGATAAAATTGGGAAAATCAATTAGTAATTATTTAATGATCAAATGGTCTAAATTGACCCGAAGTTGTGTGAAGCAAAAAGAGTGCAAGAGAACAAGTTTGGATGGGACATGATATATCAACATGAAGGTAATCTTGTCTACTACACACTGATGAAGAGAGTTTCCAGAGATTGGCATCCCTGACGCTCCAGAAGTCAAAGTTACGGAAAAGACCATTAAATCAAATAATAATCAAATAATAATATCTATTGCAAATAATTGATTTATAAAATTAAAAAAATAAGCCCTAAATTCAGGGGGCTTACAGATCTAGTGCGTATTTTCTTTGTGAGAGAACAATTCCTTGTTCGCCATCACATACCTCGATACCCAGAAAGTACCTCATCGCTCCTAAATCCTTCACCTCAAACTCTTTCACGAGTTTTGATTTCAGCTTAGTAATCTCGACCTCATCATCACCTGTGATTACTATATCATCCATATATACAGCAAGTATAGTAATGTGGCCTCTTGCATGCTGAAGAAAGACTGTATGATCTACATTTGTTTGATGGTATCCTATACCAGTAACAGCCTTTCTGAATCTATCAAACCAGGCTCGAGGAGATTGCTTGAGCCCGTATAGCGACTTTTTTAGTTTATACACTTTTTTATGCGACGTCCCTCCGTCTGATTCTGTCGCGTAGCATCCTGGCCGGAGCTCCATGTACACTTTTTCTTGCAGGTCCCCGTGGAGAAAGGTATTCTTCACATCTAATTGGTATAGCTTCCACCCATAGTTTGCTGCAGTTGAGACCAGAGTTCTTATCGTGCTCATTTTTGCTACTGGGGCAAACGTCTCATCATAGTCGATGCTATATGATTGTGTGTATCCTTTTGCAACCAACCTCGTCTTGTACCGCTCTACTTTTCCTACTGGCGTCTCCTTCACTATGTACACCCATTTGTGTCCCACAGTTTTCTTCCCTTCGGGTAATGGAACCAGCTTCCATGTCTTATTTTTCTCTAGTACCCCAAGTTCTTCCATCATTGCAGCTTTCCACCTTGGATCTTTCTTTGCTTCCTGCCAACACTTAGGAAAAGAAGTAGAGTCTAACGATGCAATGAAGGCTCGATAATTCAAAAAAATGTTAGAATAAGACAAAAAATTGGTAATGTCATGTTCATAATCATCATAACGACTAGGAGCTGTTTGTCATTAAAATCTTTTGATTGCAATTTCAATTACAAACAGAACAGTGTTACAATGTAGGACTTATATGTAGTCCTAGGAGTACACTTTTGTTTATCTGGATCCCTGTGTCGATGGAGCGAGTGGTAATGCGTTGACTCCGTTGACGATCTGACGACGGTTCTCGGTTCTCTGAAGGTCTGAGTTGCTCTGGGTGCTGGAGCTTACGGAGAGGAAAAAGACGTTGAGTGTCTGTATCTGCCTCTCTTACTGTGTGTATGTAGGTCTCTGTCCGTAGGTGTATGTGGAAGAAGAAGATGATCCCTCTATTTATAGCTTGCAGGATGGCTGCTCATGCGCACATATGTAGGATGTGCCTGTACGTGGGGACGCCATGTGGTTGAAGCTGCGGAAGGCATATGGACGATGTACCATCATTTGTGGGTTGAATTCTTTATGCTACTTTTGTGGGCTGGCACGTAGCAGAGGAGAGGATCTTTCTGTTGCTGAGATCTTAGGTAATTAGTACCCCTTCATAGGCTGAATTGAGTCAAAGGACATGTGGCGCACGTCCGTAGCTCAAAGATCTTGGATTTGGTGGAGGGTAATCTGATAGGATGCGCCTGAATATGGGTGCATGAGAAGACTTTGGCTCGTAACCTTCAGGAGTCACGAACCAGTCTGGACGTACGGCTTTTGAGGTACATGCGAAGCTTCAGTAGTGACTTGACCTCTGTCTTTAGGGATCAGAGAAAGGTCTGAGGTGCATGGCTCTTGAAGCGCATGCAGAGGTTTGGGCGCATGGCTGCGGAGGCGCATACGAATGGTTGGGCAGCCACGTGGCTTGTAACCGTCGGAAGAGAGTAATAATGACGCGGACGTCAGCGGCGCTTCATTTTCTGTAAAAGCTGTTGCTGCTCTGTCATTGAGGTATTGCTGTTGTCGTGTTAGGACTTCAGCATTTAATGTTCTTTGACAGGTGATGGGCTGTTGAGTGGGTGCATTGATCTGCGTTCCATTAGGCGTACGGGTCCATGTTGATTAGGATGCATGGATCTGTGCTTTGTTGGGCGCATCCATACAGGGCGCTTGGTAGTGACTGGCGCGTCTGTAGGATGCGCGGTAACTGACCGACGCATCCATTTGCATGATGCGTCTTTATTGGTCTGACTATTGCGTTTCTCGAGTGCTTTAAATAGCTGTTTTTGACTTGGCCGAATTCGAAGTGTCAGGTTCATCACCATAAATGTAAATTCATTGCACGGGATTAGGAGAGCCCGCCACTTGGCGCATGGGTTTGATTTACCCAGCCTATAAATAGCAGCAAGGAGAGAGTTTGCTTTTCGTTCTCTCACGTTTTCCCGAATGAACTTATTTGTTCGACCATATTCTGTTGACAAGATGCTTCCGAGGGTGAAGATGCGACAAATTGTCTTCATTCATGCACTTGAAGGTGACTGTTACATCCAAAAGTCAGAATCGAGGGCTTCTGAGGCAGAGAAATGTGCCTGTTGTATCCAAAGATCGGGATGCTCAAGCCCCGACTCCGTTATACTGGAAGAGCTGCAGATCAGAATTATGGTGCTTCCATCTTCCTTGGGCTTTGGAGAGCTCTTCCTCCTGCAAGAGTGGGGTGTTGCCCACTCTGGTTGTGTTGAAAGCTGCTCCTTTAGCCGCAGATCGGAGTTGCGGTGCTCTCCTCTTCCTTGGGCTTTGGAGAGCTCTTCCTCCAGTTAGAGTGGGTTTGATCGTCCACCCTAGTTCTGCTCAATAAATGCTTCATTAGTCGAAGCACTTAATTGGGTCGAAGTAGAGCACATATGCTGAGACTTCATGATGTGCATAACTAAGACGCTGAAGTGATACGCCTGACTGAGATGCTGAAGAGCCACGCCTGACTGAGATGCTGAAAAGCTACGCCTGACTGAGACGCTGAAGAGCCACGCCTGACTGAGACGCTGAAGTGATGCGCCTGACTGATGATGCGCCGGCCAGAAGGCGCATGGCAGTTTGCTGCTCCTGGCTGTTGTCTTAGGATCTTTCTTTTTTGTAAAAATTCTCCTTTGTAAAGCCTTTTTTAGACATGTAATAGACTTTTATATGAAATAAAAAATGCTTTTGATGTCTATACTTTTGCTGTCTTGTTGTGCCCAGTACTTCGTTTGATGTTCCCTGGCGCATGTAATGTTAGGCACATAGGAATTCTGGCCTGTAGATGCGCCTGAAATTTCATGCTTCTACAAGACCCCCTTCAAAGTTTTTAAAATTTTCTGTCAAGTTTTGGAATACTTTGAATAAGAAGCATGGTATGGTCTTCAATGGGGCACACAACTGTTCGGGGAGCATGATTGCTCCGCGCATCTATGATGAGGTGCATGCTCCTCTAAGTTTTAATGCTAATGATAACGCTTCGAAATAAACAAAAAGATTTAATGATAAACTTTTTGGATTATTTGCAGTTATCACTTTGTAGAACCCCAGGCGACAGCTGACGTCACTCTTCATCGGTTCACGCGTGCGACCAATCCTATAAATAGGCGTCTGGTAGAGAGAGAGATCTTTACTTTCTGCCAATAAGCTTTCTTCTTCTTCTTGTTTCCTTCTTCTTTGAGAACTTTTAGTCCTTTCGAGGAATGGCTCCCAAAACTCCTCGCGGTGGTGTTGGCCGAGGGCGAAGCTAAGGAAAGGAGCCGATGGAGTTCGATGAGGAGGACGCTCCTGTCATCACTGTGACTCCCGCCGACGTTCGACCCGCGGTGACTGGTGGGTGTCTTTTGCCAACTCATTTTTAGACGAGTTTGGGGCATACGGATGAGTTGCATCATGTTGCTGTGCCCTAACTCCTTGTTACGACGCGCATGGACTTCTGTCCTGATGATGCGCTTAAGTTCTTCCGCTGACGCGCATGGGTTTAGACCCTGATTATGCGCCGAGGCTTCGCTGCTGACGCGCATGGGCTCGGGCCCTGATTATGCACCGAAGCTTCACTGCTGATGCGCATGGGCTCGGGCCCTGATTATGCGTCGAAGTTTCACTGCTGACGTGCATGGGCTTGGGCCCTGATTATGCGCCGAAACTTTACTGCTGACGCGCATGGGCCTGGGCCCTGATTATGCGCCAGGCTGCTGATGTGCCTCAAATGTTTTGGTTTTTGAAGCCTCTAACTTTCTTCTTGCTGCCTGACTTTTGTTTTTGCTGTATCAGTATCGATGACTATCCCCTTGCTGAACGAAGTCCTTCTAGATGCTTCCCTTTGCCAAATGGGGGTCGATATCGACGCCCCATCCGGCTCCTTTCGTCCACTTGGCACTTCGAGCTAGTGACGAAGTGCAGGTCCCTGACGAGAGAGGGTCCGTTGAGGTTGAGGTTGCGGCCTCGCATATTGAGGTCGGTGGGTCTTCTTCAGGTCTGCTGTCCAGAGTAGCTCCTCCGACTCCTGCTATGACGCCTCAGGTGTTGGCAGACGCGGACGAGTATGTCCAGTTCGTTGTTGAAGCAGTGTACAAGATGCTGCAGAAAGGCATATCAACGGTGCTGAATGCGAACGGGAGTTTTACGACGGCAAAAGCCATGGTGCTCCCTTCCATTGGTTTGATACGTTCGCGCTAGAGCCACGATCATATGGCCGAGATTCTGGAGGTATCGGTGGCCGAGCTCGACCAGCTTCTTTCTGAGCTTCAGAGTATCCGACGAAAGAACTTTTCTGCTCTGATAGAAGCAGAAAAGAAGAAATTGATAGCTGAAGTCGAGTCGTCGTATCAGGCCACACAGTGGCTGTCTGGGACCGTGAGGTGGCCGAAGCTGAAGCTACGGTGGAGAGGCTATCTCAATCCACGCAGGAGAAGGTGGAGTTGTGGGCCTCGTTGGAGGCTAGCATAGCGGAGGTCACTGCCAAGATTTGGCATCTTGAAGACCAACGAGCCCAACTCTTGTTAGATGCTGAGCGAGTCCAAGCTGAACATGTAGCATCTAAGGAGAAGAAAGTAGCTTTTACCCGCCAGGTTCTTTCCCTGACCCACCAGCGGCAACAACTAGACGAGAAGTATGAGACTGATACTGCCCCCGAAGCTGTAGAGGTGATGCGTCAAGAAGCCGAACGCCGGGTCTTGGCGACCGTAGAGACTCGGACGAAAGACTTGAAGCATCAGATTGAAGAGCTTTCTGCCAATCCCAGTAATGCTTAGGGATTGTAGTCTCTCTCTTTTTGTTATTTTTGTAGTTTGTAACTTCTGCTGGGGTTGTAATCCTTTACTTTTAAATAAAAGATAAAAATTTTGTGGTGTGTTCATTTTTGTTGTCATGAACTGATGATTTATGTGGACCAATTATCTTTTGCGCACCTTGGTTTTTAGGTACAGATAATAAGTTTGAGAGAACCGACATGTTTGTTCAGAGGTAATATAGACGTGGCAAATATGTGGTTCGGATGATGAAGTCTTCCTACTCAGAGGTGTTATGGATATGGTAGGAGTGACTCTGGAGGGATACGCAGAACTACTCAGAGGTAATATGGACATGGAAGTTCTGCGATTGATGTACGGCAACGCAGGGATTGTTCGTACGGGATGTTTACTCAGAAGTAATATGGACGTGGTAAACATGATGAACAGCGTAATCCTACGTGGTGTAAGATTACGCTTTGCAGGGCGTAGAGGAGCAACTAAGAGGTAATGTGGACGTGGTTGTTCTTCTACTGGGGATAAAATGCCGCGGAACAACTGGGTTCCGAAAGCATAGGATTTTTGTGAAGGGAAGATGTATGTGAGCTCTGATGATCAGGTCCACTGACTTCCTTGTTTGGTAGAGATGGAAGTACATGTCTGAAAGATGTCATGAGTAGTACTTCTTTAGGAACTTGTCGTTGATGGACATCATGAACAAGTCTCCGTTTGGTCGGATGAGGCGGTAAGCACCGTTTGAGTATACCGTCTCTATGATGAAAGGTCCCTCCCACTTAGGCTCGAACTTTTCTGGTATTTTATGAGTTAACACCATCGGCCTCCTGACTGCCAGGACCAGGTCGCCTACTTGGAAAGTCTACTGCTTAACCTTTTTGTTGAAAGCCTATGATATACGGGCTTGATAAAGTTCAATGCACTGCTGAGCTAGGAGACATTTTTTGTCAAGTGCCTCCAATTCTCGTAGACAACGATGCTGGTTGTCTTCTTCTGTTAATTAGTTTGTGATCGCCACACGGAGTGAGGGTATCTGAATCTCGAGAGGCAGTACCGCTTCGCTCCCGTAGACTAAGGAGAACGGGGTGTTGCCCGTCGGGGTCCGTACCATTGTGCGGTAGGCCCAAAGACATTCGCTGAGCTTTTTGTCCCAGTCGTGTTTGTTAGATGACACTACCTTTTTGAGTAGCTTGACGATGGTCTTGTTAAATGCCTCGGCCAATCCGTTTGCTGCCGAATTATAGGCGGTTGATGCCATGTTCTGAATTCGATTCTTGTCACAGAATCTGCTGAAAACATGGCTGATAAACTGTGGACCGTTATCATGGATAATCCTTTGAGGTACCCCAAAACGGTAGATGACATGGTGCTTGATGAAGTTGATCATCCTGGAGCTTTTCACTTCCATCAGCGGAACTGCTTCTGCCCATTTGGAGAAGTAGTCGGTGATGTCTAGGATAAAGCGGTATCCCCTCGATGATGGAGGGGTGATCGGTCCTACAATGTCCTTGCCCCAAGCTTCGAAGGGCCAGGAGACGACCGTAGGATGTAGTGGTTCCGACGGTGTATAGATAAAGTCGGCGTGAAGCTGGCAAGCATGGCACTTTTTAGCATAGTCGACAGCGTCGGCTGCCATAGTTGGCCAGTAGTAACCCATGCGTCGCAGTCGATCCTGCAACTTAGGACCAGGTTGATGAGCCCCGCAAGTCCCGTCATGAGCTTCCCGAAGGGCTTCGGCTGCTACTTCGTTGGATAGACATCGAAGGAGAAGTCCATCGAAGGAACGTCGGTACAGCATTTTAGTAGCTGTATCATAATAAAACCGAAGGGAACGCCTCCTGACCGAGACGACTTCTTTCGGGTCTTCTGGGAGGATTCCATAGACAGCAAAGTCGATGAATGGGAACCTCCAGTCTCGTACATTAACACCGGTACTTTTCGTCATGGCATGGGCCATTTGTGAGCGTAGGTTGTTTTTAGGACAGACCAAGTCTCGTCCGACTATCGTGACGTAGTGTTGAGTCCCGAGGGGTGCTGCTAATGAAGCTGCGAGGCCAGCCAGAGCGTCAGCCTCCAAGTTTTGTAGCCGAGGTATGTGTTCTATGAAGAACTTAGTGAAGGTTGAAATAATATTCAATGCAGCTTCATGGTAAGGAACCAGATATTCATGGCGATCTTCGTACTGCCCTCGGATTTGATTAACGACGAGTTTGGAGTCGCCGTAAGCTTCCAGATGATCCACCCCCAGCAGTTGCACCAGCTGGAGTCCTATGATGAAAGCGTTGTACTCGGCAATATTGTTGGAGTACGGCTTCGAAAGGGAGTAAGCACGCTGGATGACCAGCTGATCGGGGGAGACTAGGACCACCCCCACTCCTGCGATAATTTGGCCTTTGGAGCCTGTTCTTGAAGCGCCATCAAAAAACACCCGCCAAACGGAGTTTTCTTCGGTGACGTTTGATTCTTGGACCTCATCCGGGATGTCTTCATAGAGTCTGGAGGACTCCGGGATGGGGTGTGCGGCTAAAAAGTCGGCTAGAGCTTGACCCTTGACGGCTTTTTATGGAACGAACACCATGTTGTACGGCGTCAACAGAATTGTCCATGTAGCTAGTCGGGAGTTCAATGATCCTGACTTCGTCATGAGAACCCTGAGTGGATTGACTCGGGAGATGACTGTAGGAGCGTAAAAAGTGCTTCAAAGAAAGAGTCATCTCATTCATAAGTGATCTGTTTTACGCCAAGCAGAGCGGTTAATCTCTTTACGCCCAAGACATGGCTAATCGCTTTACGCCTAAACAGGCTGATCATTTTACGCTCGGGTCTACACCCATGGTTTTACGCCAAGGACCGATCAGCCACTTTTACGCTGGACAAAGCTGTCAAATCTCGCATTTAATGCAAACTCTGACATGGAGATATTAATGATGGCATATATCACAAAGGGATTTGTTTTTACACAGAGACCAATGTTGTCGTTTAGTGTGTAGATTGAGCTACTTTACGCTCATACTACGGCTTCTTTTACGTACGAAGATTATACGAGCCTTTACGCTCAACAGTCGACGTGTGCGTAAAGTCTATTTGAGCTACTTTACGCTCAAGGTTATTTAACAACCACTTTACGCGAAAAGTCTATGTCAAGGCTATTTTATGCCTAATCTACTGCTTTACGCTCAGAGTACATTGAGGCTATTTTTACGTCCTATTCTCCTCCACCAGCTTGGAACGTGGTCTGCCTACGTGGCTTTCATGCCATTCTTCTCGAAGAACGTGTGTACATGCATCCTATTCTTACTGAAATGATGGGACACATGTCAACATATGCAGAGAATAGCTTCAGTCGTGGGTGGCATTTGTTAGCGTAAAAATGGAACTTTTACTGAGTTTTTATGCACAAAAGCCCAAGTCTATAAATAGACTTATTTTTCTCATAAGACACACACAGAGACAGGAGAGAATACAGAGATCAGAACTTAGAGATTTTGATTCTCCAGAGCATTCTTCTTCAACCTTTCTTTCAGAACAGAGTGAAGCAAAGCAGGAAAGCATTCGGCCTCGCCATCAGTGCCCAAGTGCGTCGATACCTTTCTGGTGACTTAGTTCTTCCAGTTGTTCTACTTCAAGCAGTGATCTTCATCATCATCATATGGTCCAAGGAACAAAGTGATCATTTACGAATCAGACTTCCATAGCAATACTTTCCCAGAATCAAATTTGTACTCCTTGTACTTTTTCTCATTTTATTTTCAAAAGCCAATTTCTCCAAGGCATTTTGTTAAGTGAAACAAAAATGGCGACTCTGCTGGTGACGACCTTCTCCTCTGACGAGAAGGCAATTGCTCAATATGATGATGTTTCGGTCGGTTCGACCAAGAAGACCGTGGTTGTGCACTTCGACCAGACTGCCTACGAAGAAATGCTCCGAACTGGGGGTAGTTCTCGCTGCTCCAATGTTCAAAAATCTCGCAAAGCACGAAAAGTTTGGATCCCTAAATCCAAAGTAGCTGCTGATCTCTCTGTTGCTTCTGATAGCAAGGGAATTCTTCCCTCTCCTGTCGTAGGGGCTCCCGTTCATAACGAGGCAGTCCTAACTTCGACGTCGCTCTCTAAGTGTGACAATTTGTCTTCCGTCTGTGACGGTGTAGATGATCAGGTTCCACGCCCACTGCGTAAGAACCAGGTTTTACGCCTACTGGGTAAAAACCAAGTTTTACGCTCAAGGCATAAGAATGAGTCTCCCATTTGTAATATGGCAGATTCTAATGCTTCTGAGTGTAAAAATAAGTCTCCCGTCTGTGACGTGGTAGACACACACAAATTACGCTCCTCGCATAAAATAAAATCTCCCGTCTGTGACGTGGTAGATAATCAATTTTTACGTTTTACGCGTAAAGGTAAGTCTCCTGTCAGTGACAGTATAGATAAAATTTACAACGATGTTTGCACATCTAATGTGAATGTACCTAAACACATACAGCGTAAAAATGTTGTTGGTAAAACTTCTGTCCTACACCAACAACCTTCTTATACTGCTTTACGCAAAGTACCAAACTTGCAAATTACGCGCCATGAAGATAGAGTCCTTCGTGCTCAAAAATCTCAAGATTTACGCACACAACTCCAAACGCGTAGAAATGTACAATTTGGTTCTGCGAATGCTGCTAGTAATCTTCTTTACACACAGGGTACTAAACATTTTTCTACCCCTAATGTGATAAAGAAGAACACTCCCTCCACTCCTTCTGACTTACGTGAATTGCTAATGCAAATGCGTAAGAATTCACAATCTCCGGAGATACTCCCCCAAGAAAAACATCATTGTGAATATCACCAGGTTGTGATCAATTGTTGTTGTTCAGCTTCAAAACGGTCAGTTTTTGATCGATTAAGTTTTAATTCGCTTCAACATCAAGCTGAAGACCAAGAAGATGAGCTGTCATATGCATCAGTCAATATGGCATCTTATACTCACAGAGGACGACGTCCGAGACGGAACATGTCCCAAACTCTAGGTCAACAACAGTTCAACAGACTTCTTGATTCCTTTGAAGGAGTATATCAGAATACTCGATCAAGAAGACAAAGGTAATTACAGACTTCTGATTCAGAAGCTGGGGGTACTCAATCTTTTGAGTCTGATACCGATAGTGTGGATTCATACTTCTATACAAATCCTTCCGTATCTTCAAGAGAGGTTGAATCCTACGCTGTTGGAGATAAACCAGAGACGTCATCTGCTAATACAGAACAACGTCTCACTGCCGTTGAGCAATCACTGAAAGATATGCTTAATATGGTGCAAAGTATGCATCAGATAATTTTGAATCAGTAAACTGCTCAGCCGACGGTAATAACACCAGTACCAGTAGCAGCACAAACTCAAGATAGTCAAGGGGCTGAAATACTTTTGAATACTCAAGAGCGGCTGTTAATCAGAATTCTGCATCTCCAGATCCCATCATTCCTGAAGATGTACTACCTCCAGTGGGGGTTACGGTACATCCAAAAACCATTCAATCAAATGTGCTTCCCCAAACCAGTGAAGTTATTCAAGCAGTACGTGAGCTCAAAGCACAGTTTGAAGTTTTGAGGCACAAAGATCAGCTCCAGAGGTTAGGGATCAAGCAACCTTATCCTCCTCATTGGAATGATGTACCCTTTCCACCAAAATTTAAGCCACAATCTATGGTTTTGTTCGATGGAAAAGCATCTCCCAGTCAATATATCAATTACTTTGCTATTATGACTGTACACTTGCAGAGAAATGATGCTCTTCTCACTCGAGTGTTCATCGGGTGCCTGACAGGTTCAGCTTACGACTGGTATCGTAGTTTACCCGATAATTCTATTTTGTCTTTTGACGAATTCAAGGCAATGTTTCTCTCCCGTTTCTATGAAGGAGGTATGGACATAAACATGTCTTCCTTGATAGAAATTAAACAAAAGGAGAAAGAAGATACTCGGACGTTCATCGAACGTTTTCGACAGGCTACTTTAAAGATGCCTCCTGGTATGCCAGATTCAGCGTTGATTGATACATGTAAGATGAATCTGCGACCATCCATCGCTGTTTGTACGGGTTTCCAATTCTCAGATTGGGCTTCGTTTATCATAGCAGCAGTTTCTGCCGAGACCAATGGTAGGTTGGCTCGAGAGCATGGGATGATTTTCACTTCGGAAGATAAAGGAAAGGAAAGTAATCCTAGTAATAATCATGGCAATCGTAATGTAAGGAGAAAAAAATACTCTTATAGTCAATCTTTCCAAGAACAAAATGATGCCGAACAATCAAGAATCTTCCTGGCCAAAGGAAGAATATTCTTTTGACGAAAGTGATATCCCAGGGATATTTCAATGTCTGGTGAAGAGTGGTAAACTTCAGATTCCGGAGCCAAAGAGGCCTAATGAGGTGAATCTGACTGATAATCCCAAATATTGTATCTATCATAGATATATTAATCATCCTGCCAGTGCTTGCTATGTCTTGAAAAAGAAAATCCAAGAGCTGATAAATGGTGGTACTATTGCTTTAACCAATGATGACCATACGGTTACGACCAATATGGTTTCTCTTCAGTTCGAAGATTTTCCTCCACAGCAAGTCCCAGATGGAATTATCCCAATTTCGAAGGCGACGATGAAGATCGTGAATATCCCGCCTGCCAGAGAAGAAAATGCAGGATTACTGTCGCTTACACTAAAGAATGGTGAAATCATGTGGGTACATCCTGACTTAGTGCCTGAGTTGGAAAGTGAAGATAAAACTTCAAAATCTAAGAAGGGCAAGAAAGTCAGAACCTGCAACATGATTTTCCATGTTATTCCTGATCCCGATGACTTGGATCCCTATGGGATGGCCTTCCTTTAGAAGATAGACTGAAAGGACTGAACATCTATCCTCCAAGTCTAGCTCCTCCTACCAAGCTCAAGCTTACTCATCAGCAGTGGTTAGCCATGAATAGTGTTCCTTTATATCGGGCACAACAAGTCTTTGCTGCTTATGAAAAAGCTCCGACAGGGATTTCTCCTCGTATCCCGAATCCTTCTCCTTCCGTAACTACAGTGACATCTATTCTTCATTCTTCTGAGGTTACAGAAGGTCTTGCCTCTTCCTCTTCCTCTGTTGAAATACCTGTCAAAAGTCCGCTGCCCACTCACTTGTATAGTCAGCAATCTGTTCATCTCATGAAGAAGATGGGTTATGACTTTCAAAAGACAGAAGGTTTGAATTATGATAAAGGAATACGACTTCCTTTACAGATTCAAAATCAAAATTCTACTGTGGGATTGGGTTCTGAAGCTCCTCGTAACAATCCACACAAGAAGAAGGCTAAGAAAGGGAAGACAAAATCCTGTAATATGGTACTTCCTTCTCCTGAGTCTGAAGAAGAAACTTTTACTGGTACAAGATTCGGAAAAGAGTACCATAAAGACTACGAGGGATCCTCCAAAGAAGCTGAAGATGTAGTGGAGACACTACCAACTCAACCCTCTCATGTTCCTGCTAAATCTTCCGTGGTTGAAAAGGGGAATAGAAAGCAGTGCGCTTCGACGTCCCGTTGAAGTCTGCTTCCAGTCAGGGGGTGGTGATGAAGCCTTACAAGTTTGATATTCTGGCTCAGTTGGCCAATACTTCGGCTAGACTATCTATATTTGAGTTGCTTCGCCTTTCCAGAGAAAGCAGAGAGACTTTGAGTGAAGCTTTACTTCAAGCAGATTCATGCTTGGCTCAACTCAAGACTCCTGATAATATACCAGTGTCATGTCCACAATGTCATAGTGTGATGGAAGCAATTCCCAACATCACCTTTACACAAGAAGATATACTGTTGAAGCATAACAAGCATGACAGACCTTTGTGCTACACTGGATATATTGGATCAACTGAAATTGACAGGATTTACATTGATCCCGGGTCCTCAATTAGCATAATTCTTCAGAGTATGCTAAGACCCCTGAGGATCCCTACTAGTGATTTGACTTACACTAGTACTACGATAGTCGGTTTTAACTCTGGCAAGAGCAAGCCATTGGAGAAGATTCGTCTGCAGATTCAGATTGGTGATCTTCGAACCATGGTAACTTTTTAAGTTATCAACTCAGACGTCTCCTATAATATCCTTTTAGGGAGACCGTAGATTCATGAGCACAATATTGTACCTTCAACTCTCCACCAATGCTTCAAGTATGTGGATTCCCAAGGAGTCGTAAAGACTGAGTTCGCTGATATCAATCCCTTCAAGGGTGTCGAAGCCTATTTTTCTGATTCAAGGCTTTATAAACAAGAGCATGTGAAAGAGATATCAGACATGGCTGAAGATCAATCACCCACTGAGGATCAGTCTATTAATGAAGATCCGCCAGAGGAGCAACCTTTGAAGATCATAGTCAAGGGACGAATCCAATCCCAATCTGTCAATGATCAACCTATGATAATCAAGGTTAAAGAAAGAACTCAAACTTCATCTGAGGAATCAACAAATATTCCTGCTAAGAGCTAAGTTCAACCTTTTATGATCAAGGTCAAAGGGCGTACTTCTTGTACGAATGATCCAGAACTACCATTAATTGTCAATCTTGGCAAAACTACGCAGAAGACAGATAATGGTCCACTGATGATTAATCCGAAGCGTAGCAGTCAAATTGTAAATGATGTAAATATTGATCATTCTATACTTTTTGATATCAATGAAGATTTCCTTTTCAAGTATATGGTTGTCAAGTTTATCGAAAGAATGACTTTATCTTCTGATAATCAAAGTCATCGATATAAAGACGACATTGAGCCAGAAGAAACTTTATACCTCGATCATAAGAAAAATTCTTTCCCTCCTCATATAGATGTTGGACCTTATGCTCAAAGGTTCCTAACATCTTCTCCTTATCTTCTACCTGTGGCCGCTTCATCACAAGCTTGCGTAACTTTTAGACGTCACGAAGAATCTTATTTCGTGGTTCCGTCTGATAAGAAAAACAAGCGCCAAATTGTGTTTGGCCTGGCTAGAAATATCCCTGTTGCTCAGGCAGATGAGCTGAAGGATAAAGACAAGGGAAGAATCCGAATTGACAAGTACAGTCAACAATCTATCAAGATTATCCAGAACATGGGATATGATTTGAAGACTATGCAAGGTCTCAATCAAGGCAAGGGTAGACGACTACCATTATGTGGTGATCCGTTTTACCAAAAGACTCGTCATGGGTTGGGATATGATCCGTCCCACACGTTTTATGACGATATACAAGAAGAATTCTCTTCTAGCTCTTCGCAATCATCGGATTCAGAAGAAGTCCAATTCATTGAAACCAATATGTCTCGTTCCTCATATAATGAATCTGGACAAGTATTTTCAGTCAATATGGTTCAAACTGATGGTGAATTCGAGCCATTTGAAAATGTCCCTTGAGCCACCATCGGTTCATTTATTTCTCTCATATATATCTTCAATGACATCTGTCTTCTTATTCTCCAGCTACCAAAGTTTGGTTAAGCTGATTACTTGTCTCTTTGGAAAGGGATTTTTGATCTCCTATCTTATCAATTGGTATATAAAGTTGGATTTATCATGTTTTCATAACCTCTGGATAAATACTAAATCCACCTTCTTTTCCTATCTATTATGTCCATTTGACCTCTGTATAGATATTAATCTACTTTTCTTTGAGCTCCTACGTACTGTCATGTTCGTATTACCTCTGATAGTATTGTACACTCTAAACAGAAAACAAGATTTCATTATCTATCATGTCCATATTACCTCTGAATAGATATAATGTTTTGAGTTTAGAAAACTTGTCATGTTCATATAACCTCTGATAAGTATTTTCTATCTCACACAAAACAAGATTTCGTTATCTATCATGTTCATATTACCTCTGGATAGATATAATACGTTGAGTTTAAAAGACTTGTCACGTCCATATTACCTCTGATAAGTGCTTTCTATCTCTTACCTATTGATTAAATTCCAAATAAACGATAGGATCACAAAACGAATCTTTCATTCATTTCTGGTGGTAACACTACAAAATGAATAAGACGAAAGATGACAAAGCACTCTCTTAAGGTGGAGTGGAAACATCTTGAAGCAACTTTTTAATTCTTATAACCGCTTGCCACGAGAACTCATAACCTTCTTGGTAGCCTCTGCACGTCGAGCTTCGGGGGTGCAAATACAGAAAAGTTCAGCGAAGGTGATTATCAAATTGTCTTTGGCTTCATCAAGGGTTCTAATGGTCGATTCAGCCCCAAAAGCTTGTTCTTCTAAAATTGAGCTTTGGGTGAGGTGCAGATTTTGAACATCGATTATCTTCTCCCTTTCATCCTTCAAGCAAGCTAGCTCTGCCTCGACTTCGCGGATTCTATCATTTTTGCTCTGGATATCTATGTTCAAAGCATCATAAGCCACTCTGTGACCATGCAGTGCAGGTTTTATGCCAGCCAAAAAGGCTTTCTCTTTGGCAACCTTCAGACTGTGTTCATGGAGAGCTGTATTATATGTAGTCTCTCGAGCAAGATAATCAGTTGTTAAGGCATCATACTCTTCCTGAATGAGGCCTTCAATAGTCTCATTTGATAGCCTGAGATATTCTCCAATCGGCTGCTCAAGGTCCTCCACAATTTTCTCCAAAGTGGCAGCTCTCTCAACATCATTGAACATGGCAACATTCTTGATATTCAGAGCCATTGTCGTCTTCAAAATCTCATAGCTGAGACCCTTATTCAGGACCATCTTTATCAAAGTTGCCAAAGTTTTATAAAAAGTTTCGGTATGAATCTCAACCAGGAGATTCATTTCTATGCTGGAGCTTGGTGTGGCGGTAATATCTAATAAATCTCTTCTTTGGGGGTCGAAAGCAGATGTGGCTGGCATGACAGCAGGATGAGATGAAGTCGTTGCTGTTACTACCGTCATAGCCAATGATTCTCAGAAGTTTCAGGGATCGTATCTCCAATATCTGCAGATATTGTTGGTATAACAACAAGCTAAGATGGAGCTATTGTTGTCACTGCTGCTTGGTTTCCAGGAATTTCAGAAGTAATGTCTTCAATATTTGTTACTCCAGCCGTTTCTGGAGTTCTGGCGGTGGTAGTATTGATGGATATGGTAACAGTTGCAGGAGCTGATTCAGGTTCCGGCATTGGCTTGTCAGAAACTGGTATCGGATTAGTAACAACAGTAGAGGATGTTATTATAACTTCCCCACTTTCTGTTGATGGCTCAAGTATACCTTCAGCATCTTCTTCAATCGTTTGCTTCACAGGATTTTTTACTGCTTCAGTTGTGGTGAAACTCTCTACAGCTGATTCTTTGTTCAACTCTGGTTCTCCTCCAGTAACTCCATCATCACCTACGGTAGGGTCGACTGTAGTCTTCTCTTTGTGTTGGTCCTCAGCAGGAGAGGACACTTCAGATTGTGCTTGTTGTGCCACAAATGATGGAGGATGTTCTTCTTGAGGCTCCATCTCATGCTTTTGCACTCCCTCTTCTTCGGCATCTACGTCTTCTGAAGGAGAACCTTCCTCCCCAGATTCCTTATTTTCCTCATAAATGTCTTCTTCTTGAGGAGGAGGAGCCATAGGCTTTGGTGCAATTATAACATCTACAAAACAAACAGAATAAGTTAGTATACAAAATCATGATATATAATTCCGTATAGGTTTTGAATAATACTTGGAATATGTGCATTTTTTTCAAGATATGTATCATAATCACCATCCCAGTCATCATCCTCGAAGTCAAGAGCTGGCTCGTCTGATGGAATGCGGTCTTGATCAGTGGTAGATACAGTAGTAGCACCTTCTGTAGCTTGTGCCTTGGATGGCAAAGATAAATGGAGTGAGGTGCTAAGACGTCCAGGGGACAAAAGTGTTACAGTTCCTGAGCCAACTATTGGTGGAGGGGCTGAAGATCCTTCTCCAGGATGGACTGAGGAAAAACCGACAAGATGATCTTCTTCAATCGAAATGTCATCTTCTGGAGTGTGGGCTCTTGGTTTGGAAGGCCCTTTGGCGGTAGATTTTCTCTTCTTCTCTGGAGATTTTACCGGAGAAGTGGTAGCTGTGTTCTGTTTTCGTTTGCGGGGCTTTCCAATAATTATTGGTCCCGCGGCTACTTTCCCAGCTCCTCTGGGAATTACTGCCAGAAATTCATCTATAACGGCAGTATTGTCTGGTATGTCAGGGGCTATCCTGATAGGCTCTTCAACGTTTCCCTCTTGAGCCCACCGAAGTCTTCCTTGTATACTATAACCGTCTTCAAAAGAACGGATAGACATATAGAAACGAGCATACGTATGAAGTATACGTAGATCAGTTGTACTAGTGGCTGTAGATATAGTGAATCTAGTGCCAGTACATGCAGCTCTGAAATATCTCCATGCTCGTGCACCGTCGATTAGCTTCCCATAATCATAGAAGCTAGTGGAAGGATTGCCAACATGAAGTTGATCATATCCAAATTGACGAGCGAACCTACTTGGCAAATAAGGCTCGAATGCACAGTTATCTTCATTCCTGTACATCAGATGAGAGGGTCTGATGTACACTAGCCATCGGTAGACAGATCTCGGTAACAAGGCCGATTTATCTGCTCTATCTTCAAATTGCACACCGAGATAGTCAGCCAGAACTGGTGGTCTGGTGCAGAAGAAATTCCAGCCATACGAATAATTTAATACTGCTCGGGTATCTGCCAACGTTGTAACTCTCCACGTGGATTTGCTAAATTTCTGGAGAAAAATCCTAGCTTCATCCTCAGGACCTGGTGGCAATAAATTACAATTATGGTGTAGTAACCAACCTATCAGATAGGTGAATGGTAACTCTACCCGTGGAAAATTGTGAGGAGCATTATTGATCAGTTCTTCACCAGAAACCCGTAGACCTGCATTTATTCGACATACCATTGCCGATAACAGGTTAATTCTGTTCTTGAATACCAGACGGACCGCTGGCCACAATACATTGCGGTGAATACGGTTCACAGTGCTTATCCCTGGTACGACCCATCTGTGCAGCCATAAGGATAAGAAGCCCGCCAACAAGGCCTTCTTCGACATCTTTTGACTACCCTGCCTCAGGTAGCTTAAAGCTTCAGTCCCCGTAGGGATATCTCCAATTTTGGTAGTCAGATATCGGTCTCGAGCTTTCTGCGATACCATCAATTCCTGAATTAAATCTGCAGAAATTATAGAGCAAGGCTTGATGACCTGAATCTTGTCTTCTCGGAACCTGCTCTTCTCCGTCCTGGACACTCTATTTTTATGATAAAATAGATAAGTTGTCCATTTTGTAATATATGCCAAATGTGATCCGGTTTCATACATGCTGGTACAGATCAGATAATGGCACATAAGTTCTTCGTAGACTTGTACCAGCTCAGGATTCTTCTCCCGAATTTTTGCCAATTCTCGATTGGAGGGAATATATTCTTCATACGGGAATTCACCCATTGGTAGCTTCGAGATAAACTGCATCTCATGAAGGGCCAGACCCATCTCACCATACAGAGTTGCAAAAGTTTCCGTCGAACTCATATAAAATTCTAGTAAAGCCAAGAACAGATTGCCATTCGGTGGAATGCCATAACTAGTAGATGTTACTGCTTCATACAAACCGATGTCGTCCAATTCGGTTTTAAAGTGTGTCATGACCCAGTTGCTGATCTGGATCCAGTTACCACTATAAGGAGTCAACCACCCTGTCAGCCTAGGGTTAGTCTGAGGATATAAGACCCCTTCCCTTATGAATCTATTTATGAACATGGGAACCTGGACCGGCTGGATGAGAGATGAATCCTCGCTCGGTGTAAACCCAGGCATTAGTCCAGAAAATGGAATAACACCACCACAAGGAGTACTAACATGATAACCCATGTCATTCGCCTTCTCCCTTCTAAAAATAATTCTGCCCGGTCTACCATAGCTACGAGGAGTCAAATTCCACAGCATTTGACGGTAATGGCTAGCATGGACGAAAGCAGATATAGGGTAATCCCTGTCCATGTCCGGGAGATACATTACCTTTTCTCCAGATTTAAATACCCAAGCCTCTTTTTTGGGATGAGTCTGTGATTTGCAATCTATCGCATCTCCAAATAAGAAAGCTGGCTTCAGGAATGTTGATTATCTAGCGACATCAGTACTTCCCCGTCTATCATGGATAACAACATTCTATCCCCTTGAGCTGCTATTAGTTGTGCCCTCTCTACTGGATATTCAGGGTTCGACTGAGGAAATTGGACATGAGATAAATCTTCTAGATAGTTCAAACCCACCATGCCAACTGACGATCCGAAAACTTCTGCGAGAGGGTGAACTTGCAAATCCACTGGTAAAATAACAAAAGAGATCAAGTTAGTTCAAAATTTTTTATGATTGAAGATATTGACTTTTACGCTTATTAAAAGTTGATAAAAGCTTATGAAGTCTTTGTTCGACAAAGTCTCTCAGTGATTGATGAATTTTTATGCTACCACATAGTA
Source organism: Iris pallida (assembly GCA_029216955.1). Taxonomy (NCBI): domain Eukaryota; kingdom Viridiplantae; phylum Streptophyta; class Magnoliopsida; order Asparagales; family Iridaceae; genus Iris; species Iris pallida. Next base: position 26,500,640 of record JANAVB010005599.1, on the reverse strand, counting down.
ATATGAGCGTAATATAACTTTTTACGTTGGCATGTATAAACATGAGCATAGTTAAGTTTTACGCTAGCACATTAATTGTGGGCGTAAATCCAAATTTTACGCTGACACGTGTAACGTGGGCGTATTCTTTTTATCTTTTACGCTAACACGAACAACGTGGGCGTATGTTATTGTTTCAGCTTTACGCTAACACGTACAACGTGGGCGTAAAAAGCTGAAAGTTTGGCTTATCTTCTTCTTCCTCGACGGATTTTTCCAGCCAAGGAATAGGGTTTTACCCATCATAGGCGGAGCTACGCCGGGTTGGGATTTCGTTGTGGCGTTGATGACTGAATGGGAGTTTTCGCATAATCAACCGACGACGAATCGGCGACAAGTTTCTTTCCCTTGTTGCTGGCGGTGAATGATTTCTTTGGAGCCATCGGATCAAAGTGAGGGTTTCGAAGAAAGAAAAGGCAAAGGAATTTGAGAAGATGAGTAAAAGTGTTTTTTCTCTCTGGAAAGACCTATTTATAGAGATATTCAAAAACCGACTGTTGGATATCCCTAATGTTACGCCGACTGTTGGATATCCTCGCTTTTACGCGAATGACGGTTGCGTATCCCAAATTTTACGCTGACTGATCAAATCTCAACTTTTACGCTTCTGAAGATATTTTTATGATTGAAGATATTGACTTTTACGCTTACTAAAAATTGATGAAAGCTTATGAAGTCTTTGTTCGACAAAGTCTCTCAGTGATTGATGAATTTTACGCTACCACATAGTAATATGAGCGTAATATAACTTTTTATGCTGGCATGTATGAACATGAGCGTAGTTAAGTTTTACGCTCGCACATTAATTGTGGGCGTAAATCCAAATTTTACGCTGACACGTGTAACGTGGGCATATTCTTTTTATCTTTTACGCTAACACGAACAACGTGGGCGTATGTTGTTGTTTCAGCTTTACGCTAACACGTACAACGTGGGCGTAAAAAGATGAAAGTTTGGCTTATCTTCTTCTTCCTCGACGGATTTTTCCAGCCAAAGAATAGGGTTTTACCCATCATAGCCGGAGCTACGGCCGGGTTGGGATTTCGTTGTGGCGTTGATGACTGAATGGGAGTTTTTGTATGATCAACCGACGACAAATCGGCGGCAAGTTTCTTTCCCTTGTTGCTGGCGGTGAATGATTTCTTTGGAGCCATCGGATCAAAGTGAGGGTTTCGAAGAAAGAAAAGGCAAAGGAATTTGAGAAGATGAGTAAAAGTGTTTTCTCTCTCTGGAAAGACCTATTTATAGAGATATTCAAAAACCGACTGTTGGATATCCCTAATGTTACGCCGACTGTTGGACATCCCCGCTTTTACGCGGATAACGGTTGCGTATCCCAAATTTTACGCTGACTGATCAAATCTCAACTTTTACGCTTCTGTTCAAAGTGTTTCAAATTTTGGAGATATTTGAAAACTTTGAAGGGGGTCTTGTAGGAGCGTAAAAAGTGCTTCAAAGAAAGAGTCATCTCATTCATAAGTGATCTGTTTTACGCCAAGCAGAGCGGTTAATCTCTTTACGTCCAAGACATGGCTAATCGCTTTACGCCTAAACAGGCTGATCATTTTACGCTCGGGTCTACACCCATGGTTTTACGCCAAGGACCGATCAGCCACTTTTACGCTGGACAAAGCTGTCAAATCTCGCATTTAATGCAAACTCTGACATGGAGATATTAATGATGGCATATATCACAAAGGGATTTGTTTTTACACAGAGACCAATATTGTCGTTTAGTGTGTGGATTGAGCTACTTTACGCTCACACTACGGCTTCTTTTATGCACGAAGATTATACGAGCCTTTACGCTCAACAGTCGACGTGTGCGTAAAGTCTATTTGAGCTACTTTACGCTCAAGGTTATTTAACAACCACTTTACGCGGGAAGTCTATGTCAAGGCTATTTTATGCCTAATCTACTGCTTTACGCTCAGAGTACATTGAGGCTATTTTTACGCCCTATTCTCCTCCACCAGCTTGGAACGTGGTCTGCCTACGTGGCTTTCATGCCATTCTTCTCGAAGAACGTGTGTACATGCATCCTATTCTTACTGAAATGATGGGACACATGTCAACATATGCAGAGAATAGCTTCAGTCGTGGGTGGCATTTGTTAGCGTAAAAATAAAACTTTTGCTGAGTTTTTACGCACAAAAGTCCAAGTCTATAAATAGACTTATTTTTTTCATAAGACACACACAGAGACAGGAGAGAATACAGAGATCAGAACTTAGAGATTTTGATTCTCCAGAGCATTCTTCTTCAACCTTTCTTTCAGAACAGAGTGAAGCAAAGCAGGAAAGCATTCGGCCTCGCCATCAGTGCCCAAGTCCGTCGATACCTTTCTGGTGACTTAGTTCTTCCAGTTGTTCTACTTCAAGCAGTGATCTTCATCATCATCATATGGTCCAAGGAACAAAGTGATCATTTACGAATCAGACTTCCTTAGCAATACTTTCCCAGAATCAAATTTGTACTCCTTGTACTTTTTCTCGTTTTATTTTCAAAAGCCAATTTCTCCAAGGTATTTTGTTAAGTGAAACAATGACATGAATTATCTGGCCCGAATCATAATGGCGAGTCTTCTGGATGGCGAACACCAAATCCAAATACTCCTTTTCAACGGAGTTGTACCGGTGTTCAGCCCCGATCATCGTTCTACTAAGGTAGTAGATAGCTTGCTTGTAGCCCGCATCGTTGTTCTGAGCCAATAAAGCGTCGAGGGAATGATCCATGGCACGGACGTAGAGGAGAAATGGTTTGCCTGAGACGGGTGCCACCAGGACTGGCGGGCTCATCAGGTAAGCTTTAATCTCATCGAAAGCTTTCTGGCATTCTTCTGTCCAGACGTAGGAGACTTCCTTCTTCATGAGCTGGGTGAAGGGTTGATACTTTTTGGAAAGGTTTGCTATAAACCTTCGGATGTATGCCAGACGTCCCTGCAGGCCTCGAAGTTCTCGGAGGTTCTTCGGAGGGTCCATGTCAAGGATGGCTTTGGTTTTCTTGGGATCGACATGAATGCCTTTCGCCGTGATAATGAAGCCCAAGAACTTTCTGCTGGAAATCCCAAGGAAGGATTTAGCGGGGTTCATCTTGAGTTGATGCGCTCGTATGAGATCGAAGACTGTCTTTAGGTCTTGTAGGTGATCACCTTTGAGACGGCTCTTGACGGCAATATCATCAACATAGCATTCAACTGTCTTGCGAAGATGTTGACAAAAAATAGTACTCATAGCTCGTTGGTATGTAGCACCAGCGTTCTTCAAGCCGAAGGGCATCACTATGTAGTAAAAAAACCCCTTCGGAGTCCTGAATGACGTGTGTTTTGTATCATCAGGAAATATTTTGATCTGATTGTAGCCCGAGCACCCATCCATGAAAGACATACGTTCGAAGCCACATGTATTGTCGATCATCACGTCAGTGATTGGAAGTGGGAATTTGTCCTTCGGGCAAGCCGTATTGAGATCCCTGAAGTCGATACAGACTCGTATCTTCCCATTCTTCTTGGTGATAGGGACGACATTGGCCACCCAATCCGGATGTTGCTCTTCACGGATGAACCCGCTGCTCAGGATTTTGTCCACCTTCTGATCGATAGAGTTTATGATGTCAGGACGAAAGCGTCGTTGTTGTTGCTTTACAGGCTTAGCATCAGGCAAGATGTTAAGTCTATGTATTACAATCTGGGGATCAAGTTCCGGCATATCTTCGTAGCTCCAGGCGAAGACGTCGATATATTCCTTGGCGAATTGGACCAAAGACTCCCGATCTTCTTTCTTCAGACTTTTGCTGATGAAGATGGATTTGGAAGGAGATTCATCTCCAAGGTCAACTTGTTCGACCTCGTCTTCGGTAGGAGGTTCGCGTAATTCAAAATGATACTCCCACTGTGCTCCTAGGCGTTGAGCCCAGGGTTCTTCCTCAAAGAATTTCGACATTTGGTCATCGCCTTCATCCTCTTGAGTTTGTGCAGATGCCATGTTGACTGATAGCACCTTCCTGAGGACTGAGCCGATACTGGTATCGGAATCCCAAGTTGATACTTCGGATGAATGAGAGTGTTCCACTTCTTCTGCTTCCGAACCCTCTGGAGTTGTCGGTGGCGTGACATAGCCCACCCCCCGTCGAGTACGATGATAGTAGTCCTGCAGCTTTCCTTTAGGTGTTGGGAGCCGAAGGGGAAGACGCTGGCCTTTGCCGTAGTTCAGGCCTTTGTTGCTCTTCAGATCGTAACCCATCTTTTGGATGAGGTACTTTGCCTTGTCCGTGTACCGATAGACTTGTATTCTGCCGGTATCTGGTTTTGGCTCGAGTGGCGGGAGGTCTTGATGACGCTCGACGTTGCCGAAGATGATGGGTTCTTCATCCCGATTTTGCGGTAGGACTATAAAACAGACTCCTTGGGACGGGACTACTTGATTTATATGATTGACAGTCGTTATTTGTGTTTGTAACGACCGTAGAGTATTATCTAGTGTATACACGGCATTCTAATGTGGAAGACTAGAATAATTGAAAGACACTCTATTATTGATAAAATACGAGATTTTGTCCCACGGGATTATATTATCAAGAGAATGTACATCTATATCAGCAGAGATGTACTCTCCTAACTCTTCATCTGTGAGCACGGGGCCGGTTCGGGAGAGTTTATCGCCGATTTGATCTTGGGATCCGAGAGGGCTGTGTGGGCCTTCTCTTGCAGCTTGGATGATTGCGGCGGCTTGCCTTTGAGTCGCACCTTCAGGGGTGCCTCGACTACGCCTTCGATGATAGGTGCCTTTCCCTGAAGTTTTGCCACCAGGGAAGCCGACATTTGAGGAGGTTTTCCCTTGAGCCGTATCTTCAAGGGAGTTTCAGTACGTGCTCTATCTAGAGAAGTCGGTGCTTTTCCAGATAGCTTGATGGTCATGGGAGGCAGCATCTGAGGCGGTTTCCCTTTGAGTCGGATCTTCAAAGGAGCATCGAGAATCATTTTTGGATCCATGTCCGGCTCTGCCACTATTTCTGCTTCGTCGTCAGCACCATTGGCTTCTCCTTCGTCGAGTGACTTGTATAGGGTAGCATTGGTGAAGTAGGCTTTGACCCCCTTAAAAGGGTCAATATCCGCAAACTCTGTCCGAATGATGTCATTGGTGGACACATACTTCATACATTGGTGGAGTGTAGATGGCACCACCATGTACTCATACAGCCACGGGCGACCCAGAAGGAGGTTGTAGTTGACGTCGGCATCCACGACATAGCAAGTCACCTTGGTTCGGAGGTTACCGATATGATATTTCAACCGTATTTTGCCCAATGGTTCACTTTTGCTAGCATTAAAACCACTGATTGTCATGTTGGAGGGCGCCAGTCGGTACATCGGGATCTCCAGTATCGACAGCAGAATCGTAGGGATGATGCCGAGGGAAGACCCTGGATCAATCTGAATTCGCACCTTGACGGAACCAACATACCCTGTGTAATACAGTGGCCAGTTGTGCCAGTTGTGCTTAAGCTGCATGTCCTGTTGGGTGAAGGTTATGTTGGGGATGACCTCATCCGCACAATGGCAGTGCGCATATATGGTCGGGGGATCCTCAGGCTGTTTGACCTGACTGATGAAGGACTCAGCATCCTTCAAGGCTTCACATAGAGCTTTGCGGGTATCTTTAGAAAGGCAAAGCAGCTCGTACAGAGATAGGCGGGCGGGAGTACCGACAAGTTGTGCCAATATGTCAAAGTTGTGGGGCTTGACCAGTGTAATGATCGTGGTTCGTATTACGTATTTAGAATACGTATACGTATCTTGACTCGTATTTTATGTCTCCTGGCTTGGTTCGGCTTGTTTGGGTTGGCTTGGTTCGGCTTGGGTTGTTTATTGGTTCATCATGAACCAAGGGAAGAACCCTTACCTACCACCACCATCCCCATTTATTAGCCCAACTCTTTCTCTCTTTTTATTACTATTCTTCTTCTCCACCATTACTTCTTCACCTACCAGAAAAAGAGCTTAGGCAAGTGCAGCATGCTTCATGGAGGAACTCCATTTTTATTGTTCCATTCCCTTCCTCATGAGATTCTAACACACTTCAATACTTAGTATTTCTAATTTCCATGGCTCATTTCTTGTAGATCTAAGTTTATTTTATTTTTGGATTTATTGGGTTTTGATCTATTTAGTCTTATTATTATCAAGTTCTGATGGTTTATGTTGTAGAGAATTTTATTCTGTCCCATTTTGACCAATGGAAGTTTGGATTTGGACTCTAGATGAAGGTTTTATGAAGCTTGGAAGCCATGACTTGCATGATTCTTCTTCTCGAAATAATAGAGAAGAAGAACAGTTCCGTAGCCGTATGAACTTCCGTAGCCGTATGAACTTCCGTAGCCGCATGAACTTCCGCAGCCGCATGAACTTCCGCAGTCGCATGAACTTCCGCAGCCGCATGAACTTCCGTGGCCGTATGAACTTCCGTGGCCGTATGAACTTCCGTGGCCACATGAACTTCCGTGGCCGCATGAATTTTTGTGGCCGCATGAACTTCCGTGGCCGCATGAATTTTCGTGGCCGCATGAACTTCTCTTGATTCCCAGCCGCATGTGCCCTGCCCCCTGTGCCGCATGACTCCCCCTGCCGTCCATACACCCTCTTTTGATTATTTAGTGCTACATGTATGTTGGTGCCTTTGTTTGCCATTAAAATTCTTTTATTGCAAATTTCAATACAAACAGAACAATGTTACAATATAGGACTTAGACGTAGTCCTAGGAGTACACTTTTGTTTATCTGAGTCCCTTGTGCCAATGGAGTGAGTGGTAATGCGTTGACTCCGTTGACGATCTGACGACGGTTATCGGTTCTCTGAAGGTCTGGATTGCTCTGGGTGCTGGAGCTTGCTGAGAGGAGGAAGACGTTGAGTGTCTGTATCTGCCTCTCTGGTGGTGTGTTCGTTCGTTTTTCCGTTCGTGGGTGAGAAGGAAATGATCCTTCTATTTATAGCTTTGCAGGCTGGCTGCTTATACGCGCATATATAGGATGCGCCTGGACGCGGGGACGCCACGTGGTAATTGCTGATGGAGGCGTATGGACGCTGCGCCATGAATGAGGGGTTGAATTCTTCATACTGCTGTTGTGAGCTGGCACGTAGCAGAGGAGAAGATCTTTCTGTTGCTGAGATCTTGGGTGAGTTGAGTCAAAGGACACGTGTCATCGACCCATGGCTCAGAGATCTCGGATTTGATAGGGAATTATCTGGTAGGATGCGCCTGGGATTGGGTGCATGAGGAGACTTTGGCTCGTAATCTTTGGGAGTCACGAACCATTCGGGGTGCATGGCTTTTGAGGCGCATGCGAGGCTTCAGTAATGACTTAACTCATGTCTTTCGGGATCAGAGAGAAGTCTGGGGCGCATGGCTTTTGAGGCGCATACAGAGCGTTAATGGTGGCTTTCCTTCTGTCTTTAGGGATCAGTGAAAAGTCTGAGGCGTATGGCTTTTAAGGCGCATGCAGATTTAGGCGCATGGCTACGGAGGCGCACGCGAGACGGTTGGGCGGCCGCATGGCAGTAGCCGTCGGAGGAAAGTAATGATGATGCTGACGTTGGCGACGCTTCATCTTCTGAACTGTTCAGACTTCAGGAGTCGTGCTGCCAACTCTGTCAGTCCAGCATTTAATATTTTTTTGACATTCGATGGACAGCTGAGTGGGCGCATCGGTTGGCGTTCCACTAGGCATAGGGACGCATGGGGGCGCATCCCCTGTGATGCGCTTGGTGCTGAAGGGCGCGTGTGTGTGATGCGCTTGATATTGAAGGGCGCGTATGTGTGATGCGCGGTCTGGCCGGCGCATCCGCTTCGTGACACGTCTTTAATGGTGCGACTGTTATGATCTTCGAGTGCTTTAAATAGCTGTTTTGACTTAGCTGAATTCGAAGCGTCCGGTTCATCCATTTAATACAAATTTATTGCACGGAATTCGGAGAGCCATCCACTTGGCGCATGGGTTTGATTTGCTCGGCCTATAAATAATAGCATGGAGAGAGTTTGCTTCTCATTCTCTCACGTTCTTCCGACATGAACTTGTTTAATCCGATGCATTCTATTGATGAGATGCTCCCGAGGGTGAAGATGAGACGCAATATATTTATTGATGCACTTGAATGTGACTGTTACATCCAAAAGTCGGAGTCGAGGGCTTCTGAGGCAGGCAGAAGGTGCCTGTTGCATCCAAAGATAGGGATGCACGAGCCTCGTCTCCGTTATGTGGGAAGAGCCGCAGATCGGAATTGCGGTGTTGCGACTTTGGGGGCTCTTTCTTCCTTCAAAATAGGTGTCGCCCATTCTGGTTGTGTTGAAAGCTGCTCCTTTAGTCGCGGTTTCGATTACGGTCTTCCTTCGCCTTTGGAGGCTCTTTCGAAGCCTCCCCTGGCCACAGGTCGGCTTGCGGTGCCCTTCTCTTCCTCGGTTTGGGGATCTCTTCCTCCAGCTAGAGGGTTGATTGCCACCCTCGTTCTGCTCAATAAATGCTTCATTAGTCGAAGCATTTAGATGGCGGTGAGCCTGGCTGGAAGAGCGGCACATAACTGGGCTACTGAAGGGATGCACATAACTGAGGATGCACATGACTGAGCTGCTGAAAAGGATACGCCTTGCTGAGGGCGCATGGTGGGATGCGCCTGACTGAGGGCGCATGGTGATCGTTGTGCCTGGCTGTAGACTTAGGATCTTTTCTTTTTGTAGAAGTTCTCCTTTGTATAACCTTTTCTAGACATGTAATAGACTTTTATATGTAATAAAAAATCCTCTCTCAATGTCTATATTTGTTATTTTTGCTGTGTGAAGTACTTTGTCCGAGCTCTCTGGCGCACGTAGTGTTTGGCACATAGGATTTCTGGTCCTAAAATTCCATGCTTCTATAGCCTTGTTAATTTAAATATGTTTTCTGACACGCTGGTGACCCGTTGTGGTACACTTTTGACAAATGACATGACGTGATAGTGGCCCGTCGTGGCGCACTCCTGACAGTGAACATGACATGATATATATATCTCGAAGACTGTTGCGACGGCTAGCATGTCATGATAAGTATGAATGACCTGGACACCGTAGACGATTGTGTTGGTACAAATAAATTAGTACTGTCTTGCATCATGTCTAGGATGAGGCTCCCTGAGTACCACGGTCAGGGATACCTACAAAAATTGACTAAGGCTAATAAACTAGAATAATTCAGTAGTCATAAAGAGATTTTCCAGCTACAGGCAATCCCGTTATCTGGGTGCACTAAGTGGACTTGTAGCCTACCGACGAGTAGGACACATTTCCAGCACACAGTCACGTGTTGCACCCTTCATAAACGGACAGTCAACCTGGATAACCTGGATGGTCTGCAGGGCTTGTGGCTGTTAGGATAATCTCATTGCATTTGCTAGTAACTAGGCCTGTGATAACCCTACATAGTTAAAGTATCAAGCCGTACAGTTTGATTGGCCATGATTGATTGAATGAAGTCTAGCCCAGCTTTGAATTGTCCTGATCCTGTACAAGATTATGACAAGACATGATTATTTATGCTTGCCTTAACAATAATGATCAGGGGACCAGTTCTGTTCAGGCGAAGGGTTACAACCCCGATCCTTGTTTGGTTTAAGGGTTATAACCTAGCTCCCGGAGCAGTTCTGTGTCCTCTCTTCGTTTATTGTCTTATTGCTCCCCATGCCATGCTCGTCATATTTTATTTTACTTCAATAGCATGATTATTTATACTGGCCTTAACAATAACGATCGGTGGTCCAGTTCTGTTCAGACGAAGGGTTACAACCCCGGTCCTTGTTTGGTTTAAGGGTTGTAACTTGGCCCTCGGAGCAGTTTTGTGTCCTCTCTTCGTTTATTGACTTATTTCACCCTATGTTCTTGCTTACCAATAAGTAGTTGAGATGGATTTCTATTCAGGTGAAGGGTTATAACCCCGGTCCTTGTTTGGTTTAAGGGTTGTGACCTGGCTACTTGAATAGTTTTCCTCGTACTCAATTTACTGTTGTTATCTTTATTATTATCTGTTTCGTTTATAATCATCTTTAATATTCATTTGTGGTATGCTGATTTTAGTTCCTAAATGAAGCCTCCTTTGTGGCACTTGCTCTTTTGGGGTCTGACCCAGCTGGTTTTGTGTGGCCAGATATTGGAGCAGCACCAGAGGATCTACCTACCTTTCAGCCAGATGGTGACCACCAGGCATAACCCTGGCAATGAGTGGGTTTCTTTTGTCCTTCCACTTATTTGTAAAATTATTCTTTTGAGGCGTTTAGCCGACGAGCACGTGATAGCTCGGTTGCACCTTTATTTACTGTCTGCCTACGGGCTGTAACATGATTGACAAATCCTAGGGTTGATCATGTATGACCAGAACACTTGCTAGTCTTGACATTTTGTACGACTAGCTTCATGATCATCCGAATATATAATATATAGGATGCCTTACTATTGTATATTTGGTGCTCTAACATCTTGTAACTGTTATTACTTGCTTGAGATTGAGACAATATGCTTGTTTATGACCAAAGGAGACTGATTGCTTGTAGTTGAACCCTCATGTATCTAGACAGCCATGACCGTATAGCGAGGTGGGTTGCACTTCAATATATTCTTGAGGTTGTGCTGATGTCATGTTGGCTGAGAGCACTTTATTCTTTAGCCAGCTGGATTAAAGATTCCCGGTCTTCTCCTTTTAGGCTTTTGCTGACGAAGATGGGTTTGGAAGAAGATCCATTCTCAAGGTCGATCTGCTCGACCTCGTCTTCGGTGGGAGGTTCACGTAGTTCAAAACGAGACTCCCACTGTTCTTCCAGGCGTTGAGCCCAAGGTTCTTCTTTAAAGAATTCTGGAATTTGGCCTTCATCTTCTTGAGGTTGTGCTGATGTCATGTTGGCTGACAACACTTTCTTGAAGACGGATCCGATGCTGGCATCGGAATCCCAGGTTGATTCTTCAGACGAGTGAGAATGTTCTACCTCTTCCGCGTCTGAACTCTCAGGAGTTGACGGTGGCGTGACATAGCCTACCCCCCATCGAGTTCGATTATAGTAGTCCTGCGGCTTTCCTTTAGGTGTTGGAAGCCGGAGAGGAAGACGTCGACCCTTGCCGTAGTGCAGGCCTTTGTTGCTTTTTAGGTCGTAACCCATCTTTTGGATGAGGTACTTTGCCTTGTCCGTGTACCGATAGACTTGTATTCCGCCGGTATCTGGTTCTGGCTCGAGTGGCGGGAGGTCTTGATGACGCTCAACTTTGTCGAAGATGATGGATTCTTCGTCTCGATTCCGTGGCGGGACTATGTAACAGACCCCTTGGGACGGGACTACTCGATTTACATGATGGACGGTCGTTATTTGTATTTGCAACGACCGTAGAGCGTTATCTAATGTATACATGGCATTCCAATGTGGAAGACTAGAATAATTAAAAGACACTCTATTATTGATGAAATCTGAGATTTTATCCCGCGGGATTACATTGTCCAGAGAGGGTACATCTACATCAGCAGAGATATATTCTCCTAGCTCTTCGTTTGTGAGTACTGGAGTAGGATTGGGAGAGTCCACCACAGCGTTGGTCTTGGAGTCCGAGAGGACGATGCGGGCCTTTTCTGGCAGCTTGGATGGCGGCGGCTTGCCTTTAAGACGCACCTTCAGAGGTGCCTCCACTGTACCTCCGGTGATTGGCACCTTCCCCTGTAGTTTTGCCACAAGGGGAGCCGATGTTTGAGGCGGCTTTCCCTTGAGCCGTATCTTCAGGGGAGCTTCAGGAGCAGCTGGTGCTTTCCCGGACAGCTTAATGCTCATGGGAGGCAACTTCTGAGGCGGTTTACCTTTGAGTCGGATCTTCAAAGGAGCGTCGGGAGTGACCTCAGGCTTCATGTCCGGCTCGGTTGTCGTTTCTGCCTCGTCGTCAGCATCATTAGCTTCCTCCTCGTCAGGTGACTTGTACAGGTCGGAATCGGTGAAGTAGGCTTCAATCCCTTTGAAGGGATCGATGTCCGCAAACTCCGTCCGGATGACATTGTTGGTGGACACGTACTTCATACATTGGTGGAGCGTGGATGGCACCACCATGTACTCATGCAGCCATGGACGACCCAACATGAGGTTGTAGTTGACGTCGGCGTCCACGACAAAACAAGTCACCTCAGTTCTGAGGTTACCGATGTGGCACTTTAGTCGTATCTTGCCTAGTGGCTCACTTTTGCTATCATTGAAGCCACTGATTGTTGTGTTGGAGGGCGCCAGTCGGTACATTGGGATCTCCAGTGTTGAGAGCAGCGTCTTCGAGATGATGCTGAGGGAAGACCCCGGATCGATCTGCATCCGCTTCACCTTGACTGAACCGATATACCCTGTATAATACAGCGGCCTGTTGTGTCGGTTGTGCTTGAGCAGCATGTCCTGTTGGGTGAAGGTTATATTGGGGATAACCTCATCCGCACAGTGGCAGTGCGTGCATGCAGTTGGGAGATCTTCAGGCTGCTTGACCTGACTGATGAAGGACTCAGCATCCTTCAGGGCTTCACAGAGAGCTTCGCGAGGGTCTTTGGAAAGACGAAGGAGCTCAAACAGAGAAAGGCAAGCAGGAGTACTGGCCAGTTGTGCCAGTATGTCGAAGTTGTGGGGCTTGGCTAGCCCCGAAGCATTCTTCTTTCGCAGAGGCCTATCGAAGCGGGCTTCTATCTGCTTCTGCTTATTGGCTGTTGGGGGCTTAGACGGGCCCTCCTCCTGGACAGCAGGGACGGTGCAAGGAGGCACCACTTCGACGGCAGCTTCGTCGGGTTGGGTGTTCTGTTGTGAACGCGTCTGTACAGGAAGTACCTCTTCCGCTGGGGAAGAGACCATACGGCAAGACTTGATCTTCCTGCCTTTGGATTTAGAGGTAGGGCGTACCTCCGGTTGAGTCACCTCGGAGACAAGATCAGGGTGAACCCATAGGATCTCTCCCCGAGATGTGGTGAGTGGGATGAGTCCACTCACGTTGTCACGAGTAGGTGGTAAGTTAACCACCTCCATTGTCGCCTTAGGGATGGGAACGACGCCATCTTGTGTTGTAGTTGGTGGCAGGGTGCCGAACTGGAGTGAAACCACGTTGGCTGATACCGTCTTCTCCTCGTAGTCGACGGAGATTACATCCGCATTGATCATGTGCTGGATGTAATTCTTGAGGACATAGCAGTCCTTGGTTGGGTGTCCGACAAACCGATGGTAGTGACAGTACCTCGGGTTGTCCACTTTTCCAACCTCGTCGGAATGCTTTGGGTTCGACAGCTTGATCTTGTCACCCTGCTTCAGTATCTCAATGAGTTGCAGGGTGTCTTCGTCGTTGAACGAATAAACCTCCTTTGGCTTTGGTGCAAGTGGAGGCTTCTGAGTAGGTGCTGACGCACCTTTTGAGGCATTGGCAGTCAACGCCTGTTTCTCCTTAGTCTCTCGTTCGGGGTTGTTGGCTGCAGGCCGTTTCCCTTTGTCCTCAAAGGCAGGAAAACTGACTCCCAGAAGACGAGCATTGGCCGCCTTCTTTTCCGCGGCTTCTGCTTCAGTGATCAAGGAGCTCCAGTCGGGAGGAGGAGTAGAGTTGAGCCAGAGTTTGACTGCAGGTAGCATGTTCATGCTGCAGGAGGAGAGGAGTGCATGTTCTGGTATACCCGAGGGCAGTCTGAAGCAGGCCTGTCGGAAGCGTTCGATGAACACTCGAACTATTTCCTTCTCCTTCTGGCGTATATCTATAAGGGACGCCATTGTCATATCCTTTCTGCCGTCGTAGAAACGGTCGAGAAAAAGGTGCGTCAGGTCGTCGAAGGAAGATATGGAATTGTTGGGGAGGCTGCAGTACCAGTCGTACGCCACTCGCTTTAGTGCCCCGACAAATATGCTGGTGAGTAGCGCGTCCTCCTTCGGAAGATGTCCCGTCTGAGACTGGAAGTACGTCAGATAGCGACGAGGAGAGTCCTTCCCGTCGTATGGCGTCAGTGTTTGTGGTTTATACTTAGGAGGATAAACCCCTTTGTTCCACTCGAGGGGATAAGGTTGGGGAATCTCCATCTTTTGGTGCTCCTCTTGTCTCGTCTTGGACTCAAAGCGCTCGCGCAAGTCCCTGATCATCTCGACCACTTCTTCCGTGGAGCTGGGAGTCGGGGAAGGTGGTACCACCTGAAGTTGAGCATTTGAGGGCTCCGATGTCCGAGGTGCTTCTCGGCGATCCGTATCCAAGGATACCCGTTGAAGGGGTACGCTTGATTCTCCATTGGCCCCTGGGTCGGGACCGGTAGAAGGTGTCTTGGCCAAAGCTTACCGTATCTCGAACACTGCTTGAGTCAGTGTTTGCATGGAGGCAGAGAGGGTTTTGAGTCCTTCCTCTAATGTGTCCATGCGCTGGACAAGGTCTGGTGGTGGTACATCAGACTCGGAATCATCCCCAGCCGTGTATACTGTCATGATACGGCTGGAAGTGGACGGATCGGTTGAGGCTTCACTCTCGGCTTTACTCTCTTGTAGGGGAGTTGCCTCTCCTGGAGATTCATCCTGGCCACCCCCGACTATGTTCTGGAGAACATTCTCGACGGGAGCATCTGTAAGGGCCTGATTACCCTTGGTTCCGTCTTGAAGGACTTCTTCGTCTCCAAGACTCAGATCCGTGGGGGCTAGACTACCCCCGGCTAGGTTTTGGGGGACACCCTCGTCTTGAAGGACATGGGCTATATGACCCCCAGCCATGTGCGGGAGGTTAACTTCGAGAATATCGGCCCCAGCTGTACTTTGGAAGACAGCTTCGTCTTCGGAAGGAGGCTCCACCAGGGTCTGACTACCCCCAGTTTCCTCCAAGAGCTTCTTTCTCCCCCGAGTGCCTTCGAACACTCCGGAGAATGAGACACTTGCCTTGGTTTTCCTCGGCTGGCTCTTGGACGAGGACAAGGAATTGCCAGTCGTCTTTCGGACTGACGAGGAGTTAGAGATCACGTTGCATGAAGCAACCCTTGGCTCTTCTTTTGTTGACACCTTCTTTCCGAGGCGACGTCGGAGGGGTGTCGATGATTGCAGCCGCTGGAACACTGACTGCCTTGGTGGGACTGTCGCCTTGCAATAGCAGTTGATGGTGACCACAGCACAAGTGTGTCCTGTGAGGGGCGCATCGTGCTTGTCAGCTGACTCTCCTGATCGGCACTTGTGAGTGATCACGTTGCGCAGATCGTTGGAGGAGAGTGCCACCTTCGTACCCCCTTCAGGCGCATAGCAAGGCCAAGCGTCGGGGTAGTCAAGTGAATGCTGTGCCCCCTGATCTAACACCAAACAGGCATCCCGATCAGTAATGGGGGAACAACATTTGAAGTGACTTGAACGGACCTCAGACGCACAACCAGAGGAGGCACGGGAGTTCAAGACCACTGGATTTGCCTTACTCGACTTAGTTGTGCACGCAATAGATGCGCCTAAGCGAGACAAGGACTTTGAAGGTCGGCTCGTTTCTGGCGCAGAAGCACCAGAGTCGACCTTGTACAGCTTACCATCAGCAGCGTACATGATTGTGAGCGCATGCTTCTGGCTCGCTGCTGGCATAGCACGTTTGGGGCGCATGGCCCGTGCTGCCTTGGATTTCTTCGTACCAGTCTGTTGGGGCGCATAGTACTCAGAATCCAAATTCTTATCGCCATTATAGCGAGTGAGTTTGTCAAAGACAGAGACCTTCTGTGGCGCATCAGAGGTGATGCGTGGGGCATTGGCTGCGTCCCTGCTCCATCGACGCATCTTCCTCGCCTGAGAGGGAGATGGCTGGAAAATGTGGTCAGCTGTACATTTTCTCGAGAGATATGCTGCACCAGTGGGCGCATCTTGGTTGCTGAGGACGTCAGCAGGAAGAGAAGGCTGGATCGGCGCATCCCCTTCGGTGGTGGTGCCCGAGGCGTCGACCTTGCGCACCCAGACTCGGTGGGTCTTCTTCGGCTTTGGCAGCCGCTTCGAAGGACTCGTACTTTCTTCAGAGATGAACTCCTCATACTTTTGTTGATTGAGGCGTACGACCAGCGTCTTGTGGGAGGAGCCCACCTTCACATCGTCGGATTGCGACACAGCTTTCTCGGTAGAGGAGAAAGAGGTCCCCAGCAGAGTCGCCAGCTTGTTTGCCATTAAAATTCTTTTATTGCAAATTTCAATACAAACAGAACATTTTTACAATATAAGACTTAGACGTAGTCCTAGGAGTACACTTTTGTTTATCTGGGTCCCTTGTGCCGATGGAGTGAGTGGTAATGCGTTGACACTGTTGACGATCTGACGACGGTTATCGGTTCTCTGAAGTTCTTGATTGCTCTGGGTGCTGGAGCTTGCTGAGAGGAGGAAGACGTTGAGTGTCTGTATCTGCCTCTCTGGTGGTGTGTTCGTTCGTTTTTTCCGTTCGTGGGTGAGAAGGAAATGATCCCTCTATTTATAGCTTTACAGGCTGGCTGCTTATGCGTGCATATGTAGGACGCGCCTGGATGCGGGGACGCCACGTGGTGATTGCTGATAGAGGCGTATGGACGCTGCGCCCTGATTGAGGGGTTAAATTCTTCATACTGCTGTTGTGAGCTGGCACGTAGCAGAGGAGAAGATCTTTCTGTTGCTGAGATCTTGGGTGAGTTGAGTCAAAGGACACGTGTCATCGACCCATGGCTCAGAGATCTTGGATTTGATGGGGAATGATCTGGTAGGATGCGCCTAGGATTGGGCGCATGAGGAGACTTTGGCTCATAACCTTTGGGAGTCACGAACCATTCGGGGCGCATGGCTTTTGAGGCGCATGCGAGGCTTCAGTAATGACTTAACTCCTGTCTTTCGGGATCAGAGAGATGTCTGGGGCGCATGGCTTTTGAGGCGCATGCAGAGCTTTAATGGTGACTTTCCTTCTGTCTTTAGGGATCAGTGAAAAGTCTGAGGCGTATGACTTTTAAGGCGCATACAGATTTAGGCATATGGCTACGGAGGCGCATACGAGACGGTTGGGCGGCCGCGTGGCAGTAGCCATCGAAGGAAAGTAATGATGATGCCGACGTTGGCGATGCTTCGTCCTCTGAACTGTTCAGACTTCGGGAGTCGTGCTGCCAACTCTGTCAGTCCAGCATTTAATATTTTTTTGGCATTCGATGGACAGCTGAGTGGGTGCATCGGTTGGCATTCCACTAGGCATGGGGACGCATGGGGGCGCATCCCCTGTGATGCGCTTGGTGCTGAAGGGCACGTCTGTGTGATGCGCTTGATGTTGAAGGACGCGTCTGTATGATGTGCGGTCTGGCCGGCGCATCCGCTTCGTGACACATCTTTAATGGTACGACTGTTACGATCTTCGAGTGCTTTAAATAGCTGTTTTGACTTAGCTGAATTCGAAGCGTTCGTTTCATCCATTTAATGCAAATTCATTGCACGAAATTAGGAGAGCCATCCACTTGGCGTATGGGTTTGATTTGCCCGGCCTATAAATAGTGGCATGGAGAGAGTTTGCTTCTCGTTCTCTCACGTTCTTCCGACATGAACTTGTTTACTCGGATGCATTCTGTTGATGAGATGCTCCCGAGGGTGAAGATGCGACGCAATGTCTTCATTGATGCACTTGAAGGTGACTGTTACATCTAAAAGTCGGAGTCGAGGGCTTCTGAGGCAGGCAGAAGGTGCCTGTTGCATCCAAAGATAGGGATGCACGAGCCTCGTCTCCGTCATGTGGGAAGAGCCGCAGATCGGAATTGCGGTGCTGCGGCTTTGGGGGCTCTTTCTTCCTTTAAAATGGGTGTCGCCCATTCTGGTTGTGTTGAAAGCTGCTCCTTTAGCCGCGGTTTCGATTACGGTCTTCCTTCGCCTTTGGAGGCTCTTTCGAAGCCTTTCCTGGCCACAGGTCGGCTTGCGGTGCCCTTTTCTTCCTCGGTTTGGGGAGCTCTTACTCCAGCTAGATGGTTGATTTCCACCCTCGTTCTGCTTAATAAATGCTTCTTTAGTCGAAGCATTTAGACGGCGGTGAGCCTGGCTGGAAGAGCGGCACATAACTGGGCTACTGAAGGGATGCACATAACTGAGGATGCACATGACTGAGCTGCTGAAAAGGATGTGCCTTGCTGAGGGCGCATGGTGGGATGCGCCTGAATGAGGGCACATGGTGATCGTTGTGCCTGGCTGTAGACTTAGGGTCTTTTCTTTTTGTAGAAGTTCTCATTTGTACAACCTTTTCTAGACATGTAATAGACTTTTATATGTAATAAAAAGTCCTCTTTCAATGTCTATATTGTAGGAACGAAATAGTAAAGCGTAATACTCTAGAGGGGGGGTGAATAGAGTTGGCAGCAGAATAATGCTAATTAAAAATGTTAGCAGCACAATCACAGAATATTAATCACAACTAAAATAAAGTAAAGGCAAAGTTAAGAGAGCAAACGCAAAGACAGCGATGTATACTGGTATCCCTCTGTTGAGGACTAATCCAGTCGGTAGAACTCTTGCTACCAGTTGAATCCACTATTGAAAAAACTGCAAGTTTTCTTACGAAGTCCTTGTAACTTCTACAACACGAGCTTTGATACGAAGAACTCGTCCAACTTCAAATGTGAAGAGGTATTCTTCAATCAAGCCTTCTGGTTACAATCTCTCAGAAACTTTTAGACCGTACCGCACTGGCAAATCGACTAGAGGATTGTAATTGGCTTGGGATCTGAAATTGAAAGCTCTAGAAAACTCTTTGGAAGACTGAAATCTTTAGATAGAGAGAAGATTGAAAGTGAATGAGTGAGTTGAAATGATCGAAATCCTTCTCTATTTATAGGAATTCCAAAGACAGAATTCTGACAGAATTCGGGCAGAATTCGGGCAGAACTCTATGAGCAAATATCGGTCAAATCCGCAACTGCAGGAGGACCAAGTAACAAGGATTCAAAATCACAACGGCCACCAACCGAACTCTGGCCGAACTCTGGCCGAACTCGGTCCGAGTTCTGTCAGGGTTTAGTTAGGGTTTTAAAAAGCTTTTTGGTGATTTTTGAAAACCTTTTTGAAAACCTTTTTGTAAACCTTTTTGAGAGGTCATTTTAAAAAATATTTTGAACTCATTTAAGGGTAGCCTATTTGCCAGTACGACTCGGTGTACAACATATTCCTAGACTCAAATAAAATGAAAAATACATTGCATAAGGAATTACAGACTCGAGTAGGCAAACAGATCTTCGGTCTTGAATTCAGTGGATAGCCATTCTTGATCATGTCCAAGAGTCCGAGATGTCTCGACTAGCTTCGTATATCCAGACAGAGTTTAATCAATTATTAAAATCAGGTTGACCATATGACCAATGGGCCAACAATCTCCCCTATTCTGATAATTGACAAACTATGAGTGATATAACATTAAGCTTGTTCAAAATATCAAAAAGTAGAATTGTTCATATCCTGTATTATCTCAAAAAAATGTTAGATCTTTTAATTTTTTTTCCCCTTTGTCACTTAGCAAAATAATTGCAAAAGATAAAGCTCCCCCGCAATCAATGCATAAGTAACAAATAGTAAAAAAATACATATAAAAGAAATAAGGCATAAAACTAGAGAAATATCACAGGCATGTATTGTCGCAGAAAAAAAATCATCACAGGCATGTAATTTCACAGGCAGTTTATAAAGAATGAAGCAATATAAGAAATAGTGCTATCATAAACTGAAACTGAAACATAGTGCTGAAATAAACTGGAATGCCATAAACTGAGGCATAATAAACATGTCCATGAAAATAAAAGAGTAGTAAAGTAAACTAGAAAGTGCTAATAATAATAAAAAAGTACTGATAATAACTTGGAATGTCGGAGCATTTCCAAGTGCACAATAAAATATCACTCAAAATCATATAGTCACATCTCCTCATCATCATCCTCATCATCATCATCAGCTCGACCAGCATGTCCTGAAGGACCAGCTCCAGAGGTACCAGCGCCAGAAGGATGAGGAGGGACGCCAGCATAGAACTCACCAACATAATCACGAGGAGGAACACGATCAGGACGGTACCAATCATAGGCGTTACCGGGCTGGAAGTAGGCATGAACAACCTCATCCTCACAGCGGTAACCAGAGAAAGCTGGATCTCTAGGGATAGAACCGGCTGAATGACCAGTCTGGGCGAAACGAAGATCAGCTAAGGAATTTGCAAGCACCTGATAACGGGTGACGTCGCGGAACTCACGCTCGCGAGCCATGTCCGTCATCGAGACGTGCAAAGCAGATAAATACTGATGTATGCCCTCAAATGTCATGGCATATTGATGAGGTGGTGGAGGAGGTACATTAGGAGGAGCAGGAGGTGGAGCTGAAGCAGTCATGCTACGACGAGATAACTGAAGAAACTTGGGCTCAGGGTCCTGAGTACAAGTCGACAGATCGATATCGAAGCGCTGAAAGATGCGTGGGAGAATCATCGCGTAAGAGAGATTTATATCTCTTGCACGACAACGACCCATCATCTGAATCATGGTCTTAGGGGCAGAAAATAGAATCCCCTTAAGAATATGGTACATGGCGGACAGCTCAAGAGAAGTCACATCATCCTTTGAAGTAGATTTTGGAAGGATAGTGGAATAGATGATGCGATGCAATTCATAGTTAAACAAGTTCAGGTTGTTAGCCTTGAACTTTCCAGAGCGTACTCTATCAGGTACACAGAGTTCCGCTTTGAAACTGGCGAGTGTTGTGCCTTCGGGGAAATCAAATTCAGTGATGTCAACTAGCGGTTCACCTTCGTTAGGGATACCAAGGATCTCCGCTAAGAGGTCATCATTGAAATTGATATCAATACCTCCAACACGAGTGCTCACATCAAAAGTGTTTAATATAAGATTGCAATAAAATAATCTAATGGCATTAGTTGCTATAGGGAAGCAGATTTTAACAAAAAGATGTAACCCTAATGCCTCAAAGAAATGACGATGATCAGAAAATACAGTCCATTTGACTGGAGCGCCTGTGCATATGGATCTCGTGGAGAAGTCTCCATACCACAGTAGGGCTTGGTCTAGGGTTTGAAAGAAAAACCCGTCGAACGCACCGTCGCTCGTTTGGACCGGCGAGAAGAGGGAATCCGTATGCGGATGCGAAGATGACCCTTCCTCACTAGGGTTCATCTTCTTCCTCTTTGAAGGATTGAATTTGGGTGCCATTTGTGCAAATTGAAGTAAAAATGCACTAATTGAAAAGTGGAGAATGATGTGGTTATACCTCCCGAAATCAAAGTATGTCGAAGAGAACGACGAACTCCGCACGAATCCAAATTTTGGATTGATTTCACCACTTGGATTGGAAGAATGAGGGTGGTGAAAAGCTAGGGTTCGGGGCTCCTTCGCGGCTGCTGCTGCTGTTGTGATTTAGTTTGGAAGTAATGAAAAAGAAAGGCTGTTCGGGTTCAGTATATATAACCTGACACCCTCAACCGAACTCGGACCGAATTCGGTCAGAGCTCTGGCCGAATTCGCCTAGGGTTCTTTATAATTGATTTTTGCCATTCTTTTTTATTGTCTCATTTCAAATATTTAATTCAAACATTAGTCATTCAAATTCAATTAACATAATTAATATTATTTTATAGATTAAATGTCGTTACACAGCGACTGTTTCAGATTAGCTGTAGGAGTACTGTCCCAGCTGGCGGAGGTTCACCGGAGAACTCTTAAGTACCGCTTCGCTTCAACAGTAGTTGTGGTGACAGACAGACTCTTTATTGGCTTGTCTCTAATACAGTTTTTGCGTAATGATATATAATCATAAAACAAAATTAATTAATATTATTGACGTCCAAAATTCCTAATTCTCGACGTAAATAATTGAAACGATCTTCCGCTAGAGGTTTAGTGAAGATGTCAGCTAGTTGATTTTCAGTATCTATGTACACAAGGTCTATATCTCCATTTTGATGATGATCTCTAAGAAAGTGATATCGAATCTCGATATGTTTAGTACGAGAGTGACATACTGGATTCTTAGTCAAATTAATAGTGCTCGTGTTATCACAGAAAATGGGAATATGTGTGTAAAATAAATCATAGTCTTCTAGGGTTTGTTTCATCCACAAAATCTGAGCACAACAACGTCCTGCGGCGATGTACTCAGCCTCTGTTGTTGATAGGGCTACAGAATTTTGCTTTTTACTAAACCATGAGACTAAAGCCTTGCCTAAGAAATGACATGTGCCACTGGTACTTTTTCTATCAACTTTGTATCCAGTAAAATCTGCATCCGAATAACCAATAAGGTCAAAGGACTTAGTTTTGGGATACCACAAGCCAACAGAAGAAGTGCCCTTAAGGTATCGAAAGATACGCTTAACTGCGGACAGATGTGATTCCTTTGGGTTAGCTTGAAAACGTGCACACAGGCAAACACTAAATATTATATCTGGACGACTAGTAGTTAAATAAAGTAAACTACCAATCGTACCTCGATACTTACGTGTGTCGACTGGCTTGCCTTGTTCATCTGAATCAAGCTTTGTTGAAGTTGTCATTGGAGTGCCAATAGGTTTGACATTGTCCAGATCAAACTTCTTTAGCAGGTCTTTTGTGTACTTGGCTTGATTTATAAATGTCCCATTATCAGTTTGTTTGATTTGCAATCCGAGAAAGAATTTCAGCTCTCCCATCATGCTCATTTCAAACTCATTCTACATACACTTAGAAAATTCTTGACACAGAGATTCATCAGTAGATCCAAATATAATATCATCAACATAGATTTGAATTAAAAGAAGTTTGCCATTAAAAGACTTAATAAACAGTGTAGTGTCAACCTTGCCTTTTGAAAAACCGTTGTCAAGTAGAAAAGAGCTTAGACGATCATACCAAGCACGAGGGGCTTGTTTTAAACCGTATAAGGCTTTCTTCAACTTGAAAACATGATCAGGGTTTTTGAAATCCGTGAAACCTGGAGGTTGTGCTACAAAAACTTCTTCTTTTATAAAACCATTTAAAAAAGCACTCTTGACATCCATTTGAAATAGTTTGAAATCATGAAAACATGCAAATGCACATAACATGCGAATGGATTCTAATCTCGCAACTGGGACATAAGTCTCATTGTAGTCGATACCTTCTTCTTGATTGTATCCTTGAGCTACGAGTCGAGCCTTATTACGAGTCACTAAACCATTCTCATTTAGTTTATTTCGGAATACCCAACGGGTGCCAATGACCGGATGATCAATAGGCCTGGGAACAAGTTCCCAAACTTGATTCCGTTCAAATTGGTTTAATTTCTCTTGCATAGCATATATCCAAAAACTATCACTACATGCTTCATCAATAGTTTTGGGTTCTAGCTGTGAAATAAATGCAACACTAGAAACAATATCTCTACTGGATGTACGAGTACTTACTCCTTTGGTAATATCACCAATTACCAAATCTTTTGGATGATCAGCTGTAAATTTCAACCTTTTCGGTAGATTCTGAAGGTAGCTGGTTCCTGGATCTTCTCTAGGAGGTTCAGCTAGTGCAGAGCTTGGTTGAGGATCAGCTGATGTTGAGCTTGATGCAGGCAGATCTTCATCACTGTCATCGATAGTCATTTGATTTAGTTCATCAAAAGTGACGTTGATTGACTCTTCGATGATCATGGTTCGTTTGTTGAAGACTCTGTATCCTTTGCTCTTGGCCGCATAACCTAAAAATATACCTTCATCGGCCTTTTCATCAAATTTTCCTAAATTGTCTTTTGTATTAAGAATAAAACATTTACAACCAAATATTCTAAAGTATGAAACAGATGGAATTCTATCAAACCATAACTCAAATGGAGTCTTCTTCGATTTGGGTCGAATTAGAACTCTATTGAGAACAAAGCAAGCTGTATTGACAGCTTCAGTCCAGAATGAAGAACAGTTTGGCAACTCTAGAGGGGGGTGAATAGAGTTTATATAGAAAATAACCAATTAAAAATTAACTCTATGAATAATCAGAGTAAAATATGGAAAGTAAATGAAGAGCAAGAAAGCATACGCAAACACAGCGATTTTAACCTGGTTTCCCTCGTGGAGGACTAGTCCAGGCCTGAGAACTCTAGCTCAGGATTAAATCCACTATTTGTGAAATAGTAGTTCACAACCCGTGCCTTTTCTTCAGAAGAGCACGTCAACTTCTTACAGAGGATCGCAGTGGCGATTTGCTTGGAATTGTCCAAGCGACTTCTTCAACTCTTGCACAAGAATCCTAACTGAGAGATGTTGAGCACTCGAGACTTAGGAGGCTTGTGGCTAGTAGATGGGAAGGGTATGGCTTATTTGAACTATAAGAGAGAAGAGAAGAGAAGATTGGATGATTTAAAATGAGAGAATTCATGCCCTATTTATAGTATTTTTATAGACAGAATTCGGCCAGAATTCGGGTAGAAAAATTCAAAAATTTGGCCGTCGGACAACTAGCAACCAGCTAACCCTAAAATTAGGGTTCCTGATTTCTAGGGGACAGAGTTCGGCCCGAACTCTGTGTGGAGGCAGAGTTCGGCCCGAACTCTGTCTCCAGAGCACAGAGTGGTTCAAAGGGGACCATTGGGCAATTTCTAGTTTGGTGGAGCTTGGGATTATTGGGTAGGCTATAGTCTAAGTTTCAAGAGCTCAGCATGACTCAGATTACATTTGTCTAGACTCAAAGAAAATGTAAAATACAGACTTGAATACAACTGAGAAGCAGAGGCTGAGCTGTTGTCTGTCTTGAGCTTAATGCAGACGTCGTGTGTCGTATTGAATTAATACAGATATTATTTAGTCAATGTTGTCAATATTTGGTTGACTGTGACTTTGTGTCAACAATCTCCCCCATATTGATAATTGGCAAAATAATATATGTATATTCAATATTCATACCTGGACACAGTTGATTATACCAACATAGCTCCCCCATAATCGATGCCGAGCTAGAAGTAATAGCTCCCCCGTAATCAGTGAACGGTGCTGAGCTAGAAGCAATAGCTCCCCCGTAAATAATGCATTGAACCTGTTGGCCTGATAAATAATATCTCCAAAAAGCACAAACAAGCACAGATATACAAAAGAAACAAATATATCCAGAATATACATAGTTCTCCCCTTTTTGGCATTTATCAATATAGACTGCAGATGAATGAATAGAAACTGCAGTATAGACAATTAATAGTGATGCAACCACACCAAGCAGAGAAGAAACAGTATATGAATAATCAAAATGAGTCACTGGCATAAAATATAAAACTACGATAAGCATAAAATGTCATCACATAGAGCCAAATGTCAAACCAGAGTGATAGAATATCCAAGTACATAAATCCAAAAACAAACTAAATAACTATAAATCAAAATGCATCAACTAAGATCATCATCAGCAGCAGTAGCAGATAGTAGCCAATCTCCATCAAGGAGTACGAAAAGGCCCAGCAGAGTCTGAATGATCAGTGAAAGAGCGACTGGGGTCCACGATAGCAGCATCCGGATCCAGGTACCGCATGACCCAGGGGTCGTCAATGCGATATCCAGTGCGACCAGGATCCCGCTCCATGGGAATGGGCATAGAGGGGTACCGAGACATAGAATACCGGATATCGTGCAGCGAGTTGCTGAGGGCACTCATCTGCAGCGTAGTCCGATAATCCATCTGCGTCCAGCGATCGTCCTCAAGAGCAAAACGATCCCGGAGCATAGTCTGAATAGACTCAAGAGTGGCAGGTGGAGGTGGTGCATCCTGACCGAGTGGAGGGGCGTCAGGCTCCTCATCATCAGACTGCTCAGAAGTCTCAGGAGAGGCGACGACTGCCGGAAGATGTCGTGCCTTGGACAGGAAAGCAGGAGCAGACAAGAAAGGACAAGCAAGAAAAGGTATATGGAATGCACGAAAGATTATAGGAAGATATGAGGCATAAACCAGGGCTCGTGGTTTCTTCCTGCAGCTAATCATCCAGTCCATCATGGTCCGTGGCAGATTGAAAGAAACACCAAAGTGGAGATGATATAAAGCGGAGATTTCAAAGTATGTAACTTCATCGGTAGAGCCCGCCTTGGGTAAAATGGTATTGAAAACAATCCGATGAAGGTCAAAGAAGTAAGGATTTAGATATTTAGCCATAAGCTTGCGAGGACGAGTGTACGGAGTACATAAGTCGTCCTTGAAGCTTTCAAGGGAAATCCCGTCGGGAAAGCGGAACGATCGAGCGTCAACAAGCTTTTCCTAAGAATTGGGCTCTTGAAGATCAAGATATTCGGCTAAGTCAAAGTAATCAAAGGAGATATCGATACCAGCAACACGTGAATAGATGTGAGTATCGTCAAAAGTCAGGTTGCAGTAAAACATCTGAATTGCACTACGATATATGACCGAAGTAGAAGTAACAAGTTCGTCAAGATGTAGGTCATAAAAAAGTGTATCATAGTGAGAGAAAAATGAGAAGTCAATGGGGTGTCCCGCAAACACTGGACGTGACCTAAAATCACTAAACCATGCATTGGATGCGGCTAGTGATATAAAAAGTCGGTCATCGTAGGTGTTTGGATCACGTGGACGAGAAGGATTGAACAAAGGATGAGGTGGTTGAATTTGTTCAAAGGGTTGCTTGACGGGAGGAGGAGCATTCGACGAGGACGCTCCCTCGAGACGAATTCTCTTCCCACGGTTAAACAAGCGAGGAGCCATTTGCAAGAGATAGAGAACTTTGAAATAGAAAGGGAGAAGGAGTTATACCTTAAAACAATAAGGAACAGTGAAAGAGAATGAGGAATGAGCCCTTTCTTCTTGATTTTGATGAGCAATGGAGCACTCTTGATAGAAAACTAGGGTTAGGGTTTGTAGGAAAAAGTTTGGAGAGGTGAAGGTGGTGGTAAGAATGAAGGAGAGAGATGAAAACCCGAAAATAAGATGAGGGTTTTCTTTGGTTGGAGGGAATCTGGACCGTAGGATCTAAAATGATCAAACGGCTGAGGCTGTCCCCGACGCTGGAACAATGGAACCGAACTCGGCCCGAACTTTGTTAGGGGCAGAGTTCGGCCCGAGTTCTGGATTAGTCTTCCAGAACAGAAAGATGGGCAAGAAGATAAAAAATGGTTAAGTGTTGAAAAAATAGTTAGAAATGAGGATAAAAGCTTGATGGAATCAATCAAGTAGATAGTGAGGTATACTAACATCAGAATGAACTTAGAAAATATTAAGTAGGCAATAATAAATTAAAATGAACCATATAATAAACAAGGAAATATATTATAATTCAATAGTTTGAATTTGCCATGGGTTAGCTGCAGGGGCCGGATCCCAGCTAGCGGTAGTCCTGAGGACTAGTGCACCGTGTCGCTTAGGCTTTTACGCCTTGTTGTCAGAAGGGCCCTTTCGGCTTGTACCCATAGCAAGTCCATTGTAAGAAAATCATAATATAATCGATATTTATGCAGGTGAGTTTCAATTTATGATAGCTTCATCTACAATTCCAAGTTCACGACAAAGGAAATTGAAGCGCTCTTCGGATAATAGCTTAGTAAAGAAATCTGCTAGCTGATGATCAGTGTCAATAAACTCTAAGTTAATCGTGCCATTTTGCTGATGATCACGCAAAAAGTGGTGTCTGATCTCAATGTGTTTTGTGCGTGAGTGACAGATAGGGTTCTTAGTCAAGTTAATAGCACTAGTATTGTCACAGAATATAGGAATGTGCATGAAAGATAGATTATAGTCTTCAAGGGTTTGCTTCATCCACAGAATCTGTGCACAACAACGCCCAGCTGCGATGTATTCAGCTTCTGTTGTGGATAGTACGACAGAATTCTGTTTCTTGCTAAACCAGGAGACTAAAGCCTTTCCTAATAAGTGACACGTGCCGTTTGTACTTTTACGGTCGACCTTGCATCCGGCGAAGTCAGCATCAGAGTAACCAATGAGGTCAAATGATGTTGTCTTGGGATACCATAGGCCCATAGTAACCGTACCCTTAAGGTACCGAAAGATACGCTTAACCGCGGTCAAGTGTGATTCCTTAGGATTTGCTTGATATCTAGCACATAGGCAAACACTAAACATAATATCGGGGTGACTAGCAGTTAGATAAAGTAAGCTGCCTATCATACCTCGATACTTACGTTGATCAACGGGTTTGCCACTCTCATCTGGTTCTAGTTTGGTTGAGGTAGCCATTGGAGTGCTGATTGGTTTGACGTTGTCAAGATCGAACCTCTTCAGCATGTCCTTTGTATACTTCGACTGACAGATGAAAGTTCCATTAGCCATTTGTTTTACTTGCAGACCAAGAAAGTAGTTGAGCTCTCCCATCATGCTCATCTCAAATTCTGTCTGCATACACTTGGCAAATTCTTGACAGAAGGTTTCATCAGTAGAACCGAAAATGATATCATCAACATAAATTTGAATCAATAGAATGGTGTCTTTAAAAGATTTTATAAATAGTGTAGTGTCAATTTTCCATTTTGAAAAAACCTTTCTCAAGCAAGAAACTGCTCAGCCTTTCATACCAAGCTCTGGGGGCTTGTTTAAGGCCATATAGCGCTTTCTTTAGCTTGAACACGTGGTCGAGAAATTTGTGATTTTCAAATCCAGGAGGTTGTTTTACATAAACTTCCTCCTTAATAAAACCATTCAAGAAAGCACTTTTCACATCCATTTAAAATAATTTGAAATTTTGATAATTAGCAAATGCACAAAGCATCCGAATGGATTCTAGTCTAGCAACAGGAGCATACGTCTCATCGTAGTCGATACCTTCCTCTTGGTTGTATCCTTGAGCTACTAGACGAGCTTTGTTGCGTGTGACTGAACCATCTTCATTCACTTTGTTTCTAAACACCCATTTAGTACCAATTATCGAGTGATTAGCCGATCTAGGAACTAGTTCCCACACTTGGCTCCTCTCGAATTGGTTGAGTTCATCTTGCATAGCAGAAATCCAAAATTCATCATTAAAAGCTTCAGAAATGTTTTTCGGCTCAACTTGTGAAATAAAGGCAGTGCTAGCAATAGAGTCTCTTAGTGATGATCTGGTAGTTACTCCACGTGAAACTTCGTCTATCACTAAATTTTCTGGATGAGAAGGTTTGAAAGAAAATTTCTTAGGCAAACCCTCCAGAGAATTAGTTTCGATTGAAGTATTCATTGGAGTAGAAGTTGACGGCTCAACGTCATCATCAAGAGTACTTACTGTACTATTATCTTCATCAAAAGTCATATTAGTTGACTCTTCCACAATTAGTGAGCGTTTATTAAAAATTCTATATCCCTTACTCTTGGCGGCATAACCAAAGAAAATACCATCGTCAGCTTTGGCATCAAATTTGCCTAAGTTGTCTTTGGTGTTAAGGATAAAACATCTACATCCAAAAACTTTAAAATAAGAAACATTGGGGGTTCTCCCAAACCAAAGCTCATAGGGTGTTTTCTTCGTAAT
Source organism: Iris pallida (assembly GCA_029216955.1). NCBI lineage: Eukaryota > Viridiplantae > Streptophyta > Magnoliopsida > Asparagales > Iridaceae > Iris > Iris pallida. The sequence goes on along the minus strand of JANAVB010005599.1, from coordinate 26,471,190 downwards.
GGGACGAATAAGCACCCTATTCAAAATGTGGCATGCTGTACTGACAGCTTCTGCCCAGAAATATTTCGGAAGTGAAAATTTATTCAATATAACTCTAGCCATATCGTCGAGAGTCCTATTCTTCTGCTCCACAACACTATTTTGTTGAGGAGTTCTTGGACAAGAAAATTTATGATCAAAACCATTTGCATTACAAAAATTTTCAAAATTATAATTTACGAATTTGCCTCCATGATCACTTCGGATTCGAGTAATCATGTAGCCTTTTTCGTTTTGAACTTTCTTTACAAAAACTTTGAAAACAGAAATAGCATCGCTCTTATTTGCGAGAAAGAAAACCCAAGTAAATCTTGAAAAATCATCAACAATAACGAATGCATAAAGCTTGCCACCAAGACTAGCTATTCTACTAGGACCAAATAAATCCATATGGAGTAGTTGCAGGGGTCTAGTAGTACTTACAGAGTTGATGGAATGAAATGAGGATTTGGTTGCCTTGTTTAATTCACATTCGGCACATACCGTGTCCTTTTTGAATGTGATGTCGGGCAATCCTCTCACTAGCTTCTTGGTCGATAGCCTGGATATAGTATCCATGTTGGCATGACCAAGACGCTGGTGCCAAAGTAGTCGTTCGTCTTTGTGGGCATATAGACATCTACCTGTATTGTTAGTATCTATAGAAAGATAGAAAATATAAATGTTATCCTCTCTTTTCCCTTCAAAAACAATGTCTCCCGTTGACCTATCATAGATAAGGCAATTGTTCTGTCCAAAGTTAATATCATATCCATGATCAGCAAGATGACTAATGCTGAGCAGGTTATGCTTTAACTCGGTCACTAGGCAGACATCCTTTATTACAGGAGAGGGAGGATAACCAATAATACCATTACCTATTATGTGCCCTTTGAGATTGTTACCGAAGGATACGTATCCTTCTCTCTTCATCGATAGTGATGCAAAAAGATTTGCATCTCCCGTCATATGTCGCGAGCATCCACTATCGAGAATCCACTTACTCTCAGTTGAGGAGGGAAGGTCTACCTACATCAAGAGTAGATGTGACCTTTGGTACCCATGTTCTTGAGGGTCCTGAGAAGTTAGTTTTCGGAAACCATGCATATATCTTTTTGTCTACTAGTCTTCTAACTCTACATTATGATGAAATGTGTCCATGTAATCCACAGTAGGTACAGATAGCATTTTTATTTATACTAGGAGCATGAGAATAATATCTATAAGCAACAGGATGTGGATGGACATGATGTGCAGAGTTAGCATGGTGATGATGATTATGCATAGAATGAGTGGTATGGTGATGGTGTCTATGTGGCATAGTATGATGATATTGTCTATGATGTGTGACATGCTGATATTGTCTATATGACATGGCATGTGGGTGAGGCATGGTATGATGATTTTGTCTATGTGGCATAACATGATGATTTTGTCTATATGGCATGGCATGATGATGATTTCTATATGTAGAGTGATGTTGGTTGTGTCTTTGTGCAGTATGATGAGGTGTATTCCTACGTGCACGTGGTTTATGGAAGTTTGTGTATATAAAAGCATGGTTATGTGCTGCATGAGAATGACGTGGTTGACTAGCATGAGTGGTGTTGTGCCCATGTAATTGGGTTTAAGGTTGAACAACCTGTTTACCCAATTTGGTTTCTAATCTCTTAGAAACAGCTTACAGTTCATCAACCTTAATATTTAAGCCATATATCTTAGTTATGGAAATCTTGTGTCTACTTTTTTCTTCAGCAAGCAACGTGTTGAGAGTAGTGATTTCTTGAGTTTGTTGCTCAATACGTGTTTCAGCATCATGTAAGCTTAATTTAAGCTTGGATACTTCAATAGTGACATCAGTGGGTGACGTGTCTCTAACATTATCAAGAAGTAAAGAAATTCTTTGTATTTCGTCTTCAAGACTTTTGATTTTGTCCTTGGCATGTTTGTATTTACCGATGACCTTTTTGTGATCATCGAGTAAATCAGTGAAGGCATCGCCAAGTTCATCAAAAGAGAAGTCATCTAAAGTTTCGTTAGATACCTTGTTGGAAGTTGCCATTAAGCACACATTTGCTGTATCTTGAGGAGAGTCCTTTTCTTCCTCGGAGTCACTCGCTTCACTTTCATTCCAAATACTTGTGTTGGCATATTTCCTTGATGAGGACTTCTTGTATGGCTTCTCATAGCGGTTGCTCTTCTTCAAGAATGGACAGTCTTTTCGGACGTGTCCAGTCTTCTTGCAACCATAGCAGGTTGGCTCTTCTTCGCCGTCTTCTTGTGATTCCTTCTTCCTTCGATTGAAGCGAAGGAATTTTCTGAAGTTGCGAACCATGAGAGCTTGGTCTTCATCATCCGAGTTGTCGTCTTCGGTCTCATCATGATCAGCCCTTCGTCGATGAGCTTTGAGTGCGATCTCCCTGGTCTTCGGAGCAGGCTCTTCGAAGTCCTTGAGGTCAAGCTCGTGAGTCATGAGCTTACCCATCAAGGTCTCCATTGACATTGTTGTGAGATCGTTTCCTTCTATGATGGCTGTCACCTTAGGGTTCCAAATCTTTGGTAGCCCTCTGAGTAGCTTGCGAATCTTCTCGTGGTTTGAGTATTGCTTGCCAAGCGAGGATAGAGGATTGATGATGTCGAGGAATCTTGTGAACATCTATGTGATCGTCTCGTTTGGCTTCATCTTGAATGCCTCGTATTCTTGCGTAAGACGACTGATTTTTGATTCCTTGACTTGGGTGGTTCCTTCATGCATCACTTCTAGAAGCTTCCATACTTCGTGGGATGTGGTGCATATAGATACCCTGTTAAACTCATTCCTGTCTATAGCACAGAATAAAGCATTAATAGCACTAGCGTCTAGACTTGCCTGTTTCTTCTCTTCGTCAGAATATTTGTCATATGATTTCTCAATGAGATCACCGTTGACAACTATCCTGGCGAGCTTTTTGTAGCCGTCAGTGACGACTGTCCACAGGTCGAAGTCTAGAGACTTGAGATAGAAACTCATCCTTGTTTTCCATACGTGTAGTTAGTTCCATCAAATAGGGGAGGCCTATGAGTGGACTGTCCTTCACCATGATTGGAAATCAAGGATTGTGTGGTTGCCATGGATCAGCTCTAGGATGTAAATCCTTGTAAAGAGAACAGAGCTCTGATACCAATTGAAGAACAGTTTGGCAACTCTAGAGGGGGGTGAATAGAGTTTATATAGAAAATAACCAATTAAAAATTAACTCTATGAACAATCAGAGTAAAATGTGGAAAGTAAATGAAGAGCAAGAAAGCATACGCAAACACAGCAATTTTAACCTGGTTTCCCTCGTGGAGGACTAGTCCAGGCCTGAGAACTCTAGCTCAGGATTAAATCCACTATTTGTGAAATAGTAGTTTACAACCCGTGCCTTTTCTTCAGAAGAGCACGTCAACTTCTTACAGAGGATCGCAGTGGCGATTTGCTTGGAATTGTCCAAGCGACTTCTTCAACTCTTGCACAAGAATCCTAACTGAGAGATGCTGAGCACTCGAGACTTAGGAGGCTTGTGGCTAGTAGATGGAAAGGGTATGGCTTATTTGAACTATAAGAGAGAAGAGAAGAGAAGATTGGATGATTTGAAATGAGAGAATTCATGCCCTATTTATAGTATTTTTATAGGCAGAATTAGGCCAGAATTCGGGTAGGAAAATTCAAAAATTTGGCCGTTGGACAACTAGCAACCAGCTAACCCTAAAATTAGGGTTCCTGATTTCTAGGGGACAGAGTTCGGCCCAAACTCTGTCTCCAGAGCACAGAGTGGTTCAAAGGGGACCATTGGGCAATTTCTGGTTTGGTGGAGCTTGGGATTATTGGGTAGGCTATAGTCTAAGTTTCAAGAGCTCAGCATGACTCAGATTACATTTGTCTAGACTCAAAGAAAATATAAAATACAGACTTGAATACAACTGAGAAGCAGAGGCTGAGATGTTGTCTGTCTTGAGCTTAATGCAGACGTCGTGTGTCGTATTGAATTAATACAGATATTATTTAGTCAATGTTGTCAATATTTGGTTGACTGTGACTTTGTGTCAACACAGAAATATTTGGGTAGACTAAACTGGTTTAACATCACTCTGGCCATTTCGGTTAGAGTTCTGTTCTTACGTTCCATAACTCCATTTTGTTGTGGAGTCCTAGGACAGGAGAACTCGTGTACAAAATCGTGTGTGTCACAAAATTGCTCAAAATCAGCATTCTCGAATTCGTCTCCATGATCACTTCTGATTCGAGTGATCATGTAACCTTTTTCATTCTGTACTTTCTTGCAAAAGGCGATAAATTCGGATAATGCATCATTCTTGCGTGTCAAGAAGTATACCCACGTGTATCTGGAGAAATCATCTACAATTACGAAAGTATAAAGCTTACCTCTGAGGCTAGCAACTCTGCTATGACCAAATAAGTCCATATGAAACAATTGTAGAGGTCTAGTAGTACATACTGCGTTTACTGACTTGAATGTGGTTCTGGTAGCTTTGTTCTTTTTACATTGGCTGCATACCGAATCCTTCTTGAATGTAATGTCCGGTAAACCGCGTACTAGCTTCTTTGTGGATAATCTTGAAATCGTATCCATATTAGCGTGACCGAGTCTCATATGCCACAGATGACTCCCATCACTCTTGGCCATTAAGCATATACCTGAAATGTTAGTTTCTTCCAACAAATAGAAAATATATATGTTGTCTTCTCTGATACCTTCAAAGATAATATTACCAGTTGAGCTATCAACTATAATACATTTGTCTTTGTCAAAGTTGATGCCATAACCATGATCAGCTAGATGACTTATGCTGAGTAGATTATGTTTCAACTCGGTAACCAGACAGACATCCTTAATCACAGGGTAGGGAGACTTACCAACATCACCGATACCAATAATATACCCTTTCAAGTTATTACCGAAGGAAACATAGCCTTCCTTCTTTTTCTTCGACAGTGTTGCAAATAGGGTAGCGTCACCGGTCATATGCCGTGAGCAACCGCTGTCGAGGATCTATTTGCTTCTAGCATGTGAAAGGTGTTCCACCTATAAAACAGTTTGCAGATGAAACTTTTGGTACCCATTTCTTGTAGGGTCCTAAAATGTTAGCCTTTGGTATCCAAGCATAAATATTTAAATCAACAAGCTTTCTGATTCTATATGCAGATGAAATATGACCAATGAGGCCACAATAATGACATTTTATATGTCGAGTGTTGAAAGCCGAGTGGTGTGCATGGTTGGTAGGTTTAGGTTTTCTAGTATAGAAGAAAGCATGCCTATAATCCTGTTTGGGCTTAACCTTTTGGGGTAGAGGTTTGATAGGGTTAGGTCTGACAGTGTTTGGCTTGGGAATGTTCCAATTTTTCGGTAAGTGACACGTGTTAGGGTAGGAAGCAGCAGGCTCAGGCTGTTTTCCTAATCTAATTTCCAATCTTTTGGAAGTGTCATACAACTTAGTATAATTAGAAGTGAGTGATTCCATTCTGATTTGTGCACATCGAAGACTTTTCTTCTCTATAGAAAGTTCTTCCTTGAGTTGGTCAATAATTTTGTCTTTCTCTTCAGATGACTTGGTAGTCTCGTGTAATAAGAGCTTTGTTGAAGAAAGCTCACCAGACTCACTAACATTATTTCTAACCTCATCTAGTAGGTCGGTAAGTCTACCTATTTCACCTTTGTACTCTTTGAGTACCTTCTTAGAGGTCTGATACTTGCTACACAGTTTCCTGTAATCAGTCATCAGGTCACTGAAGGCATCTCCTAATTGCTCAAAGGTGAATTCATCATAAGTATCAACTACAGGTTCAGTAGGTACCTGATCGGATGCCATAAAGCATACATTTGCAGCGTCTTCTGATTGTTCGTCTTCTGAGTCGCTGGCTTCACTTTCATGCCATATGCTGGTATTAGCATATCTCCTAGATGTTGATCTCTTCAGGTTCCCTTTTTCATACATGTTGCTCTTCTTGCTTGATGATGAGTTTGTAGGACAGTCCATCTTCATGTGTCACTTCTTCTTGCAGCCATAGCAGACAGCATCATCTTGATACCAGTTGTTGCTGTTGTTTTCTTTGGCTCTCTTCTCATGTCTCATGAATCTCTTGAACTTTCTTGCCAGGAGTGCTTGATCTTTAGCATCAGATTCACTGCTGTCTGAGTCACCTTCAGCAGCTTTTCTGTGCTGAGCCTTGAAAGCGATCGTCTTCTCCTTTGGTGTAGGCTCTTCAAAATCTTGTAGCTCCAGTTCATAAGTGAGTAGCTTACCCATGAGTACTTCGAGGGACATAGTTGTGAGGTCATTCCCTTCAATGATTGCAGAAGCCTTTAGAATCCAGTTCTTGGTAAGTGCTCGCAGGAGTTTGCGAATCTTTTCATGGTTACTGTACTCTTTGCCTAGGGAGGACAAAGGATTTACAATACCCAGAAATCTTTCGAACATCTGAGTAATTGTTTCGTTGGGCTTCATCTTAAACACCTCATACTCTTGAGTAAGTCTGTTGACTTTAGATTCTTTGACTTGAGTCGTGCCTTCATGTGTGACTTCAAGTAGCTTCCATAATTCATTAGCCGTTGTGCAGATAGACACCCTGTTAAATTCAGTTCTGTCTAAAGCACAAAAAAGAGCATTAATGGCACGTGCGTCAAGACTGGCCCTTTTCTTTTCTTTCTCTGTATATCTGCTATGGGGTTTTTCAACTAAAACTCCATCAACATTTATACGAGGTGGCTTTTGATAGCCATCAAGAACAATGGACCATAAATCAAAGTCAAGTGATTTCAAGAAGAAACTCATCCGTATTTTCCAATAGGTATAGTTTGTACCATCAAACAGTGGGAGTCTGTTTGTGGCCTGGCCTTCACTTGTGAATTTCACAGTTGCCATGTGTTGTGCTGTGATCTATATAACAGTTAATTAAAATGAATAAATAATTGCACTGTTACCTTTGCTTTACCTGTAAAATCCGTTCTGATACCAATTGTATGAACGAAATAGTAAAGCGTAATACTCTAGAGGGAGGGTGAATAGAGTTGGCAGCGAAATAATGCTAATTAAAAATGTTAGCAGCACAATCACAGAATATTAATCACAACTAAAATAAAGTAAAGGCAAAGTTAAGAGAGCAAACGCAAAGACAGTGATGTATACTGGTATCCCTCTGTGGAGGACTAATCCAGTCGGTAGAACTCTTGCTACCAGTTGAATCCACTATTGGAAAAACTGCAAGTTTTCTTACGAAGTTTTTGCAACTTCTACAACGCGAGCTTTGATACGAAGAACTCGTCCAACTTCAAATGTGAAGAGGTATTCTTCAATCAAGCCTTCTGATTACAATCTCTCAGAAACTTCTAGACTGTACCGCACTGGCAAATCGACTAGAGGATTGTAACTGGCTTGGGATCTGAAATTGAAAGCTCTAGAAAACTCTTTGGAAGACTGAAAGCTTTAGATAGAGTGAAGATTGAAAGTGAATGAGTGAGTTGAAATGATCGAAATTCTTCTCTATTTATAGGAATTCCAAAGGCAGAATTCTGACAGAATTCGGACAGAACTCTATGAGCAAATCTCGGTCAAATTCGCAACTGCAGGAGGACCCAGTAACAAGGATTCAAAATCACAACGGCCACCAACCGAACTCTGGCCGAACTCTGGCCGAACTCGGTCCGAGTTCTGTCAGGGTTTAGTTAGGGTTTTAAAAAGCTTTTTGGTGATTTTTGAAAATCTTTTTGAAAACCTTTTTGTAAACCTTTTTGAGAGGTCATTTTAAAAAACATTTTGAACTCATTTAAGGGTAGCCTATTTGCCAGTACGACTCGGTGTACAACATATTCCTAGACTCAAATAAAATAAAAAATACATTACATAAGGAATTACAGACTCGAGTAGGCAAACAGATCTTCGGTCTTGAATTCAGTGGATAGCCATTCTTGATCATGTCCAAGAGTCCGAGATGTTCCGACTAGCTTCGTATATCCAGACAGAGTTTAATCAATTATTAAAATCAGGTTGACCATATGACCAATGGGCCAACATATATTTATTGTTTTTGCTGTGTGAAGTACTTTGTCCGAGCTCTCTGGCGTATGTAGTGTTTGGCGCATAGAATTTCTGGTCCTGAAATTCCATGCTTCTACAGCCTTGTTAATTTAAATATGTTTCCTGACACGCTGGTGCCCCATTGTGGTACACTTTTGACAAATGACATCACGTGATAGTGGCCCGTCGTGGCGCACTCCTGACAGTGAACATGACATGATACATATATCTCGAAGGCTGTTTCGACGGCTAGCATGTCATGACAAGTATGAATGACCTGGACACCGTAGGCGATTGTGTTGGTACAAATAAACCAGTACTGTCTTGCATCATGTCTAGGATGAGGCTCCCTAAGTACCACGGTCAGGGATACCTACAAAAATTGACTAAGGCTAATAAACTAGAATAATTCAGTAGTCATAAAGAGATTTCCCAGCTACAGGCAATCCCGTTACCTGGGTGTACTAAGTGGACTTATAGCCTACCGACGAGTAGGACATATTTCCAGCACACAGTCACGTGTTGTACCCTTCATAAATGGACATTCAACCTGGATAACCTGGATGGTCTGCAGGGCTTGTGGCTGTTGGGATAATCTTATTGCATTTGCTAGTAACTAGGCCTGTGATAACCCTAGTTAGTTAAAGTATCAAGTCGTACTCTTTGATTGGCCGTGACTGATTGAATGAAGTCTAGCCCAGCTTCGAATTGTCCTGATCCTGCGCAAGATTATGACAAGACATGATTATTTATGCTTGCCTTAACAATAATGATCAGGGGACTAGTTCTGTTCAGGCGAAGGATTACAACCCCGGTCCTTGTTTGGTTTAAGGGTTATAACCTGGCTCCCGGAGCAGTTCTGTGTCCTCTCTTCGTTTATTGTCTTATTGCTCCCCATGCTATGCTCGTCATATTTTATTTTACTTCAATAGCATGATTATTTATACTGGCCTTAACAATAACGATCGGGGGTCCAGTTCTGTTCAGACGAAGAGTTATAATGTCACTCTCTGATTCCGGAATACGTATTTTTAGTACGTATACTGCTTATTTATATTTACGTATATTTATACGATATTTATTTTGTTGTATTTCTTCATGTATATCCCAAATTATTTGACAAAATAATATTTCGTAATTTATTCTCTGTGATTTTAGTTTACAGTTTTGGCTCTAATTGGGTGACATGTTCTCGGTTCACTTGAACCCGTTGGGTCATCATGAACCAACTTGGTTTAGGCTTTTATATAAAACCCCATTCCTTTTCTCTCCCCTCATTCATTCCTCATAACTCCTCTCATTTACTTCCTTCACCCAACCAAAGGCAAGTATCAACTTGCACAAGGGAGAGATCCATCATTTTCATTTTTCTTTCAAAATTTTTACCAAAACTTGTTCTTCTCCTCATTCTCTACTAGATTAGAACTTGGAATTTTCTGATTGGAAGCTTTAATTTTTGTAGATCTAAGTTTTAAACATTTTCGGTTTTCCTTGGTTTTGATCTACTAAACTCCATCATTTTCAAGTTTTAATGGTTCCATGTTGTAGAGAATTGAATTTTACTCCAGATTGAACTTTGAAAATCGAAATTTGGTTAAGAATTGACTTAGTTATGATTTTTGGAGCTTTTAGGGTTCATGGTTCTTCCCTCTCGGTTGAGGGGAAGAAGATGAACAGTGTCCTGTGTCCCGCGCCCTCCGCGCGCGTGCGTCCCACGCCGCGCTGATGGGAGGTCCGTGCCCCTGTGTCCCGCGCCCTCCGTGCGTGCGCGTCCCGCGCCGCGCTGATGGGAGGTCCGCGCCCCTGTATCCCGCGCCCTCCGCGCGCGCGCGTCCGCGCCGCGCTGATGGGAGGACGCGCCCCCGCGCCCGCGTGGTGCCCGCGCCGCGTGGTCTCCCGTGCCGCGTGGTCTCCCGCGCCGCGTGGTTCCAGCACCAGGCCGCCCCCGCGTGTTCGCGCCCCTGTGTGGACGTCACGTGCCCGGCCTTTCCGCGCCCTCGCGTGTCCGCGCCTTGCGTGGTCCGCGCCTCGTGTGTCCGCGCCTTGCGTTGTCCGCGCCCCCGCGTGTCCGCGCCCCCGCGTGTTCGCGCCCCTGTGTGGACGTCACGCGCCCGGCCGTTTTCCCCGCGCCTGCGTGGCCGCCCGCGCCCGGCGCTTCCCGCGCCCGTGTGGCCGTCCGCGCTCGTGACCGCACCCTCGCCCGCCATGTGCCCGGCGCTTCCCGCGCCCGTGTGGCCGTCCGCGCTCGTGACCGCGCCCTCGCCCGCCATGCGCCCGTGCCATGGATGTGACGCGCCCGCGTTGGTTGGCCGACCTTGCCTTAGTACCTAGTCAGCCTGTCCCTGGTTTTCCATTTTTCATGCTACCTTGGCTCATATACGTGTATATGTATTGGTTTGTGTATGCGATGTATCCTTACGCCTTTTGTCCTGAGCATGAATCTGACCCTGGAGAACAAAGTGTTCCTACTCGCTACATGTGCCTGAATGTTTCAGTTTTCGTTCATGCTTGACAAATGACTCGTAATCCCACGTGGCGCATTTGCAATGTTGCATTACACTAAGGAGGGTAGAACGTGTCGACCTACTGATCGACATGGATCCTCACTTGGGGTACTCGTACTACGGTACGACATTCTAGGAGGATGATCATGCAGGCCACAGCATGAGGATCCAAGATTTCACATAGGGTTTAAATTAGGCAACTAAATCTATTAGATGCATGGAGAGGGCAGAATCCCGAGATCGTGTTACACCAGCCGCCTTGAGGTATTGCCTCGACGCGCCAGCTGGTCACCACGGATACTGTGCCATCTGCCGGTATCCGATTATTTCCTGATATATTATAAGTTTTGGCAAGGTAGCCCTACGGGGACTTGTGCCTGCAAGGTAGCCTTATGAGGGACCTGTGCTTAATAATACTTGACTACGCGGACCCCTGGGTTGGCTAGCCTTGCTGGAAAGATACGATCTGAGGACTCTGATAATTTAATGCGAGGATAACCTCGCCATACTAGAAACTCGTAGACTTGACTGGCCGTGAAAATGACTTGCTTGTATTTTTCTTTTACCTTCCGCGAGTAACTGAGGAAAGCGGACTGTTATGGTGCGTTATCCAACCCATGTTCTTGTTTGATTGTTGGGTTGGTTATCGTACTATGACAGGCTGCGGACCGAAGTTACGAACGGAAGCCTTAATTTGATTGTGATGTGTTACTCCTGTGAATGACTAAGGAACATGGCCCACCGCGGTACGTGATCCAACCCATGTTCTTGTTTGATTGTTGGGTTGGTTATCGTGCTGCGATGGTCTGTTGACCGAAGTCACAACCAGGAGATCTTCTTACTTATATCTGTAAACTTATGTGAAGGTCATAGAGTGCGACGCATCCCGGCTCCATGTGGCACCTTTTGTCCTTGTTTGGTTGTAAGGGTGCCAGATGGGTCCGACGATGTAGCGCTACCCTATAGCCGCAGCATAAGCTTTATTCTTATCATTATAACTGGGTTTTATCTTAACTCTTGTGCCCTTTGGCGGTACTTGCTATTCGGGGCTGACCCCGCTGGTTTTGTTTGGCCAGATCTCGTAGCAGAGCCAGAGGACGCGATCCTTCTTCCTGACATCCATGGTGCATACTAGGAGCATGGCTGGTCGGGGACTCGAGTGGGTTTCTTCTCCACCACTCTTGCTTATACTTTTGTGCGGCGTTCAGCCACCGGCACCTGTTAGCCGGATTACTTGATATTTTGTGTCAGTACATAATTGTAACTAAACAGACTGCAGCTGTGTATAATTTTGTGCTCATGACTCTCTGAGATAGCTATGTTATAAAGCTAGTCTCTCATGACCATTTTGATGAAGCGTCGGGGACGCCTTACTGCTTTACCTTTAATGTTCATTTAATTGCTGATGTTGTGTTGATTGATTGAGACATAGAACTCTGTGGGACCATAGGAGACTTGATTGTAGCATGTACCCCCTAGTCTCTTGACAGCCACGATCGCCGTATGACGTCACGTACCTCATATGGTGTAGCTGGCCCCGTTCGTCTCCGTATTTCGGTACTGGGGCGTGACAAGGTTTTAGTGGTGGCCCATGCAGGTCTGATTTTCAGACTTGTGGGGTATTGCGAATTATTAGGAGTCTCAATCAAAACTTGTTCCCCTTGAAATTCTGTTTCGAATTCTCTGTCCTTGCCTTGATCTCTAACCTGACTTGCATCCTCGAAATCTTCCTCGTCCGGACTTGATAATCTTATATTCTTCTCTATAGGGGTGCTTCATTCTCAGTAGCGGGTGAGGCCCATGAGGAAGAGCAGCAAGAGCACGGCTCGACTGGGCAGCAACAGGGGAGAGAACCTTCTCCAGTGCAGGCACGAGCAAAAATGGAACCAGAGGCAGTGCAGCCACAGGTTATTGAAACTCCTGCAGCACCAGTAGCGACGGCAGTACCAGACGCCGTAGCACTCCTGGAGATCATCCGGGGGTTTCTTGTCACTAACCAACAGCAACAGACTCGGCAGCAGGAGCAGAACGTGTTGCTGAACCAAGGGATTCAGTTAGCTCTTGAGAGGAGTGCCGGGGTTGACTCGGGAGCCTCAGGAAGGTTCCGTCGCTTGAACCCGAGGTATTTTGATGGCACGGAGGATGCCATCACTGCGGATGCATGGATTCAAGACATCGAAGCCATTCTTGTGGCAGCTAAGGTTCCAGACGATGAGAAGGTTGATCAGGTCAAACTGGTACTTCAGGATCTTGCCCGCGACTGGTGGGCATCAGAAGAAGTTGGTACAAGATGCCCTGTTCGTTGGACCACCTTCAGTGACAGATTCAAGGTCAAGTATTTTGGCGTAGTAGCTCGATATGAGCTCCAGCAGAAGTTCATCAATCTCAAGCAAGCAGGCAAGACCGTAGATGGGTATGCAGCAGAATGCTGCAGATTGTGCCGTTTCGTACCATCAATGGTGGCAACGGAGCCAGAGAAAGCTATGAGGTTCCAGCAGGGACTTCATTTGGAATTATTGCAGCTTGTGGAAGGACACGACTACCAGACGTTTGACGCTGTCTTGACGGCAGCCCGGAGGCACGAGCTTACCCAGCAGAGGTTGGCATCGAGGGCAGGAGGTCAGAAGAGATCCCATTCCCAGGTTGGAGGAGGAGCAATGCAGCGAACATCGGCACCAGCACCCGGTGTACGTATTCATGATGCGGGGGCGCCGCGGAGGACGGCCGTGTCAACTAATACAGCGCCAGTTCGGCATCAGCAGCCGAGGAACCAGCAACAGTGTCAGGGAGCACCCCAGGCTGTACATTCTGTGGGAAGACAGGGCACACGAGGGAGGTGTGCCGGTCAGCGAATGGCTTATGCTTGAGGTGTGGTAGTTCAGACCACCGTATTTCTACTTGTCCTATGATGCAGAGGCCAGGAGGGCCAGCTCAGCAGTTTCCAGCATTGCCAGCTCCAGTGGCAACCCCGAGTAGAGGGCCAGTATTAGCAGTAAGGCCCCTAGCCCAGCGTCTACCAACGCAGGCTCAGATGTTCCGCCAGGCATAGGAAGCCGAAGGCCCTCAGAGGCAGCAACAGCATGGTCGAGGAAGGCCGCAACAAGGGGCTCCGCGGGGCCAGGCTCTCACATTAACCTTGGGAGAGGCTCTAGCGTCCAGTGACGTGGTGGCAGGTAAAATTCTCGTCACCTCATTTCCCGCTGTAGCATTATTTGATTCAGGTGCTACTCATTCATTCACCTCTACACAATATGCTACACGGATTGGACTAGTGTTTGAGGCATTGCCGGAGAGGATGGATATACTCACCGGCAATGGGCTCGTAGAAGTAAGCAGAGTGCACTTTTTATGTCCGGTAGAGGTGTGTGGGCATTTATTGCCCGCATCATTGATTGAATTCCCTATGGGGAATTTTGATGTTGTTCTTAGCATGGACTGGTTGAGAGACAGTCATGCGACCATTGATTGTAGAGGAGGTAGGGTCATATTCAGCATTCCTGGGATAGAGCAGTTCATCTTTACTCGAACCTTGAAGAATCAGGCCGGAGGCGTCATCTCAGCAGCAGTGTCAAAGCCAGGACAGATTCCGAGAGTGGTCGAAGATTTTCTCGACGTCTTCCCTGATGAGCTCCCAGGGATACCCCCAGTCAGAGAGGTAGAATTTAGCATTGAGTTGAACCCTGGAACGAGGCCTATTGCAGACAGAGTTTACAGAATGTCGCTGTCAGAACAGGATAAGTTGTATCAACATGAAGAAGAGTTGAAGTCTAAGGGATTCATCCGAGACAGTAAATCGCCCTGGGCTGCGCCAGTGATTCTAGTTCCCAAGAAGGATGGGTCGACGAGGATGTGCATCGACTACCGCAAGCTGAATGCAGTAACAGTGAAGAATAAGTACCCGCTACCAAGGATTGATGACCTGTTTGATCAATTGAGCAAGGCCCGCATCTTTTCCAAGATCGATCTTCGTTCGGGATACTATCAGGTGAGAGTCCGAGAGCAAGATATTCAGAAGACGGCATTCAGATCAAGATACGGGCATTATGAGTTTTTAGTAATGCCCTTTGGACTAACCAATGCCCCTGCAGTATTTATGGATTTGATGAACCGCATCTTTCTTCCATATTTGGATAAATTTGTGGTAGTGTTCATAGATGACATTCTTGTCTATTCCAGCAGTGAAGAGGAGCATGAGAAACATCTTAGGACTGTCTTGCAAACATTGAGGGAGCATCAACTTTATGCGAAGCTCGACAAGTGTGAATTCTGGTTAGATCACATTTCGTTCCTGGGGCATATAATTTCTGGGGCAGGAGTGTCAGTGGATCCGAAGAAGATTGAGGCCGTAGAGCATTGGCCAGTCCCGAGAACGGTTGCAAAAGTACGAAGTTTCTTGGGATTAGCTGGTTACTACAGAAGATTCGTGGCGGACTTTGCCAAGATCTCTGCGCCCTTAACGCGTTTGACGCACAAGGACGTGGAGTTTGTTTGGTCAGCTAGTTGTCAGGCATCATTTGAAGAATTGAAGAAGAGATTAATCTCGGCCCCGATCTTGACGCTTCCAGTAGGATCGGGAGGCTTTACAGTGTATTGTGACGCATCTGGGAAGGGTCTTGGATGTGTATTGATGCAGCATGGAAAGGTGATAGTATATGCGTCTCGGCAGCTTCGAGACCATGAGAGGAATTACCCGACTCACGATTTGGAGTTAGCAGCTGTGGTGTTTTCACTCAAGTTGTGGAGGCATTATTTGTACGGGGATCGGGTAGAGATCTATACTGATCATAAGAGTTTGAAATACGTGTTCACGCAGCGAGATTTGAACATGAGGCAAAGAAGATGGTTAGAACTGCTGAAGGATTTTGATTTAGATCTTCAGTATCATCCAGGCAAGGCGAATATTATTGCAGATGCACTGAGTAGGAGAAACAGTGCCTTTATCTTGACCTCGCAGAAGCATATTTTAGAAGACCTCCAGAGTATGGAAATCAAAGTAGTTTTGCCAGGGGATATAGAAAGAATGACCAGTATACAGATTCAGTCAACCTTAGTAGAGAGGATAAGGGCAGCACAAGCAGGAGATCCACAGATTCAGAAGTTGCGGTCGGAGTGTGAATCAGGCCGTAGGAAGGAGTTAGTAATTCATGAGGATGGTACGCTCAGGTTTGGAAATAGACTCTGTGTACCGAGTGGAGACCTTCGGCAGGAAGTTATGTCCGAAGCTCATAGTTCTATTTACTCCATTCATCCAGGAGGAACGAAGATGTATCGAGATATCAGGCAGTATTTTTGGTGGAATAGCATGAAAAGAGAGATAGCGAGATTTGTATCCAAGTGTCTGGTGTGTCAGCAGGTGAAAGCCGTGCAGCAGAGACCAGCAGGATTGCTCCAGCCGCTTCCTATCCCAGAATGGAAATGGGAGCACATCACGATGGATTTTGTGACCGGTTTACCTAGATCCCCGGCTGGCAAGAATGCAATCTGGGTAATAGTAGATCGACTCACGAAGGTCGCTCATTTCCTTCCTTTCAGAGTTGGGCAGACTACTGAGCAGTTGGCAGAAATATACATGAAGCAGATAGTAAAGCAGCATGGTGTTCCAGTTAGTATAGTATCAGATCGGGATACTCGGTTCACTTCCCATTTCTGACGGAGCTTGCACCAGAGTTTGGGGACCAAGTTAAGATTCAGTACTGCATATCATCCGCAAACTGACGGGCAGTCAGAAAGAACCATTCAGACGTTAGAAGATATGCTACGGGCATGTACCTTGGACTTTGGCGGATCTTGGGAGGATCACCTTCATCTTGTGGAGTTCTCCTATAACAACAGCTATCAGGCTAGCATTCAGATGGCCCCGTTCGAAGCATTGTACGGAAGGAAGTACAGGTCCCCTTTGGCATGGGACGACATCGGAGAACGAAAGTTGTTGGGACCAGAGATGATCACGCAAACTATGGAGATAGTTAAGTTGGTCAGTGAGCGCCTTCGAGTTGCACATGACCGACATCGTCATTGGGCAGATCAGCATCGTAGGCCTCTAGAGTTCAGAGTTGGCGACCAAGTGTTTCTGCGGATTTCGCCAACTCGGGGTATCATTAGATTTGGAACCCTAGGAAAGCTTAGTCCAAGATACGTTGGTCCTTTCAAGATTCTCGCTCGGGTAGGCGATGTGGCTTATCGACTTGCCCTTCCGCCTTCGTTAACTGGCATACATGATGTGTTTCATGTGTCCCAGTTACGTGGGTATGTCCCGGATCCGAGTCATGTCCTCGATCATTCAGAGTTAGTCGTTGGTACCGACTTAACTTACGAGGAACAACCCGTATCTATTTTAGACCGGCGAGAGAAGGTACTCAAGAATCGGATGATCAGCCTTGTCCGTGTTTCTTGGAACCATCACTCTCCGGGAGAATCAACTTGGGAGCGCGAGGACGAGATTCGATCTCGGTATCCGCATTTGTTTGGTTTGTGAGGTATATCTTTATGCCATAATAACACGATTCCACATTCACTGCACCTGCTTGTATTGTACTTTTGTGATGTAGATAATAACTGCTTGTTAGTTAACTTGCATGTGATTGTGCCTTGCTTGTCCTGATCTTTCAATCCTGTCTTGGCTGGAAATTCCGAGGACGGAATTTTGCTAAGAAGGGTAGAGATGTCACTCCCTGATTTCGGAATACGTATTTTTAGTACGTATACTGCTTATTTGTATTTACGTATATTTATACGATATTTATTTTGTTGTATTTCTTCATGTATATCCCAAATTATTTGACAAAATAATATTTCGTAATTTATTCTCTGTGATTTTAGTTTACATTTTAGCTCTAATTGGGTGACATGTTCTCGGTTCACTTGAACCCGTTGGGTCATCATGAACCAACTTGGTTTAGACTTTTATATAAAACCCCATTCCTTTTCTCTCCCCTCATTCATTCCTCATAACTCCTCTCATTTACTTCCTTCACCCAACCAAAGGCAAGTATCAACTTGCACAAGGGAGAGATCCATCATTTTCGTTTTTCTTTCAAAATTTTTACCAAAACTTGTTCTTCTCCTCATTCTCTACTAGATTAGAACTTGGAATTTTCTGATTGGAAGCTTTAATTTTTGTAGATCTAAGTTTTAAACATTTTCGGTTTTCCTTGGTTTTGATCTACTAAACTCCATCATTTTCAAGTTTTAATGGTTCCATGTTGTAGAGAATTGAATTTTACTCAAGATTGAACTTTGAAAATCGAAATTTGGTTAAGAATTGACTTAGTTATGATTTTTGGAGCTTTTAGGGTTCATGGTTCTTCCCTCTCGGTTGAGGGGAAGAAGATGAACAGTGTCCAGTGTCCCGCGCCCTCCGCGTGCGCACGTCCCGCGCCGCGCTGATGGGAGGTCCGCGCCCCTGTGTCCCGCGCCCTCCGCGCGCGCGCGTCCCGTGCCGCGCTGATGGGAGGTCCGCGCCCCTGTATCCCGCGCCCTCCGCGCGCGCGCGTCCGTGCCGCGCTGATGGGAGGACGCGCCCCCGCGCCCGCGTGGTGCCCGCGCCGCGTGGTCTCCCGCGCCGCGTGGTTCCAGCACCAGGCCGCCCCCGCGTGTTCGCGCCCGTGTGTGGACGTCACGCGCCCGGCCTTCCCGCGCCCTCGCGTGTCCGCGCCTCGCGTGTCCGCGCCTTGCGTGGTCCGCGCCCCCGCGTGTCCGCGCCCCCGCGTGTTCGCGCCCCTGTGTGGACGTCACGCGCCCGGCCGTTTTCCCCGCGCCTGCGTGGCCGCCCGCGCCCGGCGCTTCCCACGCCCGTGTGGCCGTCCGCGCTCGTGACCACTCCCTCGCCCGCCATGCGCCCGGCGCTTCCCGCGCCCGTGTGGCCGTCCGCGCTCGTGACCGCGCCCTCGCCCGCCATGCGCCCGCGCCATGGATGTGACGCGCCCGCGTTGGTTGGCCGACCTTGCCTTAGTACCTAGTCAGCCTGTCCCTGGTTTTCCATTTTTCATGCTACCTTGGCTCATATACGTGTATATGTATTGGTTTGTGTATGCGATGTATCCTTACGCCTTTTGTCCTGAGCATGAATCTGACCCTGGAGAACAAAGTGTTCCTACTCGCTATATGTGCCTGAATGTTCCGGTTCTCGTTCATGCTTGACAAATGACTCATAATCCCACGTGGCGCATTTACAATGTTGCATTACACTAAGGAGGGTAGAACGTGTCGACCTACTGATCGACATGGATCCTCACTTGGGGTACTCGTACTACGGTACGACATTCTAGGAGGATGATCATGCAGGCCACAGCATGAGGATCCAAGATTTCACATAGGGTTTAAATTAGGCAACTAAATCTATTAGATGCATGGAGAGGGCAGAATCCTGAGATCGTGTTACACCAGCCGCCTTGAGGTATTGCCTCGACGCGCCAGCTGGTCACCACGGATACTGTGCCATCTGTAATGAGTGGATGCCGGTATCCGATTATTTCCTGATATATTATAAGTTTTGGCAAGGTAGCCCTACGGGGACTTGTGCCTGCAAGGTAGCCTTATGAGGGACCTATGCTTAATAATACTTGACTACGCGGACCCCTGGGTTGGCTAGCCTTGCTGGAAAGATACGATCTGAGGACTCTGATAATTTAATGTGAGGATAACCTCGCCATACTAAAAATTCGTAGACTTGACTGGCCGTGAAAATGACTTGCTTGTATTTTTCTTTTACCTTCCACGAGTAACTGAGGAAAGCGGACTGTTATGGTGCGTGATCCAACCCATGTTCTTGTTTGATTGTTGGGTTGGTTATCGTACTATGACAGGCTGCGGACCGAAGTTACGAACGGAAGCCTTAATTTGATTGTGATGTGTTACTCCTGTGAATGACTAAGGAACATGGCCCACCGCGGTACGTGATCCAACCCATGTTCTTGTTTGATTGTTGGGTTGGTTATCGTGCTGTGATAGTCTGTCGACCGAAGTCACGACCAGGAGATCTTCTTACTTATATCTGTAAACTTATGTGAAGGTCATAGAGTGCGACGCGTCCCGGCTCCATGTGGCACCTTTTGTCCTTGTTTGGTTGTAAGGGTGCCAGATGGGTCCGACGATGTAGCGCTACCCTATAGCCGCAGCATAAGCTTTATTCTTATCATTATAACTGGGTTTTATCTTAACTCTTGTGCCCTTTGGCGGTACTTGCTATTCGGGGCTGACCCCGCTGGTTTTGTTTGGCCAGATCTCGTAGCAGAGCCAGAGGACGCGATCCTTCTTCCTGACATCCATGGTGCATACTAGGAGCATGGTTGGTCGGGAACTCGAGTGGGTTTCTTCTCCACCACTCTTGCTTATACTTTTGTGCGGCGTTCAGCCACCGGCACCTGTTAGCCGATATTTTGTGTCAGTACATAATTGTAACTAAACAGACTGCAGCTGTGTATAATTTTGTGCTCATGACTCTCTGAGATAGCTATGTTATAAAGCTAGTCTCTCATGACCATTTTGATGAAGCGTCGGGGACGCCTTACTGCTTTACCTTTAATGTTCATTTAATTGCTGATGTTGTGTTGATTGATTGAGACATAGAACTCTGTGGGACCATAGGAGACTTGATTGTAGCATGTACCCCCTAGTCTCTTGACAGCCACGATCGCCGTATGACGTCACGTACCTCATATGGTGTAGCTGGCCCCGTCCGTCTCCGTATTTCGGTACTGGGGCGTGACATACAACCCCGGTCCTTGTTTGGTTTAAGGGTTGTAACTTGGCCCCCGGAGCAGTTTTGTGTCCTCTCTTCGTTTATTGACTTATTTCACCCTATGTTCTTGCTTACCAACAAGTAGTTGAGACGGATTTCTATTCAGGTGAAGGGTTACAATCCCGGTCCTTGTTTGGTTTAAGGGTTGTGACCTGGCTACTTGAATGGTTTCCTCGTACTCAATTTACTGTTGTTATCTTAATTATTATCTGTTTCATTTATAATCATCTTTAATATTCATTTGTGGTATGCTGGTTTTAGTTCCTAAGTGAAGCCTCCTTTGTGGCACTTGCTCTTTCTGGGTCTGACCCAGCTGGTTTTGTGTGGCCAGATATCGGAGCAGTACCAGAGGATCTACCTACCTTCCAGCCAGATGATGACCACCAGGCGTAACCCTGGCAACGAGTGAGTTTTTTTTGTCCTTCCACTTATTTGTAAAATTATTCTTTTGAGGCGTTTAGCCGACGAGCACGTGTTAGCTCGGTTGCACCTTTATTTACTGTCTGCCTACGGACTGTAATATGATTGACAAATCCTAGGGTTGATCATGTATGACCAGAACTCTTGCTAGTCTTGACATTTTGTGCGACTAGCTTCATGATCATCCGAATATGTAATGTATGGGACGCCTTACTATTGTATATTTGGTGCTCTGACATCTTGTAACTGTTATTACTTGCTTGAGATTGAGACAACAGGCTTGTTTATGACTAAAGGAGACTAATGGCTTGTAGTTGAACCCTCATGTATCTAGACAGCTATGACCGTATAGCGAGGTGGGTTGCACTTCAATATACGTAGCTGGCTATGTACGCTCCCGCTCTCCAATATTCTGGTTCTGGGGCGTTACATGGTTTAAGTGGTGGCCCAAGCAGGTCTTATAAATCAAGATATATGAGGGTTTACCGAATAGATGTCTCAATCAGTACTCGCTCTTGATCTCTGCTCGTATCTTTTGAATCTCTGTAATCTTGACCTGATCACATGCTTGTATCGTTGATCTGTCCTGGTCCTTCCTTATTATTTTCTATGTCGTCTTCTTCAGCGACATTGTTCCTGGACCTGTCGATCAGCAAGGCGGAGCACCTCCCGCAGACCAGCAGCAACCTGGAGATCAAGTCCAGCATTCAAGAGTAGCCTCCAGAGTCGTACCTACTGGAGGAGAGCTACCCGTTCAGCCCATCCAGCCTGCAGAACCTGATGATGGCGCTTTGGTGGGTCCCATCAGGTCATTGTTAGCTTTTCAGGATCGTCGAGGAGATGCCTTGCACCAGGCGGTGGCAGATGCTTTGACCAGAGGAGGTCATCAGGGTAACAGCGCGGCCAATAGCTTCAAGCGCTTGAACCCTCCATTCTTCGACGGCAGTGAAGATGCTATCGCTGCTGATGCTTGGCTTCAGGACACAGAGGTGATTCTAGAAGCAGCCAGGACTCCAGAAGCCGAGAAGGTAGTTGTAGTGCGCCTGCAGTTATTGGATCTTGCCCGCAGCTCGTGGGCGGCGCAGGCCGTTGGATTATTGGCACCCATTGCTTGGGCAGTATTTAGAGAGAGATTTCAGACCAAGTATTTCGATACTGTAGGTCGATACGATCTACAGACGAGGTTCACCAATCTGAAGCAAATGGGCAGGACGGTCGACGGAGATACGGTCGAGTTTTCAAGACTCAGTCGATTTGCTCCCACCTTGGTAGCGACCGAGTTCGATAGGACCCAGCGGTTCCAGCAGGGACTTCACCTGGAGATCTTATTGGCAGTTGAGCTGTTTGAGCATCAGACTTTTGATACAGTATTGAGAGCAGCTAGGAGGCATGAGTATACCTCCCAGAGGATCTTGGATAGGACCGAAGTTAGAAGCGATCCCACGGTCAGATGAATCAGTCATCAGCACCAGCCCCAGCAGCCAGGGCTTTGACCATTGGAGCTCCGAGGCGGGCGGCTTCAGTGACGTCGGTTCTGCATTCCACCCCGACGTACCCTCAGCAGCAGAAGCAGTCTTCCGTAGTAGGATGTTCACACTACGAAAAGCAGGGGCATGTGGTATCAGAGTATCACAGAGTACAGGGTTTGTGCTTGGTTTATGGTGCCCCAGACCACAGGGTTGGGAACTGCCCGACTAGGGGGAGTTCATTATCAGCTTTCTCTAGTCCTTCAGTTAGAGGACCAGTACCAGTCCAACAGCACAAGCAGCTGCAGTACCCGTTCCCGAGGCCATTGCCGACGCAGGCCCAGGCATTCCAGCAGCAGAGACCGCAGCAGTATGTCCAAGCCCAAGCCCTGATCCAGAGCAGGCAGAGGAATTTTCAGCAGAGGGGACCCGTACCCAGAGGACATGGTCAAGTGCTGGCTTTGACCATGGGAGAAGAAGGAATAGCACCAGGTGAGGTAGTGGTAGGTACTATTCTCGTCAACACCTTTTCAGCTTCAGTATTATTTGATTCTGGTACCTCGCATTCATTTATGTCTGCATGATTCGTGACACAGATAGGATTGGAGCCCGAGTCATTATCAGTGAGGCTCAATATACTTACTGATAATGGACTTGTGGGAGTAGATAGGGTGTTTTCCTCGTGTCGGATCGTAGTTAGCGGTAGAGAGTTCCCCGCTAGATTGATATAGTTCCTGATGGCCGATTATGATGTGGTCTTAGGGATGGATTGGTTGAGGGACCAGTATGCTAGGATAGACTGCCATCTTGGCATGGTTATTTTTAGCATTTCAGGCGAGCCAGAGTTTTTCTTCTCCCGAAGCGAAGTTGAACCTTCTCCTCCAGTATTGCGGATGGCGGTAGCAGCCATGCAGTTACCCCGGATAGTTGAAGAGTTTCCATATATTTTCCCAGAAGAGCTTCCAGGGATGCCGCCAGAGCGGGAGATCAAGTTTACCATAGACTTGATCCCCGGGATAGCCCCAGTATCAGAGAGAGTCTACAGGATGGCGCCGTTAGAGCTAGAGATATTGTACAAGATGATTGAAGAACTCAGAACCAAGGGATTCATTCGTGCTAGTAGATCACCTTGGGGAGTTCCGATGCTTCTTGTAAAAAAGAAGGATGGTACGTCCAGATTATGTGTAGATTATCGTACCTTGAACTCAGTGACAATCAAGAACAGATACCCACTCCCGAGGATAGATGACTTGTTTGATCAACTCAAGGGGGCAGCAGTATTCTCGAAGAATGACTTGCGCTCAGGATACCATCAGATCAGAGTCAGAAATCAGGACATTCTAAAGACAGCTTTCAGATCTAGGTATAGGCATTGGGAGTTTCTTGTGATGCCATTTGGAGTAACCAATGCGCCGGCTGTATTCATGGACCTCATGAATCGCATCTTCATGCCTTATTTGGATCAGTTCGTGATTGTGTTCCTAGACGACATCCTGGTCTACAGCAAGAGTAAGGCGGAGCATGAGCAGCATCTCAGAGTTGTTCTTCAGATTCTTAGAGAGTATCAGTTATATGCCAAGTTCAGCAAATACGAGTTCTGGCTCGATCGTATTTCGTACTTGGGCCATATCATCACCAGAGGAGGAGTAGAAGTGGATTCCCAGAAGATCGTGGCCATTGAAACATGGTCGATACCTAGCACAGTGGCAGAAATTCATATTTTTATTGGCTTGGTCGGCTACTACCGGCAATTTGTTTCAGACTTTGCTTGGATTTCAGCGCCATTGACCCAGTTGACCCGCAAGGATGTGCAGTTTGCTTGGACAGCAGAATGTCAGGATTCTTTTGAGAAGTTGAAGCGAGGCTTGATGACGGCTCCTATTCTCACGCTTCCAGATGGAACCGGGGGATTCTCAGTGTATTGTGATGCTTCGGGCAGAGGTTTAGGATATGTTCTGATACAGCATGGGAAGGTAATAGCTTATGCATCACGACAACTTTGTGATCATGAGAGGAATTACCCAACCCATGACTTGGAGCTGGCAGCAGTAGCGTTTGCGCTTAAGTTGTGGAGGCACTACTTGTGCGAAGATATGGTGGAGATCTTCACCGACCACAAGAGCCTGAAGTATGTTTTCACCCAGAATGATCTCAACATGCGTCAGAGGAGGTGGCTAGAGCTACTTGTGGATTATGATGTCAACCTGCAGTATCATCCAGGGAAGGCCAACGTTGTTGCAGATACATTGAGTAGGAGAGCCGAAGTTTATTTCCTAACCGCGCAACCAGAGCTGTTAGCAGATCTTCAGAAGATGGATATAGAAGTTATCATTCCTACCAGTGTGGCATTGATGGCCAGTATGCAAGTTCAGTCCAGTATAGTCAAAAGGATCCGAATGGCACAGTCACCAGATTC
This sequence comes from Iris pallida, assembly GCA_029216955.1. NCBI lineage: Eukaryota > Viridiplantae > Streptophyta > Magnoliopsida > Asparagales > Iridaceae > Iris > Iris pallida. Next base: position 26,446,569 of record JANAVB010005599.1, on the reverse strand, counting down.
CAAGCTTCAGTGGCTCAGAGCAGAGTGTGAGGCAGGACGAAGACCAGAGTTGTGCATTCATGAAGACGGTACACTTAGGCATGGAAGGCGTCTTTGTGTACCCAGCGGTGATATCAGACAGGAGATCATGGCAGAGGCTCACAGTTCTCAGTATTCCATTCATCCCGGTGGCACGAAGATGTACCGAGATATTCGTCAGCACTTTTGGTAGAATGGCATGAAGAGGGAGATAGCCCGGTTTGTCTCTCGATGTTTGGTTTGCCAACAAGTTAAAGCTGAACATCAGAGGCCAGCTGGACTTCTTCAGCCCTTGCCAATTCCAGAATGGAAGTGGGATCATATAACCATGGATTTCGTGACTGGATTACCTAGATCCCCGGCTGGCAGAGATGTTATTTGGGTTATTATAGACAGGCTCACGAAGGTGGCTCACTTTCTTCCGTTCAGAGTCGGTCAGCCGACGGCTCAGCTAGCAGAGATGTATCTCAGGCAGATAGTCATGTTATACGGTGTACCAGTCAGTGTCACCTCGGACAGAGATTCCAGATTTATGTCGCACTTTTGGCGTAGCCTGTAGGAGAGTTTAGGGACTCACCTCCAGTTCAGCTCAGCTTATCACCCGCAGACAGATGGTCAGTCGGAACGCACGATCCAGACTCTTGAAGACATGTTGCGATCTTGTACGCTCGACTTCGACAGTTCATGGGAAGATCACCTACACCTGGTGGAGTTCTCGTACAATAACAGTTTCCAGGCTAGTATCCAGATGGCACCGTTCGAGGCACTGTATGGCAGGAAGTGCTGATTCCCGCTAGCATGGGACGATATTGGAGAAAGGCAGATGCTTGGTCCAAAAATAATTTCTCAAACCGTTGAAGTGGTCAGGAGAGTCAGAGATCATCTTCGAGTTGCCCAAGATCGTCAGCGTCATTGGGCCGATTCTCATCGGCGCCCTCTTGAGTTTTCTGTCGACGACCATGTATTCCTGAGGATTTTGCCTAACCATGGCGTCATTCGTTTCGACGTGCGGGAAAAGCTTAGTCCTAGGTATATATGGTCGTTCGACATTCTGGAGCGAGTAGGTGATGTATCCTATCGTCTCGCTCTTCCACTGTCGCTACGTGAGGTGTATGACGTGTTCCATGTATCCCAATTGCGACGATATATCTCGGACCCGGGCCACATCCTGGATCATTCAAAATTGGTTGTTGGTACCAACCTTTCGTATGAGGAGAGGCTCGTGTCTATATTGGACCGGAGGGAGAAGATACTCAAGAACAAGACTATTAATTTAGTCCGAGTTGCTTGGGGTCATCACTCTTTGGGTGAGTCAACATGGAAGCGTGAGGATGATATCCGATCACGATATTCTGACCTGTTTGACTCGTAAGGTATAATATCTTCCTTATGCCTTATGCTTTCAATTTCTTGCTTGAATAAATGACTGCATGATGGACAGCTTGTTATAGCTTGCGATTAGTATAGCTTGTCCTTGCCGCTCTAGTCTCTTAATTAAATTTCGAGGACGAAATTCTTTTAAGGTGGGTTGAGTTGTAATGACCGTGGTTCGTATTTCTTATTTGGAATACGTACACGTATCTTGACTCGTATTTTATGTCTCCTGGCTTGGTTCGGCTTGTTTGGGTTGGCTTGGTTCGGCTTGGATTGTTTATTGGTTCATCATGAACCAAGAGGAGAACCCTTACCTACCACCAACATCCCTATTTATTAGCCCAACTCTTTTTCTCTCTTCATTACTCTTCTTCTTCTCCACCATTACTTCTTAACCTACCAGAAAGAGAGCTTAGGCAAGTGCAGCTTGCTTCATGGAGAAACTCTGTTTTTATTGTTCTATTCTCTTCCTCATGAGATTCTAACACACTTTAATACTTAGTATTTCTAATTTTTATGGCTCATTTCTTGTAGATCTAAGTTTATTTTATTTTCTGATTTCTTGGGTTTTGATCTATTTAATCTTGTTATTATCAAGTTCTGATGGTTTTATGTTGTAAAAAAAATTATTCTGTCCCATTTTGACCTATAGAAGTTCGGATTTAGACTCTAGATGAAGATTTTATGAAGCTTGGAAGCCATGGCTTGCAAGGTTATTCTTCTCAAAATAATAGAGAAGAAGAACAGTTTCGTAGCCGCATGAAGTTCCGTAGCCGCATGAACTTCCGTAGCCGCATGAACTTTCGTGGCCGCATGAACTTCCGCAGCCGCATGAACTTCCGTAGCCGCATGAACTTCCGTAGCCGCTTGAACTTTCTGGCCACATGAACTTCCACAGCCGCATGAACTTCCATGGCCGCATGAACTTTCGCAGCCGTAAGAACTTCCGTGGCCGCATGAACTTTCGCAGTCACATGAACTTCCGTGGCCGCATGAACATTCGCAGCCGCATGAACTTCCGTGGCCGCATGAACATTCGTGGCCGAATGAACTTCCGTGGCCGTATGAATTTCTGTGGCTGCATGAACTTCCGTGGCCGCATGAACTTCCGTGGCCGCATGAATTTTCATGACCGTATGAACTTCTCTTGATTCCCAGCCGCATGGCTCTCAGCCGCATGCCCCCTGCCCCCTGTGCCGTATGACTCCCCCTGCCGTCCCTGCACCCTTTTTTGATTATTTAGTGCAACATGTATGTTGGTGCCTTGTTAATTTAAATATGTTTCCTGACACGCTGGTGACCCGTTGTGGTGCACTTTTGACAAATAACATGACGTGATAGTGGCCCGTCGTGGCGTACTCCTGACAGTGAACATGACATGATATATATATCTCGAAGGCTGTTGCGACGGCTAGCATGTCATGACAAGTATGAATGACCTGGACACCGTGGGTGATTGTGTTTGTACAAATAGACCAGTACTGTCTTGCATCATGTCTAGGATGAGGATCCCTGAGTACCACGGTCAGGGATACCTACAAAAATTGACAAAGGCTAATAAACTAGAATAATTCAGTAGTCATGAAGAGATTTTCCAGCTACAGGCAATCCCGTTATCTGGGCGCACTAAGCGGACTTGTAGCCTACCGATGAGTAGGGCATATTTCCAGTACACAGTCATGTGTTTCACCCTTCATAAACGGACATTCGACCTGGATAACCTGGATGGTCTGCAGGGCTTGTGGCTGTTGGGATAATCTTATTGTATTTGCTAGTAACTAGGCCTGTGATAACCCTAGTTAGTTAAAGTATCAAGTCGTACTCTTTGATTGGCCGTGACCGATTGAATGAAGTCTAGCCCAGCTTCGAATTGTCCTGATCCTGTGCAAGATTATGACAAGACATGATTATTTATGCTTGCCTTAACAATAATGATCAGGGGACTAGTTCTGTTCAGGCGAAGGATTACAACCTCGGTCCTTGTTTGATTTAAGGGTTATAACCTGGCTCCCGGAGCAGTTCTGTGTCCTCTCTTCGTTTATTGTCTTATTGCTCCCCATGCTATGCTCGTCATATTTTATTTTACTTCAATAGCATGATTATTTATACTGGCCTTAACAATAACGATCGGGGGTCCAGTTCTGTTCAGACGAAGAGTTACAACCCCGGTCCTTGTTTGGTTTAAGGGTTGTAACTTGTCCCCCGGAGCAGTTCTGTGTCCTCTCTTCGTTTATTGACTTATTTCACCCTATGTTCTTGCTTACCAACAAGTAGTTGAGACGTATTTCTATTTGGGTGAAGGGTTACAACCCCGGTCCTTGTTTGGTTTAAGGGTTGTGACCTGGCTACTTGAATGGTTTTTTTGCACTCAATTTACTGTTGTTATCTTTATTATTATCTGTTTTGTTTATAATCATCTTTAATATTCATTTGTGGTATGCTAGTTTTAGTTCCTAAGTGAAGCCTCCTTTGTGGCACTTACTCATTCTGGGGTCTGAGCCAACTGGTTTTGCGTGGCCAGATATCGGAGCAGCACTAGAGGATCTACCTACCTTCCAGTCAGATGGTGACCACCAGGCGTAACCCTGGCAACGAGTGGGTTTCTTTTGTCCTTCCACTTATTTATAAAATTATTCTTTTGAGGCGTTTAGCCGACGAGCACGTGTTAGCTCGGTTGCACCTTTATTTACTGTCTGCCTACGGGCTGTAACATGATTGACAAATCCTAGGGTTGATCATGTATGACCAGAACTCTTGCTAGTCTTGACATTTTTTACGACTAGCTTCATGATCATCCGAATATGTAATGTATGGGACGCCTTACTATTGTATATTTGGTGCTCTGACATCTTGTAACTGTTATTACTTGCTTGAGATTGAGACAATAGGCTTATTTATGACCAAAGGAGACTGATGGCTTGTAGTTGAACCCTCATGTATCTAGACAGCCATGACCGTATAGCGAGGTGGGTTGCACTTCAATATACGTAGCTGGCTATGTACGCCCCCGCTCTCCAATATTCTGGTTCTGGGGCGTTACATGGTTTAAGTGGTGGCCCATGCAGGTCTTATAAATCAAGATCTGTGAGGGTTTATCGAATAGATGTCTCAATCAGTACTCGCCCTTGATCTTTGCTCGTATCTTTTGAATCCCTGTAATCTTGACCTGATCACATGCTTGTATCGTTGATCTGTTCTTGTCCTTCCTTATTGTTTCCTATGTCGTCTTCTTCAGCGATATTGTTCCTGGACCTGCCGATCAGCAAGGCAGAGCACCTCCCGCGGACCAGCAGCAACCTGGAGATCAAGCCCAGCATTCAGGAGTAGCCTCCAGAGTCGTGCCTACTGGAGGAGAGCCACCCGTTCAGCCCATCCAGCCTGCAGAACCTGATGATGGCACTTTGGTGGGTCCCATCAGGTCATTGTTAGCTTTCCAGGATCGTCGAGGAGATGCCTTGCACCAGGCGATGGCAGATGCTTTGACCAGAGGAGGTCACCAGGGTAACAGCGCGGCCAACAGCTTCAAGCGCTTCCCAGAATACGTATACGTATCTTGACTCGTATTTTATGTCTCCTGGCTTGGTTCGGCTTGTTTGGGTTAGCTTGGTTCAGCTTGGATTATTTATTGGTTCATCATGAACCAAGAGGAGAACCCTTACCTACCACCAACATCTCCATTTATTAGCCCAACTCTTTTTCTCTCTTCATTACTCTTCTTCTTCTCCACCATTACTTCTTCACCTACCAGAAAGAGAGCTTAGGCAAGTGCAGCTTGCTTCATGGAGAAAGTCTATTTTTATTGTTCTATTCTCTTCCTCATGAGATTCTAACACACTTTAATACTTAGTATTTCTAATTTCTATGGCTCATTTCTTGTAGATCTAAGTTTATTTTATTTTCGAATTTTTTGGGTTTTGATCTATTTAATCTTGTTATTATCAAGTTCTGATGGTTCTATGTTGTGGAGAATTTTATTCTGCCCCATTTTGACCTATAGAAGTTCGGATTTGGACTCTAGATGAAAATTTTATGAAGCTTGGAAGCCATGGCTTGCATGGTTATTCTTCTCGAAATAATAGAGAAGAAGAACAGTTCTGTAGCCGCATGGAGTTCCGTAGCCGCATGAACTTTCGTAGCCGCATGAACTTCCGCAGCCGCATGAACTTCCGTAGCCGCATGAACTTCCGTAGCTGCATGAATTTTCTGGCCACATGAACTTCCATGGCCGCATGAACTTTCGCAGCCGTATGAACTTCCGTGGCCACATGAACTTCCGCAGCCGCATGAATTTCCGTGGCCGCATGAACTTCCGCAGCCGCATGAACTTCCGTGGCCGCATGAACTTTCGCAGCTGCATGAACTTCCGTGGCCGCATGAACATCCGTGGCCGAATGAACTTCCGTGGCCGCATGAATTTCTGTGGCTGCATGAACTTTCGTGGCCGCATGAACTTCCGTAGCCGCATGAATTTTCGTGGCTGCATGAACTTCTCTTGATTCCCAGCCGCATGGCTCTCAGCCGCATGCCCCCTACCCCTTGTGCCGTATGACTCCCCCTGCCGTCCCTACACCCTTTTTTGATTATTTAGTGCAACATGTATGTTGGTGCCTTGTTAATTTAAATATGTTTCCTGACACGCTGGTGACCCGTTGTGGTGCACTTTTGACAAATGATATGACGTGATAGTGGCCCATCGTGGTATACTCCTGACAGTGAACATGACATGATATATATCTCGAAGGCTGTTGCGACGGCTAGCATGTCATGACAAGTATGAATGACCTGGACACCGTGGGCGATTGTGTTTGTACAAATAGACCAGTACTGTCATGCATCATGTCTAGGATGAGGCTCCCTGAGTACCACGGTCAGGGATACCTACAAAAATTGACTAAGGCTAATAAACTAGAATAATTCAGTAGTCATGAAGAGATTTTTCAGCTACAAGCAATCCCGTTATCTGGGCGCACTAAGTGGACTTGTAGCCTACCGATGAGTAGGGCACATTTTCAGCACACAGTCACGTGTTGCACCCTTCATAAACGGACATTCGACCAGGATAACCTGGATGGTCTGCAGGGCTTGTGGCTGTTGGGATAATCTCATTGCATTTGCTAGTAACTAGGCCTGTGATAACCCTAGTTAGTTAAAGTATCAAGCCGTACTCTTTGATTGGCCGTGATTGATTGAATGAAGTCTAGCCCAGCTTCGACTTGTCCTGATCCTGTGCAAGATTATGACAAGACATGATTATTTATGCTTGCCTTAACAATAATGATCAGGGGACCAGTTCTGTTCAGGCGAAGGGTTACAACCCCGGTCCTTGTTTGGTTTAAGGGTTGTAACCTACCTCCCGGAGCAGTTCTGTGTCCTCTCTTCGTTTATTGTCTTATTACTCCCCATGCCATGCTTGTCATGTTTTATTTTACTTCAATAGCATGATTATTTATACTGGCCTTAACAATAATGATCGGGGGTCCAGTTCTGTTCAGGCGAAGGGTTACAACCCCGATCCTTGTTTGGTTTAAGGGTTGTAACTTGGCCCTCGGAGCAGTTTTTTGTCCTCTCTTCGTTTATTGACTTATTTCATCCTATGTTCTTGCTTACCAACAAGTAGTTGAGACGTATTTCTATTTAGGTGAAGGGTTACAACCCCGGTCCTTGTTTGGTTTAAGGGTTGTGACCTGGCTACTTGAATGGTTTCCTCGTACTCAATTTACTGTTGTTATCTTTATTATTATCTGTTTCGTTTATAATCATCTTTAATATTCATTTGTGGTATGCTGGTTTTAGTTCCTAAGTGAAGCCTCCTTTGTGCACTTGCTCTTTCTGGGGTCTGACCCAGCTGGTTTTGTGTGGCCAGATATCGGAGCAGCACTAGGATCTACCTACCTTCCAGCCAGATGGTGACCACCAGGCGTAACCCTGGCAACGAGTAGGTTTCTTTTGTCCTTCCACTTATTTGTAAAATTATTCTTTTGAGGCGTTTAGCCGACGAGCACGTGTTAGCTCGGTTGCACCTTTATTTACTGTCTGCCTACGGGCTGTAACATGATTGACAAATCCTAGGGTTGATCATGTATGACCAGAACTCTTGCTAGTCTTGACATTTTGTACGACTAGCTTCATGATCATCCGAATATGTAATGTATGGGATGCCTTACTATTGTATATTTGGTGCTCTGACATCTTGTAACTGTTATTACTTGCTTGAGATTGAGACAATAGGCTTGTTTATGACCATAGGAGACTGATGGCTTGTAGTTAAACCCTCATGTATCTAGACAGCCATGACCGTATAGCGAGGTGGGTTATAATTCAATATACGTAGCTGGCTATGTATGCCTCCGCTCTCCAGTATTCTGGTTCTGGTACGTTACAACCAGCCGCGAAGAATTCTCCCTTCGCAAAGGCTTATCGAAACGGGCCTCTACATGCTTCTGTTTATTGGCTGCTGGAGGTTTGGATGGACCTCCTTCTTCAGCTGCTGGGGCAGTGCAGGGAGGCACCACCTCAATGGCAGCTTCGTCGGATTGGACGTTCAGCTGCGAACGGGTTTGTACAGGAAGAGCCTCTTCCACGGAGGAAGAGACCATACGGCAAGACTTGATCTTCATGCCTTTAGCTTTGGAGGTAGAGCGTACCCCCGGTTGAGTAACCTCGGAGACGAGATCGGGGTGAACCCATAAGATGTCTCCCCGAGATATGGCGAGTGGGATGAGTCCACTCACGTTGTCACGAGTAAGTGGTAGGTTGACCACCTCCATTGTCGCCTTTGGGATAGGGACGACGCCATCTTGTGTTGTGGTTGGCGGTAAAGTACCGAATTGGAGCGACACCAGGTTAGTCGAGACTGTCTTCTCCTCATAGTCGACGGAGATGACATTCAAATTGATCATGTGCTGGATGTAGTTCTTGAGGACGTAGCAGTCCTGAGTTGGATGTCCGACAAACCGATGGTAGTGACAGTACCTCGGATTGTCCACTCTCCCAACCTCGTCGGGACGCTTCAGGTCCGACAATTTGATCTTATCACCCTGCTTCAGCATCTCGAAGAGTTGCAAGGTGTCTTCGTCGTTGAAAGAATAGACCTTCTTTGGCCTCGGCGCAAGCGGAGGCTTCTGAGTAGGTGCTTGTGCACCTTTGGAGGCATTGACAGTCAGCGCATGTTTCCCCTTCGTCTCACGTCCAGGGTTGTTGGCAGCAGGTCGTTTTCCTTTGTCTTCGAAAGTAGGGAAACTGACTCCCAGAAGGCGAGCATTGGATGCCTTCTTTTCAGCTGCTTTAGCCTCGATAATCAATGAGCTCCAATCGGAAGGAGGAGTGGAGTTGAGCCAAAGCTTGATCGCAGGCAGCATGTTCATGCTGCAGGAGGAGAGGAATGCATGTTCTGGCATGCCCGGGGGCAATCTGAAGCAAGCTTATCGAAAACGTTCAATGAATGCTCGAACTGTCGCCTTCTCCTTCTGACGTACCTCTATTAGGGACGCCATTGTCATGTCTTTCCCTCCGTCGTAGAAACGATCGAGAAAGAGACGTATTAAGTCGTCGAAGGAAGATATGGAGTTGTCAGGGAGACTGCAGTACCAGTCATAAGCCACTCCTTTCAGTGCCCCAACAAACAGGCTAGTGAGTAGCACGTCTTCCTTCGGGAGATGTCCCGTTTGAGACTGGAAGTACGTCAGATAACGACATGGAGAGTCCTTCCCGTCGTATGGCATCAATGTTTGTGGTTTATATTTGGGAGGATAAACCACTTTGTTCCATTCGAGGGGGTAGGTTGTGGGATCCCCATCTTCTGGCGCTCCTCCTGTCTGTTCTTGGACTCAAAGCGCTCACGCAAGTCCCTAATCATTTCTACCACGTCTTCCGTGGAGGTGGGAGTTGGAGAAGGTGGTACAGTTTGGAGCTGTACATTCGAAGGTTCCGACACACGCGGTGCTTCGCGGCAATCGGTATTCAAGGATGCCCGTTGGAGGGGCACACTTGAATCTCCGTTGACCCCTGGGTCAGGATTAGTGGAAGGTGCTCTGGCCAAGGCTGACCGTATCTCGAACACTGCTTGAGTCAATGTTTGCATGGAGGCAGAGAGGGTTTTGAGTCCTCCCTCCAGGGTATCCATGCGCTGAACGAGATCTGTTGGAGGCGCATCTGACTCCGTATCACCAGCTCCTGTCATGTATACTGTCATGACATGACTGGAAGTGGTGGGATTGGTTGAAGCTTCGCTTTCAGCCTCGCTCTCTTAAAGAGGAACTTCCTCCGGAGCTTCGTCTTGGCTACCCCCAGCTATGTTCTGGAGGACGTCTTCGTCTTCGGGTTGAAGATCCACAGGGGCTTGACTACTCCCAGCTATGTCCGGGAGGCTGACTCCGTCTCCAGGATGAAGATCCACAGGGGCTTGACTACTCCCAGCTATGCAACCAACTTTGTATTAGCCACATTTGATTTACATCCAACCAATCGAAGTCAACATTCAGATGTTCTAAGCCACAACATTCTCTAGCCAAATCCATTTACCCATAGCATACTAGCTGTCGTACTAGTCTGAGTCATCACTCGACTAAACAATTTCTAATCAAGCCACCCGTTACAATTTCAGACAATCTCTCTACCCAACCTAACTTCACCGTCAAGGGACACTTGAGTCATCTAGCAATAATACATGACTCCCAGCTAAGTCTCGGTACTACCCAGTACCCACAGATAGTCTCATTGATATCCTATGGAAAGGGTCAACAAATATCTCGTTCTGAGGCAGTAGAGGCAATATACCACTCAGAAACGAAGCCATCCTTAAACGATACCAATCCAATTATATTCCGAACATTCGTGATCTACAATGATCATAATACTTAACCAATATCTCGGGGTCTCAAAAGCACTAGCCAGCATTCTTAGGGTCTCAAAAGCACTAGCGAGCACATATGAGTCAACTCACTAGTTCTGCTGAACTCATCCACCAATTATTCCATTCCCAATTCTTTTCCAACATCACATGCAATTCTCAACTTGTTACAACATACATAGCCACTTTTCTTTTATTCCCACAATTCCAAACAGCATTCATACTATAGCATTGTCACGACCCGCACCCACTGTGAGGGTATGAGAACGTGACAGCGCCCAGCCTACGCCGCAGTGTCGGCGGTAGAACGCTGTCCTAGGTCATGAACTATAACTAACATAATATGAATACTCTCCATAAGGAGGCCAACACAGAGGTACAACTCAATCACAATCTAGAGATAGAATATGGCACGATAAAATAGATAAGAGGATCCTCAACTGAGGTATAACAGAAATGAAATCCAAGTCTTATCAACTCTAAAAATATACAAACTCTGAATCAAGAACAACAACTAAACATGGAAAGAAAAACAGTGTCATGACCCGCACCCGCTATAAGGGCACGTGTACGTGACAACGCCCAGCCCTCACCGTAAAAACGGCGTGGAACGCTGTAGATTTTCTACTCTAACAACAGTTTATATATAATATCAAAACCTGTCGAGAATATGGTCAACTCCGAACGGAGGACAAGCAATGATAATATATGAATACTCAATCACAACTCTAAGATAGTAAAGTAAAGACTGAAAGATAAAGATAACAAGACGATAAAATATAACCTGTCAAGTCCATCACAAATAATATACAAGTCTAAGTCCCAGTCTCTAATACAATCCCAGAATATAATAAAATAACAAGTAGCAAGCTGGAGACAAGGTCCAGTCCAAAATGTCTAACCTAACTAAACTAAGCTAAAGGCTCGTCGGGCGGAGCTAAGCCCTGCTGAACCAAGGTCTCCAAGTCTACGCCCACTACGTCAACCGGACCGTAGTAGGTAGGACAATCCTCCTTGCCACAATCTGTAAAATTTTGTCAACATATCCAGTCAGGATGGAACGAGCATAAATCTCCATAACAGTTCTAGTTAGACGATATTGAAAATGTAGCAGTAAATAGAGAGAATCTATGAGATAAATAATGTGTACATGAATCATGGTAAGACATATCAAGACTGTAATCTGAATGTAAGAACAGGGAAAAATAGTATAAATCATGTACAAGAATCTGGAACTATATCTATGTGAGTTTATTATTAGTTTCAACATGTGATCGGCTTAGAACTTGATACAATGTTTGGCCCGGCTAATCATACGTGAGTGTATGATTAACACTATACAATGATGATACAATAATATCTGTGGGGTATTGATCACATATCTATGCTAACACCCCCATCCCTGACTAATATAGTGGATCCAGTCATGACATGTCATGATACATATTCTCTGAGAGGGTAGCTAGCCTTCGCAGGAATCGTATCTATACAATGAACAATAAACAATATAGACTTGCCCAGTGTATACCATATATAAGAGGAATAACATCTTATGACGGGATCCAGACAAATATCAATCCGTGTGAACAATGTGTCAAGAGAACGAGGATAATCTGCACTAAATACTAGAAACAAAGACGATATCATAAAACAGAAATATTATCAGAGAATGTACTCGCCTGTACTATGATAGATAAGTCGACTGAGTCCAAGATCAGTGCCTCGAGGACCTATAGATGGAATACTGTATCAATATAATGGTTTGGAAGTAAAATTAAGTCATACTGAGTCAAAATAGGTCAAGACACGTTAAACTAAGTCAATCTAGGTTAAACAAGGTCAAACTAGATTGTACGGGTCAATCTAAGTTATATTAGACCTAACAAAGTCATACTAGGTCAAGACAAGTCTAGCTGGGTCATACTTGGTCATGGAAGGACATTGGAAATCAATCCGAATCAAACTAGGTCAAAAATTGGCTTACCGTTGACTTTTGGTCAACGGGTCAACTCTGGTCAACTCTAGGTCAACCCTAGGTCAACCCTAGGTCACTGGTGACTAATAGTTGACTTTTGGTCAACTGCCCAAGTTTAATGGAATTTGGGACTAAATTGGGTAAAGTGTTGACCCATAGTTGACTTTTGGTTTAAAAAAAGTCAACCGTGGTCAACCGGGGTCAAGACTAGGTCTAGAAGACTATTTCTAATCATTACCCACCTCTACAACCTATATCCAAGTCCATCTTGGACTCCTATTCTTCTCATTCTCCTTATTCTTATTCATTCTCCTTCTCATTCTCCTCCTCATTCTCATTCTCCTCCTCATTCTCCTCCTCATTCTCCTCATTCTCCTTCTCATTCTCCTCCTCATTCTCCTCCTCATTCTCATTCTCCTCTTCATTCTCCTCATTCTCCTTCTCATTCTCCTCCTCATTCTCATTCTCCTCCTCATTCTCCTCATTCTCCTTCTCATTCTCCTCCTCATTCTCCTTCTCATTCTCCTCGTCATTCTCATTCTCCTCCTTATTCTCCTCATTCTCCTCCTTATTCTCCTTCTCATTCTCATTCTCCACCTCATTCTCCTCCTCATTCTCATTCTCATTCTCCTCCTCATTCTCCTCCTCATTCTCATTCTCCTCATTCTCCTCCTCATTCTCCTCCTCATTCTCATTCTCCTCATTCTCCTTCTCATTCTCCTCCTCATTCTCCTTCTCATTCTCCTCCTCATTCTCCTCATTCTCCTTCTCATTCTCCTCATTCTCCTCCTCATTCTCCTCCTCATTCTCATTCTCCTCATTCTCCTTCTCATTCTCCTTCTCATTCTCCTCATTCTCCTTCTCATTCTCCTCCTCATTCTCATTCTCATCTACGTACACACACAAATATATATATATATATATATATATATATATATATATATATATATATATATATATATATATATATATATATATATATATATATATATATATATATATACAGACACACACACACACACATATATATACACACTCACACACACACACATATATATACACACTCTCAACACATACACTCCCAATACCACCATCACACCCTCTCTACCACTCTCACACACAACCACCACCTCTACATACATATAAATACCAATAATTATATTCAAATACATACACGTATATATATACATACATACATACATATATATACTAATATATATATTAAACTCCTAACTAACCCTCAACCTAAATTCTAGGAAATCCTACAAAATTTATGGGCAAAAGGTGGAGAATCTCATCCTCTCTAACTATTGTAAAGACATTAAATGAAATAGAGTAATAAATGAGGAATTAAAATCATACCTAGGTAGGTTTCTTGGAGAGAGAGAGAGCTTGGAAGAAAGAAAAGATTTTGAAAGAGAGAGAGAGATGTTTACTTTGTGGAGAAGTAAAGGGGGGGCTCTACTCATGGCCGACTGTGGTGAAGGGGTTATTGGGTTTGGGTGAGGCCCATTAAGCCCCCAAACCCAATAGACTTGGTTTAGGTTGGTTCGGGTTTGGTTCGGTTCGATTCGATCGAATTCTAATCAACTAATTAAGCTCTAAAATGACTAATTAAGCCATGGAAATAGGGTTTATGGTTTCTAGCCTAATTATGATGGTATGTGGGCTAAGTCCAGCTAGTATGGGGGTCCCACTAGGGTCCAGGCTACCCGGGTCTCCAATTTGAGTCTGAATTGGATAAAATTCAAACCAACCCAAATAAATCCCAAAAAAATCACATAAAATAAATAAAAATTCCTAAAAATTATATAACTTGAAAAATGACAAAATTATCCCTAATTTGAAAACTGGGGGTGACAAATCTACCCTCCTTAAAAAAAATTTGTCCTCGAAATTCAAACGGTCGTACTCTTCTCTAGGTCAAGCACCCAACAATCAAGGTCTACTAAATTTTATCCTAAGTTATATAACATGTAATCTAGAAAGTCAGAACACATGCATGGTTTTAAATCTCTACAATATCGTATTGTTGCAGTCTTCATTGGGGTGTTCTATTTATCTAGCATGATCATCACATATGCAAACTAAAGGTACTAAGAAAGCAATCATCAATCAATGGACGGAAAGAACAGGTAAAAGAAAGAGCAAGACCCTACCTCCTAGTCCAATGCGTACAGGATCCTCAACTGTCATCGCAAAAGCCCTGTCCTGGCGGGGTATATCCCGCTGCTGGTGGAGGGCGTGATGCGGTGCCATAGGTGGCCTACCCTGTGCTCCCTGAGCTGTACGGCGATGGTTCGAAGGACAATCCCTCGCCGGATGCCCCTCGGTGCCACAGTATAGGCACAATCCTAAACGTCTCCTGCAAACCTCCCAGAGATGTCCGAACCTCTTGCAGTAGTGGCAAGTAGGTGCCTGCTGCGTCGGTCCCTGCTGCTGCTGCCGGGGCACCTGCTGAACTGGTGCCCTGATCGGAGCAGGAATCTGCTGCGAGCGTTGCGGAATAGAATGATGCTGGAGTTGAGGACGCTTAGCAGCCCCCGCGCTGCTAGTAGTCCCCGAAAATAGATCATGGTCCCTCTTGGGCTTCAGGCCCCACTTCCGCTCTACCTTGTGGGCCTCCGCATAGATCTGGGCATATGACTCATAGAAGGAGGGAATGAGGTGCTTGATATCCCAAGCGAGTCCCTCCCTGAACCGGCTCGCCCTGATCTCCGGGTCTCGAACCATGTACTCTGCGTATCGGCTCAGACGGTCGAACTCCGCTGCGTACTCCTCCACCGATAGACTGCCCTGCTGCAGATCCTGGAACTGTCGTACCAGGTCAATCTTGTCTGTGGGGGAAAAGAACTTCTCCTTGAAGAGGAGCGTGAACTCTGCCCAAGTATGGCCCTCTCCAGCTAGGGCTGCCTCATTTCTAAACCAGGTGCGCGCAATGTCTAGCAACTGCAAACCTACCGCCTCGACCTTCAGGTCGTCTACCAGGCGGCAGGTCCTCATCTGCCGCTCGATATCCTCAAGCCAATCATCTGCATAGACCACACCCTCGGTCCCGCTAAAGTCATGGGGCCCGAGCTTCTTGAAGTCCTGGATATCTTCGTACCTCGGTCGCGTCCCCGGATGAGGAGCCCTCTGCTCCACGGCTGCAAGGGCCAACTGATGGGCATCCTCCATGCCCTGACGCATCGCGTCTGTCTGCCTCTGCTGAGCCTCGGTCTGGGCTCTCTGAGTCTCCAGTATCTGCTGGAGGAAAGTAAGCATCTGCCCCATATCTGTAGGCAGAGGAGGTGGAGGTGGAAGTACATCTGCAACTAGCGGAGGAATCTGCTGCACAGCAGGAGGAAGAACGCCCCCGACTGCTCCCGTCATAGCCCCGGGCACTGCGGGAAGAGTACCCGCAATGACCCCAGGGACAGTCATCGAGAGCGCTGGAGGAGTACCCCCGAGAATCCCAACTGACGTCCCGACTGCAAGGGAAGTGACCGGAGCCTGTCCGCCAGAGGTGGCAGACCTCTCCGTCTCCCCGTGCTCCTCGCCAGGAGAGTGAGTCATAACTATCCTGGAGACAGATTGAAAGGAAGATATCAATATGGCACAAGAAAGATTATATCAAAGGAGGACAGCAAGAATGCATGAATCAATATCAAAGACGATAAGCAAGATAAGCAAGGAAAGATCCTACTGTGATTGAGTACTCTTAGCCTATAGCCTATCCTAGATACGTACCGCAGGCTCGTAATAGCACTCTAAGTCGAGCGCCACTACGACATCGCACTAATTGCGACTTCAGGACCTGCGTGGGCCACCACTAAAACGTGTCACGACCCGCACCCGCTATAAGGGCACGTGTACGTGACAACGCCCAGCCCTCACCGTAAAAACGGCGTGGAACGCTGTAGATTTTCTACTCTAACAACAGTTTATATATAATATCAAAACCTGTCGAGAATATGGTCAACTCCGAACGGAGGACAAGCAATGATAATATATGAATACTCAATCACAACTCTAAGATAGTAAAGTAAAGACTGAAAGATAAAGACAACAAGACGATAAAATATAATCTGTCAAGTCTATCACAAATAATATACAAGTCTAAGTCCCAGTCTCTAATACAATCCCAGAATATAATAAAATAACAAGTAGCAAGCTGGAGACAAGGTCCAGTCCAAAATGTCTAACCTAACTAAACTAAGCTAAAGGCTCGTCGGGCGGAGCTAAGCCCTGCTGAACCAAGGTCTCCAAGTCTACGCCCACTACGTCAACCGGACCGTAGTAGGTAGGACAATCCTCCTCGCCACAATCTGTAAAATTTTGTCAACATATCCAGTCAGGATGGAACGAGCACAAATCTCCATAACAGTTCTAGTTAGACGATATTGAAAATGTAGCAGTAAATAGAGAGAATCTATGAGATAAATAATGTGTACATGAATCATGGTAAGACATATCAAGACTGTAATCTGAATGTAAGAACAGAGAAAAACAGTATAAATCATGTACAAGAATCTGGAACTATATCTATGTGAGTTTAGTATTAGTTTCAACATGTGATCGACTTAGAACTTGATACAATGTTTGGCCTGGCTAATCATACGTGAGTGTATGATTAACACTATACAATGATGATACAATAATATCTGTAGGGTATTGATCACATATCTATGCTAACACCCCCATCCCTGACTAATATAGTGGATCCAGTCATGACATGTCATGATACATATTCTCTGAGAGGGTAGCTAGCCTTCGCAGGAATCGTATCTATATAATGAACAATAAACAATGTAGACTTGCCCAGTGTATACCATATATAAGAGGAATAACATCTTATGACGAGATCCAGACAAATATCAATTCGTGTGAACAATGTGTCAAGAGAACGAGGATAATCTGCACTAAATACTAGAAACAAAGACGATATCATAAAATAGAAATATTATCAGAGAATGTACTCGCCTGTACTATGATAGATAAGTCGACTGAGTCCAAGATCAGTGCCTCGAGGACCTATAGATGGAATACTGTATCAATATAATGGTTTGGAAGTAAAATTAAGTCATACTGAGTCAAAATAGGTCAAGACATGTCAAACTAAGTCAATCTAGGTCAAACAAGGTCAAACTAGATTGTACGGGTCAATCTAAGTTATATTAGACCTAACAAAGTCATACTAGGTCAAGACAAGTCTAGCTGGGTCATACTTGGTCATGGAAGGACATTGGAAATCAATCCGAATCAAACTAGGTCGAAAATTGGCTTACCGTTGACTTTTGGTCAACGGGTCAACTCTAGGTCAACCCTAGGTCAACCCTAGGTCACTGGTGACTAATAGTTGACTTTTGGTCAACTGCCCAAGTTTAATGGAATTTGGGACTAAATTGGGTAAAGTGTTGACCCATAGTTGACTTTTGGTTTAAAAAAAGTCAACCGTGGTCAACCGGGGTCAAGACTAGGTCTAGAAGACTATTTCTAATCATTACCCACCTCTACAACCTATATCCAAGTCCATCTTGGACTCCTATTCTTCTCCTTCTCCTTATTCCTATTCATTCTCCTTCTCATTCTCCTCCTCATTCTCCTCATTCTCCTTCTCATTCTCCTCCTCATTCTCCTCATTCTCCTCCTCATTCTCCTCCTCATTCTCATTCTCCTCTTCATTCTCCTCATTCTCATTCTCCTCCTCATTCTCATTCTCCTCCTCATTCTCCTCATTCCCCTTCTCATTCTCCTCCTCATTCTCCTTCTCATTCTCCTCCTCATTCTCATTCTCCTCCTCATTTTCCTCATTTTCCTCATTCTCCTCCTCATTCTCCTCCTCATTCTCATTCTCCTCCTCATTTTCCTCCTCATTCTCATTCTCATTCTCCTCCTCATTCTCATTCTCCTCATTCTCCTTCTCATTCTCCTCCTCATTCTCCTTCTCATTCTCCTCCTCATTCTCCTCATTCTCCTTCTCATTCTCCTCATTCTCCTTCTCATTCTCCTCCTCATTCTCCTCCTCATTCTCATTCTCATCTACGTACACACACAAATATCTATATCTATATATATATATATATATATATATATATATATATATATATATATTTTTTTTTTTTTTTTTTTTTATATATATATATATTATATATATATATATATATATATATATATATATATATATACAGACACACACACACATATATATACACACTCTCAACACATACACTCCCAATACCACCATCACACCCTCTCTACCACTCTCACACACAACCACCACCTCTACATACATATAAATACCAATACTTATATTCAAATACATACACGTATATATATACATACATACATATATATATACTAATATATATATTAAACTCCTAATTAACCCTCAACCTAAATTCTAGGAAATCCTACAAAATTTATGGGCAAAAGGTGGAGAATCTCATCCTCTCTAACTATTGTAAAGACATTAAATGAAATAGTGTAATAAATGAGGAATTAAAATCATACCTAGGTAGGTTTCTTGGAGAGAGAGAGAGCTTGGAAGAAAGAAAAGATTTTGAAAGAGAGAGAGAGATGTTTACTTTGTGGAGAAGTAAAGGGGGGGGGGGGGGCTCTACTCATGGCCGGCTGTGGTGAAGGGGTTATTGGGTTTGGGTGAGGCCCATTAAGCCCCCAAACCCAATAGACTTGGTTTAGGTTGGTTCGGGTTTGGTTCGGTTCGATTCGGTCGAATTCTAATCAACTAATTAAGCTCTAAAATGACTAATTAAGCCATGGAAATAGGGTTTATGGTTTCTAGCCTAATTATGATGGTATGTGGGCTAAGCCCAGCTAGTATGGGGGTCCCACTAGGGTCCAGGCTACCCGGGTCTCCAATTTGAGTCCGAATTGGATAAAATCCAAACCAACCCAAATAAATCCCAAAAAAATCACATAAAATAAATAAAAATTCCTAAAAATTATATAACTTGAAAAATGACAAAAATACCCCTAATTTGAAAACTGGGGATGACAAACAGTCTAAGCTATCTATGCTAAGCAAGGTAGTGTCCTCAACAGCTGCCTGAACCTCCCCAGGGGTCCAGGTCGCGAGTGTCATCTAGGCAAGCTCCAAAGTAAGGGGTGCAGGGTTCCTCATCATCCTCTGTAAAATTTTCAACAGGTCCAGTCAGGACGGGAGCGAGCACAATACATCTCAACAGTTCATAGCAGGTTAGAAAATATAATCATGCAGTAAAGTAAGATATAGATACTGAAGGAAATGCAGTATGTAAACAGAGAGAGAACTGTAATAGAAATATCTACTATAAGTAGAGAGCTACCAGTGACTAGTAATTTAGAGCATAAAATCGACATGTGAATGGCTTGATTTGTACATGGCTATACTAAAGAGGCGTACATGGCTATTCTACTTTGGAATTGTTCACATGACTATTTATACTCCCCCGTACCCCCAATTAATACACAAGGATCCAAACAGGTTATGTTATGATTCTATGTAACAGCCCCCGAAGGGTGGTAAGCCTTCGAAAGGTGATAAGCTCCCAAAGGGTGATATGCCCCCAAAGGGTGATAAGCCTCCGAAAGGTGATAAGCCCCCGAAGGGTGATACATAGTAGTCCCATAGATGGAGATTCTGATAGACCCAATAAATGGGATAAGGATTCAGAGAAGACTCTGTAATCATATGAGTATATGTCACAAGTGATCAAAGAACCAAAGAAGCATATGATACGCCATGTAAGTGAAACGCACAGAACATAGAGTACCCGATGCTCCCTGAAGGGATAACATCTCAAGAAGGGATCCATATAGTACTAATCCGTGTGACCAACGTGACAGTATCAAGTAAAGTAATTTAATGCAAAAAATAATTCTAAGCAGGATATGAAATGATCAGAGAATGTACTCGCCTCGTATCTGAATGTCTGAAGTAAATGTACTGTCCGAGATGAGGTACCTGACTCCTAGTTAGAGCAACACAAGTCAAGATGTATACAGGGGATGATAAATGTAATCTACTATGCATCTGCATGCTGTCTAGGTCGAACTAGACTAAAGTCAACTCTTGGTCAACTCTGGTCAACTACACTAGTCAAACTAGGTCAACTAGGTCAAGACTGACTCAAACAAGTCTAATAAGTCTCACTAGGCCTAACCAAGCCTATACTAGCCAATCAAACATGATTCCCAAGTCACAGAGCAAACACACACCATTCAAGTAACACAGGTTCACATAACCCAACTCATGTGCATATTCCACATACACAAGGCTACACCAGGATACCATAGGCTACACTACACAGGCCATGAGCCAAATTCATACATTAGGCAACACATATACCAAGTACCATATTTACATACCAATTCATATATGTCTATATACATACTATATATATATATATATATATATATATATATATATATATATATATATATATGTACACATATATGTACAGATATAAAGGATAGGGGAAAGATCATGCTTGTGTGTGTGTGTGTGCTAACATAGGTGGTATGTGTGTGTGTACATGAGGGAAGGCATGTGTGTGTGTACATGAATGCAATGGAGGTTTAGTCAACATTTGAGGGGTTAAGGGTATACATGTGTGTGGGTTTTAAAGTGATATGAATGTCAAGAGAGTGTGGGAAAATCTGGAAAAACAGGGAGTTCTCAGGTATTGAGTGAAGGCAGTGGTATATGTGTTGAGGGTTAAGGAAATAGTGGGGTGTCAATTACCTATATGTATGTGTATAAATGAGTGAGTGAAATCAGGAATTCAGGATGTGTGTGTACATGATAGGGATCTCAGTTGTGTGTGTCATGAGAGGGTGAGGGTTAAGAGGCTGTCAATGGGTGTAAATGGGACTAGAATTTGGCAGCCATATAGGCTTATACAGGGCAGCCATCTTGGCTTGCTAAGGGGCAGGAATGGGGTGAAATTGCTGCTGTTAAGGGACAGCTAAATGGCTGCTTTGGGGCCTGGTTTAGGACTGCCTTATAGGGCTATGTTTATGACTGAATGAAGGGTTAATATAGGATTGAAATGTGAGGGTGTCTCAGGTTCAATGTGACAGGAACATGAAGGAAAAGGGTGTGGCAAGGGGTTACAGGTTTCAGTGTTCAGAAATTAGTGAAGGGAAATGACAGATGTGTGTTTGTATAACATGTGGGTTTGAGAGTGTGAGTTAATGAGTGCCTGTGTGTGGGTGATTGCAATGGAAGTGAGTGTGATGGTGTGAGGAATTTACACAGATGTGTGTGTGTGAAGTGACAAGAGTGTGTTACACATGAGAGTGTGATATGTCATAGGTGAGCTGAACAGTGTACAGAAAAGTTTTTCATGTGTGTACATGTGTATCAATGGAACAGTGGTGTCAAGTGTGATGGACTGAAATAATGTGCTAACAGTGTAATATGATCTCAGGTTTCAGAAATCTGGAAACTCAGTGCAAGGACAGGGTTCCAGGTTATTAAGGAATGGAAATCAGCTCATAGTGTGTTAGTGAAGGCTAGAGGGTGTGTACATGTCATGAATGTGTGTGTGTGTATCAACATACAAGGCAAAAAGGAAAGGGAAAACTGGAAAATAACTCAGGTTTAAGAAGTATCATGGACTGAAACAAACAATCATTCATTTACAGTTATACAGTAAATCTCAGGTTAAAACAAAGTTCAGTTTTCAATCTCAGAATCCAACAGTGAATGGATGTGTGATCATGGAAATCAATGTGAGAAGGCAGTGTGCATATCAGTGGTTTAGTAGTGCTACTAACAGGAAGGGTGTGAAACTCAGTTGTTGTGATAGGAATAATAAGGAATTGACAGTTCATAGCTAATAGTGAGATATTCCAGTTTTGATAGTTCTAGGTGATTCGAACTAATGATTAACACCAATCATGAGAACCCTAACATGAGACTAAAATCTAGATACATGAAGATTAATTTAACTTTGCAAGGATCATTTAGAAATCAGTAACATCAAATTCGAATTCTCAGAAATTTACAAACAGAGAAATATGTATCAGCAATTGGGGAAAAACCCAAACCAAATCCGAAATTCAAACAACAATTCGAAACTAATGGTTGGTATACTATTGGCTACATGTGCACATGCCTCACAGTGTGTGTCGTGTCCTCAAAGTGGGACACGACGTGTCCAATCAATATAAACACACAAAAATGCACAGACACAGTGACTGCGTCGTGCAGGCAGAACATGAGCTCGTGGACACGACACGGTGTGCCATTGGCCACGTGCTTGTGTCCACGTGTTCGCCAGGGGTAGGGGTAGGTCGTGGGGTGCCTGCACAGTGTCCCCGACGTGTCTGCGGGGGACACGAACAGCGTATCATAACCGCTATTCTGACTGTGCGCGCACAGTGTAGCATTGGTGCACGTGTCCGTGCTCCCTCGACACGACACAAGGCCGTGTCAAACTCGAGGGGTGGTACGTCAGTGTGTGCCCCCACCTCCATGCCAAGTGGCATCCCGCCACGTGGCGCGTACAAGGAGGAAAGCCCCCCGAGCAGCAGGGCACCGCCCGAAGGCTGCTGCGGGCGTGTTCGTGTCCGTTTTGGACACGAACACGACTCGAATTTGTGTTCAGTCCATACGAAACATGATGTACACATATAGATCTGTCGATCCATGCAATTGGTTCCACAAAAATCAGAAATAAATTCCTCACGGACATTTCATCAAACACATGCACACTATTTATGATACATGTCCGATACGGACACGTATTGGACACGAACCCTAACAATGCCTATACCAACAGAGAGAGGGCACCTAGGGCTTCTTAATCATGTAAAGAAAATGAAATTCTATGGAAGGAATAGGAAGTTACCTATATGTTGAAATTCCAATAAAAAGCTCCAAAATGGGGGTTTCTCTTTGTTAGCCAAACTCTCCAAATTTCCCCAAGCCTGAGAATACTCTCCATGAACAGCAAGAGGAAGACAATTAGAATCTAATGCAAGTGGTTTGAGCCAAAAAGGAGTTAAAATAGAAAATTTATGGATTGGGGAAGATGGCTCTTACCTCTTTCTTCAAAAACTTGGAGGAATTAATAAAAGAGGCAAGAACAAATGGAAGAGCCATTAAATAGGGTGGGAAACCCTAAGTTGGCTGCCATGGGCTTATTAGGGTTAGGGTTTGGCTACATGGTGTGGGCCTATGGGCTTTAGGGCTAGTTATTGATTTAAGTTTTAATCACAAGTCATGGCTTATGACTTGAATCTAACTTAAGTCAAATAACCATACCATGGGTCAACTCTAGTCTAACTAGGGTTACATGACCTAACCAAGTCCAAACACAACTAGGGTTAGCTTCTAGGTTAGCCTACCAAGGTCATTGCTAGTCAAAGTCAACCTAGTCAACCCTCGTTCAAACAATTCCAAAATAAATTCTAAAAATTCCCATAAATTCAAATAAATTATAATAAATCCCAATAACCCTAAATATGTCAAAAATACCCTAATCACATGGCTAGGCTCTAGGGTAGGCAGTCTCTACTGTTCACTAACACAACACCAAAATCATAAGTCATGAATTAAATAGTTTTAAAAATTATTAAAAAATCACCAAAAATTATATTAAAATTTTAAATACCATAATTAAATAAATTAAATAAAAAATTTTAAAATTATCCTCATCTGGAAAACTGGGTGTTACAAGCATACTATGGCATCGAGTCATTGTTGGGTTATTTGTGTCCAAACCAACAATAATCATTCATTCAGGGGTATCACAATGTATATAGACTTATTGTATGGAACATCCAGTGAGCAGCCAAGAGGGTCAACGAACTTTTAAGCACAAATAACATAGGATGATTGCAGAACAACGACAACATAATCGCGGAAGCCATCTTTGATTTAATCTCGGAAGCAACGTTGAGTGATCGCGGAAACAACTTTGGTTAATCGTCGATGCAACTTTGATTTGAAATGAATCAAGAAGAGACCAAGGACGTAAAACCTGGCTCTGATACCAATTTGTCATGCCCCGATTCGTAGAGTCATTTAATCACATATTTTATCTCTTGGAATTGATCGTCCTCGCTTGGGCGTGATGCCATATAAGTCTGGTATTGCACTTGTACAAGACAAAGATGGTACATAAGTGATAATATTCAAATAGGAACACATCGCAGCGGCAGAAGCAGACAAATTGATGTTAATGAGGACAATCTTTCTTATTGAATAGAAGTACATCACTTCTTTATAGCAGCGGAGATAAAAGGATAACTTGAAGTCACATAGAGATATATAGAACTTTATTCTCTTTATTGATAATTGAAGAAGAGTACAAGACTTGTATTGAAGTACAATGCTTACAACAAATCCCACTTTATATTGAAAGCCAACTGAACAATGCTATAAAGCTTACATTTGATACTTGGATACATTGGATTACAACTCAATATACCAACTTGGCTTACAACTCACTGGTGCAACTGATTACAATGTTCCATTCATTATGCCATTTATAAACAGAAGACATCATCTTGAACAAGGAGAGCTTCTGTATGCCCAACAAATCTTCGATGTCGCGGGACCAATCAAGCCAATCTTCGTGTGTAGAGTATCCCAAGCACGAGCACCTGTCCACAAAATGTGGGTCAGCACATCATCTATGTACTGGCGAGCAGAATCCAACCCACTCGCCTAAACCAACACTAACTGGTCGATTTTAGCAAGCAGTTAATATAATCATCTTTCTACTTGGGGCCTAGCATCAGTTTACAGTTCATGGACAATAATCATAGTAAAGCATGTAAACTTGTTATCTTAGCAACGTTCATGTGGACATATCATTATAGCATTTTTGGTGTTATCATGCAAAGGCATCATTGAGGTATCGTTAACATTCTCATCTTAAACATGTTATAACAATTCTCACCTTAAGCATCACTTAGCATGTATATTATGGTTTGGCAATGATAATAACAAGGCATTTTTCTAGCATACTGAATTTAACATGTTAAGCAGGTTCTCATATTGAAAGGCTACACACAGTATTATTTACTTGGCACGTTAAGCACGCAAGTTAAACCAACACATATATTGAGTATATCACATTTAAGTGATTTCTTACCGATAGCCGACTCCCTCGTACCTGCATCAAATACCGGTTAGCAGATATACTTACTCTGCCTGCACAAAACATTCATTAGCATGCATCCTGACTACATGGTCATTGTGTTTAACCATACGGACGTTGCCATATAGGTCTTCATCGGTAATACGATGACTCCAGAGAAGGTAGCTAGCCCCAAAGGATGCCTCGCAAAACCCGTATCCCTACTGGCACGCCAATGTTTCCTCCTAGGCCGGATCGGTCGCCCTAACGTCCCGGGGTACCGTCCGAGAAAACATATCTCCATCTCTTATGCATAAGTTGTCCTATGACCATGTGAATGCGTGTCCGACTCAATCGTGAACATAAAATGCATGGTAAAATATTGAAGTAAAGACAACAGTGCATCATCATTCATCTCATTCAAGTCATGTTCAATGACTTACTCATTCCCAACATTACTATCATTTTATTTGGTGATCTCAACGATCCCAAGCCTCATCAATTCTCATTGTTTGTTTCATAGCAACATTTCTCATTACGTTCCGTCTAAGGAGGAACAACAGAATTCATTTCGAAGGGACCTGTAGCATTTCATTGGAACAATAGCATATTCAATTCTTTTCTCATGTATCATTCATGCAGCATCTCATTATTCAAGTGATTCATTTATTTCATCAACATTAAGCATAAGGGACATTATCGATTCATTCTCAGGCATCATATTACATTAGCAGTTCGAGTGTGATTCGTTCAGCAATTCAAAGTTTATGTGTTATTCATTCAATGATTTCCAGCATATGCATCTCTATCGATTTAGCAACTAAAGTATCGTATCACAATTATTCAACATTCAAGGTAAGAGGCATTAGGGACATATTTATAGCATCACGTTATTCTATTTATTAAGCATGCAGGAATAAGGAGGAAGGAGGACAGTTCCACTTGCCTGCATAAAAGGGTCTTCTTATTCTGGTTGCACACATTCCCCCTAAGCGTAGCTCCACCAGCGAGCCACGTTACAACACTTAATCCGTCTAGCCAGCTAAGAGAGACTGCATCAGTCTCAACTCTCTTGATCTCCAACACAAGTCACGGTCCAACATTCTGATCCCATCCAATAAGCCAACCAAATATCTCGTACGGAGCGGGGCATTACAGCTGCTGTCGTGTCAGGACTTCAGCATTTAATGTTCTTTGACGGGTGATGGACTGTTGAGTGGGCGCATTGATCTGCGTTCCATTAGGCGCATGGGTCCATGTTGATTAGGACGCATTGATCTGTGCTTTGTTGGGCGCATCCATACAGGGCGCTTGGTAGCGACTGGCGCGTCTGTAGGATGCGCGGTATCTGACCGGTGCATCCATTTGCATGATGCGTCTTTATTGGTCCGACTGTTGCGTTCCTCGAGTACTTTAAATAGCCGTTTTTGACTTGGTCGAATTCGAAGCGTCAGGTTCATCACCATAAATGTAAATTTATTACACGGGATTCGAAGAGCCCGCCACTTAGCGCATGGGTTTGATTTGTCCGGCCTATAAATAGCAGCAAGGAGAGAGTTTGCTTCTCGTTCTCTCACGTCTTCCCGAATAAACTTATTTGCTCGACCACATTCTGTTGACAAGATGCTCCCGAGGGTGAAGATGCGACGAATTGTCTTCATTCATGCACTTGAAGGTGACTGTTACATCCAAAAGTCGGAATCGAGGGCTTCTGAGGCAGGCGGAAGGTGCCTGTTGTATCCAAAGATCGGGATGCTCGAGCCCCGACTCCGTTATGCTGGAAGAGCCGCAGATCAAAATTTTGGTGCTCCCATCTTCCTTGGACTTTGGAGAGCTCCTCCTCCTGTAAGAGTGGGGTGTTGTCCACTCTGGTTGTGTTGAAAGCTGCTCCTTTAGCCGCAGATCGGAGTTGCGGTGCTCTCCTCTTCCTTGGGCTTTGGAGAGCTCTTCCTCCAGCTAGAGTGGGGTTGATCGCCCACCCTAGTTCTGCTCAATAAATGCTTCATTAGTCGAAGCACTTAATCGGGTCGAAGTAGAGCGCATATGCTGAGACTTCATGATGCGCATAACTGAGACGCTGAAGTGATGCGCATGACTGAGATGCTGAAGAGCCACGCCTAACTGAGAAACTGAAGAGCCACACCTGACTGAGACACTGAAGAGCCACGCCTGACTGAGACGCTGAAGTGATGCGCCTGACTGATGATGCGCCGGACAGAAGGCGCATGGCAGTTTGCTGCTCCTGGCTGTTGCCATAGGATCTTTCTTTTTTGTAGAAATTCTCCTTTGTAAAGCCTTTTTTAGACATGTAATAGACTTTTATATGAAATAAAAAATCCTTTTGATGTCTATACTTTTGCTGTCTTGCTGTGCCCAATACTTCGTTTGATGTTCCCTGGCGCATGTAATGTTAGGCGCATAAGAATTCTAGCCTGTAGATGTGCCTGAAATTCCATGCTTCTATAGGAGCCTTACCCGCATTGATGCGAGAAAATCTCTTTAAGGGAGCAATACGTGGTGGAGAGATCATACCATCCAAGTCAGAGAGATCCGCATCAGAATCAGAGTGATTCAGTACGGGGGCAACATCTTCAAGAGTTGGGACAGGAGTAGACGAGGGACTTGGTACAGTAGGCAATGGGCACAGCACAGTACTGGACTTCTGTTGTCTCCTTCTGTAGACATGGAGCTCTTTTTTCCTTGTCTCTTCCTGCGTAACATATGTATCTTCTTCATCAATCTCTGTATCATAGTCACTACTATCTCCCCCTTTCGTCTAATTTTCTACGACCGGGCACGGGACCGATCCGACTACCACGTTTGGACTTATTATATCCCCTACACGTCTAACACCCTCTGTGTTAGGTGTGTCACCAAACGCTGAACCTGCATCCGAACCATAGTATGGTTCCAGTTCTCTGAATGTAACGTCCATGCTAACAAACATCTTCCGCTCAACTGGGCTAAAACATGCGTATCCCTTCTGAGTCGCTGTGTACCCGACAAATACACACTTAACCGCTTTAGGATCATGTTTGCCAACTCCTGGCCTATTATCTTGGACAAAACACACACACCCAAATACTTTCGGGAGAACAGTGTATGTAGTTGCACCAGTAAGCATCTCCAATGGTGTCGTCCAGTCTAATACCTGAGAAGGCATTCGGTTGATGAGATAAGAGGCCGTCAATACAGCCTGCCCCCATAAGTGTTTGGGACATTCATAGCCAGCATCATCGTCCGTGCGACCTCCAGCAGGTGTCTGTTCTTCCGTTCGGCCACACCATTTTGTGCCGGTATATAGGCACATGAGGTTTAATGTAGTATTCCATGAGTGGATAAATACTCAGCAAACCGCTTATTTGTATACTCCGTCCCATTGTCAGACCGAAAACACTTAATTTTAGCCCTATATTGTGTTATCACCGGGCGATAAAAATTCTGAAAAGCCTCAAAGACGTCGTTTTTATTCTTCATAAGGTAGACCCATGCCACGCGGGTATAACAGTCAATAAAAGTGACGAACCATCGAAATTCGTTAATACTTGTTGTAGGACAAGGACCCCATACGTCCGAATGTATCATATCAAAAACAGCAGAACTTTTATTTCCAGAGCTCACGTAGGAGCTTCTGATATGTTTGTCCAGCTCACATGCATTACAAACTAATTTCTTTTTATTAGCCCTTTGATATAAGGACGGATACATTCGACTAATAACTTTAAAGGAAGACCGCCCGACACGCTGGTGGTGGAGTAACAATTCGTCTTCTACACTACGACGTGAAGCGTCCGGTTGTGCGCTTGCGACCAGAGATGTCAGTACTGTGTCCAATCCGGTCCTGTCTAAGTACCATAGCCCCTTATGCCATGTGCCAATCCCTAGTCGTCGTCATGTCCCCTTCTCCTGAAAAATTACCATAGGAATGTCAAAAGAAACAGTACAGTTAAGATCAAGGATAATGGCACTAATAGAGATAAGATTTGCAGGACAAGACGGAGCATGTAAGACATTGGTGAGAGTGAGGGAAGGGGTGCATGCAACAGTGCCTTTACCCATTACAGGTCTGGAGGTACCATCAGCAGTCTGAATGCTCTCCGGCGTCGGTAGGTGAGTATAGTCCTGGAACTCACCGCGGGATCCCGTGACATGGCGAGATACCCCAGAGTCCATAATCCAACCTAGTTGATGGTCAGATACAAGATCATGCGCAGGTATACCTGTGCTAGTTTGGGCAAAGCAAGTGATGTGATTTCCTGAGGTATATGATGCCGCATGAGGGTCGAGACTATCGTCCGATCCCTGCTTCGAGCCGCGTAACCTCGCGAGGAACTCCCTCTCAAGAGGGGTTATTTCAGCCAACTGTTTTTCTCCCCCTTCTTCCGCCAGATTCGCTTTGTGTCCTTCAGAAGAATTTTTCCTTCGACCAACATATCCTCCTCTACCACTACGACGTACTCCACGGCCCCGTCCGCGATCACTCGACTGACTTCGCAGGGGTTTTGAACAAAATCTGATGTAATGCCCGAAGTCACCACAGTTGTGACAAACACCACCCGCAGAGGAAGGCGAATTGAAGGCGGCAAGAGCAGACTTTTCAACAGCGGCTTGCTCTCCCTAAAAGTAGTCCTTGTTGGACATCAACTTCAACCGAGCTTCTTCCTGTGCCATGGCGGCTATAGCCCCTTCTAAGTTTGGAAGCTGGGGTTGGGCTAGGAGTACATTTCTTCTCTGCTCAAACACCGGGTTGAGCCCCTTCAAAAACTTCATCATTCACTGCGCGAAATATACTCCAGAAACGCCTGAAAATACTTCACAAATGCAGGTTCAACCCGTGCATCTTCCATCCTAAGAGGATCATAGTGATCCAGATCAGACCAGTACTTCTTCAATATGGCTGCATACTCAGAGATGGTACGTTCGTCTTGGGTCACCCTATCGAGTTCATCCTGTAGTTAGAAGACCCGCATAGGATTGTCCGAACCGGAGTACATATCCTTCAAAGTTTGCCATATATCAGCAGCAGCCTCCATCGCCTCAACATTGCCCAATACCTGGTCGGTCAATGAGGCCGTCAACCACCCCGCCACTACGTTGTTGACAATCTCCCAAATAGAAAACTCCTTTGAGGAGGGATCGGCTGGCGCCTTGGTTTGGCCATTGACATAGCCTACCAAGCCACGTCCCTTCAGCGTCCGCATCGCCTGTCGTGACCATTTCAAGTAGTTGGAAGTTCCTTCCAACTTCGTCTCTAGCTTTTCTAACTTTTCTATCTTGTAAGGTGACGGATCCACATCAGTATGGGTCACACGTGGGGTCGCCTCGATCAATCTCTTGGACAAGATATCATCAACCAAGGCATGTATCTCCTGTGCCGTCAGTTTTTCACTGATTGCATCCATGACGTCGTCAATCTATGTGAGGTCCTGTTGTATCCCAAGTCGTCGTCTTCGTCGTTTGTCATCTAACTGCTTTGTGTCCCGATCTCTTGTGTCTTCATAGTCAACTGTTGAGACCGGGGGGAAGGGGAACAATAAGGAGCCGCCTCACAGATATTCCTCAGGTATACGAGCAACTAGAACAACATTATATCGAATAAGGGGAACAACGACGTGGGTCGTTTACTCCTTTCATGATCAATTGTTCCAGCACTCCAAGTATAAACAAGGAGGGGAGGGGAACCGACACTCCAAGTAAAAACAAGGAAGCGGTGGAAAAGATCCGGCACACCAAGTAAAAACAAGGAGGCGGAAAGGGAGGGGGGAGTCGGCACACCAAGTAAAAACAAGGAGGCGGTGGGGGGGTGGGGGGCTCCGGCAGCAGCGGGGGAAGGGGGGTCGGAAGCGGCGGGGGGCGGACGGGGGGGGGGGGGAGGGGGGGGGGGGGTTGGTGATCTCTCTATGGGATCAGCAACCGGGGGGCAGCGGGGTGCGCGGGGGGGGGGGGGGGGGGGGGGGGGGTCGACAGCAGCGGAAAAGGGGGGTCCTGGAGCGGGAGGGGGGTCGAGAGCGGGAGGGGATTTTTTTTGTGGAGAGAGAGGGGTGGATGAGTTATGACTTTTATACCATGTAGAAATGAATAATGGGATAATTTTATTGATGGGCTACTACTTGCTACTTATGGAGGTTCCAACCCCTCTTCATACTACATATTCAAATATCGGACTAAAGTCCCTTATTGGTTCTCAACATATTTTATATTATTTCAAAATAAATTTATCGTGATAAAAAAATACAGACAACAGACTAAAGACAAAAGACTGGTTAAAAGCATGTGCGGAACTTGTATGCGGTTAAAAAATCACAAACATACTAAACCAAATATTACTATTCAGTTCGAATCTCAGAGAGACGGATAGGTTTGCGGTTTTGGAATTGAAAACTTGCGGTTGTGGGAATTTGGTGGTTCCAACAGGCATAATATGACATACTTTACCCAAACCGAGCCGGGATCCTAAACCTTCCATATCCAATCCCCCGAATCTAGTTCTAGCCCCGACCCAGTTCTATCGAAATCGACCTGGGCCCACCTTTGTGTTGGTAGACTAGAGTAGGGTACCTCAAGAACGACACGGTATCCAATGTGTCATGTTCTTGTTCCACAAAATCGAAACTCGTCATTGGACGTGATGTCGTACAAGTATAAATTGTACTTGTAAATGACAAGAACAAATAAGATCGATAAAAATCTCATAAACAAAGTCATTACAGAGAAAATAAGCAAAAACTTGATAGACACAAGATATATGAAAATGATTCTCGTTATTGATAATGTGCAATGGAATTACAACGAATCTTAGGCCAAAAGAATAACTCGATTAGAAATAATGGCTCATTAATGAACAGTGTCACAAGGCTTACAACTCGTGAAACTAAAACAATCAACAATATTTCATATAGGCTAATTACAACTTGATACCATCAATTATTCGATTTTTCAACTTGTTACGCTCAATTTGATATGCATCAACTTAATACTATCCTCCCATTTTTGTCATAACAGTGTTAATCGAAGAAGAAAAATGATAAAATTATCCTCCTTTCTCCCCCCCCCCCCTTTTTCTCCAGCGCCAGCAGTCGAAGACTGGGCGCACGGCAACAACGACAAGCAATAGCAGCAACCGCGGGGGGGGGGGGGGGGGGGGGGGGGGGGGGGGGGGGGGAGGGGAGGGAAGGGCACGACTGGGAAGGCCGCGATGGAGAAGGGGGGCAATTGGGAGGGGATGCAAGGCAGTGGGTAGGGCGACTGGTGGAGGGAGCAACATTGTGGAGGTAGCAGCATGTGAGGTGGTCTGTCGTCATGCCGGAGAGAGGTGGTTGGCAGCGACAGGTAGGTGGGGGGTGGGGGGGGGGTGATGGGCAACATGGGTGGGGTAGGGGTATGGGAAGAGGAGGTTAGTTTTGTTTTGGACTGATGGAAGGTACCAATTTGAAATTATTAGTTGGAAGAGGACATTATGTTAGTACCTATCAATATTGAGGGTATCAAGTTAAATTTTTTGAATAATTGAGCGTATGAAGTTGCAATTTAGTCTTAACCAAATGCCCGGGGGCCTACCTAAATCCTAAAGGATAGGCTTCATACAAACATTTTGTAAAATTAGGGTTAGGTCAATTTTTCTGCCAGAAATTTATATGGGCTGTGTTTAAATGTTGCTCAGTCTGGCCCAACTTACAACTATTATCATCTCTAATCCCAACAAAGTCTGCTTCCATTTGGGGACAACCTCCCAAAAAGCAGTTTGCAAACCCTAATAACTGGAACTCAAGAGCAACAATAGCTAGAATGATATCACAACTCACAAGGAAGGAAATTTGCTGCAAGTGTCATTTATTCCTTATGATGGCAACAGTGGTCATATTCCACCACATATGAACATCAGCTGGCACACCTGCCAAAATAGTTAACATGGAAGTACATACAAGACCTAGATTACAGTCCAACAAATTTTGATACCATGTGGAACTAAATATCGGAATTTTACGTTTCGATTCCGATCAATTGTGTTTTGCTGAAAATTAAGTTTCCTTACATTGGCATTCATATTGCAGGCTTTGAAACTCACCTGGCTTCTACAAAGCCAAAGAAAACAAAAGGCTTTCTGCAACGGGGACTTCCGATGAGCATACATGAACTACATTTGTGTCAGTTGTGTATATTGGGACACTGGTGCTGTTCCATCATGATCAAATTGCTTCCCATTTCTAAATAGAAATTATCTTCTTCGGGTCATACCGCATCTTGAAAGTTTTCTTGAAAAATTACATCAAATTGAAAATGACATGGATTTATGATTTATCGACATTCAAAATATCTGCAACCCCAATACTGAAACATTTGCAACAAAGCTTGGGCCAGAACCTGGTACCATCTTAGCAAGATAGTTTAGAAACCACAGAGAAAAGAACAGAATATTTAGAACAAGTACCAATTTCAAATTCATGCCCAAAAAAATAAATGTTCAACCAATAATTTATTCTCCTCATTCTGAAAATAGCAGCAGTGCCAAAAGAACACCTGTTGCATCACTTGAAGCATATAACTAATGGACTCTAAAAAGGATATTTGGACAGGCAGTGCTAGTTGAAGCCAGCAAATATGCTTTGTATTATTTGAAATTGCAGCTGTCAAATGATTGTGATACATATATTTTCCATGTAGCTCAATTATTTTGCATAACCCAGCTGCCAATACTTTTCCATGTTCATACCTGCTTTCTACTAAACACCAAAAAGGTTGCCATTTAATTCCTGGCAGAAGATGGGTTTGTCAATGAGGTTGATCTTGACCAAAGGGTTCGATAGATTCAATCTGACTAAAAAAAAATGAAATTGTAGCTTAGCATATGTTTCTAATTGTAAGTAAAAATATTTGTTTTACATAACCCTCATCCATCATAACAAATCTAGGGTTTTGGTATAGTGGTAGTAGAACTTTAACATACAATGTTGTGGCAGGGCTTTAACATGATTCCAGAATAGCCCCATCTTCAAATCTTCGTTTAATGTGCATTTTAAGCAGATTTTCTAAAATAATTTATACCACCGCAGAAATCCAACCATCTTATCATTGAATGGGCATTCAAGTTGTCTACAATTTTGGTGCAGTGACAAGACTTTAGCTGGAATAAATTATACAGAAAATTTCATAGTAGGCCATTTCCTTACAAACTTACATTTTGTCATTTTATAATTAAAGTTGCATGAAAACTTTTCCCCTAAAATTTTTGAATGGAAACGTTTCAAACTGCTTTTATTGTTTGTCTGTTGTGGTCTATAGAGATTCACAACCTCTTCAATCTTTACATTAGTAAGGGGAGATAGAGGTAAAATGGAAATGACAGATTTAATCATTTAAAGGCAAAAATCTGTAATTTTCAGATAAAGATATAGGTTGATGTGTGTATTACAAAGATATACAATGGATCTTACTTACTAGAATTTGCAACTTTTACAATTTTGTCTACTCCCTCACTTTTGAGAGTTCCAATAGTTTGACAAATGTGTTTCAACATAGTTATTTCGACCAAGTTGCACGGACACTACTACACAGTACCGTATCATAGTACTGTATCAGTGCTTTAACATGTTTCTTCCTCGATGTTCCAAAGAGTATCTTATTAGTGTCTAACTGTTCCTCAATTTAGAATTTGCAACTTTTCCGATTTCGTCTACTCCCTCACTTCATAGTTCAGATCGTTCGACAAAGGTGTTCAGCATAGTTAATTTTGACCAAGTTGCACGGATAGTACTCCAGAGTAACGTATCAGTGTCTAACATGTTTCCAAGAAAACCTCGATGTTCCAAAGAGTTCTTATCAGTGTCTAACATGTTTTCAACAATAATTCTTCCTTGGGGTACCAAAGGGACACAAAACATGGTTGCAAGTTATTGGCATTGTAGCAAGTGTGCATAACATAACTGAGATATCCAAAAGTAACATTTCTTTGAAGCGGGTCAATTTTTAAACTTTCTGCAATGTAGTTGTTATCAAAAGTACATAAAAATAGATACCACTAGAATAATAATAAAAAGTTTCATGTTTATAAATAATTGCATCAATGTCATATTCCTATCATAATTTAAACATTTCCGTATTCTTAAACCATATCGTATTTGTATATGAATTTGTACCAGTGTCTACGTAACCTAGGATTTCAAACTTAAAATAGGTTATTTCGTTTCATACCAAAAAATCTGCATCATATCTACTGCTTAGCTCATGAAACCTCTTTAAGATGAAGGCAAGACAGATATACAAGCAAGTAAGGTAATTGCAATAAGTAAAAGCTTAAAAAGAATAAAACAATTTGACAAACTGTAAATGTAAATGCTAAATCATGCAAACACCAAGTAAATATGAATCAAACTAATTTGTAAGGTAGCATTCAAAGACCTTCAACCCAGAAATTAGTGAGAATCATATTCCGGGAAAAGAAGTAAAGGGTTGAATTCCTGGTTATACTTTGTCAGTAAGCATGAGGAATCAATTAGGATGTGATAGTGATAGAAAAGAAATAAAGAGGAGAATAAAAGAAAGTGTGAGATACTTCATATTGCAAGTTCCTTCACGAAATAAAATTCACTCTAACATGACCAGAAGAAAAATAGAATTTGCATACATTCATAAATGTCTTCTTTCGCATCTTTTCCACAAATCGACACATAACCAATTAACTTTCTACACAACTCCTCAACTGCGGAAGAGCTAACTTTATCAGGAGAGAATAAATATCAAAAGTTATTACACCAATAGATGAGTAAATTTGAATTAGTCATCATCGTAGCAAAGTGTAATTTCAGAATATTATAAAATCAGAAAATTCATTCAACGCAAATAGCTTGCGACTATCCCAAGTAATGAGTCATACTCAGCTAATCCTACAGGAGTTATCATGATTTTAGAGAAATCCAGAATGATTCCATACAACCAATACTAGTTGGTTACTCCACAACCATACTGTCTGGTCTTTGCATAAGTAAAGTCAACGCAGAAACAAGTAGCTGTTTCAAAAGCGATGTTTCCACTATAAACCTGGAGTAAAAACCCAACACACCCAGAGAAGTGATCAAGGAACCGTTCTATTGTATAATCCCTTGGTGTCAGCTAAATAGAACAAAAGGAAAAAATATTTTAAAAACCTATACTATATAACAAAAGACTAATTTAACCACATACTGGTTTCTACTAGTCTCGTTTAAAGAATCTTTATACTATAAGCCATAGTTTGCAATATCGTCCGATACTGATACGATACGGTCGATAGCGATACGATTTGGCATGTCTGGTCCGATACCGACTGCTATCGATACTGATATTAGGATTCTCTTATCCAGTCAATTCGGCAGAGAAAATTGAACGAAAAATACCAATCAACAAGGGTGTAAAAGCATGTAAATAAAGAAAGCTTAATTGCAGCTAAACCAATCAGCAAGGATGACTATTATTTAATTTCA
This sequence comes from Iris pallida, assembly GCA_029216955.1. NCBI lineage: Eukaryota > Viridiplantae > Streptophyta > Magnoliopsida > Asparagales > Iridaceae > Iris > Iris pallida. Next base: position 26,409,822 of record JANAVB010005599.1, on the reverse strand, counting down.
AACCACTATGGAATAACACAGAAAATACTTAGAATTATGCCTAACTAAGTAAAATATTTTTCTAACTTTAAATAGTATATAAATACCAAAAAACCAATACTCCAATCCAAAACCGTCGATCTCGATACTTATAGGAAGGGTCTATTGCTGATTCATCGATATTGTAAACCTCAATACAAGCCTATTATAAACATAGTTTGAACAAAATAATTGGTGGAACTAGTGTTCTAAATTTCTAAGATGTAGCTGCAATAGTACTCTGTTTGGTTGGGAGAAAATGGAAAAATATGATAGAAAAGTCATTGGATTTTCTACTTTCTTGTCCCCCATTTTCTTTCAAATGTGTTTGTTTAGCTAATATGAAAGAAGTGAAAAAGTGCATTATAATATAAACAAACAATCCCTAACTAATTAATATTTTAATTGTCATTAATTATAATATTACTAAATAATTATTAATTGAAAGTAGAGAAGTGCATATTATTTAATTATCTTAATAATTATTATTATTAATTAATTAATTAATAACTAAATATTTATTAATTAAAAGCGGATAAGTGCATTATTATTTACTTAATATTATTAATTACCTTAGTACTTATTATTATTAGGGTACATTGCAAAAAATTCCACGTTAAATGTGCATCTTTTGCGTAGAAAATTTTTTTATTCAAATTTAGCAAATAAAAACCTCCGTAATCTATGACTTGCTCGTCCAGCCCCCTACCGTCTGTTGACCGGTAGTTTTGACCGCTAATGACATTTTTAAAAAAAAAAACCTAAACTACCCCCCCCCCCCCCCCCCCGTCCCTAACCTCTCCCTCCTCCCTCCGGCCGACCCCCCCCCCCCCCCCCCCTCCTCCTCAACTTCCGGCCAGCACCCCCCTCCTCCTCCCCGTCCCCCTCAGCCCCCCTCCCTCCTCCTCCCTCCTCCCCGACCCCCTCAGCCCCCCTACCTCTCCGACCCCCTCCTCCTCCTCCCCGCCCCCCTCAGCCCCCCCCCCCCCCCCCCCCCCGACCCCCTCAGCCCCCCTCCTCCTCCTCCCTCCTCCCCGCCCCCCTCAGCCCCCCCTCCTCCTCCTTCCTCTCCGCCCCCCCTCCTCCTCCTCCCCGCCCCCCTCTGCCCCCCTCCCCAACCCCCTCTGCCCCCCCTCCTCCTCCCTCCTCCCCGCACTACCGGAGAGAGAGGGGGGGGGGGGGAGAGAGTGGAGGGGTAAAATGGTCATTACATATCCCACTTAACATCAGTTAACGGAAAAGGGGCAAAATGAACAGATTTCATACTTTCTGAAATTTTAAGAGCATGGAATCTTTTAGTGCAAAAAGCGAAAATCTAACAAGGAGTTTTTTGCACTTTACCCGTATTATTAGTTAACTAAATAAATAACCTCATAATATATTAATTAATTATATTCATTGCTTAATACTAATTAAGCATTATTGCCAACTTTAAATTGTTTCTTAAAAACCTTAATTACATATTTGCAAGGCTAATTAATATTCACCAACTACTTATTGCTCATTTATTTATTTACAAATATTGAATGGTAATCTTAGTTACTTATTTTAAATACTTATTAATATTATTAGTTCTTTATTAACAATAAAAATTATTTTAGGAATTGATTATCTTTATCACTATTTATTATATTATACTAATTAATTAAAATGAACATTAATAATTACTTGAGAAAATATTATAATTATGAAGAAAGGAAAAGAAATAAAGAAAATCAAGTTTCCATCCACTTCCGCTTTTTTGAGAGGAAGTGAAAAGAGCAAAAAGTTGGGGTACAAGATCTAGTCGAGCACTCAAACATGAGTTCTTGTCCCCTACTTCTCCCATACCAACACTAGAAGCGGAAAAATACCCTTCCTCTTTGCCACTTCCAGGTCAGTTCCTGCCAACCAAACAGCCCCTAGAAGAGAAGTTCGACAAAGAAAACAAACCCCAAGCACAAAAGACACCTACAAATGCCTTCAGAACTATGTCAAAATATATAAACTGTAAGGTTATGGGGGCTAATTTCACATTCAGACTTAACCACAAACAGGGCCGGCCCTGGCCCAGGACGGCCAGGGCGACCGCCCAGGGTCCCATAAAATTTGGGGGCCCAAAAAAATTAATTTAAATGTATATATATATTAGTAATCTTATATTGAAAATAGAACTAATATATAATATGATCATCTTTTATCATAAAATATTTGTGGTGTAGTGGTAGTTTGTTATACTTGTACACAATAGGTCCTAGGTTCTAGCCTTGGCTATATCCTTTTTTAGTTCAATTTTTTTATATTATATCTGGGGCCCATTTTAAAAATTTGCCTAGGGCCCCCATTAACTCAGGGCCGGCCCTGACCACAAACTACATATCAGTTATTGATTAATTCTGTAGTCTAACAATCATAAAGTGATCACATATTTGTTCTCTTCCTTCAATTCCCCAATTTATCCTTCCCACCTTCTCTTACGGAAAGATATATAAACTGTATGGTTTATGGGACTAAATTTACATACAGGTTAAACCCAAAACTAGCAATCGGACTCGGATAATTTTCATTATCAGTCATAAAGGTGATCACACCTTTACTCATTTACTTATTTTCCTCATCTAGTATTGTTTTCCACTTTCCATTCCTCCTATATTGCTGCTGAAGCCATCACATATAAAAGGAACAAACAGCAGATATGCCTGCGGAATAAGCATTAGGCCACGGTGCCAGCTAATTTTTTCCAGAATACCAACTATTTCCTACCATATATGACAATGTGTAACAAAGGCGTTGAGAGAGACAAATGTATGTGCTTCACCTTTAGCTACACAGGAAGGTCAGGAAGAAGAGAGCAAAACCATGAGAAGAGCCCAAACAAAGTTATTTTGCACTTACAAAGACACCTTGAAAAAGAACACAAACTAATTCAAAGTTAAAGAATACTAATTTCCTGATATTCTTTGTGAAACTCAACATTACATCTCAATTTGACATCTAAGACATTGGTAATTGTTGCCAGAATTATTGCCAACTCAGAGGAGTGGCTATTGCAACTTGAGAAATTATATTAAAAAGCTAAAGCTATTCCATTTCTATTTCCGACCTAAAGTGTGATCTATCAAATACTTTTTATGGTGATCAAATCTTTTTACTCAGAAACAACATTTTCATGACTTACCAACAGGTGAACTAATTTTCTCACGACCTAAGGAAAAAAAAAACAGTCTATATTTACTGTTCACCAAGTCCCCTGATAGGCATATATCAAAGACAAGAATTGTCTTACTTGACGAATTCCAACAGAATCATAAATAAACTTACTTTTTATACAAAAGTAACCATATTCTAACAAGTGAAATGAAAATTTAAAAATCATAACAGATTTGGTTAGATACATGTTCTCCTTGGAAAATTACGTGTTATTGCCAAATAAACAAGACTTATGAATTCCCCGCAGAACAATATCAACCAACAAGATAAAACATAAACAAACAAAGACAAGAAAAAGATGCTATCACAAAGCAACCATGTTACAATTGGCGACTGTAATACACTTTAAAAGGGGGGGAAGGAGTGGAATGCTTACTTCTATCTGACTTCTATTCTAGAACCCTCAACTGCCATCTCCACTGCAATCCTTGCGACTTTTTAGATTAAAAATCAAGCCACCATTATAGAACAATTAAAAATAAATGAGCTCCACTGGTCTCCTTTGCTCTCAAGAACATTCCATTCAAGATAATTCAACTCTGGATCAGGTCTGCAAGTGCATATAGTCATCCCCCGGCAATTATATGTATCCGCTGTGCTACCAATCACGAGCAACTCATCACCTAGGGACTTGAAGGCCACTCCCCAACCCCTACTATGATCAGCTCTAACTGGAGCCCTGCCCAGATCCTTCCACAATTTGCTCTTTTTGAGGTACACCCTGAGCTGGTTCGAAGAAGCCTCTAGTGAGTACAACTCGTTGTTCGCCACCGCAATAAGAGGGGGAGACCGAGAAGACCAACTTGGTGCATCTTTAATCATATCATTAATTAGCTCCCAAGAATTCTTCTCGAAGTCGTAGAACTCTCCACAAGTGAGATTTTTGCCATTCTCGTTCTGCCCACCGATCACATAGAACTTATTGTCCATATAACAACCAGAGCAAAGCTTTCTCTGGCATTTCATCTCTGGGAGAGGATTCCAGCACTTCTTCTCAGGGTCATACTTCTCGGCAGTTTTTAAAATCTCCGGTCTCTGTCCAGGTGCACCAGAGCTGGATCCAATTCCTCCGGCCACACAAGCCACACTTCCACAACTGGCGGAAGCAAATAAACATCTTGGACTGATCATAAGAGGGCCCTTAAACCACTGATTTGGCACCAATTCATACCTCCATATCACTGAACCCTCAATCTCCTTCCCTGAAACGAGAAGGTGAGTCCCGGCACATATTGATTCCTTGTCAAATGAAGAAAAGCATGGATCACAAGGAAGGATTGGTAGGTTTTGACGACCCCCAGATTGAGGGTCGTAGGACCACCAATGGGGTTCACCACTCGCTAGCATTAATACAGATGGCTCCATAATCCCAATCGATTTTCTAATAGAGTAGAGTTCGCCACTCCTCATAAGTGAGCGATAGCGACGGTTCACGAAACAGAGCTTCTGGTAGTCTGCCCTTGGAACCCTGGCCAAGATTAAGAGCGCAAGCTCATCATTGAGCGAAGGAACAAAAGAGAGAGAAGTCTCTGGAGGTACACGGGATCCATTTTCATTAGCGTTCATATGTAAGCCATTTCTATTCTTTTTTGAGGTGCAACCGAGTTTGCCAAGAACCTCAATGTCCTTACAGTTACTGGAATCACCAATAATACTTTTCTTCCTTGCACTCTTTGGATTGCCATCCTTATCACTAAGGCCCTGCTTTTCTTTGTCCTTTGACATCAGCTCCCACTGATAACCTTACAATTGTTAAAGCAAATAAAACCATCAGTAACAAAACTCATTTGGAATCCCTTTATTCATCAAATGACAAATGCACGACAGTTATTCTCCCATCAAAATGGACAGCAAGTGAAAATAAAAAGTTCTCATTCGATAGAAATGATACTTCATCAAGTACTCTCAACTCACAAAGTTCCATCTCACTTCTAGATAGTGATTAATAAAAAATGCTTTTTAAAATCATTTGGCCAATTATCAAGAAAAGGTCAAAAAACATCATTCATGGCCATAGCTCAAGACACACAATTTGATACCCCAACAACATCAAGGTTATTAAAACAAAGAAGAAAAATAACCTTCATCAATAGCTCAGTCCCAAGATCATATAAACCAAAAGGAAAAATGAAGCTAACACCATAACAACAACAGCAACAACGAAGTCTTACCCCATCAGGTCGGCTATTTGAACCTTTTTCTTCCATCAGTTTGTTAGTGGCCATGTCCTCTCCAACATTAACAAAAAATATATACTCTTTTTACAACCTCAATCCGAGTTATGTTTGGGCCAAACCCTAGTTCTTACAGATACTTTGGCTAATATATTATTACTCCTCCGGACCGGTGCATCTCTTGGTCTATGTTCCACATGTCCAAACCACCTGAGACCATTTCTCTCGTCTTATCCTCACTAGCCGATGCCTCCAACTTCCCATGAATACACTCGTAATGTTCTCCCATCAAAGGAAGACTAATTGAAACAAGAAGTCTCATCTAATACAAATGGGTACAATGATACTTCAGCAATCATCTCAGTTCATAGAGCTCCATCCCAATTCTAAATATTGATTGATAGAATAGATTTTGACATCATATGACCAAGGAAACAAAGAAATACATATGCTAGAAAAATGTAAAGAAGGATCTTTAATGTCCAAAACTCAAAATCGCACAATCTGATACCCCAATAGCATCACAATCTCTTCACCAAGAGCTAAAATCACAAGATCGTAAAAAATAAATAAAATAATATCCATGTGGAAAAAGGGTAAATGACATATATTTCTTTCAATTACATAAAGATCATTCAGATGTTTGTCAAAAAGAGATCAAATTTACATAATCTTATTTATCAAAACGAAGCTAAAGAAAAAACCTATACAAGAACTAAGAACCTTATACCATTCCAAACTCAAATTTAAACAATTATATCATTCATTCATTTTTATTTATAAAACTCAAAGCAATATTTCAAAAAATGAGCAAAACTAACAATAAAAAAGACTGTCAAACATCTGATATTTAAGCACAAACCAACATGTAATCCAAAAATAAGAAAAAATAATTAAAAACAATCCATGTAAGAGAAACAGTAAAAAGATGATCTTGCCAAAGTCAAAGCATTACAGAAAATCACATCATTCCACTCACATAATCAATAAAAAGGGAAACCCATGTAAGAAAATATGACAAGATCCATTTTTTCTTCTTCTCTTAATCGATTCCAAACCTCCCAAAACAATTACAGGAAAACCCAAAGATTGATAAGAAATATTGTCAAATTATAATTTTCTTTTCTTAAATGAATTCCAAAGCCAAAAACTCCCGTCCAGCTCTTGTAGCTCATGTGGAAAGCAGCACGGACAAACACCACAACCGTATGGACGTGTATGTGTGTGGGTTATAACAAAAAAAAAAAAAAAGCCAAGAACTCCAACAAAAACAAAAATCAAAAATCTCATATTTCTGTTAAAAAAATAATCCAATACCTGAAAAAAAAAAAAACACCAAGAAATATTTCTATCCAGTACACTGTATGCACATGATCTAGAACACAACATGACCTTCTTTTCGGGTTCCAGTTTGTAAAATTTAGAAAGGAATCATCTTTCCACTAGAAAAAAAAAAGTCCAATCATTTTTCTTCTGTCTTATGATGAATCCCAAACCACCAAAACAATCCCAAAAAAGATCTTTCTACTCCAGATACAACACACAGCAGGAAGAAGAGAGAAAGATACCTTCTTTTTGCGTTTCCAGTGAAGAATAGAGGAAATCTCAACGACCCACCTGGTAAATTTCAGAAAAAAGTCATATTTTCCATGATATCAGCTCTTTTCTCTCTCTCCTCTCTCTCTCTCTCTCTCTCTCTCTCTGTTCTTGTTGTTGTGTGAAGAAGTTGTGGGGTGGGGAGGGCTTGGCTTAGCTCGGGGGTGTGGAGGAGGCCTAGTGGGGGGAATAAATAGTAGGGTGAAAGAGAAGGGGAGGGGAATTCAACAGGAGAAGACATGGGTGGTTCGGGAAAAAGGTGTGCGCGCGCGCATCACTCTCTAGTTACTAGTTTAGTTTGTTACTTGGATCATATAATATGATACAGAAGAGATGAAAGTGACCACATTGGTTGGTTCGGCTCTTCTGCCATTTTTGGGTAAAGTGCAAAAAAAATCTCGTTAGATTTCCGCTTTTTGTATTAAAAGATTTCATTCTCTTAAAATTCCTAAAAGTATAAAATATGTTTATTTTGTCCCCAAATGACAATTTTATCCCTCCCTCCCTCCTTTCTCGGCTGTTTGGACTGCGTTCGCCGGCGAGGAGGAGGAGGAGGGTGCGCTCGCCGGCGAGGGAGGAGGGGGGTGGTCCGGGCCGACGAGGGAGGAGGAGGGGGGTGGGGTGTCGGACGGGAGGGTCGGGGGGGCGCTCACCGGCGAGGAGCAGCAGGGGGTGCGCTCGCCGGCGAGGGAGGAGGGGGGGGCGCTCGCCGGCGAGGAGGAGCAGGGGGGTGCGCTCGCCGACGAGGGAGGAGGGGGGGTCGGGGCCGGTGAGGGAGGAGGAGGGGGTCGGGTAGGGGGTGGCGGGGGGGGGCGCTCGCCGACGAGGAGGGTGGGGCTGGGGGCTCGCCGGCGAGAGGGGGGATCGGGGGGGTCGGGGGGCTGGGGGCTCGCCGGCGGGGGGGGGGGGGGAGGGGAGGGGATCGGGGGGGCTTGGGGCTCGCCGGCGCCGCCACCGTCGGGGGAGGGGTTAGAGGGGGGCAGGGACATTTTAGGTATAAAAATTTTAAAATTTGGCTGGAGGGGCCTAATCGAGCGGATTTGTAATATAAGGAGGGGCAAACTGTCAAAAAATTCTAAAAGGTCTTTCTACGCAAAAGGCGTATATTTAACGAGGAATTTTTTACAATTTACCCGCCATTTTTTTACTCCTTGCCCACACCAGTGAGAGCAGAAGAGAGGGAGAGGGAGAGCGTGAGTGTGAGTGTGTGTGCGCGCGCGTGCACGCGTATGCCAAAAATGCTAAGTTTACAATCAAATAGATTACAATCTATTTACAATATCTTGTCTACGACAGTCGGGACGATCGTCCAGAGCCACCGATCCGAAGGGCCTAAAATATTTAAATATCGGATGATGTTATTGACACTCCTAAAATGTCATCATGCACTCATCTTTAATTTTTTATCATTCAAATTCTAAATATACTCCTGCATTAAATCTGACATTAATTTGTGCATGCATGGAGGAATAAAAAATTAAAGAGGAATATAGGATGACATTTTGGGACTGCCAATAGTGTTACTGCAGGAATATATTTGAAATTTAAATGTTAGAAAATTAAAAAGGTATGCAGCATAATATTTTAGAAGTGCCGGCACCCTAAATATAAATATATTAATATTTTTATATCTAAAATAGACCTAGTATGTTTCATAGGCTCCCATTAATATAAAACAATTATGGTACAGTGGTTATTATGTTAGGCTTGTATATATAAGGTATTTAGTTCAATTTTTTTGGTGATGACAGTTTTTTTTTTAATTTACTTTTTTTTTTTTTTTTTTTTTACATTATGTATGGGGAGAACTATTTTAAAAGTTCGTCTCGGGTCCCCATGAGCTCAGGGTCGACCCTGCGCTTACATGACAATTGGCTCTCCTCTTCCTCTTTACTCCACATGGAGAGAGGATGTCCAATTGACAATCATCACGTAGGCGGTTGTAAAGAATGGTAATTCATTTGTTAGTTATTCTAACATTCCTCTGTCATGGCCTTGTCATTTTGCATTTTGTTGCTCTCAAACTTTCCATATTGTGTGTTTGGTTTCTATTTTGATAAAGGGGAAAAAAAATTTAAATATAATCTTTAGACGATAATGTGGTGCAAGATGTTTCTTTCTTAGTCTTCTTCCACCACAAACCCTACATAGGATCCATGATGAAAAATCGAAATAAGTATTCGTGATGCACGCTCTTAGTTTGATAATGTCATTTTCACATATTTTGGGGATAAGTTGTGTTAGCTTCTTACTATTGTTAAGTTGCACCAGCTTATTTTTGGATAATTTCTATGGGCACTACCAAAATTGTTAGGGGACATCAATTGCTAGGGGGCAGCCCATGAATGTGGAAAAATTGCTAGGGGGCACCCAAAAATTGCTAGGGGCAGCCCAACCCCCCCAAACCCTTCATTCTTTCCCATAATCCATTTTACACTCTCTCCACCAAAAGAAAAAAGAGAACTCTTCCTCTCCCTCTCCCAAAATCCTACTTTCTTCTCCTCCACCACTCCACTCCCAATTCCTCCACCAAGATTTCTTCAACAACATTCCTAGATTCGAAGAGATGACACGCAAGTCGAAGCAACCGGAATCTAGAAACGTTCTTCCCTAATTTCTTCAAGAATTTTCTACATTCTATTCAAAACCCTAGAATAATTTTAATTCTCTAAATAGTTTTAATAAATTAGGTTTAGAATCTCTTTAGGGTTCATGAAAGAAATTTTCGAACACGACAAATCCACATTTTTTCTTGAAACCCTAACCCTAGAAGACGACAAACGAGCATCTCGTTTTTGGCCGTTCGACTGATACAGTCGGGTTGAGTACATTAGGACTGCCACAGGCCTGGCAGTCCTAATGTATCTATTACAGTCATCGGAGGCCTGACTGTGTCGGTGGTTCAGTTTATTGCGATATGAAAATAAATAGAGAGTTTGAAGATTGGATCTATTACAGTCATCGGAGGTCAGATATGGGATGTTCCCATGTGGAGGATATGAAATCAGCCGTTCCAATAGAGTCTTTGTTGCAGACTTCAAAAAGGAGCATTCTTCCATGGAAAAAGAGGAAGTTGAACTTCATATCACCCAAAGCAAAAGGTGAACCTTTGTTGAATAAGGGGTATGGAGAAGAGGGTGGGGATGACATTGACTATGATAGGCGGCAGCTAAGTTCCTCGGATGAATCTCTCTCTCTAGGGGTATATTCTAATTGCCTTATGTTCTACTTTTTCATTTGCCTGCATCGTTCTCACGTTTATTAGTTGTCAGTAGAACCAGTTCTGATGTGAAAAACCTGTAAAGTGCAGTCTTGGGGTAGGACTGCCAGGTAGGACTGTCAGGACCATGACAGTCCTAAATGAAACTTGCTGTACAGCAAGTTTCATTTAGGACTGTCAGGGTCCTGACAGTCCTACTTAAGTTTAGGACTGCCAGGTCCCTGGCGGTCCTAAATGAAATTTGTTGTACATCAAGTTTAATTTAGGACTGCCAGGGTCCTGGCAGTCTTACTTAAGTGTAGGACTGCCAGGTCCCTGACAGTCCTATCCCTGGCGAGTGCTGAAGCGGAGAAAAATGGAGATGTCAAGAGTGAAGTAGCAGCAAAATAGTCCTTCAGTGGAACTATTACATTGGAGATCTATCTACTAAACCAATCCATGCTCGTGTCCAAAGTGATTTCCCTTCTTGTTTTTTCTTTCTTGTTCTCTACTTTTTTTTTCGATACTGCCTGGTTGCCAAAAATTTGGAGAAGTCAATGACCTAGAGTTGAGGGAGAGAACAATTTGCCAAAAATGTAGGGAGAAAAGAAAAAAATTAGGGTTTTAATTCTTTGACCTAAGAGAAGAGGAGGGAAGAAAATAGTTGATGGAGAAAAGAAAAGAGAAGAAGGAGAGAGAAAATGAAAATTGGTATTTATAGTTGTGCTTGGGCTAGCCCCTAGCAAAATTTTTGGATGGCAAATTTGTAATAAACTTGAAAAATTTTGGGCTAGCCCCTAGCAATTTTGGTAGTGCCCATAGAAAAAACCTATTTTTAAGAGAACAAGTTAAATTTTTTCTGTTTTTGAACTCGTAACTTTTTCGTACACGAAACGATATTATAGTATACATATCGTCGCTTCAAGCCTTCAATTGGCTGTTTCGTTCGACGAGAGCCAGCCGAAGTGAAAAATCATAAAATTAGTACTCTATGTATGCATTGCATACTCACGCGTATTTTTTTTTTTACTTGTTCGGTTTGGATGCTCTAAAGAAGTGGAGGTTGAATGTAGATATTCATGAATCTGTTGTTTGGATGTTTCGAAGAAGTATAATTTAGAAATCATAAATAAATTATTTTCTTAATTATTTTTAAAGTATAATTAATTCTTAATTAAATAATAATAATTTTTATCATTATTAATTCGTATCATATCATTATTATTATTTTTTTAATTTTTTTTAATTTATTTATCTCTTTCTTTCTCTCATTATCTTTTCATATTCCCACACCTACCTCCGGCTTACTTCCGTATCCACATTCGAGTTAAAAATTCAAATATGAGAATAGAACAGAAGTACTTTTCCACCCGACAAGAAGTACATAGGTACAAATTCTGTCGACAATGGCTCCTCAACTAAACAATGAAAGTGAACATGGAAGGACTCAAATCCGCAAAAGGTTTCACTTCTATGAACCAAACACGCCATAAGAACACATCTATCGCCTTCCTTACCCCTTTCATAGTCGTTGATCGCCTATCACTAGTTACCTAATCATAACCAAAGTAGACTAGAGAAAGGGGTAAGCTAGCTAAAACCTCTATGTCTTATACATTTATAGATACATAACCAAGCAGAGATAACGACTAACTTGATTGCCCCTCCCTCGTACCCAAAGCGCGACAAACACTTGTAGAAAAATGTTGCTTCTCTATTTTTAATTAACTATCTCAACAATATTGAGAACGATGCCATAGATGCATAAAATTAAAACAAGATAGTTATAATTGAGTACTTATGGAGTACACTACTAAAATCTGCTAGAATAGCGACGTATATTAGCGACGGCAATCAGTCGTTGATAATTACCTATAGCGACTCCTAGTGCTAGACGTCGCTGACCGTCGCTGAGTAGCGACGTTCAGTGAGGTAGTATTTTTTTACGTCGCTGACGGACGACATTTTGCGACGGACGTATTTGTGCGTCGCTGTATTGCGACGTTTTGCGACGTATACTTTATACGTCGCTGTCTTATTTCATATAGGGTTCCTAACCCGATCGAAATCACAAAATTTTTACCCAAAATTTTTCTTCCCGTTCGATCCCCCTCTCCCCTCTCCCCTCTCCCCCCGGCGAACCCTCCCCTCCGGCGACCCCTCCCTCCGGCGACACCCTCCCCTTCTTCCCTCGGCGACCCCGCTCGCCCGCTGACCCCTCCCTCCGGCGACCAGCCTCCCTCCTCCGACGAAGGAGCCTTCCTCGCCGCCTTCCTCCTCCGACGAAGCCACCCTCCTCGCCGCCTCCATCCTCCGACGAAGCCACCCTCCTCAGGTAAACCCTAACCCTAGCCCTAGCTATCTAGACACAGACACAGACACGAGAACCCTAACCCTAGCTGTCACGCCCCGCTCCCGTAGGAGCGATCGTCCTCGCTAAGGCGTGATGCCGCACGAGCCTAGATTGCGCTCGTGCAAGGCGGGTTCCACAACGGCCGATTTCAGCGGCTGCGACGGGGTCGTCGCACAGAAGTCCCGTGCAGAGACATTGATTTATAGCAGCGGAATTAGAACCAAACACATGAACACAAGTCATTCAAAAGAATCTCTTTATTGATATTGAATACAAGATTACATTTGTGGGCGCAAGGCCAAATTACAATATCTCTCGTGCTCACTTTTCTCTCATTTACAAGTCACTCTGCTCTCTCTCATCTCTCGATACAATACTTGATCCAGCGGAAGCTTCGAAAGGCGATGTCCATACATTATGTCCTGTATAAGTCTTTAATCCACGCGTCCGCCCGCTTCGAATCGCCAAGGAACTCCGTGCCTCGACGCATCCAAGCGAGCTCCGCGCCACGAGCTTCTACCTGTGCCTGCACATGAAACACTGTGTGGGTGTCAGTACCACTGTACTGGTGGAGTGAGCTCCTCGCCCACCCATACAAAACCTACACGTTTTATTTACTTTGTGCAACATAAACCCGTTTTCGATTGTCTTTCTATTCTTGCCTTAGGATCAGTTTTAGGGCCGGCGCCTTAGCGCAACTCGTGTGTCAGAACCATCCCGTGCTTGTAATGTCAACGTTAACTCATACTTGTCACTAGACCACTCCTCGTGCCAACAACGTAACCTATCAAGTCGTGTTTGCCTTACGGCCAAAATCAGAGACGCAACTACACGAAAGACTCCATTTCCTTGCCTCTAGACCTTTCTCGTGCTTGTATTGTCGACGCACCGACTTATACTTATCTTTCGTGCCAAACTCTGGGACGTAACGACTCGGTCGTGCCATAACTCGATCCGTGCTTCAATATCTCCGAGGCAGTGCCTCCTTGCTTAGTCTCGCCTACACTTGTGTTGTGACAACGCGGCCGTGCCTCACATTTCGAGGCCGAGCCCAATAACTCAACGTAACTTTACACAACTTGCCCTACGGCCCTTCTCGACTTAACTCGCGACAGCTCAAGCCTAACTCATGCAACTCTATGCCAACAACTTAACACTCGACGCCACATCTCGTGCCGAAGCACGTCGCCTTTGCTGTAGCCAAATCTTAGGCTCCGACATTGTGTCTATTTAACTCATACATATTCAACTCAATCCAAAGGCACACACACGGATTGCCGCCCGTGCCGACACATCTATATGAAAGGTCACTGGCATTAACTAGCCATCGTGGACATAGCCTGGTAATACGGGACCCTTGCAACGCAAGTAGCGAGCCCCGATGCAAGTCCCCGTCTTACCGATTGCCTATTACCCAGCTCGGCTATAACCTGTTTCTTCCTAGGCCGAGTCGGTCCCGTGGCCCCGGGTTGCCGCTCGAAGAAACCATCGTCCTTGTCGACAAGTTGTCCATGACCACGCGCCTACGCTAACTTCTAGACTTAACGTAATGCATGGTCTCATCATCATCACTTAGTTCCTTTGCTTTACTCTTTCCTCTTTTTCACACTTCATTCGCAGAGCCCAAACCAGGGTTGCCTCGGCGACTGAACCACAGTCCCGACATATTTTCTCTCGGCGACTAACCATCGCTTAGACTTAACATTCTTTGAACTCAGGGAACGGCTACTGCATAGCCTTCCAACTTAACTTGAACATAACGTATTTCCTTAGGTATCGACCGATCGTGGCTAACTTTCCACTGAACCAACCGTGGCTCGTGCCTCTAAACCGACTCGTGTTCTATACAACGCTGTCGCCCAAGTCATACTTCATATGATGGGCCTTGGGGTCGGGGGACTATTTATCTTGACAACCGCAGAATGAGCGGGACAGCACATAGAATAACTTAGGTCGACCGGCATAACTTTGCCTAACTCACTCAAGCCTACAACTTAACCCAAGGGACGTGCAAAGGCTACGCCAAGCCTTGCGGGACAGGATCGTCCATGCTTTAGCAAGCATTTGTGCGGGCGACGCCTATGACTTAGGCTAACTCTCAGCTTTTGTACCGAAGACCAACTTTCCTTCTCCCAAGCCACGGGACGAAGGACCGAGTGTCATTTTCAAAGCACACCGTGCACCAACTCTAAGCCGACCGTGGGACGTTTTCCATGTTCTAACTCGATTCAAACCGTCGGGATTATTCCCTTAGCTATGTGGATGCGTAGCTTTTATTATCAAGCCTAACTTGTGCAAGTTGAAAACACGATTTATTATGTGAAGGCAAAGATGAGGAAAGTTCACCGAAACTACCCCACCTGAGCGATGTCTCCGAGCAAGCCGTTGCAAGGCTAAGTCCGAACGCCGTCGGCGTTTCGATTCCTTCGATTGACTTTGCGGGACGGGGCACTACATCATACACCACTCAGAACAAGTCTCGTCCTCGAGACTTTCCTGAAGGCAAGTCATCCTACCATTTCTATGGCCAAGACCGTACACATTTCGCCTACGCGTTCCCTCGATTCTGAGCCACGCTCGCACTATTATCAATCTTTCCTTTAACATGATTTCAAGGTCTCGACACACTCCCATCTTTCAAGCCTTGCCTGAACTCATCGTATCACTTGGCTGGATCGTGCATGCATTCCAAGCGTCCCCAGAATACCTGCATTCAGCCAAGCCGCATGATAGAAAAATTGTCATTCTCACTCGAGTCGCATCGTGCACATACCCAAGCGTCCCTGAAATATATGCATGTCAGCCGAGTCTCGTGAGCAGGATTTCCTATATTCGTGATCCACGCCATCTATCCATTCCAATCCTCAAGATCAATCCTTCCGATTGCTAACACATGAAACAGGGCGTCTCGCCTAACCGCTAGGCTATTTCCTTTCGAGGCTAAGTCAATGTCAGGATTGGAATCATAGTTCCCCAACAATAATGCCAACACTGACCCCAATCCTAGGGTCAAACCAGAGTCGATCATACGGGGTCTTCTACCCAAGCTCGCATCACTCAGATTTCTAAACATCGAGCACGATCACCTAATTCGCATTACGGCACGCGTTGCGTATATTCGAATCCCTTTAATTCACCAATTCTAACCAATTCATGTATTCGATCACGAGGTCGTCTCGCTCGACAATACGTTGCGCCCCAATCTCACACGAGTCTGATAATCTGCGGTGGTTCATGAATCACCATGCAACGCACCCGCAGAAAAATCATTCTCATCGGGGCGTAACTCTTGTTTGAGTTTAGACTCATTCATTCTCGATACGCGGATTGGACCTACTCAATCCTCAAGTTCAATCGACAAGCACACCAATTCCATTCTCGAGTCACCTTCGCGCCAAACCACAAATCGAAGCACAAATTGTCGCACCGTACAAGTTCGACCACTCCCGCTGTATGAATCACCATACCGGCGCTCACGCAGAGTGATCGCCCAAATCGACGTGACGCATGTGCGAGGCTGGAGTAGCACTCACATAAGACAAGAACATCAACGTTGTGGTTGTCGACGAAGCAAATCCAAACATTCCAGTTTTCATCCAAGCCAAGTTCGATAGTTCGATCGTCATTCGTTCAACTTAGAAAATCCTCGAGCCAAGCCTATCCTTTCCTCGACACATTTTAATATCCCGATTATAGCATCCATCGAAACAATGACATTTGCACGATCGTCATTTGCCGAGTCAGAGTACCCCCGAGTTATCGCATATCGATCTTTGATACGCCTCAATACCATCGACGATATGCGTAACCTGACGATCTTCCTTTGCAACCAATTTCGAGTCGTACGACTGATGCCATTGTCCGAGTTGGAAAAATCCTCAATTTTCTCGATACTCAAGATCAAGTTCAGTCGCTTTTCCTCAAGCTCGTTTCAAAATCGTTATTCAAAACTCAAGTCACATTTCCTTTGCATCAATCCGATATCGCACGTGCGATCCTCTAAGTTTTCTCGATCAAGACCATTCAATTTCATTCATCGTTCCGAAACATTTTCTAACTCGCGTTGCTCGTTCACAAGTTGTCCGAACGAGATGCTCGTTCGGGACATTCGAAGTCACGACCAACTAAGCGTGACGCGTTCTAAGGCTTTGCGCGAACGCATCGCCTCGCTGACATACTCGAAATCCTCAATATTCACTCGAACAATTTCCAAGACAAACCATACACCACTCGGATTCGAGCCACTCGACTAGTCGTCGACACTCATTCTTTTTCTTCTCCGAACCTATCACATACACCACTCGGATTCAAGCCATACGATCCAATCCTCAATCACATTCGCGTCATTCGCTAAGACATCCTTCAGATTCGTTCGACGAATCGCTAGCGTAGTCGCTCGCGTCGCAACGACGCACTAAGTCGTTCGTACTATTTCCTCGAAATCCAAGTCAATCTTTCGTGTACGCCTAAGCGTTAGTTCGATAGCGTTCCTATCGATAGACACTCTAAGTGTATCTTCTTTCCTGACCAAGCGATACTTGATATCGCTCGCGACTCATTTGCACCAAGGGTCGAGGTGCGCGACACGAAACACAACTTAGCCAAAAGGCCGTGTGCATAGCCATTCCGTGCGGACTATATTCTGAGTTTGCACGCTCAATTGCTAGGGTCGACGTTGGACTAATTAGGCACGCATGCGACTTGCTAAGGTCGACGTTGGACTATTCGGGCATACGTGCGACTTTGCTAACATTAGCACATATTTCTATCGAGTCAAGTTTGCAACGTTCGGCATAAAGGCCTTATCGACGCATTTGGCAACGGCCTACCGATGCGTTAGATTGAACGCTTGTACGAGCTTTCGAAAATATTTAGACTTATTGTATGGACATGCCGAGGGACATTTGAGAGAGAGCGCACCAACGATAACAACTTGCGGAAGCAACAGAGTTTTGCGGAGACATCAAAGTTAAAGAATTCAATCGACGGTCCAAGGACGTAAAGCCGTGCTCTGATACCACTATGTCACGCCCCGCTCCCGTAGGAGCGATCGTCCTCGCTAAGGCGTGATGCCGCACGAGCCTAGATTGCGCTCGTGCAAGGCGGGTTCCACAACGGCCGATTTCAGCGGCTGCGACAGGGTCGTCGCACAGAAGTCCCGTGCAGAGACATTGATTTATAGCAGCGGAATTAGAACCAAACACATGAACACAAGTCATTCAAAAGAATCTCTTTATTGATATTGAATACAAGATTACATTTGTGGGCGCAAGGCCAAATTACAATGTCTCTCGTGCTCACTTTTCTCTCATTTACAAGTCACTCTGCTCTCTCTCATCTCTCGATACAATACTTGATCCAGCGGAAGCTTCGAAAGGCGATGTCCATACATTATGTCCTGTATAAGTCTTTAATCCACGCGTCCGCCCGCTTCGAATCGCCAAGGAACTCCGTGCCTCGACGCATCCAAGCGAGCTCCGCGCCACGAGCTTCTACCTGTGCCTGCACATGAAACACTGTGTGGGTGTCAGTACCACTGTACTGGTGGAGTGAGCTCCTCGCCCACCCATACAAAACCTACACGTTTTATTTACTTTGTGCAACATAAACCCATTTTCGATTGTCTTTCTATTCTTGCCTTAGGATCAGTTTTAGGGCCGGCGCCTTAGCGCAACTCGTGTGTCAGAACCATCCCGTGCTTGTAATGTCAACGTTAACTCATACTTGTCACTAGACCACTCCTCGTGCCAACAACGTAACCTATCAAGTCGTGTTTGCCTTACGGCCAAAATCAGAGACGCAACTACACGAAAGACTCCATTTCCTTGCCTCTAGACCTTTCTCGTGCTTGCATTGTCGACGCACCGACTTATACTTATCTTTCGTGCCAAACTCTGGGACGTAACGACTCGGTCGTGCCATAACTCGATCCGTGCTTCAATATCTCCGAGGCAGTGCCTCCTTGCTTAGTCTCGCCTACACTTGTGTTGTGACAACGCGGCCGTGCCTCACATTTCGAGGCCGAGCCCAATAACTCAACGTAACTTTACACAACTTGCCCTACGGCCCTTCTCGACTTAACTCACGACAGCTCAAGCCTAACTCATGCAACTCTATGCCAACAACTTAACACTCGATGCCACATCTCGTGCCGAAGCACGTCGCCTTTGCTGTAGCCAAATCTTAGGCTCCGACATTGTGTCTATTTAACTCATACATATTCAACTCAATCCAAAGGCACACACACGGATTGCCGTCCGTGCCGACACATCTATATGAAAGGTCACTGGCATTAACTAGCCATCGTGGACATAGCCTGGTAATACGGGACCCTTGCAACGCAAGTAGCGAGCCCCGTTGCAAGTCCCCGTCTTACTGATTGCCTATTACCCAGCTCGGCTATAACCTGTTTCTTCCTAGGCCGAGTCGGTCCCGTGGCCCCGGGTTGCCGCTCGAAGAAACCATCGCCCTTGTCGACAAGTTGTCCATGACCACGCGCCTACGCTAACTTCTAGACTTAACGTAATGCATGGTCTCATCATCATCACTTAGTTCCTTTGCTTTACTCTTTCCTCTTTTTCACACTTCATTCGCAGAGCCCAAACCAGGGTTGCCTCGGCGACTGAACCACAGTCCCGAAATATTTTCTCTCGGCGACTAACCATCGCTTAGACTTAACATTCTTTGAACTCAGGGAACGGCTACTGCATAGCCTTCCAACTTAACTTGAACATAACGTGTTTCCTTAGGTATCGACCGACCGTGGCTAACTTTCCACTGAACCAACCGTGGCTCGTGCCTCTAAACCGACTCGTGTTCTATGCAACGCTGTCGCCCAAGTCATACTTCATATGACGGGCCTTGGGGTCGGGGGACTATTTATCTTGACAACCGCAGAATGAGCGGGACAGCACATAGAATAACTTAGGTCGACCGGCATAACTTTGCCTAACTCACTCAAGCCTACAACTTAACCCAAGGGACGTGCAAAGGCTACGCCAAGCCTTGCGGGACAGGATCGTGCATGCTTTAGCAAGCATTTGTGCGGGCGACGCCTATGACTTAGGCTAACTCTCAGCTTTTGTACCGAAGACCAACTTTCCTTCTCCCAAGCCACGGGACGAAGGACCGAGTGTCATTTTCAAAGCACACCGTGCACCAACTCTAAGCCGACCGTGGGACGTTTTCCATGTTCTAACTCGATTCAAACCGTCGGGATTATTCCCTTAGCTATGTGGATGCGTAGCTTTTATTATCAAGCCTAACTTGTGCAAGTTGAAAACACGATTTATTATGTGAAGGCAAAGATGAGGAGAGTTCACCGAAACTACCCCACCTGAGCGATGTCTTCGAGCAAGCCGTTGCAAGGCTAAGTCCGAACGCCGTCGGCGTTTCGATTCCTCCGATTGACTTTGCGGGACGGGGCACTACACTAGCTGGGGTGGTCTTTCTGTCGAGGGGGGAGAGAGGGGTGGGGGTGGGTGCAGGGGGGTGGGGGGGTCTTACTGTCGAGGGGTGGAGGGAGGGGTGGGGGTACCCGGGGGTAGGGGGTCTTGCTGTCGATGGAGGCAGGGTTGGGGTGGATGCAGGGGTAGGGGGAGGGGGCAGGGGAGGGGGGGTCTTGCTGTCGAGGGGGGTAGGGGGAGGGGGGCAGGGGTGGGTGGATGCAGGGGTAGGGGGGAGGGGGCAGGGGTAGGTGGGTGCAGGGGGGGCAGGGGAGGGGGGGTCTTGCTGTCTTGGGGGGCATGGGAGGGGGGGTCTTGCTGTCGAGGGGGGTGGGGGGAGGGGGGCAGGGGTGGGTGGGTGCAGGGGTAGGGGGGAGGGGGGCAGGGGTAGGTGGGTGCAGGGGTAGGGGGGAGGGGGGCAGGGGACAGGACACAGGACATAGGACACAGACACACACAATACATACATATATGCCTATATAAATAAATACACATATCTACATATATACATGTATATATATACTCACACACTTACATACACACACAAATACATATATAAATATATATGTATACAATGTATATACACACAAATACACATATATATACAATCAAAAATCCATTTGAAATTCATTTTAAGAATCTGAAATGTTAACGATATATACCCAAGGTTCACAATATCGGTATCGGTATCGGACTATTCCTATGAGTATTGGTATCGGCGATATCGGTAGTATCGGCGGTATCGTATCGGAGTATCGGACTTTGGTATCGGAAAACAAATAATTATTAATAAATTATTTACATTTAAAAACATATATTTTATATATTTAGGCATAATTTTAAGTATTTCAGCGTTATTTCTTAGTAGTTTTGAAATTATATGAAATAGTAGTCACCCTTACCGATTGGTTTTGCCGAATTGACTGGAACAAAGACCCCCAATGTCGGTATCGGTCAATATTTGGTATCGGTCGGTATCGGGGTCTTTGAGGGTGACATGGTTGTCACATTAAGGGATATGACTGAGAGGGTGACATGGTTGTCACATTAAGGGTCTTTGAGGAGGTGACATGTTGTGAACAGATATATCATTATAGTTCTCCTACGTAATGTTAAAGAAAATCCGTAGGAGAACTATATATAAGGATATATCTTTTCGCAATATGTCATCTTGTCAAAGACCCTTAATGTACCAACCATGTTACCGCGATATTGGTATTGGGATACCAATAGCGATAAGGTAAAGGGTACCGATAGCGAAAAGGTAAAAGGTTCCAACTTAAGGTATTGGTATTGGGATACCAATAGCGATAAGGTAAAGGGTATCTTGGTAGGTAATGACTAGAAATAGGATATTTGACTTAGATCTTACCTTGTTTGACCAAGGTTGACTATTTTGACTGAAAGTCAAAGTAGAGTCAACATCTGACCTAGATTGGACTAAGAGTTGACAAAGTCAACTGTAGGTCAACCCTTGACCTACTTTGACCTTGTTTGACTTTGCTTGACTTAGCTTGACCTTGTTTGACTTTGTTTGACTTAGTACAACCTAGCTTGACCTAGATTGCATATCATTATTATTAGTAACTGTCCGCTACTAATGTGTGTCCCATAATAAGACATAATATACGAATTTGTGTCTATTGGATAATGTGTGTCCATCTTTGCAGAATTATTTCCAAATGGATATGAATTACTACTTGCAGAATCGTTCATGGATGTACAATCGTCGTCCTGATGATATGTGTGGTGTACGGGATGAATACATAGCGGGAGTAGAGCAGTTTCTGCAGTTTGCTAAGGCGTTCTCTCAGTACATGGACGGCACCAAAATTAAGTGTCCGTGTGTGAAATGTCATAACATGAAATATTATCCAGAAGTGGAAGTGACATATCATTTGTACTCGAGGGATTTCACGCCTAATTACTATCAGTGGACCGCACACGGAGAACTTGTGTCTTTAGCATCAGAGCCGGAGCCTTATGTTGAGCCGTATATGCATGCGGGACCTAATTTTGTTTCAGATAATCATGCATACGACAACGGATGCGTGAACATGGTTTTCGACGCTGCGGGGCCTAGTTTCGTTCATGATGCACCTGAGGAGGTACCGAACGCCGATGCTGCACAGTTCATAGAGTTGCTGGAAAATGCAAGGACTCCATTGTATCATGGTTGTGAGGATCATTCACCGTTGGAGGTGGTTACAAGACTGTTGAGCATTAAGTCAGATTTTAACATGTCGCAAGAATGCTACAACCGAGTGTTGGAGTTGATTATAGAGATCTTGCCGGCGGGTGCTAAGTTGCCTAAAGACTTCTACCGATCTAAGAGGATGGTGAGATCGCTCTGGATGGGATACGAGAAAATTGATTCTTGTCGCAATGGGTGCATGTTGTACTACAAAGACGACAAGGACGCAGATGTGTGCAGATTTTGTGGTGCTGATCGCTATAAGACAACTAGTACAGGATGGTCTACCGGTGCAAGAAGACCGACCGATTCAATGCACTACTTGCCTTTAACGCCGCGGTTACAAAGATTATTTATGGTGAAAGAGACGGCCGAAAATATGAGTTGGCACATGCGAGAACAGATTGAAGGAGTGTTGGATCACCCATCCGATGGAGAAGCGTGGAAGCACTTTGATCGAGTGTATCCTGATTTTGCTTCAGATCCGCGTAATGTCAGGTTGGGGCTATCTTCTGACGGTTTTACTCCTTTTGGTCTTTCGGGATCCCAGTATTCGTGCTGGCCTGTGATTGTCACTCCGTATAACCTACAGCCTTGGATGTGCATGAAGACTCAGTACATGTTTCTAACCGTTATAATTCCTGGTTCGAACAATCCCAAGAGGAACATTGATGTGTACTTACAGCCTTTGATAGATGAGTTGAATCAGTTATGGGAAGTAGGCGCTAACACGTACGATGTTTCCAGAAAACAGAATTTTCAGATGAAGACAACCCTTATGTGGACCATCAACGACTTTTCGGCCTATAGAATGTTATCTGGATGGAGCACTCATGGCCGTCTCTCATGTCCGTATTGCATGGACCGTAGTAAGGCTTTCCGCTTGAAACACGGAGAAAAATTGTGCTTCTTTGATTGTCATCGGCAATTTCTGCCAAAAGATCATCCGTTCAGAAGGAACATGAATGCATTCCGTGCCGACGTTGTAGAGAAGGGTGATCCACCGCCAAGGTGGTGCGGAGCCACGATATGGAAGGAATTTAGAGATTTTCCAAGTGCTATCGAAGATCCTACAGCTGGATACAAGTGCGATGGATTTGGTAGAGATCATAACTGGATAAAAAGGAGCATATTCTGGGATCTTCCATACTGGAGTACCAATCTGATCAGACATAATCTTGATGTCATGTATATTGAGAAGAATGTGTTTGATAACATAATTAATACTGTGATGGACGTAAAAGAAAAAATGAAAGACAATCCCAAGGCCAGGTTGGACTTAGAAGAAATATGCAAATACCCTGCATTGCATTTGATAGAGCAGAATGGAAAACAGTTCCTGTCGAAGTTAATTTTCTCGCTAGACAAGGAGGATAAAGTGAGACTTTGTCGGTGGATCCAGGGCCTAAAATTTCCAGACGGATATGTGTCAAATCTGAGAAGATGTGTCGATCCGAAGGAAAACAAATTGACGGGTATGAAGAGCCACGACTGTCACGTATTCATGGAGAGGTTAATTCCGATTGTATTTCGGAAATTCTTACCGCAGGCAGTTTGGGATCCATTGACGGAGCTTAGCATATTCTTCAGGGATCTTTGTTCTAAGAAATTGCTCGTTGATCGTCTAGAAAAGCAAGAGAAGGACAATGCGGTAACACTATGCAAGCTAGAGAGGGTATTTCCTCCTGGATTCTTCGACTCTATGGAGCATTTGCCGATTCATATATCCTATGAGGCACGTGTTGGTGGACCCGTCGAATATCGATGGATGTACCCATTCGAGCGACATTTGAATCACCTAAAAAGAAAGGTGAAAAATAAGGCACGGGTCGAGGGTTCTATTTGTGAAGCCTATGTTCTCGAGGAGATTACAAACTTTTGTTCGATGTATTTCAAGCCTCATATTGCAACTAATAGAACGAGAGCTTCCAGAAACGACGACGGAGATCATGAAAGTAATAATACAATACTGAAGGTATTCAATGCTCCAGGAAAGCCATCGGGTAAAATGAAGAAGAGATATCTGAACGATGATGAGTTAAGGGCTGCTCAGGTGTATGTATTACTCAACTGCGACGAGGAGGAAGTAGAGAAACTGGAGGAATAAGTAATTAATATGTCTATATTATTTTAATAGTGTTAGTTATTATACTATTACATTAATTGCACGATGTTATTTTCAGCATATTTAATGATGATGTGAGGTCAGGTAGGCCACACATAACAGAAGAAGAACTAGAACAAGAAATTAGGCGTTATTTTTCATCATGGTTGAGTGTATATGTAAGACTTGAGAACTCTGTAATTACCTTTCTGTATATGCACTTGATTGAGAATGAGTTTAATTGCTTCTTTCGTGGTATTTAGGTCGATCGTCCATACGCAAGACTTGAGAATGAGTCTATTAGAATGCTAGCCAAGGGACCAATTTATGCTGCAAAAATATGGCCAAGCTACTGTGTTAATGGGTTTAGGTTCAAGTCAACAACTTGCCCGATCAGAGACAACTTTGTGGATCTCGACTCCACCAAAAATAGCTGTTTGTGTATCAGATCTTCGAACTACAAAGATGTTGATGCGGGCAACGATTTCTATGGCGTGCTACGGGAGATCGTGGAGCTGACATATAGTTATGGAATAGAGCCTGCTAAGATTGTGTTATTCAGGTGTGATTGGTTCGATCCGATTGAAGGTCAAGGTTGGAAAGTGGACAAGCACGGTCTTGTTGATATAAACTATCGGCGTCGATATCAAGCCTATGAACCATTTGTCCTATCAAGTCAGGCTCAGCTCGTGTACTTCACAAGTTATCCTAAACGGGAAACAACAAGGTCGGACTGGTGGACAGTATGCAAGACCAAAGCTAGAAATACCTTTGAGGTTGACGATATAGCTTATCAAGAGGATGAACTACCTCTTGTAACAAATATTATAGAAGTGGACACGACGGAAGTTCCTCATTACACATCTAATTGTGTAGAAGAAGTAGAATTATCTGAAGAGGAAGATGCAGATGAAAGTGAAGATGTAGAGGAGGAAGAAGAAGAAGAAGTAGATGAGCTAAACGAACTAGATGAATTTTCAGAAGAGGATTAATATGTACGTTTGTTTTATCATCATATTTGACACTTTAGTGACACTTCTATCATATAAATCTGTGACACTTCAGTGACACTTTATTGACACTTTTATCTGTGACTATGATATTTTTCAAAAATCTGTGACGTCTATCATATAAATATGTTTTTTTGTTTTTTTGTCATATGTTATTATCAGGTATGACTAGACCATCTGGACGACGCAGAGGATTTTACATTAGGCAGTCCCGTCAGCCTCGGGCTGGGGATGGAGATTCCGTACGCTCATCCTCATCTCCGAGTACGCCATTGTACCGTTCTGTTCCCGGTCCATTACCGGGACATGGCAGTTCCAGCAGGTTGGTGACTCCTCCCTCGTCGTCTAGCCTTCCTGATCCTGCGTCTGTCACGACCCGCACCCGCTAAAAGGGCACGTGACGCGACAACGCCCAGCCCTCACCGAAAAATTAGCGTGGAACGCTGTAGATTTTTCTACTCTAAATAGTTTATATATATAACAAAAACCTGTCGAGAATATGGTCAACTCCGAACGGAGGACAAGCAATGAATATATATATGAGTACTCAATCACGACTCTAAGATAACAAAGTAAAGACTGAAAGATAAAGACAACAAGACGATAATAAAATAATAACCTGTCAAGTCCAACACAAGAATATATACAAGTCCAAGTCTCTAATATAGTCCATAATAATAACAGTCTCAAAAGTAGCTGGAGACAATGTCTAGTACAAAAGACCTACTCTAACTAAGTAATAGGTAGGGTCTCATCAGGCGGAGCTAAGCCCTGCTGGACCAAAGTCTCCAAGTCTACGCCCACTATGTCATCCGGACCGTAGTAGGTACAATAATCTCCCTCGTCAGCATCTGTAATATTTTTAACATATCATGTCAGGATGGAACGAGTACAATCTACTAACAACAGTTCACAAGATATGACAAAAGCTATAAGACAGTAAATAGAGAGTATATACTAGAAAAATCATGGAATGTACATGTGAGTATCATGGTAAGGTAAGCTGTAAAACTAGAGCTAGAACAAGGCAAGTAAACTGATCATGGCATGTACAAGAATCAAGAGTCATATATCTAGGTGTGTGAGAACTAGCTGCAATATGTGGCCGGCTTGGGAACTTGCACAAAATAGTAACAGGCCTGGCTAATCATACGTGGGGTGTATAATCAATACTCACAATCAATAGGTGCACAATGGGTGCACAATAGGCTTTGACCACATATCTACACTAATACTCCCCGCCCCTGACTGGTAGGATGGATCCAAGCAAGACACGTTATGACACGGGATTCTACGAGAAGGGAGCAAGTCTCCTCGAGAATCGGTGTCCATATACTGCACAAGAACTACAAGGGAGCTTGCACAAGATATACCAAGATAACGAGGAATAACATCTCATGTCGGGATCCATGAATACCAATCCGTGTGACCAATGTGTCGAGAACAAGCATATCTACACTAATTACATGAATTATAACAATCATCGTAAATTGGAAAGTGTCAGAGAATGTACTCGCCTGAAATATAATATGGTATGTCAACCGGAGCAAATACAGCGTCTCGAGGACCTATAGAGAACAAGACGTATCAATACTATGTTTAGAAAGTAAAGTCAAATTAATTTAAACCCTATTTAAGTCATTCTAGGTCAAGACACATCAAACTAGACTGTACGAGTTCAACCTAAGTCATATTAGGTCTAGCTAGGTCATACTGGGTCAATGCAAGTCAAACAGAATTAATCTAGGTCAATTTGAGTCAACAGTTGACTTTTGGTCAACCGGTCAACTCTGGTCAACCGTGGTCAACTTTGGTCAACTCTAGGTCACTGGTGACTAACAGTTGACTTTTGGTCAACTGCACAAGTCTAAAGGATTTTGGAACTAAATTGGGCAAAGTGTTGACCCATAGTTGACTTTTGGTCTAAAAAGTCAAACGGGGTCAAGACTAAGTCTAGACGGCTATTTCTACCCATTACCAACCTCTACAACCCATATCCAAGTCCATCTTGGACTTCGATACTCATATCTTGGCCATAGGCCAATTACCTATTTTACCCTTAAAAAGGACAAAATTCTACCTTCGGCGATTATCTAGTTAGCCTACCTACGCTTGATATTTTGACCCGATCTCCCCAGGGTAGTATGATACTAGCCTATACATATAATACCTACCAAAATACCTAGGTAACGTGGACATCTAGTCCACCTTACGGCCCATTGGCGATATCTTGAATATTTCAAGATACGCAATGGTACGGTGCGATACCGGCGCCCTACAACCCCGATTTCCACTCGGGAGCCTACCCGCAAAATCTAAATCACGTATTCTAACTCCACGCCAAGTTTCGTCGCGATCCGATACTCGGAAATCGATTTCACCCTCTAACTCGCTCTCCTCCATATTGATTTCCTACACTTCCTATACAATTACCCTTCTTCTAATTCCTATTCTCTTCTCTTTCTAATTTCCTATTCTATTTCCTCTTCTTAACTCTTCTAATCCTTCTTCTTCCCATTCTTCCTTCTATTCTTCTTTTCATTCTTTCTTCTTATCTCTTCCTATTCTCCTTCTCCTACTTCTTCAAGTCTTCTTCTCCTTTTCTTCTTCTTTTCATTTTCTTCTTCTTCTCATTTTCTAACTATCCATATCTAACTATACATACATATATATATATATATATATATATATATATATATATATATATATATATATATATATATATATATATATATATATATATATATATAAAGGGGGGGGTCTAAGGGGTAAAAGGCAATGGAGGGGGGGTTTTTAGGCTGCTACTGCAGCTGCTACAGCTGCTGCTACTGCTGCAACCTGCTGCTGCTGCAGCTCCTACTGCACATGCTGCTGCTACTGCTGCAATCCTGCTGCTGCTGTAGCTCCTATTCTTCTTCATTCTCTTCTTCTTCCTTCCCTTCTTCCTCTACTCTATATATATATATATATATATATATATATATATATATATATATATATATATATATATATATATATATATATCTGTGTGTGTGTATATATATATATATAATCTAAATCCATATATCTATCTCTACAAACACACACTCCTCTATATACATATATATACACACACACACACACACACAGATATATATATATATATATATATATATATATATATATATATATATATATATATATATATATATATATATATATATATATATATATATATATATATATATATAAACACACACACATATATATATATAAATACATACACACACACCCTCCCACAAACACACACTCAAACAAGCACACTCACACTCTCACACCACTCTCATGACACAAACACCACCACCACCATTCTCTACACACAAATACATATATACAAATACCACACACACACACACACACACACACACACACACACACACACACACATATATATATATATATATATATATATATATATATATATATATATATATATATATATATATATATATATATATATACCACTTAATATATAAATAACCCCCAAATAAAACCTTAAACCTAGATTATTAGGAAACCTACAATTTTCTATGGGCAAAGTGTAGAGAATTTACTTCTCATCATTTGTTGTGAAAGCAATAAATGGAAAAGGAGAATTAATGAGGAATTAAAATCATACTTAGAATGGGTTCTTGGGAGAGAGAGAGAGAGAGAGAGAGAGAGAGAGAGAGCGAGCTTGGAGGAAAGAAAGATTTTTGAAAGAGAGAGAGAGATTGCTTAATGGAGAAGAAAAGGGGGGGGGGGGGGGGCTCACCTCTTGTGGCCGGCCATGGTGGGGGGTTATTGGGTTTGGGTAGGATCCAATAACCCTCCACCCATTAGACTTGGTTTAGGTTTGGTTTATTTCGGTTTGGTTCGGTTTGTTTCTAATTAACCAATTAAGCTCTAAAATGACAAATTAAGCCATGGAAAATTAGGTTTATGGTCTCTAGCCTAATTAGGATGGTATGTGGGCTAAGCCCAGCTAGTATAGGGGTCCCACTAGGGTCCAGGCTACCCGGGTCTCCAATTTGAGTCCGAATTGGATAAAATCCAAACCAACCCAAATAAATCCCAAAAAATCACATAAAATCAAATAAAATTCCTAAAAATTATAAAACTTGAAAAATGACAAAAATACCCCTAATTCGAAAACTGGGGATGATAAATCTACCCTCCTTAAAAAATTTCGTCCTCGAAATTGAATGAGAACTAACACAGCAATCATGAATAGAACAAGGAAAGAAAAAGATAGAATTTTACCTCAAGGCTCGAAGAGATATGGGAGTCGCTCCCGCATGTCGTCCTCCCTCTCCCAGGTGGACTCACCTGGAGAGTGGTGTCTCCATGCAACGCGAACCAAGGGAATGACCTGGTTCCGGAGCACCTTCTCTCTTCGGTCCAAGATCTCGATCGGCTTCTCTGGATAGCTGAGTGTCGGTCCCACTACGATCTCTGAGTGGTCCAAGACGTGACTGGGATCTGCCACGTACCGTCTCAGCTGCGACACGTGGAACGCACAGTGCACTCCCTCTAGTGCGGGCGGTAACTCCAGTCGGTAAGCCACTGCAACGATCATGCCCAAGATACGGAATGGTTCGATGTATCGTGGACTAAGCTTCCCGCCGCCATCAAAACGAATCATGCCACGCGTCGGAGAAATCCACAAAAATACAAGATCACCAACCTAGAACAAAAACACAAGACTTAAAGCTTGTAGCACCCATATTCTGAATACGTATTTTTGGTTAAGCCTGCATGTATCATGGACCTGTATTTTATTTTCTCAGATTCTGGCCTGTAATTGTATTTCTGGCTCGACTTGCAGATTTTGGGTTTTCTCGTGAAATGGGTTTTGACTTGGCTTGGTTTTATATTGTGGAGAGGGTTGGTTTGGTTTGGTTTATCATGAGAGGAGCACTTTAACCTACACTCCACCCTCAACACAACACACCCACCTCCATTAAATCCCACCTAACTTTTCTCTCTCCTCTTTATTTTTCATTTACTTCTCCATCTCCTTCTTCTTCCTTCCTCTACACAACTCACCAACACCATAGGCAAGTGCACCTTGCCACCACATGAGAACCACTTTTTATTTGTCCATTAGCTAGATTAGGCCATGGAGATTAACTTTAGAACTTGGCATTTTGTGATTTGGAGTCTCCATTGTTCTAGATCTAAGTTTCTCTATTTTTAGATTTACATGGTTTTGATCTATTTTAGTTGAGATTTGTGGGTTTTGATGCTTCCATGTGGAAGAGAATTCAATTTTACTCAAGTTAGAACTTTGAAAATCTAGATTTGGCTTTGATTTGACAAAGATATGAAAATTTGAATTTCTTGGTGTTCTTGGTGTTCTTCTCGGCCTGGAGTAGCAGCCTGCAGCCTGCGCTCTTTAGCGCAGTGCTGGACTGCGCATCCCCTCTCTCGACCTGTGCTCTTTAGCGCAGCGCCGACCGCGCAGCTTGCCTCTTGGCGAACTGCACTCAACCCGAGTGCGGATGGATTCATGCGCAGTCCGTTCATGCGCAGTCTGCTCATGCGCAGTCTGTCCCTGCGCAATCTAACCCTGCGCCATCCATTCTTGCGTAACCTGATCCAGCGCAATCCATCTGCTGCGCTCTCCACCCCTGCGCAGTTGGTACCCTGCGCAGCTCACCCCTGCGCAGTTGGCTCCTGGCGCACTTGACTCCTGCGCAACCCGACCCCAGGGACCCTTGCGCAATCTGTCCAATCATGGAGATTTGGTTTTATTTTTCCTTAAGCTTGGCTCTTCTATAGCCCTGTATATTGATATTTTATTAGATATTTTACGCCCATTTTATATCCTTACGCTTTTTTTGTGAACTTGATTTTATTTAATATGTTTGGAATGACTATTGTACATGACATGGTATGGCAAAAAACTAGCATAACACGACAGTGACCCGTAGTGGTGCACTCCTGACATGACCAACCTGACCTGATAGTGGCCCGTCATGGCGCACTCCTGACAAGTACCCTAACATAATTAATCTTGATACTTGATAACTTGATAGTGGCCCGTGGCGACGCACTCTTGACTTGTACCTGACTTGACTTGTAACTTGTAACTTGTTACATGACTTGACTTAATGCTGTTGCGACGGCTAACTTGACTTGTATAGCCAATTCTGACACCGTGGGTGTTCCTGCTTGCTTGCTCGTGTAATCCACTTGTCTTGTCTTGCATCATGTCTAGGACGTGACTCCCTGGTTTCCCACGGTCAGGGATTCGCACTGAACATGGATTAGGCTAATGATTAGATCTAACTATAGTTCATGGAGAATTTCCAGTCACAGGTAATCTTGTTATCTGGGCGCCCTTAATTGGACTTGTAGCTTGCCGACGAGTAGAGCACATTTCCAGCACACCGTCGTGTGTTGCACCCTCTAAGTCACCTAAGGGTACATTTGTCTCCCGGGCGATGTACCATTTATACTCTCAACCCGCGGAAGGATAACTGGATAGTCTGCAGGGCTTGGGACTGAGAAATTCTCACTTGCATCTTGTTAGTAATTAGGCTTGTGATAACCCTAGTTAGTTAAGTAGTATGCCGTAGTACTTGCTTGACCGTGATTGATTGGATGGAGTCTAGTCCCGCTTGTCTTGCCCTGATCCTGTACAAGGTTATGACATGACATGATTACTCGTGCTTTACCTTAATCATGATTAATTGCAGGTCCTGATTTCTTGTATTTTATCTTGCCGATAAATGGTGGAAGAAACCAAGTTCCGTTCAGACGAAGGGTTACAACCCCGGTCCTTGTTTGGTTTACGGGTTGTAACCTGGTTATCTGAAGAGTTCCATGGTTATCTCATCGTATATCACCTACCAGGTTTCTCCTTAATAATTGTCTTTATTATGTAATTATTTTCTTATGTTCTGATATGCTGGCTTTTGTTCTTATTTTGTGGCCTCCTTTGTGGCACTTGCTCTTTCTGGGGTTTGACCCAGCTGGTTTTGTGTGGCCAGATTCCGGAGCAGCACCCAAGGATCTACTGAACCTCCAGCCCGATAGTGGCAACTAGAAGGAACCCGGGCTACGAGTGGATTTTCTATTTTGTTTCGCTCACTCTGTTGTAAAAATTATTCTTTTGAGGCGTTTAGCCGACGAGCACCTGTTAGCTCGATACACTTTTACTTATTGTCTGCCTACGGGCTGTAAACATGATTAACAATCCTAGGGTTGATCATGTATGACTTAACTCTTGCTAGTCCTAGCATTTTGTACGACTAGCTTCATGATCAGCTGATATATAATATTTGGGACGCCTTTTATTGTATATTTGGTAGTCAAACATCTTGTGATTATATTAGTTGGTTGAGATTGAGACAATAGGATAATTTATGACCTTAAGAGACTGATGGCTTGTAGATAAACCCTCACATATCTAGACAGCCGTGACCGTATGGTGAGATGGATTCCATTTTATTATACGTAGCTGGCTATATCTGCCCCCGCTCTCCAGTATTCTGGTTCTGGGGCGTGACAAAGCTTCATCTAAAACAATCACAATCAGACTCAAATACTAGAAAAATCTAAACTATACCTCAAACTCTAACGGCCTCCGGTGGCTATCGGCCCAATGCCGCTGCCTATCCTGCGCCACCCGAAGTCTATCTCTGATAACCCTGACCTTCTCTGCAGCATCCACTACCATCTCTGGGCCAAGCAAAACCCTCTCGTCGACATCATCCCAAGACAAAGGAGTACGGCACCTCCGTCCGTATAGAGCCTCGAAAGGTGACATCTCTATACTGGCTTGGTAGCTGTTGTTGTAAGCAAACTCTACCAAGTGAAGGTGGTCCTCCCAAGATCCTCTGAAGTCCAAGACACAAGTACGCAGCATATCCTCGAGGGTCTGAATCGTCCTCTCCGACTGCCCGTCTGTCTGGGGTGGTATGCGGTACTGAACTTGAGCGATGTGCCCAAGCTAAGCTGTAAAGTCTGCCAGAAGTGGGAAGTGAATCGGTTGTCCCGATCCGAGACTATACTCATTGGCACCCCGTGTAATCGAACTATCTGTCGCACGTACATCTCGGCCAACCTCTCCGTCGACAAACCCACTTTGAAAGGCAAAAAGTGAACCGATTTGGTCAATCGATCAACAATGACCCAAATCGCATCCTTCCCTCCTGGAGAGCGCGGAAGCCCAGATACAAAGTCCATAGTGATATGCTCCCACTTCCACTCAGGAATGGGTAGTGGCTGGAGCAATCCACCGGGTCTCTGCCTCCCGGCCTTCACCTGCTGGCACACCAAGCATCTCGACACGAACTGAGCCACCTCACGTTTTATGCCATACCACCAAACATGCTGTCTCAAGTCTCTATACATCTTGTTGGCTCCTGGATGCATAGAGTACTGAGAACGGTGTACCTTCTGAAGAACCTCCTCCCGAAGTCCTTCGTTCGGCACGCACAATCTGGTACCATGCCTCAACGACCCATCCCCTGCTAAAGAGAACTCATCCAACAGCCCTATCTGGACCTGCTCCCTGATGACCCTCAGAGCCTCATCCTCAAACTGAGCTGCCCTGACTCTCTCCATCAGCTCCGACTGCACCTGCAGACCCCACATCTGTGCCTCGAACCCAGGAACTATCACCTCTATGCCCAAGCTCTCC
This sequence comes from Iris pallida, assembly GCA_029216955.1. NCBI lineage: Eukaryota > Viridiplantae > Streptophyta > Magnoliopsida > Asparagales > Iridaceae > Iris > Iris pallida. The sequence continues at coordinate 26,375,869 of JANAVB010005599.1, read as the reverse complement.
AGATCTGCCAGAAGGTGACGATCCATCGTCAAACACATGGCCACGGGATACCTGCTCAAAGCATTCGCGACCACGTTGGCCTTTCCTGGATGGTACTGTAAGGATATATCAAAATCCTTCATCAGCTCTAACCATCGCCTCTGCCTCATATTCAGCTCCTTCTGGGTAAACACGTACTTTAAGCTCTTGTGGTCAGTATAGATCTCCACACGCTCTCCATACAGATAGTGTTTCTACAGCTTCAAAGCAAAGATGACCGCTGCCAGCTCAAGATCGTGGGTAGGATAATTCCTCTCATGAGGACGTAACTGCCTAGATGCATAGGCAATTACCTTCCTGTGCTGCTGAAGCACACAACCCAAACCCCGTCTTGAAGCATCACTGTAGATCGTATAACCACCAGATCTAGATGGCAGCGTCAAGATAGGAGCTGTAGTCAACCTCGCCTTCAGCTCCTCGAAGGCGGCCTGGCACTCATCGGACCAAACAAACTCCTCGTCCTTCCTGGTAAGATGGGTCATCGGCTGGACAATCCTGGAAAAGTCCTGTACGAACCTCCGGTAGTAACCTGCCAGACCCAGAAAACTCCGAACCTCTGCTACTGAGCTCGGCGTCGACCAGGACTCCACCGCAGAAATCTTCTTCGGATCCACTGAAATCCCCTCGCCAAAGACAACATGGCCTAGGAACTCCACGCGATCCAAGAAGAACTCGTACTTGGACAGCTTTCCATACAGCTGCTCCCTCCTGAGAGTGTCCAACACAATCCTCAGGTGCTCCTCGTGCTCCTCTGGCGTCTTCGAATAGATGAGGATGTCATCAATGAAGACCACCACGAACTTGTCAAGGTACTGGTGAAATACCTTGTTCATCAAGTTCATGAATACCGCCGGAGCGTTGGTCAACCCAAACGGCATGACGGTATACTCATACTAGCCATAGCGAGTCCGAAAGGCAGTCTTCGGAATGTCATCCCGCTTCACCTTCAGCTGATGGTACCCGGTGCGCAAGTCGATCTTCGAGAACACTCTCGCCCCGCTCAACTGGTCAAACAAGTCATCAATCCTTGGCAAATGATACTTGTTCTTGATGGTAAGGTTGTTGAGCGCCCTGTAATCAATACACAGACGTACCGTACCATCCTTCTTGGAGACGAAAAGAACTGGCACGCCCCAAGGTGAAGAGCTAGATCGAATAAAGCCCTTGTCCTCCAGCTCGTCGACCTGCTTCTTCAGCTTCGCTAACTCGCTATTGTTGATTCTATGGACGTGCTGGGAGATAGGCTCAGCGCCCGGCACTAGGTCTATAGAAAACTCAACATCACGATCTGGCGGCATCCCGGGCAGCTCCTCGGGAAAGACATCCAAGAACTCAGCAATGAGTGGATGTGGCAACACCGGCCCCGCCAACAACGCTCCGCAGAAACCATCTCCCTGCTCCACTGTACCCCTGGTAAACTCATACTCCTGCTCTCTTGGTGGCCTAAACATAATCCTGCCCCCTCTGCAGTCAATGCTAGCGTGGTGCATGCTCAACCAATCCATACCGAGTACCACATCGTAACTCGGAAGTGGCATTACGAGCAAACACGCACTCAGCTCCCGGCCTCTCAAAGAAACTCTCCGCCCCTTGCAAACATTATTAACTAGGATGATGCCATTCCCAGTCATAATCTTGCAAGTCCTATCCAGATATTCAGCAATGATGTTGTGCCTAAGTGCAAAAGAAACTGACACAAAACTGTGCGTAGCACCTGAATCAAATAATGCTAAGGCATGAAAAGAATCAAGAAGAACCGAACCTGCAACTACATCTGCGACTGGCTCGATCTCCTCGGCTGCAAGAGCAAAGGCTCTACCCTGACCACCCCGCTGCTGGTGGTGCTGAACAAACCGCTGCTGCTGGGTCGAAAGTGTACCCCTCTGCTGCACTGCAGGAACTCTCGCCGGTGCCCTCTGAGCTATACCAGTAACACGAGGGTTCACTGGACACTCCCTCAACTGATGGCCTACTCCGCCGCAAAAGAGACACACTCCTAGCCTCTTCCGACAAACCTCCCAGACGTGACCAGGCTTCTTGCAGAAGTGACAAGGAGCCCCATGCTGTGCCTGCCTCGGCTGGGTGTGCTGCACATGCTGCTGAACTGGTGCTCTGGCCTGCACCTACGGCTGGTGATGCTGAAAAGAACGATGCTGAAGCTGAGGGAGCTTAGCAGCCCCTGCGCTGCTAGTAGCCCCCGAAAAATGATCACGCTCCCTCTTGGGCTTCAAGCCCCACTCCCGCTCCACCTTGCGGGCCTTCGCATAGATCTGGGTATATGTCTCATAGAAGGAGGAAATGAGGTGCTTGATATCCCAAGCGAGTCCCTCCCTGAACCGGCTCACCCTGATCTCCGGGTCTCGAACCATGTACTCTGCATATCGGCTCAGACGGCCGAACTCCGCTGCGTACTCCTCCACAGATAGACTGCCCTGCTGCAGATCCTGGAACTGTCGCACCAGGTCAATCTTGTCCGTGGGAGAAAAAAACTTCTCCTTGAAGAGGAGCTTGAACTCTGCCCAAGTATGGCCCTCTCCAGCTAGGGCTGGCTCGTTTCTGAACCAGGTGCGTACAATGTCTAGCAACTACAAACCTACCGCCTCGACCTTCAGGTCGTCTGCCAGGCGGGAGGCCCTCATCTGCCGCTCAATATTCTCGAGCCAATCATCTGCATAGACCACACCCTCGGTCCCGCTAAAATCACGGGGCCCGAGCTTCTTGAAGTCCTGGATATCTCCGTACCTCGGTCGCGTCCCCGGATGAGGAGCCCTCTGCTCCACGGCTGCAAGGGCCAACTGATGGGCATCCTCCATGCCCTGACGCATCGCGTCTGTCTGCCTCTACTGAGCCTTGGCTTGGGCTCTCTGAGTCTCCAGTATCTGTTGGAGGAAAGTAAGCATCTGTCCCATATCTGTAGGCAGAGGAGGTGGAGGTAGAAGTGCGTCTGCAACTGGCGGAGGAATCTGCTGCGCAGGAGGAGGAAGAGCTCCCCCGACAGCTCCCGGCACTACGGGAAGAGCACCCGCAACCCCAGGGACTGTCATCGAGGTAGCTGGAGGAGTACCTCCGAGAGCCCCAACAGAAGTCCCATCTGCGGGAGAAGTGACCGGAGCCTGCCCGCCAGAGGTGGCAGACCTCTCCGTCTCCCGTGCTCCTCGCCAGGAGAATGAGTCATCACTATCCTGGAGACAAATTGAAAAGAAGATATCAATATGGCACATGAAGGCAATATCAAAGGAGGACAGCTAGAATGCAGTAAATCAATATCAAAGACGGTAAGCAAGATAAGCAAGAAAAGATCCTACTGTGA